>JACEHZ010000239.1:0-1200000 GCA_017893485.1 Hemerocallis citrina | reverse complement strand
AGAATTTTCGTTTTGCTGCTGCCCTGTTTTGGTTCAGTATTTTAGACCCTGTTAAAGTCAGTAAATTAAATTATTTTGTGAATATGATTCGTAGGCCTTGTTATCTATTTTTTAGAACTTTCGACAGATATCAATTTTGATTTGTGATGTGTGAGTTATTGCTGTTTTACTACAGCCGTGTTGAAATTTCCAGATTCTTTTTTATGGGTTTGCTGTATGATTATTTATTTTAAAACTGGTGTTAAAAGTAAAATTTGGAATATTTTTCTGGGTATGACTAAACATGACTGGGATCAACCCCTAATTTTTGTAGATTTATTTAATGACTTTTATAATTTATTCCATGTTTGTGAACAAACCAATATAATTCCAAACTGCATGATGTTCAGTAAAGACCATATTTTCAACTTGTTTCTAGTCGTGGTTGGTCAAAACTTTGTGAATAGGAAATGTAGAGTGCTGTGTCTATTTCACAAAACTTTTGACGGATTTGGATTTCGATTCATACTTTGTGATGTATCACTGTTTTAGTACTGTTGTGTCTAAAATTTCAGATTCATAAACTTGCTGTATCTTTCCGTTTTCCGAATTTATTTGACTATGCTATATGTAATGGAATATTATTAAAATTTATTTACTGATACTAGACATACCAGTGAATCTTCCAGATTTTTCTTAGATTTAATCGGTAAGTTTTTATGCTATTTTCATACTTATAAATACAACTTTGCGATTTCTGGCTGAACATGAATTATGTATAAAATGCTGTTTTGAGCCCTGTTTTTGTAGTTGTTGTATGACTTGTGTATATGTGCTGGATTCGGACGAGAGTTTATTTTCTAGATTTTCTGACGGATCCAGGTTTGCATTCTTGTGGCAACAAGAATCTCAGATTTGGTATAGTATTGTCTTGCTGTCCAGAATTGAAAGTCTCGTTGTCCTAGCCTTTTATGAGTTGTTTGTCACCCGTGCATGTTTCTATCCGACCTGAACCTGTCTCTTGTTCTTGACATGTTATTCTTTCCCTACTTTGTGCACGTATGCCTGTTTGTTAATAATGACAAGTAACCAAGCCGGGATTAAAGGAAAGACCTTAGTAGTGGACAATATAGGTATGTGTACTCAGAAGAGGGCCCGTGTTTCCCACTTTATGTTTGATTCATGAACCTGTTTTACTTTATGTTGATTCGTGAACTTGTTGTACTTTATGCTTTGATTCATGAACCCGTTGATTCATGAACCTGTTATGTTACTACCTGATTCATGAACCTATTACCCATTACCTGTGCATGACGTCTGAGTACACGGCCCTATAAAAACCCACCACTAGATCTAAACGTAACTTGCATATAAGTAGCAACCATGTGATAAAATTTGGGACGCATGAAGTGCTACCTAGATATGATTAAATACAACACTAGAGAATAACATGATCACCTGCATATTCATGTTTACCTGTACATACTACTTGACACCTGTTACATATTTACCTGCTTGCATGCTACCTGATACCTGTCACATGTTACATGCACTCTGTTATCTCATCATGTTACTTGATTAGAAATTAGATACTATACTTTGCTGTCACGTTCATTCCATGCTTATTCAGTACTTGTTTCTTGCTGTTACTCTATACTTGTTCCATCTGTTTTCTGTACTTGTTGCCTGAACTACAAGCGGCCCGTAACTTGCATTGACGGGTATTTTGTTTCTTTTTTATCTTCCTGCAATTTGTTAAACTTGCAGACTTTGATGACCAGCTGCCCGAGAGCGTAAGTGCTCAAGTGTTCTAGGCTTGGCTAGCTTCTTGCTTGAGTTCATTCCTGTTTTTGAATAAATTGTAATTGCTACATGGATTTTGTATTGGGTATTTTTTGTCCCATGGTTTATGTCTTATTTCCATACCTGATTATTTGAGATGAAATATTCTTGTTTTCAAGTAATCATGTTGGTTATGTTAATTTATTCATGCCTGCGTGGATGGTTATTTCGTGTATATCTTTTGTTTATTCCTGTACATGTTGTAAAAATCCTTACAGCTTATGAATGGTGAAAACCATTCGTTGGACTTGTATCGCGTATCCGTATTCCGTATTCAATTTTTGGGAAGCGGGACGTGACATCCAATTTTGTGCATCTAGATCAAACTTGATTTTATTTTAAAGAATTTTGTAACAAAAAATAGTAACGGAAACAACATCAATCTCCATGGCTTTCCGCCTTCACCTACCTTATTCTTGACAGACCAGTCTCCTATAAAAAACATCTCCAGAAAGTTGTTGGGGGTTCTCGTCAGCAATCGTATTAACCATTAAAACCTTCCCATTGCATTCGACTAGCCTCTCACTTCCATGGGAAGGGCAATTTGCCCACAGGGTGACGACAGCCAATTGCTGACGACGACTCCAAACAACTTTCATGAAGAGCATCTCTGTCCTCAAAATGGCAATGTGAACAAGATGAGAACCGGATGTGGTCGGCGTAAGGGAGGCAGTATAAGATGAGCTCGGTGACAAGAATTGAGAGGTCCAGCCATGGCCGGAAGTTGGTCTCTTCTACTTTTAGTTTCTTCTTCGCCTCCTCCAGGTCACTCTTTTTGCAAAACCTCTCTTTTGAGTTTTTGTTGTTTTCTCTCTTACTTTCCTTTTTCTGCTCAACTCGGGTCGGATTGGGTTCATCTGGTTTTCGGGTTACACTACTATTCAAGTCTAATTTACCGACTTACCTCGTAACATAATCCAGCGGAAAAAAATCTCTTACCTGCTCAGTTTTCAGTAGCCAGTTTACGTTTTCTATTCTGTGCCGCCGGAACAACGTACTCAACAGCGTTAATCATGCCCGAAAGTTCCACAATAAAATAATACAAAGAAATTATTAATTTCTCTGATAACAAATTAACAATTCAGTACCTAAAAAAAACCCAATAGACACTACTCCCACCTTGTTGCCCACCACCGTTGATGGCCCCCGTCGAAGTTTGCGTTAAGGCCGCCGCCGGCGCCCCCGATGTCCTCGGAGACTGTGAGTCTCCTTCTCCATTTTTTTGGGGGGAAAATTCTATTAAAAACCTTTTTTTAAAATCTAATTTTTGGTTGAAAAATAGGTCCATTTTGCCAGAGGGTTCTTCTGACTCTGGAAGAGAAGAAAGTTCCGTATGAATTGAAGCTGGTCGATCTCAGCAATAAGCCTGACTGGTTAGCATTTTTTTTAATTTATATTTTAGATCATTTTTAAAAAAATTATTATTTTGTGTTTAGAGTTTGAGGTTGGGTTGATTGTAGGTTTTTGGAGATAAGCCCTGAGGGAAAAGTGCCGGTGTATAAAGGGGATGATGGAAAATGGGTTGCGGATTCGGATGTCATTACCCAAATCATTGAAGAGAAATACCCGGATCCGTCGCTGGTCACTCCGCCGGAGTATGCTTCAGTGTGAGTAATTCTGACCGATTTATTTTGAAGCCAATGGTATAATTTGTGTAATTTTGTATATTTCTATTGATGGATTTAGTTGAATTAACTTGATAGTGTGTCAATCCACTAATGCGTGCTTATGATTATATCCTGCTCTTTAAAGAGGAAGCACAATTTTTTAAACAATTAGATTTGAAAAATTCAGCGTAATGCCACAACTTTACCCTTTAAAAAAAATGAAATAATTTGGTTGAAAGTATTATCAGTATCGTGAAAGTGAACGTTGGACCCGTTTTCTTGGTTAATACTTTTAGAGGTGGTTTGTCTGCACGTAAATGTGCCCCAAAAAATTGGGGAAGCACTGTAGCAGTGCTTTGGTTGGATGTATTTTTTCCTTCCATTACTGTAGCTACAGTAACACACATGAAACACTGGGGGAACACTGTTCATGAGTATTTTAATATTTTATTTTCCTCATCTTTCTCTCTCTCTCTCTAATGCTGAATTGCATTGTCTTCTGTTAAAGCATCAAAATGCTTTATAAGAGCATCTATAGTCGTCGTGAGCTAAATTTTGGGTATTTGGCAAATGGAAATAGAAAAAAAAGTTGGTGTTGTAGTCGTCGAAAGCTAAAATTTGGGTCAGACGAAAGATCATCTATCGTCCAAGCGATATGTACAGATAAATTAGAACAAATGGAGAATCATTTTCCGTCCGACGAAAGTTTTTGGTTTTTTTAAATTTTTTTTTGTACTGGACGAGACTTGATCTTTCGTCCCAACCATTTAAAAAAAAAACAAAGTAAATGGAATGATAGGATTTTAAAAAAAACAAAGTAAAAACAAAGTACAGGGTTTTAATTTTTTCAAAGTAAAAAAAAAAAATGGAGGGACGGTAAATTATTTACCGTCCTTCAATTTTTTTTTGTTTCTTTTAATTAATTCAACAGACGATAAATTATTCTTCGTCCAATGATGTCTCAGCTGCAATTGCGTAGAGACGATGTTTTATTTTCCGTCCCATGTCTCCGACGAAAGATAATCTTATCTTTCGTCCCATTAGATGGACGAAAGATAATCTTTCGTCTGCTATATTTTGGTAGAAGCCCATTTTGTCTCCCAAATTTGGCCGACCACTGTTCATCGTATCGCCACAATTTGGGTAAATGGCCAACGACTACATTGATTTTATTTCCAAATTTCCCAAAATTTGGGTAAATGGACAACGACTACAGATGCTCTAAACCCACATGGAATCTAAGTCCTGGCAGATGTGGGACTATGCCCCCACTTTGAAAATTCTTTGTCTTCAGTTAATTTTTTGTTTTTTTTTGTTTCGGGTTTTCCCCTTTTTTCTGTTTTTTTTTTAATATCTGAGTTTCAGTTTTATAGGTTTTTTTTGGTTTTTTTGGTTTTGTTTTTGTTTTTTTTGGTTTAATTTAGTTAATTAAGTTTAATAATTGTGATTAATTTCAAGTCAAACAAAAAAGTCAACAACTGTTTTAAATTATTTTCGCTACAATACTAAAAAGCTAATATTTCATGGAAAACTATTCTAGCTACAGTAAATCTACATTCAATCAAAGCTTTTTCAAGAAATCAAATCCAATGATTTACTTTCGCTACAGTGTTCCTCCCTCGCTATTGTACAACTACATTCAACCAAACCACCCCTTAGAGTACTAAGAGTAGATTGTTCGGTTCACTGAAATTGTTGTTCAGTGACCACTACCACAATGCATCTTTTGTCCTAGGCTAGTTGAATTGCATGCAACAATTGTTCCAGTTGCAAGAGTTAAGCTGCAGCTACAACTGTGAGTTAATGAGAAGATGGTTGTGGCCGTCATTGTTGCTGATTATTGGAGGTGGTTTCCATTTTCCAACTGTCTGAGGGTGCTGGGTATCAGCAATGGTGGTTGTGGCATGGTTGGGACTTGGATTGCGGGGAAGATAAGTGCATGTTTGAACGTGCAGCACTTAAGGCTATGGTTGCTTGGGTTCCAAGTTGCAACTTGCAACTAGTAAGTAATCGCTACCATATCTGACACTTGACGTCATGGGACTAGAGTTGCAATAAAAGATTAGTTGCAGGGAATGAATGGAACAAAGAAATATATTTAAAATTTACAAAATGACTATTTACAAAAAGTTTTACAATGAAAAAAAGAACATATGCCTCCATCATCTGGCCCTTTTTTTTGTAGTGCTTACAATAGTTTGAGAAGTTTGACTTTTGAAATTTAGCCATGTATGACCATTTGGTACTGTATGCCCACCTTCCCTTTGATGACTTTTATTTTTCCACCCGAAAGTGAAACATAGCATAGCGCTGAATTGATTTAGAATTGTGATGGCGAGTGACCTTCTCTATTGCAAGTTGTGTAAGTAGCTTCATCATTATCATTTGACATTTGAGGATGATGGATGTTAAATGAGAAAGAGGGACAACAAATTTTAACTTTGCATGTTTTTATCAATGTCATTTCAGCAATGGATCAAAAGCAAACACGATATTAAAGAAGTTTGAGTTGTTAAGATGGTAGCATGATACAGTCTACATGGTATTGACTTGTTTCTAATTTAAAGGTTGAATCAATTAAATTTTCTTTTGATCTTTTGAATATAACAAGAGTGTGTTGTACCCTTTATTTATGTATTTTCTCAAATCATCCCTAATCTGTTGTACCCTTCATTTATGTATTTTCTCAAATCATCCCTAATCTGTTGCAAAACTTCATCCTTGTCTTACCCTTCACCTCTTACTACTTTCCTTTTACGACTGTGAGCACGTGAATAGTATAATGAAAATTAAATGGTAGAAAGTAAAACAATAGAAAGCATCTTTAGTACCTCACAATATTTATAACAAGAAAACGATATAATGCAAAAGTCAAAAATATCTTTATGACTATGACGGTTGGCATGCTAGTTTTTTTTTCCTATTTGGAGTATAATACTAGCGTCCACAGTACCATGAAATTAACTAGAATGGTCTAGTATTTAAATTATTTTCTCAAGGATAAATCCGTGCAGTCTTTGGTTTTCAGTCACTGAAATCAGAATTAGTCGTTGATGAGGGGTAACAAGTGAAAATTGAATGAGTAACCTAGGAAGCATGGGTACTTCCAAACGGCTAACGTACCCATGTCGGGTGCGTATTGGGTGCCGATACTCCTTAGTACTCCCGGGGGTGTACCCAAGGAGTATCCAGTTTCTTAATACGTGTTGCAACTTTTGGACAGAATTATGTTTAGATAAATATTTGGGTACCTAGTGTAATTTCAGAAACATGATATTTCAAGTTATGCTTAAACACAAAACAATTATACTCAATATTTTGATAGTTAGGTTATCTTTTTTTTAAAAATGCTCATAATCATAATGTATCCTGAATGTTCAATGAAATGGTTCAATATTTGCATTTTTAACAAGATAAATATTTATTGATATATATAATATAAAATATATTATATTTAACGTACCCACCGACACTCGTATTCTACTTTTTTGTGTGTAAAATAACGTATTCCCGTACCCGTGTCTTGTCGTGTCGTGCCTGCACTCCGTATCTATATATGTGCTTCATAGTGGTAACACCCGAAATTTGAACGAGGTTTAGATAAATCTCATGACTGTTAGATATATCTCATGACTGGAGGCATGGCAAAATTTTCCTTACAATATCATCGTCGATTGTAGCAGCTTGTACATTTCAAGAAAGAACTTTTGCTCTGCCCAACCTCATCCCTACTCCACAACCGCAAACCACATAATCCAAGTCACCACCAATACTATATGTACCAAATTGAAAATGATGACCATATCTTACATATGAAACATTAACGCATTCAAACATAATGAATCAAATTAGCTTTGATGGGGACTAGCACGGCAATGAGATGTATTTGTCAAGGCCAGGGTGTCATCACTATAGTGTATCCATTGGGCCTTGTCTATTAAGATTGAAGCACACTGATTGTACATGTGCACATGTTATAGTCAATATCTTTATTAAGATGTATGTGCTCAGTTACCAAACACCATAACCTAAAGATCACACCCAACTGCATTAGATGATGCAATCTAAGTTTAGATCTCCCCGGGAAGCTTGCTCGATCCATCATATTTTATGAAATGGGTTAAAAAATTATATTTCATGCTTAAATGATGGAATTCACACAAAATAACTATGACGTTACTTTTCATTATATATAGAAGTTGAGTAACAATGTCAAGCTTTGTTTGTAAGCATGTAGAATGGATATAGTGTGATGCCAAGATAGAAGAGAACCTTCAATTTTCATAAACTCGATATTCAATTAGCATGTAAATGATTTAAAACTAAGGTTCCCTAATGCACTATGTCATGTCTCTTGCTAATGAGGCAAAGCAATCTCATGGAAGTCAAAACTTCATTAAGTTTTGGGGGCACTTCACCTAGCTATCTAACATGTTTTTGCACAAGGTATACAATTGGCATCAAGAGAATTGCACCCAAAATAATATTCATCAACTAAATAAAAGAACAACTTGACCAACATCCAAGATATACCACCAATATCCAAGTCAAGACTTACAGAACTAATCAGAAAAACATAAAAATGATATACCAAAAGGTGAAAGAATGATTGCATCAAAAAAGCATTTGTTCATACTTAACATGTTAATTCAAGTGCCATAAATAGAGATAGGAAAGATCTACGACCAATTCACCGAAGAAGAAAAGGACCCCCCCCCCCCCCCCCCCCCCCAAAAAAAAAAAAGTCTTAGATAGTCAATTCTTAATGGTTTTGGTACCTAGTTTACCAAATGCAAAAGACCAATGCATAGACAATGTAACATTGAGAATTATTGGCCTCATATAAACTAACAAAATCCTTATACCAAGTCATCAATGCCATCAAAAGAAAATCAAGTTAAGATGACTCTTCCAACCATCGTTATTTGGAATTTGACCTTCTATCTCCTTCCCAGTCTTTAAATCAACCACCCTCCATAGTGCCCAGCTTCTGCGATGTTCAGGTTCTTTAAAAAAGTAAGCCAAAAGACCGGAGAAATAAATGCAGTTACCTTTATACTGAATCAAGTTTAATTGCATGCAACAATTGTTGCAGTGGTTTCAGTTGCAACAATTTGCTTGCAACTACAATTGCGAGTTAGTGAGAAGATGGTTCTGCCGTCGATGTTGGTGGTTATTGGAGGTGGTTTCCCTGAGGGTGCTGGGTGTTGGCAAATGATGGTTGCGGTATTGTTGGAACTTGGGTTGTGGGGAAAATAAGTGCATATATGAACCTGCAACACATGAGGTAATGGTTTCTTTGGTTGCAAGTTGCAAGTCTAGTAAGTAATTGCTACCATAACTAACACTTGTTGTCAAAAGGACTAGAGTTGCAATAGAAGAGAGAAATAAATTTAAAATATATAAAATGACTATTTATGAAAAGTTTTAAGGAAAAGAAGAATGTGTGTATCCGTCATCTAAGTGATAGCCCTTTTGCTTTTTGTGGTTCCAGTAATTTGAAAAGTTTGAATTATGAAATTTAGCCATATATGATGACCATTGCATACTATATGGCCACGTTCTTTCTGATTATTTTTATTTTTCCACCTGAAAGTGAAACATAGCGCTGAGTTGACTTAAAATTATAACGGTGAGTGACCATCTCTGTTGCAAATTGTGTAGGTGGCTTCATTATCATTCACCATTTGAGGGTGATGCTGTCAAATGGAAAAGAGGGGGGAAAGTTTTTTTTTTTTATAACTTTGCATGTTTTATAAATGTTTTTCCAGCAATGAATCAAAAGAAAACAGGACATGAGAGAAGTTTGAGTTGCTAACATGATATTGACTTATCAAGGCTGGCCCCCACCTTGTGGCCGGTGAGGCGGCCGCCTCAGGCCCCTGATTTTTTTGTACTTTTAGGGCCCCCCAAATTTGTATTCCCCTTTTAAATATAGGCGCGTAAAAAAATTATATTGTAATTAGGGGCCCTCAAAAATAATTATTTGGGCATTTCGCCTTGGGCCCCCGGTAACTCAGGGCCGGCCCTGTGACTTATTTCTAGTTTTTTGAATCATTTAAAATTTTAACTGTCTTTTGGTTTTTTAAATATAACAAGAGTGTGTTTGTACCATGTATTTTTCTCAAATTTATCCTTAATCTACCACAAAACTTTCATCCTTGTCTTACCCTCCGTTCCACAACTGAGCGCCCTACCAGCAGTGGAAGAGCTTGCTTAAGTACCGATAGCCAGTTAGGGACTGGCAATCTTTACCACTTTTCCTTTTCTACAGTGGCTTTGTCTGGCTAATCTTTGATATGCCGATTGTGTACATTTCTTCCTCTTAGGATTAGAGTTCTAGAATACTATCATGAAAAATGAATGGTACAAAGTAAATCAATATAAAGCATTTTCAGTACCTCACAGTATTTGTAACTAAAAAAGGGATATCATGCAAAGTCAAAAATATCTTTATGATAATGAATATTGGCATACTAGTTTTATCATCTGGAGTATAATACTAGCTTGCACAGAACCATGAAATTCACTAGAATGATCCAGTATTTAAATTATTATTGCGAGGATCAGTCTTTGCAGGCGTTGGTTTTCAAATCACTGAAATCGGAATAAGTCATTGCAGAGGGGTAACAAGTGACAATTGAATGAGGGGTAACACTTGAAATTTGAATGAGGGTTAGATAATCTCAAGGTTAGAGAGGCATGGACAAATTTTTCCTTACACTATCATTATCAATATTAGCAACTTGTACATGAAGAACTTATGCTCTGCCAGCGCGAACTCTTCTCCCCAACCCCAACCCCAACCCCAACCCCCATATACATTCTTGAGATGCAAATTATATTTGTTGATTAGCAATGTTACAGGAGGCGGGCTTTATGCATTTCCTGGCCGCATACCTCATATATTGCATATGGGGTGTGTATGCGGTTTGGTACTCTCTTAGAGCACCAGGATTGCAGATGGGTTATTAGCAAGTAGCAGGGTTTATAATTAGATTGGGTTTCATACCCATTTTCAACTTTTATCCTATACATACAATACATATTTAGTTGAATAGGGGATAAAAGGGTTGTGTTTAAAATCCGATCGCATTTCACACTCGCTTCCAAGTTTTTCCTATATATATACCCACCACATTATCATTGATTATGTGTTCACGTGCACAATATGTGTACCACATATTGAATTTGTGCCTTCATGTTCCTTTGTATCAAGTTTTAAGCTACATTGCGTGATAAAAACCACGGGATTGCAGTGCATGCATAGTGCATATGTGCCACAATTCTGTGTCTAGAACACTGTTGATTAGTATTTTTAAGTCTCTTATCCCAAAGGAATTTTATTCTCATGTGCAAAGACCAATGAAGATCATTCTTTGTTAGGTTCATCCGAGAGAGCATACTTAGCTTGAGATGAACTTATAGATATGTTGCATAGCTGAATTGAGAAAAATTAAGTTCATGTTTTAGCTCAATTATTGGTTTCCTGTCTCCATTTGTTGTGTAACAGTATGATTGCCTGAAGGTGATTAATTTGATCGTCAATATTTTCTTCTACACTTCTACTTTTTTGCATATTACATGAAGTATAAAAACCTAGCAAGATTTGAATTTCCTTTCTCAGGCTTGTTCATTCAAGTATATCTCTGTATTTCTCGTGTATTTGAAGCATTATGGACAAAGTAGAATTGTCTATTCTTTGACTTCTATAGTGTCCGACTTTTTTGATAACCTAAATGTGACATTTTGTCATTTTCAACTTTTCACCTACGTTGTAACCAACTCCAGAAGAGTAAACATTTATTGAACCATCTAATCATTACTATTTATTTTTCAGGGGATCAAAGATATTCTCTTCTTTTGTCAAATTCTTGAAAAGCAAGGATCCTAGTGATGGTTCAGAACAGGCTTTACTTGATGAACTGCGTGCGTTGGATGCTCATCTCAACGCTAATGTATGTATAATGATGCTGGTTGATCTAATCTAATGGACATGCTTGCAATTGGATACATTTCCATAGTCCATTTCTATTCATGGATATTGATAAGACTTCACATCATTTCCTTTATTCCAAAAATAATGCATAAACAATTGCAAGCCATATTGAATATATATGATTTTGTCAGGGTCCTTTTATTAGTGGCGCAAACATCTCTGCTGCTGATTTAAGCGTGGCACCTAAACTGTTTCATCTTGAGGTTGCTCTTGGACACTTTAAAGGATGGAAAGTCCCAGAAGATTTGACTAGTGTTCATGCGTACACTAAGGTATGCAATAAACTCGGTTACTTTAAATATTGCACGTGCGATGCACGTTTTTCCCCCCCTCCTTTTTAAGCTTCTAACTTTTTCAAATTTTTTTTATTTTAAAGGTAATGACTACGACGTAATCCGACCTCAAACCTGAGACCTCGCTTTACCCATTAGAACTCAGTGGTTACTCTTTACAAATTACTCCTAGTGGCACCAATTTTTATTTTATATGACTCACATTTTCGTAAGTAATTATGTCGTAAATAAATTTGAACTTTGAGGGTATTATGGTTACTGACAATAATTGAGTAAATGGATGGTTATTATAACTCGCACTTAAAAAGGTGTGATTGAGATTAGATCAATCAAGTTGGGTTGTCTACAAATTACTCAACCCCAACTCTCCCATTATAGTATTGGAGATTAGAGATACCAAGAGTCTTCTAAATTTGTTGTGAGAAATGTCTTAAAATCTAATGCCCTTATTTTATTTTATATTTCCAAGTATCCTAATTTTTGTGCTATTAAAAGAAGCCCGAATAAAAATATACATAATGCATTCTAATCATCATATCAATGTTTATTCTTAAAGATTGCAGTTAGATTGAAATTATATCAGTGTTTTGAATTAGAGTTGATGTTATGTTCGTCCATGTTTTTTTTAGACCGGAAGTCCTGAACCATCAAAATCTTATCTTAATGTACTCTGGGGACTAGTTACAATATTTTTTATCAAAACTAAATGAATTTTATATGGGATGATAAAAAACCGACAAGCGGGTTTTACTGTTTTTCTTCTTTAATTACAATTAATTGGGAATGTTGTGTTCATCAAGTTCATCCTTTTTTGTTTCTAGTGATGTTATACTTTGCACATGGAATTATAATCGAGTTAAAGAAGAAGAATAAAAACACAAAAAACAAAAACGATATAAAATAAACAATAAACAAAATTAAATATTTCTTTTAAATTATTGTTTATTTATTTTTGTTTTTAGAAAATGAGGTTGTAATCACTTTTGTTGTGTATGTGCAGCTGCTTTTTAGTAGGGAGTCCTTCGTGAAGACTTCAGCTGCAAAAGAGCAGGTGGTTGCTGGTTGGGCATCCAAAGTAAATGCATGAAGTCGAATCTAGTTATATACTGTTTCTCCAGTAAATAAGTGGGAATATTTAGATACATTAAAGTTTTGAACCTGGTGCAAATTTGTGGCTTAAAATATATTTGGATGTTGCTGTGTTTGGATTGAGATTGCGAAATGTATCGGTTCTTGGATTGAGATTGCAGTTTGTATCTGGTTATATCCTTGTTCGATTCTGAAGGTCTTTTTTAAAACTGATTTTAATTATCATGCTATTTTGATCTGAAATGCTTTCCGAGATTTTGGCTTGTTCTTTGGTACCATTGCTTTTTGACAACAGTCCGTCAATGAGAATGAAAGATTGGCATTGAATTCACAGAGTGCATTTGATATATATATGCAATAGAGAACACTATTGCTGCTACCTGTGGGGATTGCAATTCCCTGACCACGCGCTGAGCATGGAAGAGTTCCTAGTTCCTACTCCATGGGGCTATGGTTAGGTAGTCTTCCAAAGTTTTGTTTCTGTCACAGGCGCAAAGGGATTCCTACTCTATGAGCTTAAATTGCACGAGTATATCTGCTGCCATACTCAAAAGTTCTTCTCTTGTGCATCGTGATATCATGCTCGGTTTGGGCATGGTTTTTGCCAATTCCCAGCACCTCGTTAGAATATGCATAAAACTTAATCCTCCAAAGGGATACCCAACCTTCATCGCTGACAGAGACCTTCACGGACGGCATCATCTTCTACCATTTTCGAGTCATTCCATGACACTTCAAACTCTAGTGCTGTAGCTGGAAGCGTTTCCCCCTTTTATTGTTTCGAACCAGGCCAGCCAGCCTGTTGCCACCGTGATGCTGCCAACAGCTCCATCCCCATTAATCTTCACACAACCTTCACTATAGGGGTGGCATTAGGGCCGGGCTAGCCCGGGACCGGCCTGGCCCGCTTGATCCTTGGCCCGGCCCGGCCTAGCCAAAACCGGGTTGAACTGGGGCCAACCCGTCAAAATTGACGGTCTGGTTCAGTTCAGCCAAATTCAAGGAAAGTCCGGATTCGGCCTGACTTGGTCAAACCCGGGCTCGGGTTGAACCGGCCCGACCCAGTCCAGGCCTGCCCGTGGACCGGCCGTTGGAATTTCTGCCTTTTTTTAGAACAATTTTTAAAAATTTCATGTTTGTGTAATTTATAAATACAATTTAATTTATGCATCTCTCTTTTATCTATATGTTTTTGACAATTGTGAACAATTTTTCTTTAACTTCATCTTTGTAAAAACAAAAAATAAATTAAGTTAAAACCTGGTCCGGACTAGACCGGCCCCCAAGCTAGGGGCCGGGCCGGTATTTTCCTCCGCTGGCCAGGCCAACGATCATTGCTGGCCGGGCCTACCAAGTTCGTGCAGGCCCTAATGCCATCCCTACTTCACTAGGTTGACCTCAATGCTCCTCCCACAAAGTGTACGTGTTTCCCGTTTTGGTATTTTATCGAACAGTTCATGGTGCGGAAACCATGCTGTCTCGATGGACTTCTGCACCCTTCAATACCTAGTTCACAATGCATCGGAGATTGTTACAACTGCTCTGTCTTAGGAGAGGAGGATGAAGGGTTTGGAGTCTAGGAGAGATGAAGACGACAATAAAGGAGGTGTAAATAACATAGAGTATTAGAGGAGAGAGAAAACGAAACTGGAGAGAGAAAGTACTTTTGTCCAAAAAGTCAAAAGTCAACTACGGTTCTAGACTATTTTAGTCCCATATCGGAAGGGATACGGGATGTGGGTTTGGGCTGCTAGTATAACTACGTGGGTGGGTGGAGCTTTAAAACTTGCCTTAAACTAATGAGTAAGGAAAACAAAGCGGGTGGTGGGAGCTGCCCGCCGCGCTAATCAAAAACTTTATGCGCAATAATTTGTGGAGGGGGAATAGGCTGGCCGAGTGCTGACGCTGCTTACTTTGCAGAACTCGCTCGTGCGGGCCTCCCGACAATTCTTAACAATAAAACTTTTATTAGTGAGTAATGTTATATGTACTACCCAATATACTGTATTAATAATTTACATGTTATGCGTATCATCTAGTTTGTTGTATTAATAATTTACGTGTGTCATATATGCTTTTATCAGTATTTATATATATCATAAGCTTATCCCGTCTTTTATTTCATTTCTCCATTTTGAAATGTAGCAAGGAGAATTTTGAAATGAAGCAAGGACAGTAAAAGTAGGAAATAACAGTGCGGAAAAGTAGGAAATAACAGTGCGGTCCACCACTTCTGATTACCTAAACGACATATAAAAAAAAAAACCAAACCAAAAAACAAAAAAAAACCGTTCACCTCTCAAATCCTCCCTCCCCCTCAAAACCCAATCCTGCTAACCCTACGCTCACTTCTAACCCAATCCTGCTAACCCGAACGCTCACCTCTATCTCACCGTACCGCAGTCCATGCCTCCCCCTAGCCGTTGCTGACGCCGACGCCGACGCCGTCACCGTATCGCACCCCGCCCCTCGCCGTCGCCGTCGCCGTCGCTGTCCAGCTTCTCTCTCTCATGGCCTCCTTCTACGATCAAAACCCTAATTTCCCCCATGGTCGACTATAGCTTCACTCCATCCTTTCCCTGCTTGCTTCTACTTGCAAAAGTTACTTATCAACCAAGTAATTTTATTCTGGCTGTTAACATTGTGAAATCTTTAATTGGGAATTTGTCGTTGTCCACATTTTTAATTGGGAATTTGTCATTGTCAACATTGAGAACATTGTTAACATTGTGAAATCTATAATTTTGATTTTCCATTAAATTTGCACTTAATTTTAGTATGAATTTGGACCATACTAGTCAATAAATTTTGAGACCATAGCCAACTTGAGGAATAGCATCAGCCTATTCTTTCTTTCCATTCGTAGTTACTGATTTTTCCCCCTGGAAATCATGTTTCAGATGAAAACTTGACATTCTCAAATCTTTAAATAGCACTATTAGTTTTCCTTTTTTGGAATTAAAGAATGAATTGATCAGGTGAATTAGGACTATCTTTCACCTTTCTCTAACGGTTGTATTTTTTTTTTTTTTTTTATAGCTAACTTGAAGTTGCAACCTCTCTTATTTTCATCTATGATCCTTACAAATTAAAGCTTTGAATCTTAAATCCTTTGGTATTTGTTAATGTGTGGGTCTGTTTATTATATGTATATGCATTACACATTAGCTACATTTAATTATTTGGCCTTAGTTGCAAATAGCCACAAACATACAATAATGCATATACATTATATGCAAGATATCGAGATAAACTCAAGAATAAGAGATATATGTAGTTTTTTTGGGTCGAATTGTTGTTTTGCAAATCGTATGTTAAAATGTAAGTAGCTAGAAATCGAAGATACATTATATCTCTCAATTATACCTTATAATTAGAAAAATTGTTAACAGCCCGAATAAGTGTTTCATGTATGTAAGTATATTGTGTGTTATATGTTGCTTCATTCCATCTGAATATAGCTTCACTCCATAGCTGCTATATAATGTAAGAAATTTTATATGCACTGCTATATAATGAAAGGAAAAAGATACCTGATACATGTATTTCAAAATTATAACACACAAAAAAATCTTCTAATTTTAAATGCATATACACCCTCTCTCCTGATTAATGTATGTAATCTTATAGTTTTCATGGAAATGCTTTCTTCAGAATCTTGCTGTTAGCATAAGGTGAAAAGTCTGCATTTCACAGTTCTTGGAACAAGTTAATTATCTTCATTCTGTTTTCAACTTCTTACAAATAAATACATATTGAATATTTTTAAAAAAACATAAAACATAAAACTCTTCTGATGATATCAGGTAATTTTAGAGTGGGTTACTGTGATAAACTTCTTTTTCTTTTGTTAGTAGCAAGAGATATCAAGTTATTCTATTTGTTGCTGTCTATTCTCACATAAAGATCCGACCTGTGTTTTGTATTCTAACTTTTCGTACTGAAAATTTTATTTATTTGTTTATTATATCGTTATCATAGAAGATAATTCTTCTGTCAGATTCTACATGCATCATATCAAGTTCAATATAAATTTTTGCCAAAACATGAATGAAGAAATAGTGTTATGAAAGAACTGTTTTGTCATAGATGTCTTACAGAGCAGGAAATAGTTGGTGAAGCAGTGTCCCAATTAAGTCAGAGACTCTGAGCGTAAACAACCTGCGCAACTGGGTTAACTACTTAACAGCAACTCAAGAAGCACATGTAAGGAAGAAAATTAAGGGTATATATATATATATATACCCTTAATTTTCTTCCTTACATGTGCTTCTTGAGTTGCTGTTAAGTAGTTAACCCAGTTGCGCAGGTTGTTTACGCGCAGGTTTTCAGGAAGAAAATTATTCTTCCTTACATGTGCTTCTTGAGTTGCTGTTAAGTAGTTAACCCAGTTGCGCAGGTTGTTTACGCGCAGGTTTTCAGGAAGAAAATTAAGGGTATATATATATATATATATATATATATATATATATATATATATATATATATATATATATATATATATATATATTTCTTTCCTGAATTGAGAATGAAGTCTATTTATTGCTCCTTTCATTTTTATTCAAAATAGGTAGACTCTTCGCACTTTTGAATCTCCTGTCTGTTACTTCCCCGAAGTCAGGATCAATCCAGTGATTGGTTTTCTCAGGTGAGTTTTCTGTTCCAATAACTGCTTTCTTTGTACAAGATAGGTTTCCAAGGGTCAGGTTGGCTCATGAGGCTTCAAACTTTTTTGTTGGCAATGTCTTCGAAGGAAACTTGATTTACTGATGGTTGATTGTATTTGTTATAAATATGATTTCATGCGTGTAAACCTTAGGAGCAAAGGTCTGATTTGAACCTTGATTAGTTACTCTTCGCTGCAGGTACGTGATATATCCATCGTGTATGTTTCATTTGCATTTCATTATTAATTTGTTATCTGTTCATTACCTTGCAAAATTTCTTTTAGTTGGTTAAATACATCTATCCATGTTCCACCTCAAGCCCTTCTCGGTCTCCTTGATCCGTGTTCCGCCTCGACGCTGGCCACCCTTGCTTCATCGGTATTCGAGCACCTCCTTTTTACCGTTCTTCATTTCTTTAAAATCTCCACATTGACAACTGGAACATTTTTTTCCCCTAATAGATGATTAACACCAACAAGGTGTACCAACTAATGATGGCAACTTCACAAATTTCTTTCGGCTAGGTAACAATGATTCTTCAGTTTGCCCTACATCAGATATTGATGGCTTGCTAAAATTAATGGCTGTGAAAATTAACATAAACAATTAATAATTCGTCCACTTCATCATTTAACTTTAAGAATAAGAACTTGGTCTGATTCATAGAAATGTAGTAATAAGAAAGAAGGTAAAGATAATTACAAAATTAGCATCATAACCCACTCATTTGTATGGGGAAAACTGGAAGCCACACAACCCAGGGCAAAGGAGGACGACTTCCTCTCAATTACTATACATAGCAGGCTGAACTTCAAGAGTAAATGAAAAGAGTAAACCACCTCATTTAACCAAGCTAAGTAGATGGCCTTGAGTGACACGTAACAAATTCGTGCTGACCACTAACAATTAATTGACACCATCATTGTAATGTTTGATCTCCTTTTTATAAAACTATTGTTGGCTACACATAATTCCAATAGTTTAAATCTGTTAGCTTGAAAGCACAGCTTTTTCTCTGCTCAGTGCATATGGATTAGAACCTATTATCCAATACTGAAGCAAAGTTGTGTAGGTAAAGAGAACCATAACATCTGAAAGAAACAACTCCAACCATTAACTTCCAACTGTTACAGATGATATGAACATTATATTTTATTTATTTATTTATATGTTAATAGAAGATATCAACAATAAATATTGATAGCTTTCTTACCTTTGGGGCAGCCATTGGGTACTCTTCAAGTAAAAACAATTCAAGTTTGAACACACCACCTAAATGGTAAGGCAAACAAAATCAATAAGTACATGCCAATTAGTTTATAAATGTAAGGAAAAATCTCCAAGATTTTATCGACTGTAAACTTTATATTTTGCAACTGTATGATCTCACTTATAGTCCTATGCATTAGGAGACAATAGGGTTTATAAAAAAAAAGTTTAGTAGACATTAGGTAGATCCAAGTGCACCTGATTTTTGTATTGTTCATGCACAAATAAATGCACAACATTGGTTTGTTTTGTAATCCATTGATTTAGCATTCCGTCCTTATTGAGTGGTTAGCTTATTGCCTATATGTGTAATGTAATGTTTCATTATATTTATCTCAATATGTAATGTTTCATTATATTTTTATAGATATGAAAATTAGTCAATATTATTATAGATATGCTCAGGACTGAAGAAGATAGATAAATTGTAGTCTACATTGTTCTAGAGATGCAAAGAACTGAAAAAGAAGTTGCTTTGATGATTAGATTTTTTATTGGGGCTTTTCGGTGTTCTATAAATGCAAAGAACTGAAAAAGAAGCTGCTTTGATGATTAGATTTTTTATTGGGGTTTTCGGGCATGCGTGGTGTATATAGAGAGAGAGATTATATGAGTGATATATGTTTTATTGTTAAGGTCGACTCCCCAATTTAAAATTAGGCATATTGTACATATATTTTTGATGATTGGGTGTAAATTATTTATTTATTTATTTATTAATTTGAGATACATACATGGAAAAGTAATTATATCATACTATATCTTAAGTTAATCGGCCTGCAAATCTCCCCCTTTTTTTTATACTTCAAAATATAGAATTATATTATTTACCAACAAATCTCTCCCTTTTTTTTATTTTAAAATTTGTATTGTTCATGCACAAGTAAATGCACAACATTGGTTTGTTTTGTTATATCAGGTATGTTATATGTGTTCTTATCTTCTATTATACTTTCTTTTGAGTTAATCCCTATAGTTATTTATCTCAATATGTAATGTTTCATTATATTTTTCTACATGTTTATTGACTTGAAATCAACTTTACTTTGATTCTGCAAAAATACTATATGACTGAGGCTTGTGGTTGGGTTCATTTACAAGGTACGTGTTTTGAAATGTCAATACACTAAAGTCAATATTTCAGGTTAAGAAGAAATTAAGAATTTTAATTTTACATATTAAGAGTATCGATTTCAGGTTATATTTACCGAATTTTATTAATTTTTGGGATGATAATTTTATTTTTATTATGATATTTTCGATGATCGCTTTATCTAATTCTACAATTTGCCAGAATTAAAAGAAATGATCAACTTCTTATTTTAATATGATATCAACTTTACTTTGATTCTGCAAAAAAATGCACATGCCTCAAACCTCATTTTACGATCCAGTTTATCTAAACTTTAAATATAAAATTTACTCTACCTACTTATATTTATAGTTGACTTTTATATTTTTGTTAATTTACTCTACCATTCTTTTCTAAACCACCTGCTTATATGAAGATGATAATAAAGATTTCATGTAATTATGATAATGATGATATTCATAAGTTTCTCTCCCAATTCTCGCATGCTTTTTTGAATTTCTATATAATTTTATGAGTCCCTCAAAACTTTTTTAGGCTGTGCAATTTGCACAGGGTAATACTAGTATAATTTTTAAACAAAATTTTTGATGTTGTTAGGAATCTTTGCCAACTCTTTTTTATTAGTTATGCATGTCTTTATTGGGTTATACAATGAATGTATTTGTTTTGTTACTAATGCCAGTTGTTTTGTTACAAACGGAATTAGTTTGATGGTAAACTCACTTATTAAATTAGTTTGATGGTAAACTCACTTATTAAAATAGTAGAGATTGTTATACTATTAATGTATGTATATTAGTTTTGCATGTCTTTAATGGGGATATACAATGTATGTATTTGTTTTGTTTTGTTACAAGTGGAATTAGTTTGATGACAAACTCACTTATTAAAATAGTAGAGATTGTTTTACTATTATCTTTTACCATCTTAGGAGGTATATATATTATTGGTGGAGATTATTATCGAGTAGGTAGTACAAATATTTTATTGTAGTGTCACCTAAGGGCAGTAGGTGTAGCATTACTTTTTATTACTATTAACATTTGGGGTTTTTAAACACTAGTGTTGCTGCTGGATCTGGTGTGGGGCCAATAGATAGAATTTGTAGGTTCGTAGGAACTCGAAGCGGCTGAATCCTACTTCTTCCTTGGTGACAAGTTGACTCCTTGGTGCTCCCGCGGACCTGCACAAACGTTCGAAATACCGGGATGGGTCCCGGCGACGAACCCTCCGACGCTCTTGTCAATACTAGAAAAAGTAAAGGAAAAGAGCTTAAGTGCACAAAAAGTGATTACCTGTCACAGTAGGAGATAGGAGGGTATTTATAGTCGCCATGGGGATCTCCTTCAGGATCAGGATGAATCCCTACTTCCTGGTGTGGCTGGATAGGGGTGGTTATAACCACCTTCTCAGGATAAGGATGAGCTAGGATTTCCTCCTATCCTGTTGACCTGGTCCCTAACGGGTAAAGACCCATTCTCAACTGAACAGATCCATTCATGGGTAAGCGTGCCTAAAAGGAGAGACCCGGTTCCCAATTCGGACCCGTCTGTAGGTGAAATTACCATCTTACCTCTATGACTTTAAGATTCGTGTCCACTTTGAACGGTTCCGATTTAACCTCATTTTTAGCCATATCACGAGCCCCCTCTCCCAAAGACTGTGCATTACAGCCTTTAGGGAGTAGTTTTGTTGTTTTAATGGTATATAGGGCTTTATCGGAGCCCTCGAAGGGTGTTCGAATCTCGTTTGAGGGGTGATGGTGCTTTTCTGAGCGAGTAATGCGCCCAAGTTGGCTCCTAGGCTCTTCTAGATTTTTGGTGATTTTTTCCTATTTTTAATTATTTTTTCGAATTAGTTATTTAATTTTGCGAAGCAACAATCTAATTCCAACAGGCATCAATTAATTATTCTAACAAATAATTATTTATCCAGGAGGTTGAAAATATTTTTCCCAAATTTATAATTATTTTTTAGAATTTTTAATTAATTTATTTTTTAGAATTTTTAATTAATTTTTCAAATTTTTAATTATTTTTTCGCAATTTTTAAATAATTAATTCGAATTTTATTTAAAATAAAAGGATTTATCACCGGATTTATGACGTGGAGCAATCTGAACCGTCCATCGTGCGTCGGCGAGAAGTTCGAAACGATCAGACGGCGGGGCGGCGTTGAGCGACGTGGACAAATCTGCGACCTTGATCAGGTCGTGATGTGAGTTTTGAAGTGATCTGACGGCTTGTGTCGTTCGGCAGAATTTTCTCCGTATGTGCAGCTCGAAATGCCAGTCGATCAGATTGGAATTCCGAGCGACGTGGCGCAATCTGAGGCGTCCATCTGGCATCGGCGCAAATATCTTGACGATCCGACGACGGATCTGTATTCGGCCACATGGCTGAATCATGGACGCTCATCAGGTCGTGGCACGAATTTTGAGATGATCCGACGGTCCTCATGGCTTGGCAACATTTTCTCCGTGTGAGCAGCTCGGAATGCCAGTCACTCGGATTGGGATTTCGAGCGACGTGGCGCAATCTGAGGCGTCCATCTGGCATCGGCGCGAATATCTTGACGATCCGACGGCAGATCTGTATTCGGCCACATGGCTGAATCAGGGACGCTCATCAGGTCGTGGTATGAATATTGAGATGATCAGATGGTTCTCATGGCTCGGCAGCATTTTCTTCGTATGAGTAGCTCGGTATGCCAATCGCTCTGATTGGGATTCCGAGAGATGTGGCGCAATCTGGAGCATCTGATGAAGATCGGGCACGAATCACGAGGCAAAATGGCGTGGATCGCGAGAAAATGTGATTTCGGACGACATTGCGAGATATGAGCTGTTTGATTAAGATCGGGCACGAATCACGAGGAGAAAGTTGTTTTTCTCCAATACGCAGCTCGGAATGCAAGTTGTTCGGATTTGGGTTCCGAGCGATATGGCACGATCTGGGCCGTCTGATGAAGATCAGGCATGAATCACGAGGCATGAAGGCGTGGATCACGAGAAAACGTGATTTCGATCGACACGGCGAGTTCTGAGCTGGCTGATTAAGATCAGGAGCGAATCACGAGGCAAAACAGCGCGGATCACGAGAAAATGTGATTTCGGTCGACGTGGTGAGATCTGAGCTGTCTGATTAAGATCAGGCGCGAATCACGAGGAGAAAGTCGTTTTTCTCCAATACGCAGCTCGGAATGCAAGTTGCTCGGATTTGGGTTCCGAGCGATGTGGCACGATTTGGGCCGTCTGATGAAGATCAGGTGCGAATCACGAGGCACAAAAGCGTAGATCACGAGAAAACCTGATTTTGGTCAATGCGGCGAGATCTGAGCCGTCTGATTAAGATCAGGCGCGAATCACGAGGAGAAAGTTGTTTTTCTCTAATATGCAGCTCGGAATGCAAGTTGCTTGGATTTGGGTTTCGAGCGACGTGGCACGATCTGGGCCGTCTGATGAAGATCAGGCACGAATCACGAGGCACGAAGGCATGGATTACGAGAAAACGTGATTTCGGTCGACGCGGCGAGATCTGAGTCGTCTGATTAAGATCAGACGCGAATCACGAGGAGAAAGTCGTTTTTCTCCAATACGCAGCTCGGAATGCAAGTTGCTCGGATTTGGGTTCCGAGCGATGTGGCACGATCTGGACCGCCTGTTGTAGATCTGGCACGAATCCTGAGGCAAGAAATGGGGATCACGATGATTTTGGCGTTTAGGCTTCTGGTGGGCCGTTGTGGGGGCCCAAAGCATTTGAAAGCCCACCCGAATCTGCCTTAACGCTTGTAAGTTTTCACTGCCTCCCCTTCTCCTCATTTCTTACTCTTCACTTTTACTTCACTTTTCACTCAAGTCGTTTTTTCTCTCGAGTGGCGCTGCTAGCGTTTGTGGCCAAGCGTTTTTGCTCTCCGGCAATCTTTCTGACCGTAGACGTCACTTCAAGGTAAATCATCTTAACCTTAACTCGAAATGTCTGGAGTGTCATCGGGGAATGAGACCTTTACCTCGGACAAAGAGACCGACCGAGCTCTAATGGTCCCCTCGAGCAAGGGGAAGGAAGTGGCAAAGTCAGCCGTCGTCGAAACTATAGTGGAGATGGTGAGGGGGGGTTGCTGCACTGGGTCGGCTACTGTTGACGCTGTCGAGCCTCGGAATGGTCAGAAGCTACTCCGGAGATATTTTGTCGAAGGCGGTGCAAGGGAAATCAGCTGCCTATGAGGAGAACAATTCGAGGGACCCTTCCGAGGTGGACGAGATCCCCTCGGTCATGACCGAGGTGGACCTTCATCAAATTAGGAAGGGGTTCTGCATCCCGAAGGAGTACACCCTGCTCCTCCCCGGTCGAGCTTCCGAGCATGCAAGGAGACGTCGCCAGATACTTGC
Organism: Hemerocallis citrina; assembly: GCA_017893485.1. Classification (NCBI taxonomy): domain Eukaryota; kingdom Viridiplantae; phylum Streptophyta; class Magnoliopsida; order Asparagales; family Asphodelaceae; genus Hemerocallis; species Hemerocallis citrina. The sequence continues at coordinate 1,175,775 of JACEHZ010000239.1, read as the reverse complement.
GTCTTCCCATACGACGCACTCAACGCTACCTACGGCTACCCCTGCCTCCATTCGTATTCGAGGTGCTGCAGTGGTACGGCTTGAGTCCGGTGCAGTTCATGCCGAACATATGGCGGCACGTCATCGCCTTCATCCTCCAGAGCCAGGCAGTCGACATCCAGCCTCAGCTCATCATTCTTCGCAGTCTCTACTGGATTTGTCGAATGAGCAAGATGGAGTACCGGTACTACCTATCTCCGAGGAAGGACGTCAAATTGATCGAGAATCCGGACTCCATTAAACATTGGAAGGAGAAGTATTTTTTGATCCGAGGCCCCGAGCCGTGGAGCTTTCCGACGGTGTGGAAGGAGGACGTTCCGAAGTGGGCGAAGACTGAGCCGTTGCTCACTAAGGAAGAAGAGGAGGTCGTATCGAAGATCCTCGGTCTTTCGACCCTCGATTGGAAAGATATCACTGAGGAGGTCCTTTTCGGTGGGGGTCTCAGTCTGATCAACCCTAGTACGCTCCATTTCTTTTTTCTTAGCTTATGTATGTTTCTTTTTATCTCGGTAACTCTTCTTCTGATTTTTCTTGTTCAGAAGCCCTCGGTATGGACTTCAAGGCTCTTATGGCGAAGAGGAACGCGACAACGGTGAAGGCGGCGGACGGCAAAAAAAGGAAAAGGACGATGATAGGGCCCCCTTCCAGCCGAGCAGCTCAGACGCTCTCGGCTCCTACGGCTGTTGTTGACTTGGTTAGTGACTCCCCCTCGGCTCCACAGGCCACGCACCCTTCGGCCGATGCCCTCGAGTCTTCGAGCGGGGCGTTCTCGACTGGAGATACACTGGCCCTCAAGGTGCCACCGCTTACGGCCAAAGCGGATGCCATCCTCACTGAGGAACACAAGAAGCTCTTCGTCCTGGACTGGAGAGTGATGAAGCTCGATGGGTTCCTCGGTGACGCGGCAATGTGCATGCAGGCCGTGCGGCACCTGTCGACCCCGAAGGATTGTGCGGCTTTGAAGGCTGGCACGGTCGGTGACGACGCGTTGGAGATCGCCCGATCGACGATGTCGGTAAGTGTTCTCACTCTGCTCTTTTAAATTTTGGAGTTCATGATTTTTGGTTCTCACATTTTTCTCCTTCTGTTTTCAGACCCTCTGCCACTTCAGCTACATGCTCGAGTAGTTCGCCGAGCAGGAGAAGGAGCTGAAGGCATCGAACGATTGAGAGCGGGCAGAGCGTGCCAAGGCGGTGAAGTTGTTCGAGGCCGAGCAACGGCTCTCGGCATCGCGAGCTGCCGAGGTCGGCGCCCTCGAGGCTACTCTTGCCAAGGCGCTCGAGCACTCAGTGGTCGAAGCGGCAAAGGTCGAGGCGTTGGAGAAGGAGAAGGCTCGCGTTGAGGCGGAGCTGGCGAAGGCCCTGAAGGCGTCGGAGGAGGCACTGAAGGAGTGGGAGGCAAAAGTGGACGAGGCGAGAAAGGCCATCCAAGATGAGGCGGAGGCCCACATGATGACAAACATGGAGGAGGCCTACGCTCAGACCCCGAAGCATGTGGTGGCTCGTCTCCCCGACTTCGACAGCTCGGGGTACCACCTCTACGACCCGGTAGAGGGCGAGGAGATCATTCCGCTAGCCGAGGTCGAGCCCGAAGGGGAAGGCGACAAAGCCGAAGGCGATGACGAGGAGGTGGCAAATCCCGAACGGGCGCTCATACTTTGCCGAGCGAGGGCATCTCGGAGCAGCACCTCGAGGTGGCTCCCTGACTTAGTCGTTTCTCTCTTTTTTTTTGTTCTCCATGTAATGCCTCGTTGCGGACTGGCCACCGCCTTAATTTGAATTGAAAAAAATACTATCTCTTTTTGTCTAAGTGTTGGAGAAATTTTGAACTTTGTCTAAGTGTACGAGTCGTGTGAACTTAGTAGCACCGTGCTCTGGCTCTTTTCAGATTATCGAAGCGCTACAGATCGCCGAAGTGCCTCGGATAGCCGAAGTGGCTCGTTTCAAGGCTGGTCTAGGGGCGACGAGATTGGGGATCGCGAGGAACCAAGAGTGGCTTCGTGAAGTGGAGTCGGATCTCCGCAAAGCGAAGTATGAGCTGAATCACCTGAGATCAACCCTAGTTCGTCGAGACATAGAGAGGAGACGCTTGGAATATAGGATTAACGAGACGATCCCTGAAGGCGATGACGTGGGCTCATCAGCGGCTGTCAACCTTGGCTTGAAGCTTAAGCGACTTCGCCGTTCGCTGTCTTAGGTGACAGCAGAGAGAGACGAGCTGAAGAAGGTGACCTTCGATAAGAGCATGGAGGTTGCTCATATACGGTGGACGATCACCGATGGCTTTCGAGGGGCAGGCTCGATGCGACTGCCTCATTTGAAGATAACCGTAAAGGATGACTCGCTTAAAGAGCGGATTGTTGAGCTTGAGGAAGAGGTCGCTCGTCTTCGACCACAATCTGAGGAAAGCACCATCAGAACTACCTCTTGCACTCGAGAGGAGTATAACAGGGGAATGTCGTTCTGCGAGCTCGCGCTTCGCTCGTCGCCCATACATCGAGACCCTGGAGATGCGCAAAGTAGTGTGGCTGCTTCGTCGAGCGGAGCATCTGTTGGGGCCACCGTTACAACATGTGAGGATGATGCTTCTCGGCTTGTCAACCTAGGGACGTCCGCCGAGGTAGGGCATCGGCAGTACAACATTCGTCGCCTTCGTGTGTCTCTTAACCGAAGTATCCCCGCCTCTAAGAGGCGCTGAAGTAGCTCTCTGTAGTCTTGTACTTTTGGTTTCACAAGTTTTGTATCTCGATGTAAAGTTGAGTCGGTTGTCTGTAATTAGACTTGTCTCTCAAACTTTAATAAAATAACACTTGCTTTGTGAATTTGTGTGCTTTGCTAGCGTTTGTAGTTGTCAACAGTTGTAGGAGCAATTCCGAATGGTGGGACGCTTTATACTTACTCGTTTGCGAGTAGCAAAAGTTGCGGCGAACTAAGTGTTGGACTCCGAACTTGTTGTTTAGAGAATACCAATGGCTATAGGAGCAACTCCGAATGGTGATTCACTTCGTACTCACTTACAAGCAAGTAGTTGAAGCAGAGTCGAACCAAGTGTTGGACTCCAAGCGCGTCATTTAGAAAATATCAACAGCTGTAGGAGCAACTCCGAATGGTGATCCGCTTCCTACTCGCTTAGAAGCAAGTAGTCGAAGCGGCGTCGAACCAAGTGTTGGACCCCAAGCTTGTCGTTTAGGAAATATCAACACCGTAGGAGCAATTCCGAATGGTGATCCGCTTTGTACTCGCTTAGAAGAAAGTAGTCGAAGCAGAGTCAAACCAAGTGTTGGACTCCAAGCGTGTCATTTTAATGATTTTTATTTTTTATTTTTTTTATTTTTTTAAGTAGAGTTAGACTACCAAAAAATAGAAAACTTGAGAAGTAGAGTTAGACTATTCAAAAGATAGAAAACTTGAGAAGTAGAGTTAGACTACTCAAAAGATAGAGAACTTGCAGGAAAAGATTTCTTTTTATTGAGAACAACTAGGCGGCCACTTCTAAGTTGCGAGCCGCCTTTACACTTTGATAAAATGATAATACAAGTAAGGACTTTAGATATGTCTTCTGGAGCGCTCTTGGGAAAGTTGCTTGGAGCGGTGTTTAGACACCCTCTCGGTACTTCATCAAGTGCTCTGCATTCCATGTCCTCGGTATCCTCCTGCCCCCCCGGGGTCTTCGAGTTGATACATGCCCAGGCGAACGACTATACGGTCCTTCCCAATTAGGTGCCAACTTGCCTCTTTTGCTTGGATCGGAGATCGACAACTTTCTGAGCACCAGGTCTCCCTCTTTTAGGTTGGCTGGCCGTACCCTTTTATTGTAAGTCTGAGTGATCCTATGGTGGTGGGTCTCTTGCCAAATTGCAGCTCTCTCGCGGACCTTGTCTATGAGGTCTAGGCAGTTGCGAAGCTGGTTCGGGTTCTGCGCTTCATTGTAAGCTATGAGTCGGGGTGAAGGCAGGCCCACTTCTAAGGGGATGAGGGCTTCGGAACCATATGTGAGGTTGAAGGGGGACTCCCCCGTCGGAGTTCTTTTGGTGGTGCGATAGTTCCAAAGCACGTTCCGGAGTTGTTCAACCTACAGGCCCTTAGTGGATCGGTCAAGCCTCTTCTTCAGGCCAGAGAGGATTTGTCGATTTGCGTTCTCTGCTTGGCCATTGGACTGAGGGTGAGCTATCGATGAGAACCGCTGTTGAATGCCGAGGTCGGCGCAAAAGTTGTGAAAGGTCGCTCCCGTGAATTGAGTCCCGTTGTCGGTCACGAGGGCGTGAGGTACCCCGAACCGACAAATGATGTTCTTCCAAAAGAACTTCTGGATCTTGTGCTCGGTGATTGTCGAAAGAGGTTCAGCTTCGATCCATTTTGAGAAGTAGTCTATTGCTACTTCTAAGAACTTCAGCTGGCCCGGCGCTGGGGGGAAAGGTCCAAGCAAATCCATCCCCCACATTGCAAAGGGGATTGGGCTCACGAAGGAGGAGAGTTGCGCTTGGGGTAGGCAACGGATTGGGGCAAATTTCTGGCAGGAGTTGCACTGGCAGACGTACTCCTCAGAGTCACTCAGTAGTGTAGGCCAGAAGTAGCCGTAGTTCAAGAGTTTTCTGGCAAGGGATCTTGCTCCTAAGTGCGCGCCACACAGATCGTCGTGGGCCTCCTTTAGGGCATAGAGCGCTTCCTCCGGGGAGAGGCACCTCAGATAGGGTCGACCGTCGAACTGGGTGTAAGAGCGTTTGTACATGACCCCATCCAGGAGTGTGTACCGCTCGACTCGTGTCCTGATCCTCCTTTCCTCTTTCGGATCTTCGGGAAGGACTCCGTATCGGAGGTACTCGATGAGGGGCTTCATCCAGTTTTCCCTAACCGTTAGGGGGTAGGCTTCCATTGGCTCCGGGCCGTCTTCATCAATACTTGGTCTGAGAAGGACCTCTATCAGGATGGTCCGTTCTAGACCTTGGAGAGACGAGGAGGCAAGCTTAGAGAGAGCATCTGCTTGCGCGTTTTCTTCTTGGGGAACCCGCTGGAGCTGAATATCTTCGAATAAGGCTAGAAGCTCCTTATCCTTTGCCAAGTACCTGGCCATACGTCGTCCTTTGCCTCGTATTCCCTTGACACTTGGTTGACAACCAGTTGCGAATCACTGAAGACTCTGACCTGCTTGGCCCTGGCTTTGCGAGCCATGCAGAGCCCCGCTATGAGGGCCTCATACTCTGCTTCGTTGTTTGAGGCCAGAAAGTTTAAGCGGAGGGACTATTGGAGGACGAAAGCATCCGGGCCGGCCAAGATAACACCAGCCCCACTTCTGTCGGTGCAAGAAGACCAAGCCACATAAACGGTCCAGATGAAGGGGTCGGTAGATGACTCGCAAGGGTCGGGGATGGTGCTCTCCATAATGAATTAGGCCAGAGCTTGAGCCTTAATTGCTGTTCTCGGCTGGTAGCTAATGTCATGTTGGCTCAACTCGATGGACCACTTCATCAGGAGCCCAGAAGTCTCGGGGCTTATGGAGAACTTGCTTGAGGGGCTGGTCGGTTAGGTTGACAACCGAATGAGATTGGAAGTAGGAGCGGAGCTTTCGGGCCTCCATGACCAAGGCAAGGGCCATCTTCTCCAGCTTCGGGTAATGGAGTTCGGCATCCCGGAGGACCTTACTCACATAATAGATGGGTGTCTGCGTTCTGTCCTCTTCTCTTACAAGGACCGCACTGAGGGTTTGCTCCGAAGCTGCGAGATACAGGTAGAGGACCTCTCCAGGTGTTGGCTTGCTCAAGAGCGGGAAATTACCTAAGTATGCCTTGAGATGGTCGAAGGACTTTTGTTGCTGTTTCTCCCACTCGAAGCCTTTTGCCCCCCTGAGGGCCTTGAAGAAGGGGAGGCACTTTTCCCTGGACTTGGAGAGGAACCGCCCAATTGCTGCGAGGCGTCCCGTGAGCCCCTGTACCTTTTTGACGTTGGAGGGAGGAGCCATTTTGAGAATGGCCTGGATCTTCTCGGGGTTGGCCTCTATGCCCTTCTAGCTGACATAAACCCCAAGAACTTACCGGATGCGACCCCGAACGCACACTTGCTTGAATTCAGCCTCATATTGTGCCTTCTGAGCACCTCAAAGGCTTCTTGAAGGTCAAGGACATGTTCCTGCCCTCGGGTGCTCTTGACCAACATGTCGTCTACGTAGAATTCCATATTTTGGCCAATCTGGTTTCAGAAGACCTTATTCACAAGGCGCTGATAAGTAGCGCCCGCATTCTTCAAGCCGAATGGCATCACCCTGTAGCAGTACAGGCCCTGGTCCGTCACGAAGGAGGTCTTTGGAATGTCGGGAGGGAACATCCGAATCTGGTTGTACTCTGAGAAAGCATCCATGAAACTTAGGAGCTCGTGCCCAGAGGTCGCATCGATCAGGGTGTCGATGCTTAGAAGGGGAAAAGGGTCCTTCGGGCATGCCTTATTGAGATCGGTGAAGTCGATGCATATTCTCCAACTCCTATTGGCTTTCTTGACCATCACCACATTGGACAGCCACTCGGGATAATTCACCTCCTGGATGAACTGAGCGTTGAGGAGCTTTTTGACTTCTTCCTTGATCGCCGGTTGACGCTCGGGGGCGAACCTGCGGCGCTTCTGCTAAACGGGCTTCACACCCGGGGCAACACTGAGGTGGTGCATTAGGAGTTCATCGGAGATCCCAAGCATGTTGGCCGTGGTCCAGGCGAAGAGATCCTTGATGAAGGGGGATGTCTTCTTTGATGAAGGGGGAGAGTGCCTTGCTGACCCAGAATGTATTAGTGGCGTTTCCCTCTGAGAAGGGTACTTCTTCTAGTTCATCCATCGGTTTAGAGATGGTCTAGCTATTCTCCAGTGGGATCTCTAGGGCTTCTAGGGAGAGGACCGGGCAACCCATTGAGGTCATATAGCACTTACGAGCCACCTCTTGACTCCTCCTTACTTCTCCTACCCCTGTGGGGGTGGAGAACTTTATCTTCATGTGGTAAGCAGAAGGGATGGCTTGGAGTGCAGCAAGGCCCGGTCGAACCAGGATCACATTATAGGCAGCCTTTACGTCTACCACCATAAAGTCCATTGGCTCCGTGCGAGTGACCGGGGCTTTGCCAGCGGTGACGTCGAGAGTTATAACTCCCTCGATCGTTAATAGAACCCCTGTGAACTCATGAAGGGTGTAGCCAGCCGGTTTTAGCCAGTCTCTTGATAGCTGGAGGCATTTGAACGCCTCCAAGAAGAGGATGTTGACCGAACTTCCATTGTCCACCAGCACCCGGCGAACATCGAAGTTGGCCATTTTGAGGTTGATGACGAGGGCGTCGTAGTGGGGTGTGCGAACACCTTCCAAGTCCTTATCGGAGAACGTCATAGGGACTCCCAGGCCTTTTAGGGGAGGATAGCTCTGTACGGAGTTGACTTCCCTAACGAAGACTTTTCGGGAGGAGTTAGAATCTCCTCCCATTGGGCCTCCATGTATCAGGTGCAAAATGGCCTCTACTTTGGCCCCGGAGTCTCTGTGCGCTGCTCTGTTCGCCTGTTAGCCCGCCTAGGCAGTGGAGGCAGATCGGCTCTGTCCCTCCTCACAAATCGAGTGAGCAGCCCTCTCTAGATAAGGGCCTCAATCTCATTCTTTAGTGCTCGACAGTCATCAATGTCGTGCCCGTGGTCCCGATGGAAACGACACCACTTGTTCCGATTTCTCTTCTTCCCGGGGGTGTTCATCTTCGGAGGTGGCGGCAGAAGACCTTCATTCCCAATCTCTATCAGGATGGTGGAGACATTCGCTTTGAGTGGGGTAAACTTCTCGAAGTGGGGGAGAGGGCGCCGTTGACCCCTGTTATCTTTTTGGAGCTTCTTAGCTCCTTCTTCCTCTGCAATCTTCCATTTGTTCCCAGAAGACGACCCCTCTAGAGTGGGGCGGTTGAGAGCCTCTTCAGCTCGGATGTACTTTTCGCTCCTGAGGAGGAGCTCAGAGAAGTCCCGAGGAGGCTTCTTAGCCAAGGAAGCCCTGAGGTCGGGGTTGGTGACATTGGATTGGAAGGCAGCCGAAACTACCGACTAATCTAATGAGGCAATGGACCTAGCCTCGGCAGTGAACCTTTTGACATAATCTTTCAGCCGTTCGCCCTTCTTTTGGCTGTGGAAGAGCAGCGAGGTGCTCATCTTCTCAGAGCGGCGATTGCTCACGAAATGCGTGAGGAAGAGGCCTTTGAACTGGTCGAAGGAGAAGATAGACGCCGGTGCCAGACGAGAATACCACTCTCAAGCCAGTCCCTTGAGTGTGGTTGGGAAGGTCTTGTAGAGGAGGGTGTCGGATGCATGATGGATCATCATGAGAGTTTTGAAACTCTCGATGTGATCTGCGGGGTCCGACTCCCCGGTGTAAGTCTCGAAGTGTGGAGGCTTGAAGTTATCTGGGACAGGGGCCTCCATGATGGTGCGGGAGAATGGGGGCCTGCTTGGGCAGAGGTTCCTTGCCCGTTGCTCCTCGTCCCTATCCAGCTGGCTGAGGTGCCTCTCCATCTCGTGGAGATGGCGGTAGACCGAGTCCTCCCTTCGGTCTTGCCTGGCTGTGCCCCGAGACTCGTCCTCATATCGAGGAAGGCTGGGGCTGCGACAGCGGTGGCTATGAGTAGGTGGTGGACTGATAGAGCGAAGGGGGTGACTCGGAGTAGGACGCGAACTTCGGGAGAAGGGCGGCGATGGCTCGAAGCCGGCCTGGGACTTCGGGAGCGGCAATGATGGTGAGGAGCTGGCTGAGGGCTGGGAGCCCAAGGGCCGTTATTGAGGGAGGCGTTGAGCACCCGAAGGACCGCCTCCTGGAATTGCTGAAATTTCGCCCTTATGACGGGGGCCTTCTGCTCGCGATTGACTCAAGCTACAGGATGGCCAGTGGGGAGCGGCTTCATCTTGGGCGATGCGGGGGTGACTCTCTCCACCTCCGGGGAGAGTTGGACCCCTTACGGTCTGATTGGCATGGTGACCGATCCCTCGGGTGCTCCCGGTGAGGGTTCGCCTTGCGGGTCCGCCTCTCGTCTAGATGGGTCGAAAGGCCGGGCCCTGACTTGGTCTGCCGATTGTTGAGCATGTCCCGCAGATCCTTCGGCATAGGAGACTATGGGAGGCCATATAATCTGTGGAGGCATTATAGATGGACACCAGAACCTGATGTATAGGTTTCTTGTGGCGGCTCTGTCGAGAGGGCTCCCCCACGGTTGCCAGGGGCCCTATAGGCTGCAGAATAGACTGAGGAGCCTGCTGTTCGAGTTGCAGGGCCTGCTGGACGGGTGGAGGGAGATCCTCAGGAGGAGGAGGAGGAGGAGGATGAGAAGTGGTTGTTCTTCGGTTGAAGTTTGCGGGCTTCCTCTTGGGAGGCATGGCTAAGAGTAGCTTTGGTTGAAGGAGGAAGGTGAGGTTGCTTGTCGAGTAGTTCCCACAGACGACACCAATCTGTTATCGCTGGATCTGGTGTGGGGGCAATAGACAGAATTTTTAGATTCGTAGGAACTCGAACCAACTGAATCCTACTTCTTCCTTGTTGACAAGTTGACTCCTTGGTGCTCCCGCGGACCTGCACAAATGTTCGAAACACCGGGATGGATCCCGGTGACGAACCCTTCGACGCTCTTGTCAATACCAGAAAAAGTAAAGGGAGAGAGCTTAAGTGCACAAAGAGTGATCACCTATGACAGTAGGAGGTAGGGGGATATTTATAGTCGCCATGGGGATCTCCTTCAGGATCAGGATGAATCCCTACTTCCTGGTGTGGCTGGATAGGGGTGCTTATAACCACCTTCTCAGGATAAGGATGAGCTAGGATTTCCTCCTATCCTATTGACCTGGTCCCTAACGGGTTAAGACCCGTTCTCAGCTGAACAGATCCGTTCATGGGTTAGCGGGCCTAAGAGGAGAGACCCAGTTCCCAATTCGGACCCGTCTGTAGGTGAAATTACCATCTTGCCCCTGTGACTTTAAGATTCGTGCCAACTTTGAACGGTTTCGATTTAACCCCATTTTAAACCATATCAACTAGTATTCTGCTATGATATATGTTCTAATTGAATACTATGATTTATGTTCTAATTAAATTATTTTTTTATGTAACACCCTAAATTTTTAATTATAATTAAATAAGAGTTCATGTGATTTCACGTGATTTGCACGTGCAAATTTATGTTCATTTTTTGCCTAAAAAATTATTTTTTTTCTTATCATGAACAAGTAATTTAATTTTTCTCTTTTTAATTTACCTATTTAAATTCTAGGCCTAATTCTTTAACTCTAGCCCACACTAATTAATTTAATTATTCTAATTAGAAGCCCATAGACTTTTAGCCCACTAGATTGAGCCCACTAATTTAATCCTCTTTTAAATGATACAACTTGTAGGGTAGACTTGTTTTTGTAACAATTAATTAAATGAACTTGTACAACTAGTAACTACGGGGGTCTTTGTGTGACACGTGCATTGCACTTGCACGTGCCATGCACAAGAAGGAGGTTGACCGGATGGGATCAAGAGAGAGTGGAGAGATGGAGTGAGTGGAGAGGTGGTTTTGAGTTAATGGGTAGTTGTTCGAACTCCCTAATTCATCCTAGCCCCTAATCTACAACCATCCAGTTCAATCTTGGCCCTCCATTTCACCTTGAAAAATGTATAAATACCCCCCCCCCCCCCCCCCCCCCCCCCCCCCCAAAAAAAAATTCTCTTCATGAAATGCACTAGAAAAATTTGCAAAAGAAAAAAAAAGAGAACTAATTGTGAGAAAAAGATTGAGAGCAATTATGAGAAAAAGATTGAGAGAGTTGAGTTGTATGTTCTTGCACCCAATGGAGGCCGGCCTACAAGCTAGAGGACAAAGAGAGCTCGGGTTTCCATCAAGCTAGGAGGAGAAGGAGCATTCTTGGTGGCACGATCTAAAAGGAGAAGGAACCGTTCGTGTGTTCAAGCAGATTCTAGGAGCTTTTTAATTGTTTTTCTTCAAAAAGGTGGGTGGTTTCTCAAGCTTCTAATGTAGATAACATGCTAGGAATTAAATTGATGAAATTGCTAAGAAGAAACTAGGTAATTTGGCAATTTGTTGCTTTAAAATAGACTAGTTAGAAATAAAGTGAATGCCTGATGAATTGTTTGATAATTGATATAAATAGTGATTTGCTACATTAGGATCATCATGTTGCTATGAAAAATATAAATTTTGAATCATGCTAGATGTAGAGTGCATGTTTGTAAATGGCTAGTTGGTAAATTGAAATATTTGATTTGTGCTATAATTAATTATTGTGACACTAGTATGATAAATGAGATTATGTCCTAGAAATGTTGTAGAAATAAAAGAAACCAAGGGAATAAACTTATGTGATAAGAATCATGGTTGTTTCCAAATGTCGAAATGTAGATATAAAATACAATTTAGAAAGAAAATTCATGTGTTTATGTCAAAATAATAATTTTTAGTTACTGTTATGTTGCTAACGTATAAAATCAGAAATCTGGAAAGTTTCATGAGATAAATTAGAGGAGAAAAAAGTTTAAGAGTTTTGAAATATGAAGTATTAAATAACAAACAGAAAGTCGAGTCAAAAATAACTCAACTCATCTCACATCAGGTTAGTCACTCAGACCTACTGGTCAGTGGGTGCGCTCTAAAAAGGTTACTGTAGCACGGCGGAGGCGTTGTGCTTTAGGTTCGAGTCTCTCCAGAGACAAAATTTTTCTGAACATTAATTTTAATCAAATACCGAATGTAATGCCCCTGCCCTTAGCTCAGACAATTTATACAATTTATAATACAAATTAGATACTATGTAGTACAACTGCCCACCACAAGATGCCTCTCAAAAAGTGGTTAACCGATTAGGTGACTCTTGATCATAGGCTATTATATTTATATATTATTTTATTATATTATATTACCGATATGGGACAAACTTATCTTCTCCCGCTGTATTAGAAACCAACACAGCCGAAACATTTGAATGCCTAATACCCGGGTGGCCCCACTTGAAATCCAAGCCACGTCACCTAGGCTTGTTGACTTTAGTCAAAGCCAATCAACAGCACATGCACCCCCATGCCTGTGTGCTATCAATTCCGTGGGCCCCCATGCTATTCCATTCAATTCTCAACATATCCATTTATCAAATGACAGCCAACTATACTTTATTTCAAAGTATATGCATACATACATACATACATACATCTATATAATAAAACACAAAGAAAGCTATCAAGTGACTCACATTCAATCCCCTCAAAATCAAAGGCCCAGATCTAACCTCACAAAACACATTTTCCCTCCCAAAACCAAAATTTCCCCCCAAAACTAAAAAAACTCATTACTTTATTACTATCTCTCTCTTCTCTCTTCTCTCTTCTCTCTTCACTTTTTCATATTTCTCTCTTTCTCTTTCTCCCTATCTCTCTCTCCCATTCTTTTTTTATTTTCTTGAAAATTTAGATTTTAAGATTTCAGATTTGTAAATTTTTAGAATTTTTATGTTTTTTTACTGCACATGTTATACTGAAAAGATCAAATATCTCTTCAACAGTTAAATTTCATCATTTTTCACACTTAAAGCTCTAAGAAGTTAGATTTTACATCCCATTTATAATTATTTTTTAACATATACTAATGGAAACATGGATTTTATTTACAACTAATTATTGTCATACTATTCAAACTTGAACAACATAATTGTTGTTTTACTGTTTAAAGGGCTTTTCGTGTTTTGTATCGTTTCGAAGACGTGCCGTAGGCACGTGCCCACGGGCAAATCTAGTACATATATATATATATACTCTTTAGAAATTTACGGGGTGTTACATCGAAACCCAGATTTTAAAATATAATTTAAGTTGTACTCTTAACAGTTGGCCACTGTGTCCATACTGGTTTTCGGTGGCGCCTTAGTGTGGTTACTGTAGCATGCGGGGGGGGGGGGGGGGGGGGGGGGGGGGGGGGGGTTCTCTGTTGTGTGTGGGTTCGAATCCGGCTTCAGACACTTTAGAAAAAAATGACCTTTTTTATATGTTATTATTTTTTTATAGTTTAAAGTGTTTTAAAATTTTAGAAAAAATATTAGAAATATCCTAAAAAATACCTTGACTTCAAGAGAAATTTTTTATAGCTTTTTGATATACTATAATGGGAATTAGAGGCTTTTTTTTGAGAAAAGAACTTGATACAAATTATTAGAATGAAATGTTGAGTAATTAAAAGAAAATTAATATTTCTCTTTTAAAGGAAATTTTGAATAGAGAGTTTAAATGAATTAAGTCATGGAAAATTTAAATAAAGAAAATTGTGATTGGCTTATTAATTGAAAGAATGATGTATGGAAGTAAAAGAAACTTTGGAAATTATTTATGAATATGGTAAGTTTGAAAAGAAAATAAATTTGTCACTTTATACATGAAATTTGTGCATGAAAATGAAATGGAAAATCATGATGAATTATGAGGAACATTTGTGAGTGTGAATACTCAATTCTTATGAACATGAATTGAGATTAAAGATTAGAGTGTAGCTAAGTCCTTATACCGGCATTGAATGAATTCTTTTGAGATAAAATATTGAAATGAAGGACCAAGTTTGGGTCATTATTATTGATTGATGGTTAAGACCGGTATAGAGGAAGTGCTAACTCTAGGGTGTTGATTTTATTCATAATTCAAATAACTAAGGATAATAAAATAGTGAAGATGTGATGAAAGTAAGAGAAAAATACAAGTATGAGGGCCTCGGGTCTACGGTGTGAGAGTGTTTCACATGTTGTCTACATGATGCGTCATGTCATGACGTAAACACATCTCCGGAATTATCTGGACCGTGGCAACGCTTATGGAATGTTTGGTGATTACGGGTGGTGCCATTGTCCCCTGACGGAGGCTGAATTGTCCATAAGTTGTCTACATGATGTGTCATGTCATGATGTGGGATTCCCCTCCAGGCTGTCTGGAATTGGGCTCGTAACTCATAGAACATCTAGGAAACTTACCGTAGTAGTTTAGATCATGGCGAGGGATCCAACCCTACAAAGATGAAGAACGATTAAGGGCTTGTCCTCGGACCTATGTAGTATGGGATGCATAGAATCCGAACAAGTGTGCATTAGTATCATGTAATGTAAATAACTGCATTAAGGACTAAGTGCACATTCACACACGACATCAATAGGATAGTCCCCCTTATCTTTGTTTTGTGACAAGTGTGTGCTTTCTAGGTAAGAGGAATTGATGTATCATATCCTAATGTCAGTTGTATGCAACTGACGTACCCACAGTTTCTGTGCAGGATAAAGTGATTGACAAGACTAAAGAGTGATTGCTGCTTATAAAGAAATGTTCAAGTTGATGTTCATTTCATGTATCAAGTTTATATCCACTTTTATATTACTGATTTCAAAATATAACAACATACTTTATTAAACACCCAATATCTAAGTACATATGGAAGATCACATCTTTCCATCTTCCATTTTGGTGCAACCTGATGTCGAGAGGGCAAATCTGCAACTAGACGTCAGTGGAGGTAAACTGCAACTGGACGTCGGGGAGGCAAAGTCTGCAACCGAAAGTCCAGAAGGCAAACTGCAATCAGATGTCATAGAGGCAAGTCTGCAACTTGAGGTCAAGGAGGCAAATATGCAGTTGGACACCAACGAGGCGAACCTACACCAGAAGGAGATTATCTACTTTGATAACCCCTATTTTGTTTTCTATAATATTTACTTACCACTATTCTATTTTGTACTAGGTTATACTATTTTATAATATTTTACAACCCAGCATTATGTTATTTATACTGATTTCTATATCTATCATACTTGCATATTCATTACTTAATCTCAACTATCTTGTCGTCTTCTTCTTTATTTTGAATCTTTTCATGAGTAAGTATGTCATACCACTTCATCGTTCTTTGCTATTAACTTATCTTAGATTTGGTGGCTACTTACCTAATAAAAAAAATTAGTATTTACACTTTTTCGATACGTAAGTTATTTCTATATGATTAATTTTCGCATTATTTCAATAATATGTTATTACTTTTTCTACTACGATGTTTTGTTTTACTCCTACAAATCATTTATAATTTTCATGTCATAATATCGATTGTTTCACCCTTATAATTTTGATGCCTATATACGTATATAAATTTTGTATGTTGGTTTTTCTTGCTCTACTTGACAACTCGAAAGTATTTCGATGTATGTCTTCTATATTTTTAAATTTCAAATCGTATGTATAATTATTACAGTTACCTTACAAATTATTTTATAATATTAATTGGTATGCAAGGTCATTTTATGTTGTCTATGCTTTTAACTAATTTTCGTGCTCGTATACTTTTCAAACTCTTATCCAATAGTCTTCTTTTAAATTGTTAATTTGATTTTTGTCATACAACACTAAAATCAGTTTGCGATTTTGATCATTCTACCGTTTATTACTTTGATAAAATTTGATTACTAAATCTACTTATAAATTATCTATTGATTATGTTTTTCTTCATTGTATTGTTTTCCGAACTATTTCACAATTAAGGAATCAGTTTATTTTTCCTTTTATCTAAAGTTTTACCTGATATTATTTTTGTATGAAACTTCTTTCAATCTATACTATCTTTTATGGTCATATTTCTTTCTTTATGTTATTTTTCTAGTTTTCTTGTTCCGTTCTTATGAAGTTTGATACTCATAGTTTTTCTTATATAGAGTTTGTCTTGTTTTTTCTCATTGCTTATGTTTATACTACATTTATTTTCTTGATGTTTACAGTTTTATATATGTAATAATGATATTTTTCTTTGGCGTGTACAAAATACAACTTTTACCCCAGTGAGTTCTGAGAACAGAACTGTTCTGGGGGGGGGGGGAGAGTGTAACACCCCGCAAAATTGAAAATGATAATTTTGCCCCTCGTGTGTTACGCACATGTATTTTGTACCATTACTAGTAATATTTGTAACATATTTTCATTACGTATTTTGGATTCTGACTATTTATGCATTTTCTGTATTGATTTTATCTCATTTGAGTCAACTCAATGTAAAATTTCAATCTCTGTATTTGTACGTACTTTTTACGTGTTATCGATGCACGTACCGATTACGTATTTTCCACCGCTACGTGTGATATTTCTGTGTTTCAATTATTTATTTTATGCATTCAAATCCATTTTTATAAAATGAAAATTCATTTCCCCCTATTTGATTAAAATAATTTTGTACGTGTAAGCACGTGTTTTCTATGTACGTAGTGATTACGTCGTGAAATATATAAAAATTAATAAATATATTTTTCTTATATTGTTTTCGATTATATTTTAATAACTTTTCGTTGATAAAGTCGATTTCGTATTTCGGTATTTTACGTGCGATGCGCGTGTTTTCGGTGCGCGTATTTTGGGTGTATTCATTTTCAAAATAAATTTTGGAGTGTGTGAGTGTTTATTTTATTTGTGCATGAAAAATTATAATTTTCAATTAAACTAGTTTCACACACACACACACACACACACACACACACACACACACACACACACACACACACACACACACATATATATGGAAAAAGGGGTATGAGCAACTTGCTCACTTAGTAAATAAGCAATTGATGATGTGGCATACATGTGATTGGAAAAGCCTTACATGAGTTAGTTGTCCAATGTATCACATGCATGCCACATAATCAATTGCTTATTTACTAAATGAGCAAGTTGCTCATATCCCTTTTACCTACACACACACACACACACACACACACACACACACATACATATATATATATATATACATATATATATATATATATATATATATATATATATATATATATATATATATATATATATATATATATATATCATGTTGTAATTTAAAAATAAATTAATTTTGGAAAGGGTGTGCAAGTACAATGCACGTGCATGTGTTTCGGGCATGAACAAAATGGTAGGCCGGCTGTTATTTTGGGGATGGAGGGAAGTTCAAATTTGGAATTGAGAGAGTAGGTAGTGGAGTTAAGTGGTGGGAGTACTTATTATAACTACTTCTATATTCTCTTATATAATGATCCCTACAACCTTCACTTTCTCCTTACCCCCTTCCTCCTTTCCTTCTCTGTCTGCCGAAAGCCCAACCAGACCAATCACATGTCCTTTTGCTTCTCCACCTATATATATATATATATATATATATATATATATATATATATATATATAATAAAACACAAAGAAAGCTATCAAGTGGCTCTCATTCAATAGTGTTGAAATCAATGGTTCAGATCTAACCTCACAAAACATATTTTTCCGCTCAAAAGTTTCCCCCCAAAACTCAAATTCAAATCCCCCAACACTCCTTTATTTATTTATTTATTTATTTATTTATTTATCTCTCTCTGTCTCTCCCTGTCTCTCTCTCTCTCTCTCTTTGTCTCTCTCATTCTTTCTCTATTTAATCATAAATTTATATTTTCAGATTTCAGGTTTGTAAATTTTCATATTTTTTATGCATTTTTTTATTGCTCATGTTACATTGAAAATAGCAAATATCTTATCAACAGTTAAATTTCATCATTTTCCATACTCAAAGTTCTAAGAAATTAGATTTTACACCTCCATTTATAATTATTTTTCAACATACTAATGGAAACATGGACTTTTATGTACAACTAATTATTGTTTTACTATTCAAACTTGAGCTACATAATTGTTGTTTTACTGTTTACTTCAGAAGATGTGCCGTATGCATGTGCCCACGGGTAAATCTAGTACATATATATATCTTATTCATTATATGTAACATCCTGAATTTTTATAAGAGTTTGAGGTTTTACATGATTTGCACGTATGATTTTATATGCATTTTTCTAGAGACAAATATTTTCTTCATAGCCTAAGCTATTAATTATTCTCCTTGTTTCCTAAAAGATCTACTTTTTAAAGCCTAAATAAAATCCTAGGCCTAATTCTACCCCATTATAATTAATATATTAATTAATTCTCTTGAGCCCATGGTCTTTTGTCCCATTAGTGAGCTCAATTAATTTAAATTCTCTTTTAATTAACCCAACTTGTAATGTAAACCAACTTAATAAACAATTAATTAAAAGTGCACGAGCAAAATTTTGTAAGGGTACTAGTTTGCATGTGCATTGCACTTGCACGTGCAAATGCACCTTTGAGAGTAGGCCGGATAGTGCAAAGAGAGAGGGAGAGATGGGAGTAGTGGTGAGGTGGTTATCTCATTCAAGGGTGTTTGCTACAACTCCCAAATTCATCCTAGCCTTTGATCCTTAACTATTTTGACTAATCCTAGCCATTCAATCCACTCAAAAATGTGTATAAATACCCCCTCTCATTTACTCATTTTTGCACTTGAAAAAGGAAGAAACATAAAGAGTTAGAAAAAGATTGAGAGAAAGTGAGAGAAAGATTGAGTGTGTGCTAGTGTGTGTGTGCACCTTTGGAGGCTGGCCAAATCGACAAGAAGAAGGGGAGCTCGGGTTCCATCAAGCACGAGGAGGAGAAGGCAATTTGCGGATCGATCTAGGAGGAGAAGGATCGCTATTTGTTCAGGGAGATTTCTAGGAGTTCTTTCTTTTGTTTCTTCAAATAGGTGGGCAATTTTCTCTAACTTCTAAGTAGTATCATGCTAGGTGGTGTGCTAATCATGCTAGAATAAATAAGTGAAAATATTGCACTTTGATAATACCATGATTAAGGTGAAAATGGAACATATGTGAAATTGCATGAAATGACTAAGTGAAATTGATTGAATGATATGATTGTTGTTGTGATATTTTGATATTGATCTAGCATGCTAAATTAGAATAAATGTTTCTCCATGTCGAAATATTTGTGTATGTGGGAAAAGTGCAATTTAAGAAGTATGCTTATGTGAAAAATACAAATGGTGTGAATCTCCATGTAATTAAAATAAGATTGATTAGTAAATTATGCATGTTTATGGGTAGTATGATTGTTCCTAAATAATCCTAAAAGTTGTATGTTATTTGTTGGGAAAAATGAACATTTTATTATTTAGGCCAAATTCAAGAAATGATCATTTTGTCTGTAAATCAAAAGGGAGGAAGAAAAACTCATTAGTATTATAAAGAAGAACCAAAATATGACTGGAAGAAACTAAGAAAATGTCTCTTTGAAAAGGGAATTGTTAATAGAACATTATGTGATTTTTTTTCTTATTTTTTATGTACAATTGTAGAAAAAGAGAGAGGTACTTTATATGGAAAATGAGAGTGAATTGGTATTTTGAAAATCTTGAGTTACTGTATAAGTTCCAAATTTCGGACTTTAGTTACTGAACAGTCGACCGTATATGTCTTAACAGTCGACTGTCCAAACTGTTTACTTTCGAGTTTTAAATCATCACAGAACAGGCGACCGACTATGTCCTAATAGTCGACTGTCCGGACTATTTTAATTTTGAGTTTTTAATCATCACAGAACAGTGGACCGAACTTGTCCTAACAGTCGACTGTCCTGACTATTTTAATTTTCGAGTTTTAATCCTCACAGAGCAGTCGACCGACTGTGCTTTAACAGTTGACTGTCCCGACGATTTAATTGATATCCAGATTTCTTGAGAATTTTTTTTATAAACCTTGGCCTAGTGTAAAGGAGAAATCGAGACTTTTGCAAGAAAGAACTTATTCTAAATTGTTAGTTTAAAGTATTTTTGGATAAAGTAAAGTGTATTGTTTAAAAGAGTTCGAAAAGAGATTTTTTTTTGATAAAAAGGAAATTGAAGGTATGAATGTTTGATTTAGTATTGGCAAAGAGAATAAAAAAATGATGTGGAAAGAATGAATTATGGATGTGACAAATTAGAAAATGAATTTATTTGTCTTATGCATAAAATTAAGCATGAAAGTAAAATCAAATATCATGATGAATTATGAAAAGTCTTATGAATATGAATACACAAATGCTATGGACATGAAATGAGATTTTGAACTAGAGGGTAGCTAAAATCCTATTACCGACAATTGAATGAATTAAAATTGTAAAGTTGAATTATTGAGATGAAAGACCAAGTTGGTCATGTTGTTGATTGAGACCGGTATAGAGGAAAGAGCTAACTCTAGGGGTTGATTTTATTCATGATTCGAATAAACTAAGGATTTAGATACATAGTGGTGATGTGACGAAAGTGAGAGAAAAATACGAGTATGCGGGCCATCGGATTGGCAGTGTGAGAGTGATTCACAGACTACCTGATTGATGTGTCATGAAATGGCGTAAACACTACTCTGGAATTATTGTCTCGGTGGCGACGCTTGTGGGGTGTTTGGCAACTACGGGTGGTGCTATCGTTCCATGACAGAGATTGAATTGTCCATAGTCTGCCTGCTTGATGCATCATGTTAGTGCATGGGATTCCCCTCCAGACTGCCTGGACATGGGCTCATAGATCGTAGAACATCTAGGATACTTACCGTAGTCACCGTAGTAGTTTAAGTCATGGCGAGGGATTGAACCCTATAAGATGAAGTATGATTAAGGGCTTGCCCTTGGACCTATGTAGTATGGGATGCATAGAATCCGAACAAGTGTGCATTAGTGTCATATAACATAACAACTGCATTAAGGACTAAATGCACAACTCAACACGACATCTATAGGATAGTCCCCGTAGTTTTGCGTGTGACAAGTGTGTGTTTTCTAAGTAAGAGAAAATTGATGTTTTATATCCATGCATCAGTTGAATGAACTGACGAGCCCACAGTTTCTATGCAGGGTAAAGAGATTGACAAGAATAAGCATGCAAGCTACTTAAAGAATGTTTCAAGTGTTGTACATTTTTTTCATGTAATTATTGTAATTTGCTTCCGCTGTTTAAATGTAATTTAAAGATGTAACTCTGATGTAATGAAAGTTTTAAATTTCCTTCTAAAATTGTACGAAGAGAAGTGTAAAGATCCTATGGAACTTCGAATTCAGTCTGTTTTGGAATTCGGGGTATTACATTATATATCTATTTTCTATTATAAAAGCAAGAATAAGAAGAAAAATCTATCCAGAGCCAATCTTAACCCTTCGTTTTATTTTGTTAATCAAATTGATTAGAGGCTATTATTGATTATATATAGAAATTTTCATATATTCATTAGTTGGCCGAGCCCAACGCCTAATTAGGCCCACTCCACTCCAACCTGGCCCATTTACTCTCCATACATAAATATCTAACAAAAAAAAAGATGTTCCTTTTGCTCTTAAACTCCATAGCCACCACCGCATCACCACTACCAAAGTTGCTGCCTTTCTCCTCTATTCTAACCGATGATACCGCTACTCTTGACTTTTGGTAACCCCCTCTCATTCCTTTTCTTTTTCCTTGTTCTTGTTGATGTTTCTGATAACCAGTGTAATTTTGTTGGCTGTGTTCAGAACACTAGATTTTCATTCAACTCCTCCATCCCATCTGCGAGGCTTTCGATTCGGGCTGTGGTGCAGAAGGAAACCCAGATGGAGAAACCCCATCTGTTAGGTTGTAATATTTTCTTCTTTGTTGGGATAAAGTTGTGATTTTTATGAGTGTTTAGTTGGAGTTTGAGACTGATTGTGGATAGTAGTAGTTTTTTTCATTAATAATATGATGTCATATCCTAGACTGTTTCATGTCTACTATTGAAGGGCCCTTCATAGTCAAAATTTACAAATCCAACTTCTCTCCCTTTTCTGGCCATCTCCTTCTCAATGGTCCCTCTAATTAGTCTTGCTTCCGCAAAGAGACTATCTTGTCTCCTCATTGTGATATAAAAATCCTAGCTTTTTTCGATTTGATAGGTGTAGATTGAGCAGACTTTGAAAATCAGCAAATTTAATTAAAAAGATTATCTTTTTTTCCCTTTCCTAATTTTTAGTGCAAAGGATAGGCATGTGGAAATGAGTTACTTTGGTCAAGTACATTAGAATTTGACATTATTTTCACTTGATTTTAAAGGCATATTTTCTTCTATCTATATGACATTAAATGCACATAAACTATTTTCATAATTAGACATTGTTCAGGCGCTCTGGTGGGATCCCACGGACAGAAAAAGATTGCAGTTTTGATAATATTTTTTTTTTAGTGATTACTTCTTTGGTCCGAACCAAGTTCGTATTGTTCTTCTCTATTCATAGACTACTTTGATTCAAGAGTCTGAAGTAAAACAATCATAGTTCTTTCGAGTTTACATTTTAATATTGATGTTATTGTTAAGGTTAACTTCCAACCATTAGATCTCTAAAAAGCTATTAAAATTGTTCAACTGGCCTACAGCATTGCAGAAATTGTGCACTTTCCCCTCTTGAATAGTTTGACAAACTAAACTTATGTTCTCCAACACCATACCATAACATTGTCAACTATGCTTGCAGTCAAATTTCATATATACACTTCAAGCACTTGCCCCCCTGATGTTTTTGTATAACAAATTACTTAATTCCAATGCATGATTCTGAAATCAAACCAGAGTTTTCACTGAACCAGAACTTAAAAAAAATATAAATCAATAATCTCTAAAACACAAAGTCGACCTTTAAATCTTCCTTAAAAAAATTCTCATCAAAATATTGTTAAGTTTATTTCATGTTGATAATAGCATTTATTTTAATCTATATACACTTAATTAACTCTTACCACATACAGAATTGTATGCTATTATATGCATCAGATGATGCGACAAATGGAAAAGATTCAGATGATTTGAATACTATGACACTACATGAACATATGTGTTTTCACAAGTGAATTAAACAAAATAAAAAGTTGAATAAAGTAAAGAGAAAGACAACTGTAAGCTTTCTGATTCACTAAAATAAAAAAATCAATTGTCATAAATAGGATGACCTCTTGATCACTTCACATACAGAGAAGGAACTTGTAATAGAAACTATGTTCTAACACTGTCACTAATGAAGATGTTCGCACATGTTTTGACTTCAACCATGACATTGGAAAGAGTAATCAGAGAATGTATCCTAAAGCTAAACCCTTTTATCCCTGCTCAAAACCTCAATTCAGAAGATATTTGTAGGTTATTTGAAGGTGGTGACCATTCCGATGCGGTAGATCGACATAACGCGAGGTGTCCCAAGGATCCTTCAAAGCGAGAACCTAATCCTAAATCTACGATTCCTTAACATATTTTGCATACCGAGACTCAGATAAATTCGTAATTCAATCTAGGATTCTTTTTTGTGTTGGATTAGACTGGGAGTTCAAGGGAGGGAATTCATTTGAAAAGTATGTTCGAGAAACAATAGGTGTTAAGTTCGTTTAAATGTGGTTGCTAAAAATTGTCCACGTACTTTTTTTCAGCCCTCCTGATTCCCATTTAGCATTGCATTTCATTTTAAATTTTTTAAATTAATTTTATTTTATTATCTGCATAATATGATGTAAAAGAGACTAAAGCCCTTATTTGGCATGTGGATTTTGAGGTGGGGGTGGAATTGAAATTATGGTTTGTAGACGGATTATGTAAATGTAGTATTTAGTGTTTGGATGAAATATATAAAACTTAGTCTTTCTTCCTGGTCTTTATCTTTAGTATTATTTCTCATTTAGGAATGGTTGAAAAAAATGTTGATTGTGAAGCTATAGTTGACGGAGAAAATATTTGCAGATAGATGGCAGATTGAGTTTATCTGAAGTGCACACATTGTTTCTATCTCCATACTATTTGTGTAAATTTCTTAATGTAAGCAACAATCTTCCAGTTTGCTATAAATTTTCATAGCATTCCATTTGCCAACTTAAATTAGATATTTTTGTATTCGCCCTGCCATTTTGATTATTGGTTGTTCTTTCACCTTTAAATGGTCGATCAACATTCCCATCACTCCCATATATAGTCTCAGCTTGAATACCACACAAAATTAATTGATTTATTTATAAGCTTTTATTTGATGTAGTTTGTTTTGGGTTACATAGCACTTTCAATGTAAACATCTTACTCTTCTTGTGAACCTAGGATAGAAGAGATACTATAATAAGCATTTACCTTTTAGTGAAAATTGCATAGTACAAGTAGCTTGTAGTTTAAATCAAACTATGTCATTATAACTATAATATGGAATATTACAAATTTCAAAAATGGAAATAAGTAACATTTGAGGTACATTTCTCATCATTTAGTTTTTATTAATAGTATTCATAGTGTATGGAAAAATAAGTATTCTTATATGGAGATTTTCGACAAGTTCTTCAAGTGGTACCACATAGAACGAGGGAATCGAGTATTGCTTCTACCTTAGTAAAAAATCAGATCCATGCCAAGAAATGGAAATTATATATTTTACAACAAAATATGAGGACAATATTAGATCTATTATTCAGTGAATTATTACTTCAAGTAGGGAACAGAGGGGACTTCGTTGTCGGCGATGATTTAGTTCAAATTTCAAAGGAGATGATCATTGAATACTTAAAATATGAAGTATATGAGCATCCCTTGCTTGATAGTGTTTTTGCTCCACTCCATCAACATGCACACTCTACTGGCTACATCACCAAACGTGATATTTTAGCAGCGAGCATTGAGTGCATTAATTCATTAAACGACGAAATGATTGCTAAATTTCCTAGAGAAAAAAGTTCCTTACTACAGTTTTGACTCATAATTTATAACAACAATAATTTGTTAGCACATATATCTTATGCCTTATTTAAACATATATTTTAAAAATAATATACTAGATCCTCTTTATGCATAAACCTAATAGAATTACCACCATACTCTTTCAACTATTGTTTGCAAGGAATATGCAATCAATTCCTAGAACATAAGCTTTGATGACACCATGGCTGGAGTATTTTGGAAAAATAATGATTAATCTTATGAAAAATACAATGAAATCAATTTAGGATTTACTGATTTGTTCTTTTTTTTAAATATCTTATTTTTCTATCTTTATGTTTTAGATTAGACAATTATTTACATGTTATTTTTTTTAATCAAGACTAGATATAATATTTAGAGTTATTAATATTGAAATTCTAAGTATTTTGTGTACATAATTAATATATAGTGTTCATACTTTATATTCATTTGAGTTCTTAATGAATTTTTTTCCTATAATTGATTTTCTAAAAAAAAAATAGAACATTGTTAAAATATTCAAGTGTCATGTTCACCAAGCCACGTGCACTTGGTGCACGGTAAATTTCAACTAGTAGGTATATATATATATATAGGTTTTGTGATGAGTGCTTTTCCTCCCCTGTCATTTCCGGACCCCAACATCAGCAACCCCTCTGTTGCTTTTCACACCTACAACTATACCTATATACACCCATACCATATATTATTATTATTATTATTATTATTATTATTATTATTATTTTATATATATATATATATATATATATATATATATATATATATATATATATATATACATATAAATGTACATTTATATTTTATGTACATTTATATATGTAATGAATGAGATGATGCCTTCACTGCTTGTCTTTGCCGAAAATGGAGTTGGTGCTCTTGCTGTTGCTTGGCCGAAAGATGGAGCTTGGAATTTCTCTTGGTAGGCGGAATTCGAGGAGGCCAAATCGAAGTTTCTACGAGTTTCTCATTCTAGGAGTTCTATTGCAAGAAATCAACATTTCTTGGGTGAGTGATTCTAAAATTCTTTCTAATATTAAGAGTTAGAAAATGGATGAGTTTGATCCAGCGGGGTTAAAATTTGCATGCTAGATAATGTAGAATTTAATTTGTTAAATTTTGATTGGTATGTTAGTTGTAGATTACTTAATTTTAATTATTTTGTGTCATGATGTGTTAATTTGATGGTGTGATTCGTATAAACAATTAGAATTCGTGTTAAATTAAAAAGTGAAAATGATGTACCATTTAGAAAATTATTGGAATAAAATTTGATGCATGTTAGCATAATAGTAGTCTAAAATAATGCAATATGTATGGAAATGACTTTTGATGCTAATGTGATAAAGAAATGTGGAATTAATCTTACTAGAATTTATTTTATGAGTGTAGGAATTTTTATAAAATGTTTTGATGAGAAACAACAATTTATTTGGAAAATTGATTATATGTGTTCTTTGATGCAATTTTGAAGAAAGATCTTATTATTGCGAAAAATGAGAAACTTATGAATTTAAAAACATGTACGGTACTGTTTTTTTTAAAGAAACACATTCTGGAAAATTATTTATATTTTTGTAGAAGTACAAATCGATTGAAAGATCGAGTTTATTGGAAGAAAATAAATAACAGTGCGGTATAAACAAAAAGTATGTAACTGTTCTCATATCAGTTAGGGCCTTGGACTTACTGGTCTTCGGGTACAATTTGGGTCCATTACTGTAGCAACGACGGGGCACTGTGCGCTTGGGTTCGAGTCTCTCCAGAGACTATATATTTTTTAAACCAGTTTTAACACAAATACTGGAACCCAGAACATAAATATAATTTAAGCTCTACACTTATCAGTTGGCCACTGTGGCCATACTGGTTTTCGGTGGTGCCTTAGGCGGTTACTGTAGCTAGGCGGGGTTTGTATTGTGTGTGGGTTCGATTCCTGCTTTGGCCACATTTAGGAAAAATTGATTTTTTGGCTTATTATTATATTATTTTGAGCTTTAAGTGTTTTAAAAATTGAGAAAAAATCATTAGAAATATTCTAAAAATACCTAGACTTCAAGAGAATTTTTCTATAGCTTTTTGACCTACTATAATGAGAATTAAAGGCTCTTTTGGAAAGGAACTTGATTCAAATTATTAGAATGAAATATTGAGTAATTAAAAGAAAATTAATACTTTTCTTTTAAAGGAAATTTTGAATAGAGAGTTTAAATGAATTGTGTCATGGAAAAATTTAAATAAAGATAATTGTGATTTGGCTTAATAAGTGAAAGAATGTTACTATGAAAGTAAAGGAAACTTGTGAAATCGATTATGAATATGGTAAGCTTGAAAAATGAATTCGTCACTTTATACATGAAATTTGTGCATGAAAATGAAATGGAAAATCATGATGAATTATGAGGAAAATTTTTGAGTGTGAATACTCAATTTTTATGAACATGAAATGAGATTAGCTAAGTCCTTATACCGGCATTGAATAAATTCTTTTGAGATAAAATATTGAAATGAAAGACCATGTTTGGGTCGTTATTGTTGATTGATGGTTAAGACCGGTATAGAGAAAGTGCTAAATCTAGGGTGTTGATTTTATTCATGATTCAAATAACTAACGATAATACAATAGTGAAGATGTGATGAAAGTAAGAGAAAAACACAAGTAGAGGGCATCGGGTCTATGGTGTGAGAGTGTTTCATAAACTGTCTACATGATGCGTCATGTCATGACGTGAATATATCTCCGAATTTATCAGGACCGTGGCGACGCTGGTGGGATGTTTGGTGATTACGGGTAGTGCCATTGTCCCATGACGGAGGCTGAATTGTCCATAGGTTGTCTACATGATGCGTCATGTCATGATGTGGGATTCTCCTCAGGCTGTCTAGATATGAGCTCGTAATTCATAGAACATCTAAGATACTTACCGTAGTTACCGTAGTAGTTTAACTCATGGCGAGGAATCCAACCCTACAAGATGACGAACGATTAAGGGCTTGCCCTGAAAACTATGTAGTATGGGATGCATAGAATCCGAATAAGTGTGCATTAGTGTCATTTAATATAAATAACTGCATTAAGGATTAAGTGCACAGCACCCATGACATCAATATGATAGTTCCTCTTTAGCTTTGTTTGTGATCAAGTTTGTGGTTTGTTAAAGTATTTAAGAATCTATACTTTCGGCCTAGCGAGGATGGCCATGTGTAATATTTTGTCGGTTGTAAGCAACTGACGTGCCCATAGTTTCATATGCAGGACTTGGAGTTTACAAGAAGATATAAAGATGAATTTGTTGTTGATGATTATTTAAATGCTAAAGTTATTACAATTGTACATTTATCATTGTTGTATTTTATTTCTTCCGCTGCGTGTTGATGTAAAAGACTCAGCTGTAATCATTGTTGTAATAAAAGTTTTAAATTCCTTGTAAAATTGTACGAAGTGAAGTGTAAAGATCTTGTAGAACGTCGAATTCAGTCTTATTTAGAATTCAGGGTGTTACAGAGTGGTATCAGAATCAAATAGGTGGACAATTCTCAACCCCACAAGATAAAAGACAATTTATGAAATTAAATTGTCTTTATTTATGAAATTAAAAGATAACCCCGCTAAAAACCTTGTCACGCCCGCTTTCTAGCAATACGGAATGCAAGCACGTGACATGGCCCAGCAAATGACTTGTGTCATTCATAGGCTGTCATCGACTCAACTCAATAATATAAAACAGGAAGTAAAACAACCACGCATGTAATAAAAGAAGTAATCACATAAATAACAATACTTGAAATTTTAAGCATAAAATAACCAACATAATATAGATCCAACATCTGGAATAAAAAATAACATCATTCGGGTCAAAAGCCCACAAATACAAGAATTAAAAACATTGTTCAAATATTAAAGACTTCAAAATGAAACAGTAATTATTTAAGCGGCGCAACAAAATAATTCTTTCACCATTGTTGCTCTCCTAGTCTGTCAGGCAAATCACTTTGATTACTTGTAAGCTGTTCATCTAAAAGAGAGGAAAATATGTCCTTAGAGCAAGTCGTGGACAATAAGTAGAGAAACAGATAAACAATAGCATTTACGGTATAACAATGAATTCAATGAACGATGAAATCAATGGCATTGAACAGTGACAAAACGATAATAGTACAATGTGCAATAACGATGTTTTATAACCATAACAATAAACAATAACAATAACGGTAAGCAATAACGATAACATTGTTCGATAACGATGACAAAATGCAATGACAATGCGATGAAGTCTTAAGTCTATTATTCATTTTTTAATCCTAACTAATGCACGTACTACTGCATCCCATACTACAGGTTTCATGCATACAATCAATTTAATTTAGACTAAGGTGGTAGATTCTATAGGTCATATACTCGGCACAATATAACACTGGCTAGTGAGCAATTTCTTGCACAATAACGATAACACTGGTTATTTGCAATTTCTTGCACAATGACGATAACACTGGCCATTTGCAATTTCTTGCACAATGACGATAACACTAGCCATTTGCAATTTCATACAAAATGATGATAACGATAATTTGGGAACGAGGCCCACATTCCCGAGTACAGTCACTATATTATCAACTACTCTAGTCAACCCTTAACCCCGGCTTAATTAACATTCTTTTATTCCATCATGCAATACTAATAGAGAACAATATGGGCAGAAACATCAATAGGGAATGATAATGCGATTAATAAGGGACACTAAAATGATGACAAAACAATCCTAAGATCATGCAATGTACTCTATACAAATAAATGCACCAAATACAACATTATAGATTCAATTATATATTATTAAATATAGAAACTCAATTCTGGACAACAGTAGGTTACTGTACCAAAATCAGAATTTCCGTTACTACAGGATAGAAAATGTGGATCCGTCAGAAGTTCCAGAAGCTAGGCTTCTTCCCGGTTCCAACACATATTAACAAGACACATAAAAGTTGTAGCATCAGGTGTCAAAATAGCAAACTGCACAGGATTTGTGTTCAGCCAGAATTTGTAAAATTATGTTTATACATATAAAACAGGTCTGAAACTTCATTAATTAATTCCAGGAAAATTAGAAAATGTTCTCTAGTATGTCTAGTATCAGCATGCAAAATTTCAAGTCATTATCTTACAGTTAGCATGGTTAAATTAATTGTAAATCAGAGTGTTGCAACGATTTTTAGAATCAGGAATTTTACGACACAGCAGCAGTAAAAATGCGATAACTCACAAACCATAACTCGGAATTCAATTCCGTCAAAAGTGTAGTAAACTAGACATCTGGGGCTACATTTCATATACAGGAAGTTATTGATTTTGGTGACATTATCTAGGCCTAAATACATGGTAATGTTCATGTTGGCAGTAAATTTTAGGGTTTCAACATATTCTTTTTGAATAAAATGATTAAAATGTTAAGAACTATGTGTTAGGGGTTAACAATCATAAATCAAAGCAATTTACATCTATGTGAACATGGTATTAAGATGTATAATGTCCATAATCTTACTAATCACAATCGACTAGCACACCAACATCAATCATATAAACAATCAATACTAGTATACAATCTATAATTATTGTGTGATGTCATAACATGAAATGCAATAGCAATCCCTATTCCTATATCCAATAATTAACTATATGAATGCATGTAAGATCTCAATAAGTCGGAGGCAAAAAGACGGCACGAAGTCAAGACTACTACTTGGATTTGCTCGTGTAAATCCGTAGCATCCCAACGATAGATGACAATAACAACATAGATAATAAATAGGGATCTACTTGCGGGATTCAATAAAAAATTTCGAATACGATTCAATATAATTTGAAAGTCAGATGACTTGCCTTTAGATGACGTTAGATCCGAAAATATTGAGAATGATGGGATTGGGATCCCGGGCGACAAACCACGAACACGAAGCACTAATCACGTGTGAGCCATGTGCAAGACCAAAAGAGCAAGACAACAACAGATCGGATCCCCTACTCTTCCAAAACAGCAAACACCGAATGCCAAATTCCACACACAGAACGACACACACCAAAAGCCCCACTGTGCTTCGTCCCCACAGCGAATCCCCACACAAACACCAAAGAGCGGTTTGGATCCCCTACACCCGCAACAGTAAACACGCCAACCACGCACTGAGTTTTCATCTTCTCCAACGCAACGGAGAGAGAGGGCGACGACAGGCGGCGACGACGACAACGGTGCTGCGGTCGGGAAGCAACGGTAGCGGTGGAGATAATGGCGCTTGAGCGAGCTCTGTTTTAGGAGTGAAATAGAGGAGGACAGAAATTGGAGGCGGCGCTGTCGAGAGTAGCTCGACGGAGGGGAGAAGACGAGGAGCTTGAGTTTGGAATGGCGACACTTCGATGGGTTCAGGCAGGGGATGAAGATGGCGGTGGCGAAGATGATGGGTTTGAGCGAAGGCTCGAGGATGGGGTTGTGCAGGGTGGCGAGGTTCAGCAATGGCGCCGCGAGGAAGCCGCGACGGGGAGAGGTAGTGGTTCAGTGATGGGAGTCAGACGACGAAGGTGAGAGACGGTCAGGGAGGCGAAGGGGATTTGGAGTAGGGGATGAACAGTGGAAGTAGGGTAGGTCTACACAGGATCGGGGGCTAGGGTTAATGGCAACTAAGAGTGATTAAGGTTATTAGGTTAGGGTTATTAAAATAGTAATGGTATAATAACAGCCACAAAAATGGGGGAGGATTGTAGGCTAATAGTTAGGGATTCAATTTTGGGGGGTTATAGGATGTGATGATGATTAGGATAGATTTTTGGGGATTTGGCTGTTAGGGAGAATTTGGGGGTTGTTTTGGGTTAGTGGGTTTGGGTACGTGATCCAATAGGAGGTGGGTTGTAGGGTTGGGTACAATATGGGTCAAATAGGTGGACAATTCTCAACCCCACAAGATAAAAGACAATTTATGAAATTAAATTATAGAAAAAAATGATTTTTTTTATATGTTATTATTTTTTTTATAGTTTAAAGTGTTTTAAAAATTTAGAAAAAATATTTGAAATATCCTAAAAAATACCTAGACTTCGAGAGAATTTTTCTATAGCTTTTTGATATACTATAATGGGAATTAGAGGCTTTTTTTATAGAAAATAACTTGATACAAATTATTCCAATGAAATGTTGAGTAATTAAAAGAAAATTAATATTTATCTTTTAAAGGAAATTTTGAATAGAGAGTTTAAATGAATTGTGATTGGCTTATTAAGTGAAAGAATGATGTATGGAAGTAAAAGAAAATTTGGAAATTATTTAAGAATATGGTAAGTTTGAAAAGAAAATGAATTTGTCACTTTATACATGAAATTTATGCATGAAAATGAAATGGAAAATCATGATGAATTATGAGGAACATTTGTGAGTGTGAATACTCAATTCTTATGAACATGAAATGAGATTAAAGACTAGAGTGTAGCTAAGTCCTTATACCGGCATTAAATGAATTCTTTTGAGATAAAATATTGAAATGAAAGACCAAGTTTGGGTCGTTATTATTGATTGATGGTTAAGATCGGTATAGAGGAAGTGCTAACTCTAGGGTATTGATTTTATTCATGATTCAAATAACTAAGAATAATACAATAGTAAAGATGTGATGAAAGTAAGAGAAAAACACAAGTATGAGGGCCTCGGGTCTACGGTGTGAGAGTGTTTCACAGGCTGTCTACATGATGCGTCATGTCATGACGTGAACACATCTCTAGAATTATCGAGACCATGGCGACGCTTGTGGGATGTTTGGTGGTTATGAGTGGTGCCATTGTTCTATGACGGAGGCTGAATTGTCCATAGGTTGTCTACATGATGCGTCATGTCATGACATGGGATTCCCCTCCATGTTATCTGGACATGGGCTCGTAACTCATAGAACATCTAGGATACTTACTGTAGTTACTGTAGTAGTTTAGATCATGGCGAGCGATTCAACCCTACAAGATGAAGAACGATTAAGGGCTTGTCCTTGGACCTATGTAGTATGGGATGCATAGAATCCGAACAAGTGTGCATTAGTATCATGTAATATGAATAACTGCATTAAGGACTAAGTGCACATTCACACTGTAACCCCTGTTTTCCCAAAAAACTATATTTTCTGTGTATTTTCTGTATTTAAAAATTTTCGCAAATTATTTTTCTGGTTTTCAAATTTATTTTTGTCAAATTGTACTATTGGATCTTCTATTAAAATCTATCAATGATTTTATTTGTTTTCGGTTATTATTAGTATTATTATTATTATGCTTATGTTTATGATTATTGTTATTATTGTTATTAGTATTATTACTTTGATTGCTTATTTAAAAACCTAGTTCTATTTATAAATTATATTTGTAGATATTTCACATAAATTCTATGTTACAATACAAATTATATTTTGTTGAAAATCTCTATTTTATTGGATATTTTATTAAACCCTTTTGGATTTTTCCCAACTATCCATTATCCTGATACCCAAAACCCATTATTAAACCATCAATTATACCCATTACACTTATCCAAACCCATTTAAAGCCATAAAGCCAAGTTATTAGCCCATACCCTTATACTACCCACCAACCCGCAACCCGTTAATTCCCCACCCAGACCCGTTAACACCATCTATCCCATCCCCGTAACCTTATTCAGCCTCTTAACCCTAAATACCCTGCTATATATTCCCCCGTCTTTAAACATGTTCACCTTCCCGATAACCCCTAGTCACCTTCCGCTCTCCTCTTCTCCATCCCTGTCGCCCTACCCTCCTCCCTGCCGTTCCTCCGCGGCGAAAGCCCCTCTGGTTTCCCCTTTTCTGCCTGCAGCAGTGACTGCAAAAGCCAGCCACTGCAGTGCTCCACCCCATCTCCCGTCCTCCCGCAGCGACTGCAGTGCTCCACCTCGATGCCGCCAGGTTCTGACAACAGCACCCACTGCTGTGCGCACCCTTGTGACGACTCTGCTTCTCCTCCCCTGTGCGAGCAGTCCCGATAGCCACCCTGTGCGCTGTTGCGCAGTCCAACAGCCGCGATAGCCCCGGCCTGTCCTCCCGATGCCGGTTGCCGTCCTCTACCAGCCGCCATCCCACTGCCGGCCAGTCCTCGCAGCCAAGCCAGTGGGTTACCATTGATGGGTTGTTTTGTTTGATCAAGTGGGTTTTTGATCATGTTGAATCTCGGTTGTCCGATCTTCTTGATGATCATGTTCCCTTGGTCTTGATCATGGCCTTGGATGTGGGTCGTCCGTTCTCCTTTGATCATCATCATCTTGATCATCACCATCGGGGTGATCTTGGCCGTTCGATCGCGATCATCATCAACTTCATCATCACCTTGATCTGGACCGTCCGATCTTGTTGATCTTGATCTTGATCTTATCCGTGTCGATCTACCGGATCATTGTTTGATCATCTTGATCTTGATCATCATCGTGATCCGTTCGTTGGAGTTCGTGTGTTCGTGATTGGTTCATGATCCGTTCGTTGTGTTTATGTTCGTTCCCTGGGAATCCGTTCCCGTTATTCTTGATTTTGCTTTGTTCCGTAGTCGTCTCTCAGGCAAGTAACTTGTACTCCAATTCCTTTGTATGATACAAGTCAAAAATACCGCTTATAGTGTAGTTAGGTTCTAGAGACAACTCGTGTGTGTGTTTTGTTTGATGGGTTTTGTCTCTATTGTGCTATTTGACCATAGTGGACTCACGACACAAATTTGACATGAAACAACTTAGAGTTTGATCGTTCTTGATTTTGATCATGTATGAGATATTTGTGAGAATTTGGACGTGTTGAGATCCATGTGTTAGACTTATTTTGGATATGTTAATTGCCCTAATTCATGTTGTTTGGACACTTGGTAGACACGATTTCATGTTTGGTTGCGTTTGGAACAAGTTTCGTTGGATCTATGTTGATTTTTGTTTTTGAGTAAAATCTGTGTTTTGCCGCTATTCTGCCTTGATCAGTAATTTAGACTATACTAAGGTCAGAATCTTAATTTCAGTATAAAACATGAGTTTTATAGGAATTCGTCTTCTTTCTAACCCCTCTGACCTTGCTCGATTTCGTTTTCGTATGTGTGAGATATGACTGTTTTAATACAGAGGTGTAGATCAATTCCAGATTTTGTTTCTTGATAATTTTGATGACTAAATTATTTTGATACATGTGCTACACATATTATTTTGATCTGAAACTTTGGTCAGTATTTCTATATCTATCTAGGGATTACCCAGAATTTTGGTGAATTTTATTGATGAGTTTTATATGTCGTTTCATGCTTGTTTATAAAAGTTATACTTGCTGGATTTTTCTCGCTGTTCTGTAAAGAATTGTATTTTCACCATATTTCCTTATACTGTTTGAAAAATATTTATGATATATGAATGTTAGATTATTTTGTCTATTTTTACCTCCCTTTGGCGGATTTGGATTTCGTTTCACCGTTTGCGAGATATTTTAGGGTGCGTTTGTTTTGATATTTTGAATAGAGTATTCTGAATTGAGTATTCTGAATAGAGTATTCTGAATAGAGTTATTCTGAATGTGAGCCAAAAAGCTGTTTGTTTAGCCTATATTCTGAATATTGATATTCTGAAAGCTGTTTATCTGAAAAAGAGAGTTTAGAAGCTGTTCGGTTATATTTCTAGCTGAAAACTGTATTCTGAAAGCTATTTTTCTGAAAATGAGTGTTTAAAAGCTGTTCGGTTATATTTCTAGCTGAAAACAGTTATCTGAAAGCTGTTTTTCTGAAAAAGAGAGTTTAAAAGCTGTTCGGTTATATTTCTAGCTGAAAACTGTTATCTGAAAGCTGTTTTTTCTGAAAAAGAGTGTTTAAAAGCTGTTCGGTTATATTTCTAGCTGAAATTTGTTATCTGAAAGCTGTTTTTCTGAAAAAGAGAGTTTAAAAGCTGTTCGGTTATATTTCTAGCTGAAAACTGTTATCTGAAAGCTGTTTTTTCTGAAAAAGAGTGTTTAAAAGCTGTTCGGTTATATTTCTAGCTGAAAACTATTATCTGAAAGCTGTTTTTCTGAAAAAGAGAGTTTAAAAGCTGTTCGGCTATATTTCTAGCTGAAAACTGTTATCTGAAAGCTGTTTTTCTGAAAAAGAGTGTTTAAAAGCTGTTCGGTTATATTTCTAGCTGAAAACTATTATCTTAAAGCTGTTTTTCTGAAAAAGATTGTTTAAAAGCTGTTCGGTTATATTTCTAGCTGAAAACTGTTATCTGAAAGCTGTTTTTCTGAAAAAGAGTGTTTAAAAGCTGTTCGGTTATATTTCTAGCTGAAAACTGTTATCTGAAAGCTGTTTTTCTGAAAAAGAGTGTTTAAAAGCTGTTCGGTTATATTTTTAGCTGAAAACTATTATCTGAAAGCTGTTTTTCTGAAAAAGAGAGTTTAAAAGCTGTTCTGCTATATTTCTTACAATTTTGAATATCAATTTGAATATCAATTTTGAATAAGCTATTTTTCTGAAAAAGAGTGTTTAAAAGCTGTTCGGTTATATTTCTAGCTGAAAACTATTATCTGAAAGCTGTTTTTCTGAAAAAGAGAGTTTAAAAGCTGTTCGGCTATATTTCTAGCTGAAAACTGTTATCTGAAAGCTGTTTTTCTGAAAAAGAGTGTTTAAAAGCTGTTCGGTTATATTTCTAGCTAAAAACTGTTATCTTAAAGCTGTTTTTCTGAAAAAGAGTGTTTAAAAGCTGTTCGGTTATATTTCTAGCTGAAAATTGTTATCTGAAAGCTGTTTTTCTGAAAAAGAGTGTTTAAAAGCTGTTCGGTTATATTTCTAGCTGAAAACTGTTATCTGAAAGCTGTTTTTCTGAAAAAGAGTGTTTAAAAGCTGTTCGGTTATATTTCTAGCTGAAAACTGTTATCTGAAAGCTGTTTTTCTGAAAAAGAGTGTTTAAAAGCTGTTCGGTTATATTTTTAGCTGAAAACTATTATCTGAAAGCTGTTTTTCTGAAAAAGAGAGTTTAAAAGCTGTTCTGCTATATTTCTTACAATTTTGAATATCAATTTGAATATCAATTTGAATATCAATTTTGAATAAGCTGTTTTTCTGAAAAAGAGTGTTTAAAAGCTGTTCGGTTATATTTCTAGCTGAAAACTATTATCTGAAAGCTGTTTTTCTGAAAAAGAGAGTTTAAAAGCTGTTCTGCTATATATCTGACAATTTTGAATATCAATAATAATAATAATAATAATAATAATAATAATAATAATAATAATAATAATAATAATAATAATAATAATAATAATAATAATAATAATAATAATAATAATAATAATAATATATAATAATAATAATAATAATAATAATAATAATAATAATAATATATATAATAATAATATATATAATAATAATAATAATAATAATAATAATATATATATAATAATATATATAATAATATATAATAATAATAATAATAATAATAATAATAATAATAATATATAATATATATATAATAATAATAATAATAATAATAATATATACAATAATAATAATAATAATAATAATAATAATAATATATATAATAATAATATATATAATAATAATAATAATAATAATATTAATAATAATAATAATAATATATAATAATGATAATAATATATATAATAATAATAATAATAATATATATAATAATAATATATATAATAATAATATATATAATAATATATATAATAATAATAATAATAATAATATATATAATAATAATAATATATAATAATAATAATAATAATAATAATAATAATAATAATATATATATAATAATAATAATAATAATAATAATAATAATAATAATAATAATAATAATAATAATAATGATAATAATAATAATAATATTCTGAATAGAGAGTAAAGGAGGTGTGAGAAGAGAGTAAAGGAGGTGTTTTGAAAAATAGGGGGTATGAGTATTCTGAATAGAGATTGGGAATAAGACTTAAAACAAACGCCAACTCAGAATAGAGTATTCTGAATACTCTATTCTGAGTTGCAAAACAAACAGACCCTTAGTTTTCGTACAGCTGTGTTGGGAATTTCAGATTTGCCAAACTATCGTTTCTTGTGGTTTTCCGGTTTTTGTTGACTGAACTAATTTTATTGGAATATTATGAAACTCTATATTTTGATACTAGACATGTAGGGGATTACCCCAGATTTTTTCTGGATTTATTTGAGTAGTTTTAATATTGTTTTTCTGACTGAGAATTCGTTTTACTGATTTCTGACTGAACGTATTTTCTGGATTCAAATCAGTTTTGAGTTATGGTTTTGTGAAATACTATATGGCTTATTTAAATCTCTGGATTCGTGTAGAGGTCTATTTTCCAGATTCTTCGACGGATTCAGATTTGGATTTATGTAGTAACGGGAATCACTGTTTTAGTACTGTACTATCATGCTATCCTGAATATGAACATACACTGTTTTGCTCGTTTATGTGACCGTATATCTTGTATGATTATTTATTTGTTTGCCTGAACCTAATACTAATTATACCATGTTAGTTTGACACTATTTCGTACACATTCATGCCTGTTTGATGACCATAATAAAAGTAACCAAGTCGGGGTTCTTAAGGGAATATCTAGTAGTGGAAAATATGGAAATGTGTACTTGGAAGGGAACTAGTGTTCCATACTGCTACTTTTACTATTACTTTACTGCTACTGCTACTGTTACTGATACCTGAGTACACTGCCCCATTATGGTCTACTATGAAATCTAAAGCGAAACTGTTTGTTGTAGCAACCATGTAAGGCGGGCTACATGAAGTGTTACCTAGATAGTAATCACTACAATACTTGATACATGATACTTGAACATGATACTTGAACATGATACATGCTTACTTGATAATTGACTACATGATGCATGAGACTTGATACATGACACATACTACATGTTTACATGATACTTGATACTTGATGCTTGTTTACATAATATTTGTTCACTTAACACTTGATTCATGCCTTTACACTTGATCACCTTGCCATGCTAGTTGATTATTTTGATATCATGCTTATTCCATGTTGTTAGTTAGTTTTCCCTATGTACATGTATCTTGCATTACAAGCAGCCCGTAACTTGCAATTGATGGGTACTTGTTTTCTTTTTTCTATCCCTGCAATTGTTAAATTGCAGATTTTGGAGAACAGGTTCCAGACGGTATTGGTGACATGAAATATTAGTGCTGAATTTTGTTATTATTATTTCTTGTAGCATGCTTGAACAATATTGTATTTGATTACTTGGATTTATTCTTGTATTTGGGCAATGTGACCTAGGATATTTGTCTTATTCAGATCATGATTATTTGAGATTAATGCATTTTGGTTTCAAGTATTCTTGTTGGTATTTTTGTTCATATGTGCATGATTGGTTGATTCTCTTGCTTCCGACTCTGATTATTTTATGAGATATTGTAAAGATTCTTGAACAGCTTATGGATGATGAAAATCATTCACTGGGCTTTTGTCGCGTATCCGTATTCTGTATTCATTTTGGGAAGCGGGACGTGACACACACACGACATCAATAGGATAGTTTCCCTTAGCTTTGTTTTGTGACAAGTGTATGCTTTCTAAGCTTTCTAAGTAAGAGAAATTGATGTACGTATCATATCCCAGCGTCAGTTGTATGACATACCCACAGTTTCTATGCAGAATAAAGTGATTGATAAGACTAAAGAGTGATTGCTCCTTATAAATAAATGCTCAAGTTGATGTTCAATTCATGTATTATGTTGTAATTTGCTTCTGCTGTGTAAAATGTAATCATTGTTGTAATGAAAGTTTTTAATTCCTTGTAAAATTGTACGAAAAGAAGTGTAAAGATCCCATGGAACTTCGAATTCAGTCTTATTTGGAATTCGGGGTGTTACATTTTATATAGTAAATTATAAGATGTAATTTGATATTGAATTTGAGATATTTCTTTACTTATTATATACTCTTTACAAATTATTTATAGTGGTACAAATCTCCCACATCCTCTCTCTCCTCTCTCCTTGCTGACGTTAGCCAGGCAAAGACGAGAGAGCCGCAGCATGGCCCTCGGACCCACTGCCACTTCAGCAGACAAGGAAGTAATCGCTGCCTTCACAAACCCGGGTGGGCCCCACGTGACTTCGCCACGTCATCAAAGTGACTGCAGCCTAAACAGCTCCTGCTGCATTTCTTCACCGTGGGCCCCTTCCCATCAAATAATTCCAAACACAACCCCCCATAGGAAATCCTCTGGGGCAAGCTCCAATAAATTATATATATATATATATATATATATATATATATATTCTTAACACAGGGTGTTATAGACCCCCCCCCCCTAAGAATTCAACATTCTCGCTGAAGCCAGGACTTGCAAAGTTGCGCAGGATCCTCCTTTCTAGTCGATGTGGAGTGGCGTACACCTGATTCAATCAAATCTTAGCGTACTGCTCCTGGCTACACCGCCAATGTACTAACCACGATTCCCTCTCAGACATGCAAGACACACCCCACTTTTACCCACATCAGTGCCGAAAGTCGGCTCTAATACCATTTTGTAACACCCCGACCCGAAACAGCAATTTTAGCAAACAACTGCCCACCACAGGCTACCTCATAAAAGGTGCTATAGCTTGTTGGTGACCTATAACCCCAAGCTATTATATATATATATTTAATTAATTTTTGCAACACTCCCGATATGGGACTAATCTCCCACATCCTCCCTCTCCTCTCTCCTTGCTAACGTTAGACAAGCAAAGACGAGAGAGCCGTAGCGCCCCAAATTTTCAATATAATATCTCAGAAATACCTAGCACAATTCCCAGCATCAACCTCAATATAATAGTAAACATAGCCAAAACACAGAAAAATTTGCAACTTTTATTACATCAATTCTTTACAAAGCACAGCGGAAAATTAAACACATTGAATTACAATTCTTTCTTTTACAACACTTTTTTTTACAAATTTTCATATGCCACATTATCATTCTACCACATGCATCCAAATCCCAATGCTATAGGTACCTACCTGTAAAATATGAGGCTAGAGATGACCTTAACACCCAAAACTACAGGGGTCAGCCATAACGGTGTGAGTGACATCAAAAAAAATACAACATGAATAAAATATAAAGAATTAAGTCATGAATAACACATACAAGCAGCAGTAACACATGGAATATGAAATAACAATAAATAAAACATGAAACATCAAGTAAAATTAGACTAAGTGTCAAGTGTAGGAAAACAGAAAACATCATACATAAAACCAAATCAAGAAAACACAAATGCAATATGCTGACTCTCTAATGCATACTTGTAACGCCCCGAGCCCGGCTCAGCTACGCACGTGGATACACATGCACACACGCGGAAGAACGGACACAAAACTCTAGCCACACCCACCACAGGCACCATCAAAAGGTGGGTTAACCCTATAGGTAATCCTTTATCATATGGTTTCCTAATATATTTACACACACTTCTCACTCCATGGTTGATGTGGGATTTATCCCCAAGCCAAGGCCACGTCACCTTCCAAATGCATGCATGCACTCTTCCATTTTTCCATTTATTCATTTAATGCATGCATAGCTCAATAGACCATCCTATAGGCTCCATCATCAATTCCTTTGATTCTAAGCCCATAGAATCCTTCTATAGGCCACAACCAACCAACTCATCTCTTATTTATTATATATATATATATATATATATATATATATATATATATATATATATATATATATATAATTATTATTATTATTATTATTATTATTATTATTATTATTATATTATCCCAATATAATATTATATATACATGCTTAAGTATGGGGTGTTACACACCCCTCCTTAAGAACTCAGCATCCTCGCTTAGCCCGGAACCCGCAAGCTAATATAGGACCACCTTTCTAGTCGATGTGGAATGGAGTACCCTGCTAGCGTACTGTCCTTGGTCTCTACAAGCATACTGTCCTTAGCCAGGCATACCTCTAACCCAATCTGACCCACAATCGGTGTCGAAAGTCGGCTCTGATACCATTTGTAACCCTCCGAGCCCGGCTCAGCTACGCACGCAGATACACATGCACACACGCAAAAGAATGGACACAAAACTCTAGCCACGCCTACCACAGGCACCATCAAAAGGTGGGTTAACCCTATTGGTAATCCTTTATCATATGGTTTCCTAATATATTCACACAAACTTCTCACTCCATGGTCGATGTGGGATTTATCCCCAAGCCAAGGCCACGTCACCTTCCAAATGCATGCATGCACTCTTCCATTTTTCCATTCATTCATTTAATGCATGCATAGCTCCATAGACCATCCTATAGGCTCCATCATCAATTCCTTTGATTCTAAGCCCATAGGATCCTTCTATAGGCCACAACCAACCAACCAACCAACTCATCTTTTATTTATTATATATATATATATATATATATATATATATATATATATATATATATATATATATATATATATATATATATATATGGAAAAAGGGGTATGAGCAACTTGCTCATTTAGTAAATAAGCAATTGATGATGTGTCATACATGTGATTGGAAAAGTCTTAAAAGGGTTAGTTGTCCAATGTATCACATGCATGCCACATAATCAATTGCTCATTTACCAAATGAGCAAGTTGCTCATATCCCTTTTACCCATATATATATATATATATATATATATATATATATATATATT
The DNA here is from genome assembly GCA_017893485.1 of Hemerocallis citrina. NCBI lineage: Eukaryota > Viridiplantae > Streptophyta > Magnoliopsida > Asparagales > Asphodelaceae > Hemerocallis > Hemerocallis citrina. The sequence goes on along the minus strand of JACEHZ010000239.1, from coordinate 1,133,376 downwards.
ATCCCAATATAATATTATATATACACGCTTAAGTACGGGGTGTTACAATACTTGTCGGATTCTATGAATTCCATACTACATAGGTCCGGTGCAAATCCTTATCGTTCTCTACTTTATAGGGTTTGATCACTCGTTATGCAACTAATCCTACTACGGTGATAGAAACAAGATCTAGAATACTCCGCATATGGGCATCACAACTCTCAACGCGCAAGCATCATGTAAGAATAGTTCTGACCCCCAGGAAGAAATCACCTCCCTGATGTGTACCCCATGAATAGGTTTGCGAGACCCTTGACATACAGATACACTAGTACATCCCGTGAATAGGTCCATTGACCATCGACACACGAATGCACCTGTATGCTCCGTGAATAGGCCGACAGAACCTTGACATGCGAACATACCAAATGTCTTCTCGAGATAGAACAACACAGTCCTGGAATGCATCCGTTGGACTAGACCCCTAAAGCATATACTTACGTTTCCCAAGTTTTATCACATCTCTATTAGTACTTGTCCTTAAGTTATTATTATTAAAACACAAATTCTCCCTCTCTAGAGTTAGTGTAGCCTGCCGGACTTAATTCCACTGGTCATAATCCACAAAATTTCATCTGCCACTTCACAGGAATCCCACTCAACTCCTAGAGACTCACAAAATGAATATCAATACCAAAACTTTCAATAAAACTCTTTATTTCATCATCAAAACGTTTATATCAATAAAAAACTTCTCAAGTCAACAAAACCAATTTAATCGATATAATCACAATTTTTCAGAATTGAAATAAAGTATTAAATCCATTAAATAACTGAGAATCATATTTTGAAGTCATAGAAAGTCACAAAACATTAATTTCTTCAAAAACCATATATATTTCCCTTATTAAAGTCATACAAATACAATTTAAATTCTATTATAATCAAAACATAACTCTCTGTAAAATACTGTAATCTGTAGCATAAATATCCTCTAAAATAGTATATCAATAATCCATAATATCGAAGAAATAATCGTTCAAGAAAAACGACGGAAGAACTCACAAAACAGCCAAAAACAATGATGTCGGTCGACCTTCAAAAGTCACAGTCGACCGACATGACAATCGACTTTCATTTTAGTTCAAAAAATGGACAGTCGACCTTCATGTCAAAATAGCTCATACAGCAGCTTTAAATTTCGTGCACTTCTCAACTGATACTTAATTAAATCTTTGTAAAATCATAAATTTGCAAAATAAAATTCCTGAAATGATCAAATAAAACTTGTATAACATATAGAAGTTTATAAAACTAATCAAAATATCATTAAGATCATAAAAGAGCAAATTTTATCAAAATCTTCAAAACAATGACTATGAATATGTATATATGTATATAGGTGTGTTCAAGTATCAGTTAAGCATCAAAATCCATCAAATAGGAGTAGTATAATGTTTAGATTCCATCTCAGTACTAAAACAAACCAAATCCCAATTAAAAACTTCATAAAGAACATCAATTTCCATTTCAGCAATCCTTCAAAACAGAACTTAGGGATCTATGTATATATGTGCATATATGTCCATATGTATATGTGTTAAGCATCAAGAAAACATCGTGTAGAAGTAATATATTGTTCTCATTAATCTCAGTATCAAAACAAAATAAGACTCCATTGAAAATTTCACAAAAGCACAAAAACCAATTTCGGCTGAACATCCATCAGACCCGAAAACTTCAACCCCTTTTCCAAAACATTAACTTGATCCTTTTTTATCTGAAACCATTCTTGCCATTCATTAAACTCCTACATAATCTCTTATATCAGTTTGCCCATGAATATAGGTGATTACAACATGCATTAATCAAGTTTTACCTCATCAAAACTTCAAGAACAGAACAAGCATATATACACACACAGTCAAAGTCCTTAATCAATTTGTGCATTATACAACATGCATACTCATTACAACCCCTCAGATCAGTAAGCATATGAAGGAAAACAACCTAACCATGGTTTTTATTAGGTTCTTTAACAATCTCAAGGCATCCATATAAAATTTTAATCATTACAAGCATAGTTTTCATGAAAAAATTCAATTTTTATTCATACATCCATCAAAATTCATCATATTATCATACAAACTCCTAACATGCTTTCTAATAGACAAACCATCACATACAACATGCATACAACAGCAAGAAACCAAATATGTCGCTCACCTTATTGAAGAATCAACCGAAAATAATAAAGAGAATAAGAGAATCCTTCCTTTCGCAAGAAAACCAAGATCCTCGCTTCGAAACTCCATGAAAATAATAATAAAGAAAACCCTTTGTGTTATGCAGCAAAGAGACGGCTACTACTACCCTTTAATAGGCCGGAAATTAGGTTTATTAAGGTTTTGAGTAGATTTTGCAAAATATCCCTTTTGAATATATCTTTACATATATAAATCCTTATACTTGGAAATTAGATAAACCAATTCAATTCAAATTTAAAATCAAAAGTAACCACTCCAGACCTGGCCGACACTGTTTGTAAACCCAGAAAACAATTTTGTAATTTTTTTGCCTCTAAGTGGCAATTTTGCAAAAATACCATTCTTCATGAAATTTGCGAAATAAACCAAATCTATTAAAACAAAAAGTAAAATTTTCCCCCTAAGTTTTCTAGCCATCATGCTCAGCCCAAAAATCCGAAAATCTAGAGTTTTTACTCCAAGTAGTAATTTTGCACAAAAGCCCATCTTTTTGTAATATTTGCAAATAGGTCAAATTTATCAGAAAAATCCAAAAAATTCATAAATAATCCGTAATAATAAATAATAGGTTCCCCCCAAATAGTTTCTGACTTTGGACTTCCCAAGAAACTATTTTCACGTGTTTTACACGTATAAACAGATAAATTTAAGAAAAAATATTTATTAAATCACCAAAAAATATTTTAATTCATTTATTAATATCAAAAGCATTATTTAAAATCTAGGGTGTTACTAGAGCAGCAGCATGGCCCTCGGGCGCACTGCCACGTCAGTAGACAAGGCAGTAATCGTTGCCTTTACAAACCCGGGTGGGCCCCACGCGACTTCGCCACATCATCAAAGTGACTGCAGCCGAAATAGCTCCTACTGCATTTCTTCACCGTGGGCCCCCTCCCATCAAATAATTCCAAACACAACCCCCCATAGGAAATCCTATGGGCAAGCTCCAATTATATATATATATATATATATATATATATATATATATATATATATATATATATATATATATATATATATCCATTCTTAACACAGGGTGTTACATATCACAACTGCGACATCAGTTCATTTCATATTTGGGTTAAGAGATACTTGATGATTTACAGTAAAGCCTCCATTTTGAGATTGCCTCCATTAAGCGAAAAGTTCAATAACTGAGATCGCCTCCATTTTGTATTACAGTAAAGCCAAAATCATACATGATACTTGAACAGATACCAAAATTTGAACATATGTGACCACTATTTACGAGTATTTTACACGTGCATTGCATGTCTTAATAAATATTTTTTTTAAAAGTACAAATTCAGACGTAGTCTGGGCTTGATCCTAAGCCCTTCTTTATAATAGTTATACATGTGCGCTACACATGTTGATAGATTTACAAATGACACTATGGCTTTCTCTCATTATAATATTAGAGATGAGTTGATTAATGCAAATAGAATATATGCTCATTGGGCCTTTTCTTTGCAGGTGATTCATCTGGGCTTAAAAGGTTTTCCTTGCAAGAACTCCAATTTTCAAGTTTGCAACTGATTCAATTAGCAAAAACAGTTTACATTGTCAATGATTCCTTTGTAACTATCAACTAGACAATTATTGTAAATCTTTGTAATTGTCTTTTAGTTGTCTTTTATGTAATGAATTAAATCTTACATGAGAAGAGCTCAAGTTGTATGTATTTTAATATACATAAGGCGATGAATGATAATTACTTTCTATACATTTTTGTTATGTAATTGTCTTTTTTGAACTAATTGGGCCAGGCTTGGGCTTTTCTGTTTTATTCAGACTCGAGCTTGGGCTTGAGTTTTGGAGCCCGACACAAAATCGGGCCGGGCTTGGACCCTACAAAACATTCAGGCTCGGGCTCGGGCTCGGGCTTGTATAAATTCGGCCCAAGCCCAGCCCATTGTCAGCCTTACCCTAAACCTTTATTCCCAAATTTCTTCAAATTCTACAACTCTCGCCACCAACATTCAATCCAAAAACACCCTTGACATTGTCTCGGACAAACACCTCCAACACCACCCAAAATTTAAGGACTGTCTTATTTGGTTTGCATTTGTCGGATGTTGAGAATTGAGTATTTGCTGATATGTTGATGTGCTAGCATGCTTATAACAAATATTTGAGGGTTGATGATTGTGATTTCTAGGTTTGGTAGAATGTTATGAATTTTAGGGATGATGTAGCTTTTCTCTTTTTTTATGAGTTTAATTGTGACATACTTACATTTATTTCCTTGTTGTGAAATGTGATTGTTTATGGAATAGTATCTCAATGAGATTGGATTTGAGCTTGATCTCCTTTATACTCCGTGGCAACATAATCACGTCTTTGTTTAGGTCACTTGGTTTGATTTTAATGCAAAATCGTGTTTATACCTTGAATATTGGTATTAGTTATGTTTAGAAACTCGAAGGACAGGGGCGGAGCTATGTGGGAGGATGCCCCCCCCCCCCTCCCCCCCCCGCCAAAATTATTCTGGATTCGCCCCTGTTCAACGTTGTTTTATACAATTGATATAGTTAGATAGTGGAAAGAAAGACTAGTCAATTCATTCCATTTTTCTATAATGTCAATGGACACCAAAATATCACAATATATAACGATATATCACAAATTTTTTACATCACAAATCTTCACAATATTTTCACAATATCACAAATTTTCATGATAACACAAAGTCGACCCAAAAAACCCAATATAATAATATCACGAACGACACCAAAATATCACAATATATTACGATGTATCACAGATTATTCCATCACAAAATTTCACAATATTTGCGCAATATCAATACTTTCACAATATCACAAAGTCGACACAATAACTCAATATCACTCATAATATATCACGATATATAAAAAATTTTCACAACATACAAATCTTCACAATATTTGCACAATATCACAAAGTCGATAAATATTTCAATATCACAATCGACACCAAAATATCACAACATATCACGATATATCACAAATTTTCACAATATCACAAACTCGACCCAATAATATTAGAATATCACGATCGACACCAAAATATCACAATATATTAGGATATATTACAAATTTACACGATATATCACAAATTATTACAATATTATAACAATATAAAAAATGTTCACAATATCATATTTTATTTATGCAGTCGTGTGTCGCGTCTTCCACCACCGCTAGTAGATGGCTCTGTGGTACTTCTCGATGGAGAGAGAACTAGGATCTAGGGTTTTGAGATTTGATGATTTGGGTTTCGGAGTTGGTGGAGAGAGAGTTAGGAGTGATGAAGTGAAGGGGAGAGAGAGGAGGCGTAGATCTTAATTGGGGGCCCAAACATACACCACAGTATATTAGTTATATTAGTTATGGACTGTGGCCTCTGTTATATCTAGGTCGTAGATGACTACTGCGACATAAGTTTAACACATTTTAACTTAGTAGTTTTTGTCTAAGTCTCGAAGTCTCTTTAACACAAATATGAAATGAATTAAGGCCGCAATTGGGAATAGCGGCATCGAGAAAAAGGTTTGGGAAGAGGCCGTAGGTGAGAACCGCGGCCTCAAAATCGAAGATTCCGTAGTCCCCAACTATGGCATATGTTGATGTGTCTAAAAGTAGATCACCCATGAAATTAGTTTGGGAACTGTGTTAGTTGGGAAAACAGTTTCGAAAAAGTAGGTTAGTTTGGGAAAAAGTTAGAGATTCAAATGACTGTTACAGGTATGTATGCTAAAAACTCTTAAATCTTTAATAATATAATAACATGGGGGGGGCCCCCCCCCCCCCCCCCCCCCACCACCACCAACCCAAAAAAAAAAAAAAATTCCCCAGGGCGACATATTCAGGCATGTACCGTCACGTGAGCAGTTTTTTAAGCGGTGCATATCAATATGCCACAAATTTTGTCTAATAGTATGGAAAATAACAAGAAAATAGAACAAAAGTATAGGGTGTGTTATCTACAAACTCAAAATAACTAGGGTATTATTGTTTTGTTTTGATAAAAGTTTGATCAGTAGACAATTTGGGTATCTTTTAACGAAGACCGTAGCCATACAAAAATGTCAATCATATGCAAGGTCCTCTCTCATCAAGTGAAAAGGGTCGGTGCATACAAGCGCAATAGGAACATCATATCTCATTTTCACTATCAAACAGGCTTCCCAAAAGAGGCAGGGGTGGATCTGGGTCAAAGCAGCACAATAAGCTGCTTTGGGCCTCCAATTTTATAAGGGCTTTATATTTTTGTAGTTTCTTATATATATGTATGTGAAATTGAGTTGAAAAAAAGAGTATTGTTTGCTTTTTGGGCCCATAAGTCTAGGAATTCTAAACGTATCTTCATTTTTTTCTCTTTCCTCTCAATTCTCATCATCCTCCAACCAAAAAATAAAATAAAATAAAATAAAATAAAATAAAAAAAATCTGCCAATCCCATCACATCGACCACCTACATCATTCCCAAGGACCCTGGCCCACCGACCTCCTTCACTGTCTTCCACCCTCCACCCTCCACCCTCCACCGTCCCCGGTCTCCTTCCGTTGTGCGGTTTTCAACTTGATCGAAGTAGGTATATTCTAACTTTTGATTTCCTTCTAATTTCAATTAGTTTCTATTGTTTGTATGCAATATGCCTTAAATCATGTAATTAGTATTTTTATTTAATAATTTCAGAATTCATTTGGATAAAGAAGAGGTATTCAAATTTTGATTTGTGGCTGAAATTGGAGAAAATGATTGAAGATTTGAAGAAAAATGAACTTTACAAGTTGCAACAACTATGTGCTATTGTTGCTTAACTTTGTTATTTAAATTTTGGGTAGTTTATTTAATATTTGAAACATGCCTCCTAGAAAGTATGATTCCGGACATAAAAAAAGACAAAAAAACAAAGAATAAAAGAATTGATCCAATCTCAAAAGGGCGCAATGGAGAAGTTTTTAAAAACACTAAACAAACACACAAGACATTTCATGTTAAATGCGTACGTTATCAATTAAAAAACTTTTGGCAGCATATATGTAAGTTTGTTTTCATTTAAATAGTTTGTCCTCCAAGGCTCAAAGTTTGTTTGTGTTTAAATATATATAAGTTTGTTTGCATATAAATAGTTGTGACTTTTATTTTATTAACAAGCAAAAGGCATCATTTAAAATAGCGGTGGCATTCGGTCCGGGCTGGCCTGGGACCAGCCCGGCCCGGCCCGGCCCGCTCGGTCCTCGACCCGGCCCTACCCGTCCAAACCCGGGCTGAACCGGGGTTAGACCAGAAAAAACATGGGGGCAGATTCCGTTCCAAAAAAAAGAGGAAAAAAATCGGTAGCGGTCCAGCTTGCATTGACCTGGGACTGGATTGAACCGGCCCGGGCGGGTCCGGGCTGGCACGCGAGTCGACCATTGGCTGCTACTGTTTTTTTTTCCAATTTTTTTTATTATTATATAAGGGTATGTAAAATTACCAAAATACCCCCCAACGGATTTATACTAGCTAGTTTTGGGGGGTATTTTGAAAAATTGAAAAATTACATATTCTATATATACAACCTCATTTCATTCAATTCTATTCACAAATTCACTCAGCTCTCTCTACTATCTCTCTACTATCTCAATAAATCAACAACAATCAACAACAATCAACAACATTCGACTACTCTGTTTCAAGATTCTCTCAATGCCAGTCGTCCCCGCAGAAGGGCAAGGAAGCTCTCAGAGATACGCACATTGGGGCTCGTAGAACTCACCAACAACATCTGGGGTATTCCAGAGGTCATTATAGAGCTTCCTCACCTCAGCCTAGGGATAGGGCCCTACGAGGGGTGCCTCTAGCTGCTCGGGGCAAGCTAAGTACCACACCTACGATCATCGGGCCTCTGAGCTTCATGGTCAAGATTATAGGGGAGGTGAGGGTAGTAGTTACGGTAAGAAGCAGAGGGAGGAGCCACACTACCGACCAAGAACCCACAATTATCCCAATTCTCCTCCCCACAACAACAGGCATCAGTATCGCACTACACCACACCACCAACAACAAACTTCTCTTCACCCTCGAAACCTCATTCCGCCACATGACCAACATCGCCAACCCAAACTACCTCAGCAACAACATAACCAATAAACCAACCCAGTACCATCCTCTACAAAGTACATCGACAATTCTCCTTCCAAAGTCCCCCACCAGAGCCCCCCTCCTCTAATGTGCACACCCACACCACCACACCGGCTGCACCCACTCCCTCAGTCCATCCATTGCTTTCCATCTCTGGGGTAACCAGGGCCTCAGAGGGGGGTCCAGGTAACTCAGAAAGCATGGATGAACAAGGGGACAAGGGAGGGGAGGCGGCGTGGGTGCAAGTGAGACACAAACAATGAAAGGACTGTAACAGTATACTGAAAAGCAATACTTTGAGTATAAGTGGGAGATTGTTAGGGTTATATACTGAAAGCATCACTTTTGTATTAACTTTATTTCCTTATTTTTTTGAATGAGAATCATATGGGCATATGTTTGCATATTGTGTTTATTATAATATTAATGCAAGTGTCTGATATTCTATAAGGTTGATAATATGGTGTGAGGTGACACACAGAAGATCATATTATCAGTTTCCTATGGAATATATAAATAGTTCACAACCTAGACGGACTTGGACAATCCATTGGAAAGGTTGTAGTGTAATCTGGTATTAGTCTGTCTTGACTATAGGTTTACACTAGTACACTTTGTGTGTATTGAACAGGACCACTTGAGGTTGTTCTCTTTGTACTGACTACAAAAGAGAACAAACACCTCTATTATTATGGATGCTTATGCTCTTAATCCAGATATAATAATAGACATGTATATGCAGTGTGCATTACTTTGACTCATAAAAGAGTGAGATTCATTATGGATCAACAACCTCTATGAATTGGGTAATAGCATTGTATGTATGATGGGCTGTTGATTGTAAAAGGAATCCATGTCCCGATACGTCGGGTTGATGATGTCCCCTTAAGGAGCTCATAAGGATTGTCATGTAAACCCTGCAGGTGGATTACATCCGACATGACAAATAAAGTTGAGTGGTACTACTTAAGGATAAAAGATGTTGATCAATATAGTTGTCAGTAACTTAATTTGATCGACGGACATTCGATATCTTAACATGGGGAGTTGAACGAGCATATAATAAAAGGAGCCCATAAATATAATTTGGGATTAGGAAGGTAGTGCAACAATAGCTCCTTAGTGGACCGAGCTATTGTTAATGGGCCTGGGTTGTGTGTTCGGGCTGAACACAGGATACCCAGATTCGTTAGGAGACCTAACCCTAATTTCTCCTCATGGTCCCTGCCATAGCCTTATATATATCCTCTATTTCTCTGGCCGTCATTGACAATCTGAAATATAAGATTTTTTCTCAAAACTCGTGATTCACGTAAGGAGAGAAAGAGAGATCTGCCAAGGAGAAGAAAGGTTGGGAGATCGTCGCCCACACGACGTCCAACCAGAGGAAGGAATACGTGCAGAAGATCTTGGGGTCCCTGTCGTCTTCTTCTCTCCGCAGGTATAATTTGTGAACCCTAGATTCCGCTATATAGGGTTAGATCACATTTTTAATCTGTTAAATTTTTAACGATCGATACGCACACCAATCCGTAGTCCTGGGAATCATCTCAGTTCCATCAAGGACTACCAAAAGACCGGGGAGGGAGGATCACTTACTTGGAAACGCAAGAGAAAGAAGAAGGCGTTTGCCTGCTTCAACTGCGACGATTTGGGACACATAAGGGTAGAGTGCACAAAGGAGATTAGATGCCTCGAATGCTTGAACTAGGGGCATGTGTCTTATGTGTGCACTAATGTGCCGATTAAGGAGACGGAGGAAAAAAAGTGGTATCGCGAGGCTAGTCGCCTAAAAAAACCCCTGCCAATCAAGTTTGCGAGTTGCCTCAGTACTATCAAACAAAAGGAGGGATGGCTTAGGCAATGGTGCGCATTCGCCAAAGTAACAAATGGCAGGCCATCGGGGAATCTCCTACCAGATGCCCTAAACCAAAAATGGCCCATGAAGGGAGACAGGGATTGGATAGTCAAGAAGATCTGTTAACTACAATTTCTTATCTCATTCCCATCACCAGCAAAAGTGCAAGAAGTCACCGGATTGGGATAGGTGGACTTCGGCCATTTCGTAGTGAAATTCTCCCCATGGTCGCCGTAATTTGGGGCGGAGAGGCCGCAAGGGGATACTTACAAAATCTGGGTTCATAATTTACCCCTACACTATTGGAAAAGAGAAGCAATCGAAGAAATTGTATTGGAGTTTGCCACGGTGGTGGACATTGATGCGAAGACAGCGAGGAAGTCAGACCTAATCTCGGCGAGACTAACCATCAAAAGCCCAGATATCAGCCGCATGCCCAGGTTTGCTAAGATTTTCACTCACGAGGAGGCATACATCCTCCGATTTGTGCTCCACGAGAAGGTGGAGCTACAGGTGGAGGACAGGGTCAAGCACAGCAGCAACGCCCTCAGAGACGAAAGATCATACAAAGAGGCGGCGACAGCACTGGTGCTAGATACAACCATCAACGGTGCCTATGAGCTTGAGCGGGCTCACCGGGAGCTCTTCAAGGTGGCCAAGCAAGGTGAAGCACGGCGGGTCTTGCCAATAGAGGCTGCAATCCCGGACACAGGCTTCAACGGTCCAGATTATAGATCTAGATCGAGGATCTACGACTAAGATCACCCCACCTCTGGTCAATGTCGTACAAGTTTGGGCAAAGAGAAGGAAGTTGGGGGGGAAACCTCGATCAGAAGATCAAAGCTTAATATAGCAATGCAACTCAAAAATGGGAAGGGACCAGAGAGGAGGAATCCTTAGAATGGCAAAGTCAGTGCTTTGAGGAGTCAGATCTATGTGGTTGAGGACGAGGCTAGGGCGAATAGTGATAGATCTGCTTTTCGGGAAAACAAGAGTAGTAGGGGGGGTTGTTTCAGACCCTGCCCTAAAAGAGGGAGAGCATGAAAGGGGAAAGGGAAACGGAGAGATCGAGGCGACGACAGATGTAGCGCTCAGGTGAAGGGGGGTTTTAAGGTGGAAGCTAAGAAGGGGAAAAGCTCTCGCTTTGTTTTGGAGTGTTTAGAAAAAGACGACGAAGGAAAACGCCAAAGTAGAAAGGGGAATGGAGAGATCGAGGTTCTCACAGGGAGCGAGGAGGGGCGGGGTCTCAAGGCGCCCTCTGAACCCACCGCCCTGCCTTCCAATAGAGATGGGCCACGTGGAAAGCTGCAGAGCGCTCTGCATGCGCCTCTTGCAGCGCCACGTGGCCATGGTGTTGGTTTTACGAGAGAGGGTGAGACATAGCCTTTTATTGTGGAAGAGCCCACTATTTGTATAGGGCCCAATTATAATTCCATTGTCAATTGTAAGGGGCCCAAGCCTATTGAGATATCGGTTGGGCCTATAGAGGGGTCCAAAACTCTCAACCAATTACCATATGTGGATCTTGCTTCATCTATGGGGATTGGGCCAACAGAGGGGTCCAATGTTCTCTCCAGTGGTATAGAGGGGAGGGTATATGAACAGTAGTTGCAGGGACCCATGATGGGGGCCGCTCGGTAGTCAATGATGATTCTAGTGATGATGACGTCGAAGGGTGCTTAAATTTGGATGAGGAATTCTCGTTCTCTGATGATGAGTCAGAGGATCTTGAGTTTATAGCTTATACACAAAGGGAAATCTTGTTACAAATATTGTTTACAAAATTCGTTTTACAATCGAAAGATAGAGAAGCACAGAAAACATAGAAGAGAACAGGAGAGAGGAAAACCGAAAGAAAAGAAAAAGAAAAATTAAATAAACAACTTACAAGAACAAATGAAAAATAGAACTTGAGAAGCCGAGGCCAGTGTATCACACAGTGTCCTTAAAACAGATTTCGCCTCTTTCCGGTTGCTGGAACGAACGGAGGCGTCTGTCTCCCAGGATGCAACGACTTGGAGCGATCCCGTAGGCACCACTTACCACTCCCGAACTGAGTATAAGCGCTTGAACCTATCACCGACTTACCAACAACAGTAGAACCGAAGAACAGTACAGAAGAAGACTCTGAGAAGGAGAGAAGAAGATCTGGTTTTTGCAGGGAAGAAAGTAAAGGGGAGGCCTCTATTTATAGAGCCTGGGTTAAATCAGTAACGGCAGACAAGGCATTAACAGCCTTCACTGTAACGGCAGACAACGAATTGAATGCCGACACTGTAATGGCAGACATCATTTACTGCCTTCAGTGTAACGGCAGACAGTGATTTGAATGCCTTCAGTGTAACGGCAGACAAAATGTTAAATACAGCACTGAAACGGTAGACAGAACCGTTTCTGCATTCATTTCAGCAGTTACAAAAGGAAAACTGTAGCAAAAAGTGGCTCTGCACGGGGTGGGATCAAATCGGTCCGGCATTCGTGTCCGCAGGTTATGCGGGCGCACACAAGTCGCATGTAATCCGGTCCGTGATTTGCACCCCCCCTGCGCGCGCGAGAGAGAGCCTCTCTTCTAGCCATCTTACAATGCTTAGAAGGATATTACTATATATCCTCTTCTATTTCCTTTGTTATTTCCGATGTGGGACTATGTTCCCTTAACCCATTTTCAAGAATGAAAATGTCTCACTTTGAGAGACAATTTCTCATTCACCCCTTAACCGATTTTAGCAAACCAATATATGATTTTGATCTACTCACGAAGGAGAACACAAATCAATCAAGATCTCTCAATAATTCATTGAGGATCTTACTCAAAAATTGCTCAAAAATCGGTTCGAAAATGGTGTCTAAAAACACTCATTTTCTAACAATCCCCACATGAATGAAAATTGACGACTACAAACAGGACAGACAGACAGGACAGACTGACACGACAGACTGACACGACAGACTGATCCGACAGACTTGGTGATAGAATTCAACGATTGATTTCTGCATAGGATAGGTAGGTGTTACCCTTTGAACCTTCCTTTATGAAAATATGTTTACTTTACTGACTAAACAGTAGACACGATGTCTTTGAACTGTTTTGCCATTTGTGTAAACGATGACATATCTCACATAGAAATCTTTCTAACGCTTTTTCAGTTCTCACTGTTATGTTCGTTTTGGCCATGAACATACGCCTGGTTCTGCAAGATTTTAACAGGAATATTGCCCTATATTATTTCCTTGGAAGCGGCCCTTCTTCCATCTTACATAGGTGATTTCTTACTTAAGAGTAACCCGCATTACTCTGCTCGGATATCCGACGCATAAGAATCATTAAAAGCCTAGCTTAACCTGTTACCTAGCGGGCATCACTGTTTCATCATGGGAATGGACATGGAAAAATCTCCACAGTGATCTAACTTGGTCTTTACAATTTAGTTGTCCCTTTGAACCTAGATCTTGGGATCTCCAGTCAGCTAGGTTGGGTTTCCATTGTATCGACTTATTCTTTCATGGATTTTAGTCCCATTCCCCTCGATGATTTATCAACTAACTCTCTGTTTAACCCTTTGGTTAGTGGATCCGCAATGTTATCTTTTGACTTTACATAGTCCACAGAGATAATCCCAGTAGAGAGTAGTTGTCTAATGGTATTATGTCTTCGACGAATATGTCTAGATTTACCATTATACATATTGCTCTCTGCTCTACAAATTGCAGATTGACTATCTGAATGTATGCAGATTGAAGGCACAGGCTTCGTCCACCTTGGAATATCCTCAAGGAAGTGGCGTAACCATTCAGCCTCTTCCCCACATTTGTCTAATGCGATAAATTCTGATTCCATCGTGGATTTAGCGATCACTGTTTGTTTCGAGGATTTTCAAGAAACTGCTGCACCACCTAGTGTAAACACATAGCCACTAGTGGATTTTGAATTATCACTCGATATCCAGTTCGCATCACTGTATCCTTCAAGTACAGCCGGGTATCTCGTATAGTGCAGCCCGTAGTTACGAGTAAAACACAAGTACTTCAGTACTCTTATAATTGCTTGCCAATGCTCGCTTCCAGGATTACTCGTGTATCTACTTAGTTTACTTACTGCATAGGCTATGTCTGGTCTTGTACAACTCATTAAGTACATTAGACTGCCTATGATTCTAGAGTATTCTACTTGAGAAATACTCTCCCCTTTATTCTTGGATAAATGTAAAGTTAGATCTATTGGAGTTCTGGCAATTCCAGAATTATTTTTATCAAAATTTTCAAGAATATTGTCAACATAATGTTACTGGCTTAAAATAAGCTCGTCTGATGTTCTTGTGATTTTAATTCCCAATATAACATCAGCTAGTCCCATGTCTTTCATGTCAAACCGCGAGTTCAACATGTTTTTAACAGATTTAATTATCTGATCATTGCTTCCAATAATAAGCATGTCATCTACATACAAACATATAATGACATATCCATCTTCTGTGTCTTTGACATATACACATTTATCACATTCATTGATCTTGAAACCATTTGTCATCATGACATTGTCAAATTTTTCATGCCACTGTTTTGGAGCTTGTTTCAAGCCATATAATGACTTCACCAGTTTATACACTTTCTTTTCATGTCCTGGAGTTGAGAAACCCTCAGGTTGTTCCATGTAGATTTCTTCATCTAAATCTCCATTAAGAAAAGCTGTTTTTACATCCATTTGATGTACTTCAAGATTGCGTAGAGCTGCTACGGCAAGTACCATCCTAATGGAATTTATTCTCGTCACAGGAGAATATGTATCAAAGTAATCAAGACCTTCCTTTTGTTTATAACCTTTAATTACAAGTCTTGCCTTGTATTTATCAATTGATCCATTAGGTTTTATTTTTCTCTTGAAGATCCACTTGGAACCTAAAGGTTTACTACCCGGTGGAAGATCCACTAGTTCCCAAGTATGGTTTTGCAAGATAGAATCAATTTCACTCTTGATGGCTTCTTTCCATTGAGGACCATCACTAGAGTTCACTGCTTCCTTGAAGGTTTGAGGTTCTCCTTCAAGCATAAAAGTCAAGAAATCCGGACCAAAAGATTTTTCCGTTCTTGTTCATTTTCTGCGTTGAGGTTCCTCCTCAACTTCTTCATTTTGGTCTTCACTATCTTCACTGATAGTCTCATGTGTTCGTTTGGAGGAACTTGGTTCCTCCTTTGACTTACATGGAAATATATCTTCAAAGAACGACGCATTTCTAGATTCCATTATCGTGTTCTTTGATATCTCAGTGATATCGGATTTGTACACCAAGAACCGATAGGCACTACTGTTAAGTGTATAACCAATGAAAATACAATCAACTGTTTTTGGTCCTATTTTCATTTTCTTAGGTGGAGGTATTACCACCTTGGCAAGACATCTCCACATTCGCAAGTAATTATAGGATGGCTTTCTTCCTTTCCATAATTCATATGGAGTTTTTTCTTCTTTCCTTTTGGGCACCTTATTCAAAAGGTAGTTAGCGGAAAGAATAGCTTCTCCCCACAAGTTTGGTGGTAAACTAGGACTTATTAACATTGCATTCATCATTTCTTTCAATGTACGATTCTTTCTCTCAGCAACACCGTTGGACTGAGGAGAATAAGGCACTGTGGTTTCATGTATAATCCCATGCTTAGCACATGTGCCAGCAAATGGCGATTCATACTCTCCACCGCGGTCGCTTCTTAGCGCCTTAATTTTCTTATTGAGTTGATTCTCAACCTCATTTTTATAGAGAACAATTTTCTCTATAGCTTCATCTTTGCTTTTAAGCAAGTATACATAGCAATATTTTGTGCTATCATCTATGAAGGTAATAAAATATTTATTACCACCTCTTGTTTGTATCATTTTCAAATCACAAATATCAGTGTGAATTAGATCAAGTGGTTCGGTGTTTCTTTCAACACTTTTAAATGATGATCTTGTTAGTTTTGCCTCAACACAAGTTTTACATTTGTGTTTAGAATCAATTTGGAACGTTGGTATGTGATTCAAGTTAATTAGTCTTCGCAAAGTATCATAATTAACATGTCCTAGTCTACCATGCCATAAATTGGAAGACTCAAGCAAATAAGTAGAAGAGCTAGCTTTATTCATATTCTTGACCTTGGTCATTACATTGAGTTTGAACATTCCACCACTCATATATGCTCTACCAACATACATTCCACTTTTAGACAAAACAAATTTGTTCGACTCGAACACTAAACGAAAACCGTGATTATTAAGCAACGAACCAGATACCAGGTTCTTACGGATTTTAGGAACATATGCAACATTGTTCAGAGTCAGTTCCTTTCCAGAAGTCATCTTCAAGATCACCTTGCCTTGGCCCTTTATTTCTGAAGTAGCCGAGTTCCCCATAAATATTTTCTCCCCATTCTCTAATAGTTCGAAAGTGGAGAACATACTTCTATTGGAGCACACATGTCGAGTAGCTCTAGTGTCAATCCACCATTCCTTCGGGTTTGAACCTAACATATTCACCTCTGATATCACAGCTGAGAGGTTGATATCGGAAACATCTTGAACAATTCCTTGAACCAAGTTTGCTTCTCTGTTCCTGTTCCTCTTGGGAAGTCTGCATTCAGTGGACTTGTGACCCATTTTGTCACAATTGAAGCACTTACCTTGAAACTTCGGCTTCTTGGAGATTCCTCCCTTAGGCCCCAACTTCGGACCCTTGTTGTTGTGCTTGTTGGAACGTTGTTTATGTTCCATTACATTTGCCTTAGCTGCATGTAATACCCCGATTTTCCTTAATACATAAAGATTATTTATTTTTCATATGGTATGCTTGTGTAGCATGTGACTATTATTTTCTCCACATGATGAATAAAGTATATTGTTTCCTATAAAGCATTTTTCTTAAAGCCCAATGTTGATTTGTTTATTTTCTCTTTTAAAATATTTATTTTGGCCCAAATGAACTTAAGCCCATAAATTTAACCTTTTATTTATTTTCCTACAACCTATTTTGTGTAACACTTTTTCTATATATGAAACTTATTTTTGTACAAATTTTATTAGTGTGAGTTGTGCATGCACGTGCATTTTGCACACACGTGCATTGAACACCCTCTTTGGCCGGATTGTGGGATAGTGTAGTGGGATCATGGGCGGTTAAGTGGTGTGAGTGTGGGTAGTTTCTCAACCCCCTAATGCATCTCAACCTTTGATCTTGCAACTCCCCAATAGATCTTAGCCCTCCATTCTATTTATCTCCTAGTATAAATACCCCTCTCATTTCCCTATCTCCTTTACACTAAGATTTTTCTAAGGTTAAGAGAGAGGTATTCGTGAGTTTGTGTGTGTGCTTTCCTGTGGAGGCCGAGTAGCATCTGAAGGATCGGTGTGGAGCAAAGGAGCAAGAAGGCGTTCTCTACCTTGAGGAGTTTTTGTGGGATTTCGATTACTTCTTCATATAAGGTGGGTGTTTCTCAGGACTTCTAATGTAGGAATGATACCATAATTATTATGATTGCTACCATGTTATAAAAAGTGAATTGAATGTAGTAGAAATTGCTTGAACATGCTATTAATATTGAGAACGGGACTGTCGGTACAGTCGACTGCCATGTGAGCCAGCCGACTGGTACGAGACACCTTTTTATGATGTGTTGATAAACATGTGTGCGAATGGACTTGATGGTGTGATTACTAAATTGATATTTTTCCCTATGACACATATGATGGAGGGAAGGTAAATGAATGAAAAGAGCTAGTGATGATTAATAACTTAGAATTGTCGGAGCAGTCGACTGATGTTGTGTTAAGTCGACTGGTACTTCAATCTGATTGTGACTATTTGGAAGTTCCATAAATTAAGACATTCCATTATGTAGACCCAGCATGATGACTTGAAATTTATATCTTTATCTTCGTAAGGAAGCTATAAATATGTGTGAATGCATGTTTAAGAAATTTTCCCTTGAGGAGGAGATAACATTCGTAACTTGAAGTTTCGTGATTGCATTATTACTGAACAAGAAAACCCTGTTTATGAAACATGAATTTAGGTATACTGTAAATTGATATCATGATACAAGTACATGTAAGAACTGTAGATAATCCTTTAAAAAAGTGGATCCGTCCAGTCGACCGAATGCGTGTAGCAAGTCGACTGATCTGGACTTGGAATTGTGTTGTTGAAATCCCAGGACAGACGACTGGTGGATGAACAGTCGACTGCCATGCGAACAATATTGTGAACATGAAAAGTTGCGGGACAGGTGACTGGTTGTGTACAACAGTCGACTATCCCGAGCATTTATGATGAACCTGTATGTGACTGTATGAGTCGACTGGTGTTCTTCCAAGTCGACTGTACAGAGTGGACTTTGATATATTTGAATTCATGTTATTTGCTGTTGGTAATTGTGAACGTTATGATTTAAGTCGATGGACTCTGTTTATGGCTGTATGAATTATGTGAAATGAATCATAGAGGAGAATTGAGAATTAGATGAAAAAAATGAAAGGCTAAATCATGATAAGAAAGTCTGTGAGACTCTGAAATGAATTATGAGCTGAGGATGCTCAATTGGATATTGTGAATTTGAAATTGAACGAAAGAGTAGCTAAGTCTCTCCCGGCAGTGAAATGAAAAGATATTGAAAAGAAGGCCAAGGTTTGTCATGTGTAAATGAAATGGTAAGTCCGGTTTTTGGTGGAGAGGCTAACTCTAGAGCTTGATTTTTATTCATGATTCTAATCAATTTAATACATAGTGTGGAGGTGATGAAGGTGAGAGAAAAACATGAGTATGAGAGCTAGGGTACGGTGCGGGTGTGTGAGCCGCAGAATGCATGCTTGATGAGTCAAGACATGGAGCGGGCACAACTCAGTAATGATCGAACTTTAGTCACGCTTGTGGGATGTTTTGGTGACTACAAGAGGATTGTGTTCAGGGAGGAGGCTGAATTGTCGCAGAATGCATGGTTGACGAGTCAAGACATGGCGCGAAATTCTACTCCAGGGGCCAGGATACATGCTTGTACTCATAGAATCATCTAGGATACTCACTGAAATTACAGAAGTAGAGTAAGTCATGGCGGGGGACTGAACCCTACAAAAATGAAGAACGGTTAAGAGGCTTGCCCTCGAACCTATGTAGTATGGGATGCATAGAATTCGAACAAGTGCGCAGTAGTGTCATGTTAATTAAATAAATTGCATTAAGGATTAAGTGCACAATCAGGACACGACATCTTTAAAAGTTCCCTTTTATTTTTACATGCTTATTATGAACAAATTGTGATTTTGTTAAGAAATGAGATTCATTATACTGTTTCTGGCATAGAGAGGATGGCCATGTATAATTATCGTCGGTTGAATAAACTGACGTACCCACAGTTTTGTATGCAGGATAAATTACATGTAAAGAGGAATGGATGCATAAAGATCTCATTATGTTGTTGTTCATTTATGTAAATGTTGTATATTTTGCTTCCGCTGTGTAAATTTAAATGTAAGATGTTGTAACTCTGATGTAAAAAAGAAAAGTTTGAATTTCCTTGTAAAATTGTACACAAAGAAAGTGAAAAGATCCTGTAGAACATCTCGAATTCAGTGATTTGGGATTCGGGGCGTTACACTGCATGACTGATGAGTCCAACTTTTTCAGATCCCCTATTGTCTTCTTCAATACGAAGCCTGACAATGAGATCTTCAATGCCCATTTCTTTTCGCTTATGGTTTAGGTAATTCTTAAAGTCTTTCCAATCTTGTGGTAATTTTTCAATTATACAAGCCTCTTGAAAACTTTCACTTAAGTTCATACCTTCAGCATGAATCTCATGCAAGATTAGTTGTAGTTCTTGAACTTGACTGATTACTGTTTTAGAATCTACCATTTTATAGTCCAGGAAGCGGCCCACAATGAATTTCTTGGCGCCGGCATCCTCAGTTTTATATTTATGTTCTAGTGATTCCCAAAGTTCTTTAGCTGTTCTTTTGTCAATGTATACATTATACAAAGAGTCGGCTAATCCGTTCATTATGTAATTTCTACACAAGTAATCAGCATTTTTCCAAGCATCCACAGCGGCAATGACTTGGTTATCTTGCTCATCTTTCTTAAGATCTGGAGCATCTTCGTTCAAGAACCTTGTAAGATTCAGTGTGGTCAGATAGAACATCATCTTCTGTTGCCACCTCTTAAAGTTCTGCCCGTTGAACTTCTCAGGTTTCTCCCCATGGGAGACTGAGACAGGTACAACGGTGGGTATTGGCACTCGTGCCGCAGCAGCATTCGGTTCTTGCATTGTATCAACAACCGGCACATAAACCGTTTCAGACACAACAGCATTGTCCAATGCAGTAGTCATTGTGATTCTAAAATTTACACAACACGAGTGTAAGTTTTCAAGATAAAAGAAATAAAAAGAAAAACCGTGCCTCAAAATCGGAAATCAAAGAAATCCAAAATCTGTTTTAAGTTTGTTACAAATATTGTTTACAAAATTCGTTTTACAATCGAAAGATAGAGAGGCACAGAAAACATAGAAGAGAACAGGAGAGAGGAAAACCGAAAGAAAAGAAAAAGAAAAATTAAATAAACAACTTACAAGAACAAATGAAAAATAGAACTTGAGAAGCCGAGGCCTGTGTATCACACAGTGTCCTTAAAACAGATTTCGCCTCTTTCCGGTTGCTAGAACGAACGGAGACGTCTGTCTCCCAGGATGCAACGACTTGGAGCGATCCCGTAGGCACCACGTACCACTCCCGAACTGAGTATAAGCGCTTGAACTTATCACCGACTTACCAACAACAGTAGAACCGACGAACAGTACAGAAGAAGACTCTGAGAAGGAGAGAAGAAGATCTGGTTTTTGCAGGGAAGAAAGTAAAGGGGAGGCCTCTATTTATAGAGCCTGGGTTAAATCAGTAACGGCAGACAAGGCATTAACAGCCTTCACTGTAACGGCAGACAACGAATTGAATGCCGACACTGTAACGGCAGACATCATTTACTGCCTTCAGTGTAACGGCAAACAAAATGTTAAATACAGTACTGAAACGGTAGACAGAACCGTTTCTGCATTCATTTCAGCAGTTACAAAAGGAAAACTGTAGCAAAAAGTGGCTCTGCACGGGGTGGGATCAAATCGGTCCGGCATTCGTGTCCGCAGGTCGTGCGGGCACACACAAGTCGCATGTAATCCGGTCCGTGATTTGCACCCCACCTGCGCGCGCGAGAGAGAGCCTCTCTTCTAGCCATCTTACAATGCTTAGAAGGAGATTACTATATATCCTCTTCTATTTCCTTTGTTATTTCCGATGTGGGACTATGTTCCCTTAACCCATTTTCAAGAATGAAAACGTCTCACTTTGAGAGACAATTTCTCATTCACCCCTTAACCGATTTTAGCAAACCAATATATGATTTTGATCTACTTACGAAGGAGAACACAAATCAATCAAGATTTCTCAATAATTCATTGAGGATCTTACTCAAAAAATTGCTCAAAAATCGGTTCGAAAATGGTGTCTAAAAACACTCATTTTCTAACAAATCTCACCATAGATGGTTTTATATACTTTTCCAGACTCAGCACCTGCCTGTAGCACTGGGACATCGAGTAGGGCAGTTGGTGTCAGGGTACAGCGGACGCCTAAGAGGGCTCATGTAGAGTCCCTGGATGGCAAGTGCTCGACATTCTAATTAATGACAGGCTATTTACCTGGCCGAACATGGAAGTTTCCCCGATCATGGCCAAGTTGGACAGAATCCTAGTTTCGTAGGATTGGGAGACTATATAAACTACTGAATTATTTTCTCAAAATATTGAAGTTTGTTTGCATATCATTATATCACATGACAGGTTCGAGAAAGAACTATTCATTTGGTGCATTTGCAGCATGTTTTAAGACAATCTTTTTAAGTGTATATACATAATATATATTAACCCTAGTTTTGAAAAAAATTGTTCAGAACTAAATTAACATAATATAATTAGAGACAAAGGTAATGTGGAGAAAGATGTAGGAAATTGTATAAACACACAAAATTATTTTCAATCTTCATTCTCCTTTTACGTTTGTGGATATTTTAAATCAAATTTTGTAAGCTTTCCAGTTAAGGATGAACTTGGCAGATGGAATACATTTTACATTTTTTCCCACTGTTTGCTGCATAATCGTATGTGATCAGAGAAGCAATAGGAAGCTTAATAATTAATGCACATTTCAGTAATTTCTGAACTTACTTCCCACATATGGAATTCCCAACTTGGTTATACAATTTGATTTTGTTTTCTTAAATATGGCATTGTTTTCTATTTTCCAATCTGTGGTGTAAGAAAGTTTGTAACCGCTATTATTTCTAATTTTCTTTTTTTCCTATAGAGTATCATAGATAGTATGTTCTCGGATTTATGCTGACATATTTCTAACTGAAATTATCTCTGTGATTTGTATTTTTTGTGTGAATGCAGCCCAATATTCAGTCATCTTGCAGGAAAGACATCAGTGTGGAAGGCTTTGTCACCAGAAGTTCTGGAAGCTTCCTTCAACACCACTCCAGACGTGGAGAAGGCTTTCAGGTCAAAGAGAACCACCGACGAGATCTTCTTCGCAGCTCCCAAGTGAGAAGAAGCCAAACAATAGCGGGATCTTGCTTGCTTTTTTATCCTTCATATGTTCAAATAAGATTTTGAAAGCCATATACTTGCTGGTACTTTCTCGAGTGAGACCTATTGGTGTTTTCAGTTTTTATGTTTATGAGTAGTTGTTGCTTCTGGGATTTGGAATATTGGAATATTAGATATGCATTTCATATTCTGTGTTGGTAAATAAATCTACCTATTTGTCATGAGTTTGGCTACTTTAATTTTAGTTATCTGACTGATGTCCTCAATGTTTTATCGGTAATGCTGATTGGTACTGATTTATTGGATTACTGATGCATTCTATGATAATTGTCTGAGGCAATCTCCTTCATACTAGGTGCAAGGTTAATCTGGTTTGGCTAAAGTTAGAATTTCATATTAGATATGCTTGAGGCCAAAGGTTTCAGGCCTAAATGGTGAACCTGATCGTCATGACCTCATAATATTGAGCTCAGGCAAGTCCTTTGTTTTAACTATCCATTCTCATATATGCTTTTTTTGTATTGGTTTTTGACATATTACTTATTATCCAGGGTGTTGAAACTAGGAAGGGAGAATTAAATTTCCTCCTAAATGTTAATCGCATATATCTCAATGTGATATATGTTACTTAAGGCAAAGTTTCATAGGTTAGATGCTCGCGTAGGACGGAATGCAGGGAGAATTGTTCTGGAACCGAATATTTTTGGAGAAGAACAGTTTGCCTGAAAGTCGGTTTTTCTTTTAGCGAGTTCCCAAAAGATTGTAGCCGCACCCAATGGCGTAGCCAAGATTTTCATCTAGGGGGCTCAACGCTTACTATTAAAGATTTTTTTAAAAAAATAAACACATTTGTAATCCTCAAAATATCTTATATTAATACCAAATGTCATAAACTATTACAATTTCCCAATTGGATACTCTTATTATTATTAATCCATCCCCCAATTGGACACTGAACACTCCATACCAATTTCAATTTGTATACGATACACAGACTATAGATCAAGCAAATGCATATTAAATTGAAAGGAGAAGACGAAGAGTAGAATACCTTTTGATGGAGATGAAGGACCGAAGGAGATTAGGGACTTAGGGTTTCAATTAGGGTTAGAGTTAGGTTTAGGGTTTTGATGGAGAGGAAGAGAGGTTGAAGCCTCGGCGGAGGAGTTAATAGTCGGATACTCAGAGGCGGCAGAGCAGTGGGGGAGTTGGCGGAGCTATGGAGCAGTGAAGGAGTTTGGGTGTCGGATTGGGGACTGGAGAAAGAGAAAGAGAAAGAGAAAGAGAAAGAGGGTCGGGAGACTCAAGAGAAAGAGAAAGAGAGACAGATAATGGGCTGGGCTTGACTGAGATTTTTTTTAAAAAAAATCTTTTAAAATTTACAAATAGCTCCTTAATAAAATTATTTTTACTTTATATATATATTGAATTTTTTTAAATTTTCAGGGGACGCAGTCGCACCCCCTCGGGATGTAATAGCTACGCCCCTGGCCGCACCATCTGCAAAAATTTATTCCTTCTTAATGCATTTACCCTACCGAAGTTGAATTTAATATACTAATAATCTGCAAGTGCCATGAACGTTCTAATATATGTATTTTTAATTTTTAAAAGTAAATACTAAGACGTAATCTGACATTGAACTTGAAATATCCATTTACTCATCACATACTCTTTACAAATTATCCCTAGTGGCACCAACTTTTATTTTATATGATGAGTGACACTTTTGTAAATAATTATGTCGTAAATAAATTTTAACTTTGAGGTGTTAGGAAAACTGAGGATCTTGTTGAGTCTTCGACACAATCAACACAAACCGTCCAGCACAAAAGTAGAACACACTAATCACACAAAGCACACAAGAATTGTCCCGGTTGAGGCTTTCGCGTTAATCTGGTGGAGGAAGAACCGAGATGTTATTTCAACAAGAGAAGATATAAGAATATTACAATTCTCACCACAACCCTCTCTCAAGCCTAACTAGAACTTGGTTGCTGCTTACAATGGAGAAACTCTTTCACCCTCTCATATGAAGTACTCTCTTCTTCTAGGGGCCATTTACATTGTATTTATAGATCTAGAGAAACCCTAGTTTACATATCTTGATACAATAGCCATCCGATATATATTGAAGAGATAAACATACAATTACAGCCGTACGATCTAATCAGAAGACGAAGTGGGCATCTATCGAATCAACAAACCCGCACCCAAAAAATCCACTAGCATCGCGGACTGTCCACCGCACATAGTTGCGGTCGACCACAACTCCCAGATCATCGACCCGAGAAGGTGATAGTCGACTGCACGGTCGACCGTCCCTTTTTCTGTTGGCTGCTACTGCTGCTGAGTGTTTCTCATTCTATTTGATCCTTCGCTTCGAACTCTCTACTTGTATCACCTGTTGGATCCTGTAGGCAAGGCAAGAAACACTAGGGGGGGGGGGGTGAATAGTGTTGTATAAAAATTTAAAACGAAATTGAATTTTTTTCTTCTGTTCAGTCGACTTGAAAAGAGAAATAAGTTGACGGAGGTGTCGGATTAGAAGAGTATTTTACACAAGTCTGATCAGTCGACTTATAGCGAAAACCAGTCGACTTGCCAGACAAGTTTTCAAAAAGTATGTTATACCAGTCTGACCAGTCGACTTAAATAAGAGAGGAAGTCGACTGTCCATACAAGTTTCACAGAGTAATTAACAAGCAAGTAAAGAAAATGCAAGTTCAGAGAAATACAACCACAGAGTATACACGATGTATCCTAGTTCGGTCCTCCCAACCTACATCTAGTCCCCAAGCAGCCAACTTGAGATTTTTTCACTATTCTTGAAAAAATACAAGAATACTCTAAGCGTTTAGACAACAACCTTGTCCAACCCGTAGACCTCTCTCACCACTAGAGAGAACAAACCCACTCTTCCACCAAGAGTGATAACTTGACTCTACAACCTAGAGCCCTACTCTCCAACCGAGAGGACCACTCTCACAACCGAGAGTGAAAAGAAAGCAATAAAAAGTTACAATCAACCTATAACCCTGTTTTGTGATTGTGATTTTTGTAAGTGGCTATTCGGTCAACTTCTGAATTCAGTCCAAAATGCATTCAATGTTATATTGGACTGAAAATCAGAGAACCAAGACTAAGAAGATTAGAGTGCTAGTTTGAATGCTTGTTCTTTTGAAACCAATAAACTTAAATTTTCTTTCAAATGCTTGGAGAAGAGAGTCACCTTTACCAAGTGATTTCTACACTCTATTTATAGAGTTAGAATCATTAGACATTGAGAAATAGTTGTACCAACTGTCAACCAACGGAAATAAAGATTTTGATTTTGAAAAACGAGTTTTAAAAACAGAAAACTGCCAAAACGACTTGATCAGTCGACTGGGTTGACATGATGAGTCGACTGGCCAGAGTTTGAGTTTAGACAGTTTCATACTGATATAGTCGACTGGTGCCAAAAGCCAGTCGACTGGTACTTAACAGCCGATCTAATTCAAACTGTTTCGACCTTTAATCTTTTTGAAAACACTCAATTATAAAGATGTGTGAGTGTGTGTGTGTGACAAGGCTGTTACATCAATCTAAGACTCAAAAAAGGAAAATTACAATTGTTTTACAAGACATGTAATATAACACATTGAAGCATAGGTTTTATCTTGAGTCTTGAGTCTTGATATGGAGATTTAGCCTTTGTCTTTGTCTTTGAGGCTTGCTTGATCAATTTTGAGCTTTAGAACCTTGTAGCTTTCTTGACCAATTTGCTTTGAGGGCTTCGTTTGAACACTTTGCCTTTGTGTATACATGGTATTGATACAACCTGCAATATATAAGAGGTAACACAACAACTTTGCATTGTGTTGTAATCATCAAAACCAAGAATCAACATTCTCCCCCTTTTTGATGATGACAACACAATAGCTTACAATAATAGAAATATTATACATGCTCAATGTTCCCCCTAACTAATGTACAATATGCATATGTTGAAAAACATGCACCAAATACACAAACTTACACAGAGGTTTGAAAAACATGCACCAAATACACAAACATACACATGCACCAAATACACAAACATACACAGAGGTTTGAAAAACATGCACCAAATACACAAACATACACAGAGAGCTGTTTTTCTCCCCCTTTGTCATCAACAAAAAAATAGGATGAAAAAAATAGTAAACACAAAGGAGCATTTGCAACGTAATAAACACATAGCAAAAGCAAAGTTATACATAGAAATTTGAAATACATTGTTCAAACGACTATAAAAACAGAAAATACAAAAGAAGTAGAAAAATACAAAAAATAAAATGCAGCTAATCAGTCTTATTCATCGTCATCTTTGGCACCTTGAGAGGGAGGAGGAAACTGAGAAGTGAACAAGTGAGTGAGATGGGAAAGACTGGCTTCAAGAGCGTCTTGACGATCCACGATATAATTGACAAAAGTGTAAAGACTCCTAGGAACATCAAAATCAGTACGAGGACGAGATGAACTAGAGGCAGAAGATCGACGAGCTGAAGTGGCTAAGGGGATAGGAGGTGTATTCCTACGAGGTGGAAAAGTGAGAAGTTTCATATGTGCTAAACTTGCACGACCAAAGGACTCATAGTGTTTTACAACACTCGTCTCCGAATCGAGATCAACATCATAAGCGGAGAAGATGTGAGTGAGTAAAGCACCAAAAGGAAGAAATGAAGAATGAGTCTTATTAAGACGATTAAAGATGACTTGACCCCAATTTATTTTTATATTGCCAAAAATTGTATAAATGGCTAGTTGAAGCTCATGGGAATACTGATCATAACTCCCTGTTTTAGGGATAATATTATATGACAGCATGCGTGCAACTAACTTAGCAATAGGAGTAATTGATTGATTTGTCATAGGAGGATCTCGAGTTGGCAAATAAATTCTTGACAATACGGTGTCATCATTTATCTCAACATCTCCTAAATCAATCCCTTCATCAGACAGACCCAAAATAAAACTTAATCTAGCAGGGGTGATTCTCATGCGTTTATTTTTGACAGAAGATAGAATAAATATCTCGCTACCATCCTCCGATGTAGCAACCTTCATATTTGTGTAAAACAAATATATAAGATGAGGGTAGTAAGAGGGTTGGTTAACTAAAGACAATAAATCAAATAACCCACATTGTTCAAACAATGGGGCTAGAGGAAACCTATCAAGATCCGAAAAGTTTACAAATCTACCCAGAAAAATGATAATTGAACAAATAATGTACCATTTATCAATAAGACTAGAGCTTCTTAAGTACCGAAGATAGTCTCTTGAGGATTGTCCCTCCTCTACATTAGAGGTACGAGATCTTTTATGTGCCATTACTCAAAAACTCTAAAAATAAAGATAGGGAAAGAGTTTAAGAAGATATACCAACAAAGAGAGTAAAATAGAGGCACTGATCTTAGGAAAGAGGACTTCGGAATGGGGAAATCCACTGAAGTAGAGCTCCTATTTGGGTTCAAGATCTAAAATCGCCAAAGAGCAGCAGCACCAGCCGACTTGGAGACCTCGGAAGGGAGAGAGACAGTGAAGGGTAAAGTGAAAAGGAGGTAGAAGTTAGGGTTTTTACACAAGAGTAAAGAGCTAAGATCAAATCTAGAGAATATCAAGGGACGAGATTGGTTAAAGGTGAAAATAGGGTAAAAGAGTCACCTCAAAAGAAGTGTCAAATTTTGAATATGAAGAAAACTGATTCACGACAGTCGACTGTATGGTTAGGGCAGTCGACTTAGTC
Organism: Hemerocallis citrina; assembly: GCA_017893485.1. NCBI lineage: Eukaryota > Viridiplantae > Streptophyta > Magnoliopsida > Asparagales > Asphodelaceae > Hemerocallis > Hemerocallis citrina. The sequence goes on along the minus strand of JACEHZ010000239.1, from coordinate 1,104,764 downwards.
GAGAGCAAAAATAGATAATCGAAAATAGCAAAAATACAACTGGCAGTCGACTGTATTACTGTTCACAGTCGACTTCCCAGAGCATAAAAACTCAGGAAAATAGATATAACGAAAAATACTTGGCAATCGACTGAAATAAAGGTTTAAGTCGACTTACCAAAGTTAAAATTTCAAGAAACATCATGAAAACTACAAATTCCTAGTTCTCTTCTTAAAGTGATAAAAGTGTCTTCCTTAAGTGGTTTTGTAAAGATATCTGCTACTTATTTATCAGTAGAAATAAAGTCTAAAGAAATATCTTCCTTTAAAACATGAACACGTAGAAAATGATGTCTAATATCAATGTGTTTCCTATGCGAATGTTGAACCGGATTTTTAGATAAGTTAATGGCACTGGTATTGTCACACATTATAGCAGGTTTTGAAAATGAAATACCATAGTCTAATAGGGTTTGTTTCATCCACAAAATTTGGGCACAAGCTAAACTTGCAGTGATATATTCAGCTTCTGTGGTAGATAGGGATACCGAATTTTTCTTCTTACAGCACCAAGATACTAGGGAATGTCCCAAAAAGTGACATGTTCCACTAGTGCTTTTTCGGTCAATTTTACTACCGGCGAAATCCGCATCGCTATATGACAAAAGTTGAAAATTATCGGTGCGTGGATAAAATAAACCATACTCAGACGTGCCTTTAATATATCTTAAAATACGTTTCACAGCTTTTAAGTGAGACTCTTTAGGACTCGACTGATATCTAGCACACAAACATACACTAAATATAATATCTGGTCTACTAGCAGTTATATATAAGAGTGAGCCAGTCATACCTCAATAGAGTTTTTGATTGACACTCTTACCTAATTCATCTTTGTCGAGGGTAGTTATAGTAGCCATAGGTGTGGTCTTACTAGTGGTGCTATCCATGCCAAATCGTTTGAGTAATTCCTTAGCATATTTTCCTTGATTAATAAATATGCCATTTGGTGACTGTTTAATTTGTAGTCCAAGAAAATAATTGAGTTCACCCATGTGACTCATCTCAAACTCATTTGTCATGGTGTTAGCAAACTCATGACATAGATTACTATTAGTAGAACTAATAATTATGTCATCTACATATATTTGTATGATTAAAATATCAGTCTCAGTTCTCCTAATAAACAAATTAGTATCTACTTTACCTATTTCAAAACCCGTTTCTAAAAGAAAAGTCTTCAATCGATCATACCAAGCACGAGGTGCTTGTTTAAGACCATATAAAGCCTTTTTCAATTTAAAAACTTGGTTTGGAAATTGTTCATGTTCGAAACTAGGTGGTTGCTTAATATAAACATCTTCCTTTATAAACCCATTAAGGAAAGCACTTTTCACGTCCATTTGGAAAAGTATAAAGTTCATAAAATAAGTAAAAGATAATAAAATACGAACTGATTCTAGTCTAGCAATAGGAGCATATGTTTCCATCAAAATCTATTCATTCTTCTTGATTATACCCTTGAGCAACTAGTCTAGCTTTGTTCCTAACGACTTGTCCTGATTCATCTAACTTATTCTTGAATACCCAGTTGGTACCAATTATAGTATGATCAGGAGGTCGTGGAACTAAATCCCATACATCATTCCTTATAAATTGGTTTAACTCATCTTGCATGGTATTCACCCAAAACTCATTCTCACAAGCTTCTTGTATATTCTTTTTTTCAAAATCCGACAAGAAAGCCGTGTGAGAAATCATGTTAACATGAGATCTTGTCTGAATACCACGTGAAATGTCACCAATTATTAAGTCATGAGGATGATCACTAACTTCAACAAAAGATTTTGGTAAAGTTGGAGACATCACAGCAGGATCAGTCGACTTGACTAGTCCATCAATCGACTGATTCACATCAGTCGAGTTGATTTCCTTATCAGTCGACCTATCCGCAAGGGTAGTTTGCTCTAAAAATGTAATAACCTTATTTAAAGGTGATGAATCAGTTTCATCATCTTCAATTAAAGTTGATGAAGGCAGAGATTCATCAAATGCAACATGCATGGATTCTTCAATAGTCAATGTTGACTTGTTGAAGATCCTATATGCCTTACTCCTATTTGAGTATCCTATAAAGATACTTTTATTAGATCTAGGATCAAACTTATCTAAATTATCTTTAGTGTTTAGAATAAAACACTTACATCCAAATATTTTGAAGTAAGATACTTAAGGAATTCTATCAAAAAATAGCTCATAACATGTTTTCTTAAGCTTAGGCCTAATCAAAATTCGATTTAAAACATAACAAGTTGTAGCAACGGCTTCAGCCCAATAATACTTAGGTAAATTGCTTTCAACAAGTATGGTACGTCCACATTCTTGCAAAGTCCTATTCTTTTTTCGACCACTCCATTTTGTGGTGAAGCTCTAGGAAATGGAAATGAATGAGTTATACCATTCTTGTTGCAATATTATGCAAACGTTTCATTATCAAATTCTCCACCATGATCACTTCTAATAGTGACTCAGGTTAGAGACTTTTGATTTTGAATTCGTTTACAAAAATTAGCAAATTCAACAAAAGCATCATTCTTATGTTTTAAAAAGAAACTCCAAGTGAATCGTGAAAAATCATCTACTAAAACAAATACATACCTACTTTTATTTAAAGAAGCAACTCTAGTAGGGCCAAATAAATCCATGTGGATTAATTCGAGAGGCCTACTAGTAGAAATTACTTCTTTTGTTTTAAAAGTAGATTTAATTTGTTTACCTAGTTGACATGCATCACATCACTTATCCTTTTTATAAGATAGTCGTGGCAGGCCTTTAACTAGGTTGTACTTAGACAATTTAGCATGAGTTTTCATATTCACATGGCCAAATCGCTTATGCCATAGCTAAGAATCATTATTAGAAGCTACTAAGCAGAAATCATTCGAAAATTTATATGACTGTAAACACAATTCATAAATGTTATTCTTCCTAAAACCTTGAAAAATTATATTTTGCATGGTAGAGTCATATATTAAATATGCATCTTTTTCAAATATGATTTTATATCTCTTATCACAAAGTTGGCTAATACTTAACAAGTTATGCTTAAGTCCACTAACTAGAAAAACATTTTCTATTGAAGGGTTAGTGTGCTTACCGACCATGCCTATTCCAATCATCTTCTCTTTGTTGTTGTCACCGAATGTGAATGTTCCTCCATCAATTTCTTGTATGGAAGATAGGAGGTTGGCATGACCAGTCATGTGTTTGGAAGATAGGTACCTATAAAAATTTCAATGTGAATATGGTACCCTTTTCATTGGGTCTAAAAAAGATTAGTTTATAGGAAACCAAACCCAAAGTGAGTTTGATTTTCTACCAAATGCAGAAATATAATTAACAGAATTACAAACAGAAAGAATGTATGAGTTAATGTAAGTAATTCTATCTTTCGGACTCAAATTGACTGGAAATCATATATTTTTGCTCTGTCCAGTCTACTTTATCGAACCTTTCAGTCGACTGTTACTGAAATCCAGTGACTGGAAGGTAGAATAGGTCGACTTATCTGAGGTTTTCGTTTCTTTGAATAAAACTCAGAACCTCTAGACAGGCGACTGGTCTGAACTATAGATTTACCTTTATCATTAAAACTTACAGTTTTAGGCTTTTCAAAAAAATCATACAGTTTATTCTTAACACTAGAAATAGATACAGATTTATTTACACTAGTGTTCTTGGAGACATGAGGTTTTTCAAGAGACTTTTGAAAACCAAGTCCAAACCTTTTATTGGATTGCACTTGATTTTGGAGAATATCTTTTAAATTCTCCTTTCCTTTATTAAATTTAGATACTTTCTTGGATATCTCTTCATAATTTTTCTTTAGAGACACAAGATCTATATCTAAACTAGAAAGACGAGAATTTAAAGATTTTACTTCTTTATCAAGGTCAAGATTCTCTTGGGAAAGTGTTTGATTTACTTTCTCCAAGTTCTTAACTCTAATTTTTTCTTTCTTAAGCTCTAGAAAAATCTCGTTGAAGGCATCAACTAAATCATTAGAATCATAATCATCACTTACTTGATTTTGAGATACCATAAAGCAAATGTTAGCAACCTCGTGTGTCTCTTCATTTTCTTCTTCCGATGAAGAGTCGCTAATATCCCAAGTTACTTGGTATGCCTTTTTGTTCTTCATGAACTTGTTTTTTATGTACTTGTCCTTCTTGAAGTTGGAAGCCTTTCCTTTAGATTTAGCGTTCTCTAGTGGGCAATCCTTCTTCATATGACCTGTTTTGTTACACCTGAAACAAGTTGGAAGTTCATTAGTATCCGTAGATTTTGAGTTAAACTTACATTTCCTTAGGTACTTTTTGAACTTTCTCGTGAATATGGCTATCTCTTCCTCATCTGATTCTTCATCCTCGGAGTTCAACATGGATTTGAATGCTAATGTCTTCTTCTTTGATTGTTGAGGTTCTAGATCCTTCTTGTGTTCTTCAAGTTGTACCTCATACACCATGAGATTTCCCACAAGATTCTCAAGAGAAAGTTGTGTTAAATCGTTGGCCTCTTCTATGGCGGTGGTCTTCTTCTCACATTCGGGGGTTAGTGCACAAAGAACCTTCCTCACCATTTCGGCTTGAGTGTACGTCTTTCTAAGCGCCACAAGTGAATTTGGAATGTCCGTGAACCTTGTAATCATCTCAGACACATTCTCGTTCTCCTTCATGCGGAACATCTCGAACCTGTGAACAAGAACAGATATTTTAGATTCTTTTACTTTATTTGTTTCTTCATGAGTTACCTCGAGTGTGTACCAAATTTGATGTGCGGTTGTTGCATTGGACACACGGTTGAACTTCTCCTTTGTAAGGGCACAAAATAGTGCGTTCATTGCCTTTGCATTGTTCATTGTTTGGTTCTTCATGTCATCGTCACATTGTGCATATGGAATAGTAGGAGCGGTGTACTCGATCTCCGTCATGTTCCATATCATAGTTAATGGACTGAAGGTAGATCTTCATTCTATATTTCCAATAGTTATAATTGGTTCCGTCAAATAGGGGTGGCCTTTATGTGGATTGGCCTTCATGGTATTGATTTGCATTAGATGTAGTTGTCATTACACTCAACCAGGCTCTGATACCAAATGTTGGATCCTGTAGGTAAGGAAAGAAACACTAGAGGGGGGGGGGGTGAATAGTGTTGTATAAAAATTAAAAATGAAATTGAAATTTTTTTTTTCTTCTGTTCAGCCGACTTGAAAAGAGAAATAAGTCGATTGAGGAGTCAAATTAGAAGAGTATTTTGGACAAGTTTGATCAGTCGACTTATAGCGGAAACCAGTCGACTTGCCAGATAAGTTTTTGAAAAGTATGTTATACCAGTCTGACCAGTCGACTTAAATAAGAGAGGAAGTCGACTGTCCAAACAAATTTCACAGAGTAATTAACAAGCAAGTAAAGAAAAAGCAAGCTCAGAGAAATACAAACACTGAGTACACATGATGTATCCTGGTTCGGTCCTCCCGACCTACATCCAGTCTCCAAGCAACCCACTTGAGATTTTCCACAATTCTTGAAAAAATACAAGAATACTCTACGGCGTTTAGACAACAACCTTGTCCAACCCATAGACCTCTCTCACCACTAGAGAGAGCAAATTCACTCTTCCACCAAGAGTAAAAACCTGACTCTACAACCTAGAGCCCTACTCTCCAACCGAGAGGACCACTCTCACAACCGAGAGTGAAAAGAAAATAATAAAAAGTTACAATCAACCTATAGCCTTATTTTGTGATTGTAATTTTTGTAAGTGGCTATTCGGTCAACTTCTGAATTCGGTCCAAAACGAATTCAATGTTATATTGGACTGAAAATCAGAGAACCAAGACTAAGAAGATTAGAGTGCTAGTTTGAATGCTTGTTCTTTTGAAACCAATAAACTTAAATTTTCTTTCAAATGCTTGGAAAAGAGAGTCACCTTTACCAAGTGATTTCTACACTCTATTTATAGAGTTAGAATCACTAGACGTTGAGAAACAGTTGTACCAACTGTCAACCAACGGAAATAAAGATTTTGATTTTGAAAAACGAGTTTTAAAAATAGAAAACGGCCAAAACGACTTGATCAGTCGACTGGGTTGCCATGATGAGTCGATTGGCCAGAGCTTGAAAGAGTTCAGACAGTTTCGTAGTGATATAGTCGACTGGTGCCATAAGGCAGTCGACTGGTACTTAACAGCTGATCTAATTCAAACTGTTTTGACCTTTAATCTTTTTGAAAAAAAAACTCAGTTATAAAGATGTGTGAGTGTGTGTGTGTGACAAGGCTGTTACAACAATCTAAGACTCAAAAAGGAAAATTACAATTGTTTTACAAGACATGTAATATAACACATTGAAGTATAGGTCTTGTCTTGAGTCTTGAGTCTTGAGATGGAGGTTTAGCCTTTGTCTTTGTCTTTGAAGCTTGCTTGATCAATCTTGAGCTTTAGAACCTTGTAGCTTTCTTGATCAATTTGCTTTGAGAGCTTCGTTTGAACACTTTGCCTTTGTGTATACATGGTATTGATACAACCTGCAATATATAAGAGGTAACACAATAACTTTGCATTGTGTTGGAATCATCAAAACCAAGAATCAACACCATCTTCTCTTCACACTGAATAAGTATGCAAGACATAAAATCCAACAACCTCCACCTTGGATTGCATACTCAAGAATCCATACCTGTGCGATTTAAAACTCTTCTAGAGCTTTCTTCTCCGCTTTGTAAACAACTCGTTTCTATGACTTATTCTGCTAGCTGAACAAACCTCCACCTGTTTTCCTCCAGCTGCGTGCCCCCTTAAGGGCACACCCTTGTAGATGTAATCATGGAGGTGCCACCCTCCACACGAAATCCACCTACATCAAGGCTCTCTCCACCTTCCAACAGTATTCGAACATTGCAATCTCGATTCGGTAATTCTAGTGACGGCTTACTAGATGATATTTTAGGAACAATGTGCTACCATGCACTCGGCCGAGTTTTCTTGCTCTTACAAAGCTGGTAAAGGTTGTACTGATCCCGCCCAGTTCTCCTTTTACCCTTCATTACCTTACGACGACTATTCCAAACTGTCAAAACTCCATATCGAGCTGTGTACCTACATGTACAAGCATTAAGAGTCCCCAACTATATCAGATTCTACTGTATCGAAGGAATATGCATGACCTCTTCTAGTGTGAACCCTTTACCATCTGGCATATCCAATTCAACTATTCCTTCACCCACTACTTCACAAATCTCACCACTCCCCGTCCTCACACTACAGCCTATTGATGACTTGTAAGTACAAAACATCTCTCTCTCGGGGCAAATATGAGAAGAACTTCCCGAATCAAGATACAAACTTGAATCTACCTCTGAAGAACTTGAAACAAGAAGATATAGATCATCATTATTACCTGACTCAGTTTTGCTGACTATATGGGCTTGTTTCTCTTCTTTAGTAGCACTCTTCTGACTCAACCACTTGCAACATTCTCTCTTGTAATGCCCAACTCCTCTCCAATAGTGGCAACAAATCTTACCCTTCCAATTGAAGTATCACCATCCACCGCAAAGCACCCTGTAGAAATAGACCCTCCTTTATGAGTCTTCTTTCTTACTTCATCTTCCTTTAGACCCTTAATCACCCCAGATACAGTAAGTGTCTCCTTGGCTGATTTCTCATGTAGCATGGTAGTTATCAAGTGATCATAAAAAATTGGCAGTGAATATATCAAGTTGAAAGCTTTATCCTCTTCGCTAAGATCATCAGCGTTAATCGCCTTCAGTTCAGATATTACCTTATTAAACTCCACAATTTTGAAGATGGGTGCCTTCCTTCATTGAGAACCTAAACAACTTTCTCTTCCAATACATCCGATCTAGCAACGACGATCCCAAGTAGTCAGATTTGAGTCTCGCCCATAGACTCGCTGCACTTGTCTCCTCAAGAATATCACACTTGACTTTGTCTGCCAATTGCAACCGAATAAAACTCAACTCCTTCAAACAAATCTCATCCACTTCACCTGCTTCATGTCGGTTGACTTCTTCTTTTCTAAGGCAAGGTGCAAGTCCTTCTGAACCAAAACATCATACATGTCCACCTCCCATAGATTGAAGTTGATCTTACCGTCAAACTGCTTGATCTTCATCTTTTGATCTGCCATCTCCTCCAAGGAACTCAAACAAACCCATGAAGCTGATTTCTTTGATACCACTTATTTGGAAAACTAAGGATCTAGTTAATTCTTCGACACAATCAACACAAACCATCAAGCAAAATTAGATCACACCAATCACACAAAGCACACAAGAATTGTCCCGGTTGAGGCTTTCGCCTTAATCCGGGAGAGGAAGAACTGAGATGTTATTTCAACTAGAGAAAATACAAGAATATTATAATTCTCACCACGACCCTGTAACGCCCAGGGCCCCTACTCAAACAAATTCTAACAACTGCCCACCACAGGCTGCCTCTTAAAAGGTGTCATGACTAGTTGGTGCCTCATGATCATAAGCAATCCTATATACACACAAATCCTAACTCACCTTCTATGTGGGACTAAGTCACCACCACCTACCATGATCACCATGGCCCTATAGTAATTAATTCATTTTTTTCTATATGATCTATACACACACTACAAAATCTATATGGTCATCTAACCATGAATTAATTACTAAGCCCACCATGAAGGCCCATCTCATACGGGGTATTACATACACCTCACCTTGAGAAATCAGCATCCTCGCTGAGCCCGAAACTTGCAACCTGATCTAGAATCTCTTTCTAGCCAATGTCGAGTGGGGTACCCTGATTCTGCTAGCGTACTGCTCCTGGTCATACTACCAGCATACTGACCTCAGCTCCCTCTCAGGCATACATCTCATCCACTCTTACCCACAATCGGTGTCGAAAGTCGGCTCTGATATCATTTGTAATGCCCCGAGCCCATGCTCAAACAAATTCTAACAACTGCCCACCACAGACTGCCTCTCAAAAGATGTCATGACTAGTTGGTGCCTCATGATCATTGGCAATTTGATATACACACACAATCCTAACACACCTTTTATGTGGAACTAAGTCACTACCACCTACCATGAACACCATGGGCCCATAGTAATTACTTCATTTTTCTATAAGCTCTATACCCACACTACCAAATCTATAAGCCCATCTAACCATGAATTAATTACTAAGCCCACCATGAAGGCCCATCTCATATGGGGTATTACATACCCTCTTTTAAGCCTAACTGGAACTTGGTTGCTGCTTACAATGGAGAAACTTTCTCACCCTCTCATATGAAGTACTATCTTCTTCTATACAACACTCATTAACCCCTGTTTTCCCAAAAACGTATTTTTGTGTATTTTCTGTATTTAAAATTTTCGTAAATTATTTTTTTCGGTTTTCAAATTCTTTTGTCAAATTGTACTATTAGATCTTCTATTAAAATGTATCAATATTTTTATTTGTTTTTGATTATTATTATTATTATTATTATTATTATTATTATTATTATTATTATGTTTATGTTTATGATTATTATTGTTGTTGTTGTTATTATTATTATTATTCAGTATTATTATTATTATTATTTTTATTATTATTTTTATTATCATTTTTATTCTGTTTATTACTTTGATTGGTTATTAAAAACCTAGTTCTATTTATAAATTATATTTGTAGTTATTTTAAATATAGTCTATTGTAATGTAAATTACATTATTTTATAAATTATGTTTTATTGGTTATTTAACTTTCTTATTGGATTTTCTTTAAAACCCATTACCCCAATAAACCTAAACCCAATAACTATCCTAACCTAAAACCAATACCCATTATCCATACCCAAAAACCCTATTAAAACCTAAAACCCAATTACATATAACCCAATACCTATTCACTACCCAAAACCCTCCTACCCGAAACCAAATGCACTCTAAAACCTATACCCGTTTTAAACCCTAAAACTCTCCTATATATACTACCCGACTATTCATCTTCTCCCCCTAGAACCCAAGCCATCTTCAACCTCTTCCCCTGTCACCCCCTTCATCTCCCGTCCTCCTCCTATACCCTTCCCCTCTCGACCTGTGCCTCGCCCGCCTGCAGTCGCGACGCGTGTCCCAACACCGCCTCGTCTTCCCTTCTGTCCGTTCTCTCTGTCTCTCCCCCTCGCCTCGACTGAACCTCGAGCGCCATCCCCCATCCGTCTGCATCACCAGCCAGCTTGACCTCGGCAGCCTCCCTGCCTCCTCTCCGTCCTCTGTATGCACCCCGGCGCCGCTCTCCTCCTCTCCATCCCTGTTGCCCTACCCTCCTCCCTACCGCTCCTCCACGGTGACAGCCCTTGCCGACAGCCCCTCTGTACCGCCTGCCTCGCTGGCACTGCCCTGTGCATCGTCCATCGACAGCCAGGCCAACCACCAGTCGAGCCAAGAACCATTGATGGGTTGTTGTTTTTTTTTTTTATCAAGTTTTGATCATGTTCATCTCGGCCGTCCGACCACAATCGTGATCACGATCATGATCTCTTGATCTTGACCTTTGATCTCAGCCGTCTATTGCTTGATCCCTTGATCTCGACCTTCAGATCTACTTTTATCATCATCATCTTCATCATCAGTGTGATCTTGGTCATTCGATCGCGATCATCATCAACTTCATCATCACCTTGATCTGGACCGTCCGATCTTTTTGATCTTGATCTTGATCTTGATCGTCATCGTGATCCGTTTGTTGGTTTGTGTTCGTGATTGGTTCATGATCCATTCATTGTGTTCGTGTCTGGAAATCCATTCCCGTTATTCTTGTTGTTGCTTCGTCGTTCTTGTCATCGTCTCTTAGGCAAGTAACTTGTATTAAATTTCTTTGCAAATACAAGTACTAAATACCGCCTGTAGTGCAGTTGGGTTCTAGGGACAATTTGTGTGTGGAACCCCCTTGTCTCTATTGTGTTAATTGACCATAGTTGCCTCACGACATATATGACATGATATAACCTAGGGTTGACCACTTCTTGTTGTATATATGCGTGTTATTCATATGTTATCATGTGCTCGTGCATATTATTTGTGGTAGACTTGATGTGGACTTGTGAAATATCCTATAACATGTTGTTTGGACATCTAGTATACTATATTTCGTATTTGGTTATGATTTGGATGAGTTCTATGTGAACTAGTGGATTTTGTGCACATGAGAGACATGTTCAGTTTTTGCTGGTTTTTTTCGTTCTGATCAGTATTTTAGACCCTATTAAGGTCAGTATATTAAAATATTTTGTGAACATGAACTGTAGAAATTCTATCTACTTTCCATCCCTTTTGATGGATCTCAGTTTCAATTTACGAGTTGTGAGTTTTGTCGATTTTACTACAGTGGTGTCGAAAGGTTTCCAGATCTTGTTTTCTATGAATTCTGAAGAGTAATATATTTTTATTCTGGTGTTAAAATTATTATTTTGATCTGAAATTTTTCTTAGTATTTCTTGACTTGATTGGGGTTTACCCAGAATTTTGGTGGATTTATTTTAGGAGTTTTACAAACCTTTTCATGCTTGCAAATAAAGATTTTACATGCATAATTTTACTTCTGTTCAGTAAAGAACCTGATTTTCGACCTATTTCTACTTGCTTTTTCTAAAATACTTTTGAATATGAAGTTACCTTACTGTATCTATTTTACTACCCTTTTGGCGGATTGGATTTTGATTTATGGTTTGCGAGATATCGCTGTTTTCATACTGCAGTGTTCATGATTCCAGATTTACAAAACGGTTGCGTTCTGATGTTTTCTGATTTTACTTGACTACTCTATTTTTGTTGGAAAATTATGAAACTTGATTTTCTGTTACTATACATTTAGAGGAATACTCCAGATTTTTCATGGATTTAATTAATGAGTTCTCATGCTGATTTCCCAACTGTGAATACAAAATACTGATTTATGACTGAACGTGTTTTTTGGATTCAAACCTGTTTTGAGTTATGATTTTGTGAAAACTATATGACTTATATATGTTTGCTGGATTCAGAAGAGAGTCTATTTTCTAGATTCTTCGACGGATTCAGATTTTCATTTTTGTAGCAACGGGAATCTCAGTTTTAGTGTAGTACTATCTTGCTGTCCTGAACTGGAGTTTTCGTTGTATCATCCTGTTATGAGTTATCTTCTACCTGAACATGTTTATCTTGCAACTTGAACATGTTACTTGTTCATACTATGTTATTCTTGACCTGTTTGCGATACATACATGCCTGTTTGCTAATAATAATAAAATTAACCAAGCCGGGGTTAAGGAAAAGATCTAGTAGTGGAAAATATAAAAACGTGTACTGAGAAGAGGACCTGTGTCCTGCCTGTTATGTGTTCATGACTACATGATTCACGTCCTGTTTACCTATACTTGACTGCATGCTTCCCTATAGGAAGATATACTCAGAAGAGAACCACTAGGTTCTACCTGTTTCCTGTATCTGACTGCATACTTTCCTATAGGAAGGTGTACTCGGAAGAGAACCACTAGGTTCTACCTGTTCCTATTTCATATTATCCTGATACCTGAGTACACTGCCCTATGGACTCCACTACGAATCTGAACAAAACTGTTTGAATGTAGCAACCATGTAGTATGGGCTGCATGAAGTGCTACCTAGTTAGTAATAATACAAGAATTGACATAACCTGATACCTGTTACATGAGACCTGTACCTATACCTGTTTACCTGATTACCCGATTACCTGATTACCTGTATACCTGATTGCCTGTTACATGTTTACCTGTTTGCTTGACGCTAGACGCTAGACACTTGACACATGTTATCTGTATCTGTTAGTATACCATGCTATCTGCTTTATTTTCCTAATTCATGCTAGACATTATATTTCTGTTGACATGTCTATACCATGCTATATTTGTTCTGTTGTTACTTTATATTTGTTAGTTATCCCATGTACTTGTATCTTGCACTACAAGCGGCTCGTAACTTGTATTGACGGGAGTTTGTTTTCTTTTTCCTATCCTGCAATTGTTAAATTACAGATTTTGGAGAGCAAATACCAGATGGTGTTGGTGATATGAGATATTAGTGCTGGAGTTTGTTTGCATTTATTATTATTATTTCCTGTTACTGCTTGAACAATTGTATTTGATACTTGGATTTATTCTTGTATTTGGACAATGTGACCCAGGATATTTGACTTATTCAGATCTGGATTGTTTGAGATTAATATATTTTGGTTTCAAATAAATTTCTGTTTGTCTATTTGATTCGATTATGCATACTTGGTTGATTCTTTTGCTTTTGACACAGATTATTCTTGTGAAATGTTGTAAAGATTCTTGAACAACTTATGGATGATAAAAATCATTCGCTGGGTTTAGTCACGTATCCGTATTGCGTATTCTTTTTTTCGGAAGCGGGGGGTGACAAGTCAATAGAATCATATTGTTCTAAGGGCTGTTTACATTGTATTTCTAGATATAGAGAAAGCCTAGTTTAGATATTTTGATACAATAGCCATCCGATGTATACTGAAGAGATAAAAATACAATTAGAGCCATACGATCTAATTAGAAGACGAAGTGGGCTTCATCGAATTAACAAACCCGCACCCAAAAAATCCATCAGCATTGCGGACGGTCGACCGCACATAGTTGCGGTCGACCGCAACTCCCAGACCATCGACCCAAGAAGGTGACAGTCGATCGCACGGTCGACTGTCCCCTTCTCTATTGGCAGCTACTACTGCTGACTATTTCTCCTTCGCTTTGATACTTCGCTTCGAACCCTCTACTTGTATCACCATCTTCTTTTCACACCGAATAAGTATGCAAGACATAAAACCCAACATGAGGGTATTATGGTAACTAACAACAGTCGAGTAAATGAATGGTTAATATAACTCCAATTTAAAAATGAATGGTTGCGATTAGAAGATTGATTGTCTACAAATTACAGTTTGTCTACAAATTACACAACCTCAACTCTCACATTATAGTATTAGAAATTATATATATATATATATATATATATATATATATATATATGGCAAATGCTCCATTGAAAATGGGTTTGTTTTCACGGCTTGGAAAACAGCGATCTGAGCCATTGGATCACTCTTGATCGTGATCAGCGGCTCAGATCGCCTCTGCCCATCACCCAATATCACTTATGTGGCGGTGGGTTATTTTGAGAATTTTGTCCCAAATAACTCTTCGCCTAATTCGCTCTGAAAAAAATGAATATAACCTAAGCCGTTGTTGGGAACAACGGCCTAGGTTATAAAAAAATGAATTATAGGCCGTTGTTTGGAACAACAGCCATGTTCTCAATTTTTATAACCTAGGCCGTTGTTCCCAACAACGGCCTAGGCTATAAAATTTGATAGGCCGTTGTTTGGAACAACGACCTTGTTCTCAATTTTTATAACCTAGGCCGTTGTTCCCAAACAACGGCCTATAATTCAATTTTTTATAACCTAGGCCATTGTTTCCAACAACGACCTAGGTTATATTCATTTTTTTAGAATCTGTGAGGCAAAGAGTTATTTGGGATGAAATTTCCAAAATAACCCTCTGCCACTTGGTGAGAACGGGTCATGGGCAGCTCAGATCTGAGCCGTTGATCACGATCAAGAGTGATCCAATGGCTCAGATCGCTGTTTTCCAACCTGTAAAAACTAGACCCGTTTTTAGTGGAGCATTTCCATATATATATATATATATATATAATGTGAGAGTTATATATATAACAACAAATTAATTTTCATATGTTTGATATTTAGGCCTCAAACTGGTGCATAAATGGAATTTGGAGATTTCTTTCTTGTCCTTGTTTATGATTACTGAGTTGACTTCTCTAATATTATAATGGGAGAAGGCCTTAGTGTCATTTGTAAATTTGTAAATCTACCAACGCGTGTAACACACGTGCATGACTATTATAAAGAAAGTCTTAGGTTCAAACCTGGACTACGTTTAAATTTTTACTTTAAAAAAATTATATTTATTAAAACGTGCATCACACGTGTAAATTACTAGTATAATGTAAGAGAATCCTGTTAGAGCATCTACAGTCATTTGTGGTAAAAATGGAAAATAGAAATTGACAATTTTTTAAATTTGCTTCTCGTGAAATGCAAAATTTGACAATTTCGTAGACGAAATTGGACGGACCAAACATGATGTTTAATCCGACCCCTAGCATTATTAATTTTCTATTTTTTTGGTGGGACGAAATGCCCATTTCCTAAACTAATTATCTCACTAAATTAATTATCTATCTAATTATCCTAACCAATCTCACTAAACTAATTTTTATATAAACTAATTATCTATCTAATTATCTTAACCCATTTCATTAAACTAATTATCTATCTAATTATCTATCTAAACCCATTTCCTAAACTAATTTTTAAATAAACTAATTATTTCCTAAACTAATGGCTCCTTTCAATGAGAGCATCTCAGACAGAACATCAGTGGAGAAATCAAGTGGTTTGAAGGTCATTCACCTATGCATCATGTGATTGAAAAATAAACGACAGTAATACAAATCGAATCACAAACTGGACCCACATATATATATATTTTCATCGGAGGATTATTTAATTTAAAAGCAAAAAAATTACAAATTTCGTCGGACGAAACATCATGTTTCATCTGAGGATATGAGAATTGCCGAATCCATTCGCAAATATAGCAATGCACTGTTAAAAAAGACAAAATACATGCCAACTACAACACTGTTTTTGTCTAAAAATGGCAAAATAGCCAACTACTGTGATGCTCTTACATTTCTTTGGATTTCTGAAACTTCTACTGGAATATGAAATAATCAGCAATTTGCATAACCAAATCTGTGCCAATGTAACTTGATTTGGTGCCAGTCCTTGTATGTGCATCCAACTATCATGTCTTATTGATGCACTGCATTGAGTTTTTCCTTAGTATATATCTTCCGATTGTTTAGAAATGTTCCCTTATAGTTTTTCTTTTTCCTCTAGTACAACAAACAGAAATGCAGCCAGCCAACAGCGGCAAACAAATAATAAAGAGAAACTAAAAAACAAACTGTAACCAAGAATATCTCAGCAACCAGCTGCATTTCAGGAGGAAGTCCCAGCTAGGAGGTAGATATTAGGATTGTGGCCTCAAAGACACATAGGCACATGAGTTCTTAAAGAGGGAGAAGAAGATGAGAAGATGAAGACAGGAAGAGAAGACAATAGTAGCTAGAAGAAATACAACTGGAGGGTTGTGGTTGACCCACCAGGAGTGCGGTAGACTGATCCGGGTTGCTGAGTATTCTTCGAGTGTACAGAGTTCAATAGAGAGCAGAAAAGTTGATCGATCAAGGTCTGGTGTTGGCGAGACCAGGTGTAGTCAATCGCAACTTGGTGTGGTCGACCGATAGTAGCTGTGTGCTATTTGGGCTAACGGTTTTAAGGTCCAATAAGCTGTATTTGTGTTTATCTTTTAAGGTTTACTTGGGGACTATATATATAGCTAGCTATATATGTAACGCCCTGAATACCAAAATATGGTAATTCGTAGCTCAACAGGATCTACACTTCACTGCGTACAATTTTACAAGGAATTTTAAAACTTTTATTACATCATTGTTCTTTTACATCAATAACGCAGCGGAAAATAAATGAAGAACAACATGATAAATATACAATTTCAACAACATGAACATGTAACTAATCATCAACATTAAATTCATCTCTATATCTCCTTGTAAGATCCAAGTCCTGCATATGAAACTGTGGGCACGTAAGTTGCTTACAACAGACGCAATGTTACAAACAGCGATCCTCTTTATGCTGTAATATAACGAAATCTCTTACTTTAAAAAATCACAAATTTGAATGCATATAAAAGTGTAAAGAGTGAATACCCTAGATATGTTAGTGAATGACATGACTTAATACCTAATGCAGGTGTTATACTACAACGACACTAATGCATACTTGTTAGATTCTATGCATCCCATACTACATAGGTCCGAGGGCAAGTACCTACGTACTCCACATTAAAGGGTTTAATCCCTCGCCATGATAACTACCCAGTAATAAAAGAAAGTTTAGACATTCCACGAGTACGGATTCCAGTCATGGAGATCCACCACCTGACTATACAGAATTCTCGTCGGGTGAACATCCCACAAGTATCCCTCTAGCCCCGGTATACACATACACTGGAGTACGACCTACTATCCGCCCGACTATTCACGATCCCAGAATCCACTGCCCAATCAATCATAATTCCGAATTTAATGAAAGCTCGCCTCCATTGCAAGCAACCACAGTCTCGGAATCCACCGCCCGATTGGGCCTATAGTCCCGGAATCCACCGCCCGACTATATAGAGGCTCTCCACTTACGTTTGCCCAAGTTTATTGCATCTTCACTTAGTGCCTAATTCTTAAGTTTGAACATGAATAAATAATACTACCTAGAGCTAGTTTACTCTCCTGCCGGTCTTACACAAAATACTGAGAACGACATCCTTATTGGCCACTTCTCAAAATCAATTATTCATTACCATTACTTTTGCCGGTACGTGGATATCACTAAGCCTCTAGAATCAACATATTTCCATGTTCAACAACTTGGGGTACTCATTCCCTTATAATTCATATTCTCAAATTTCATGTATTCATAATTTATACAAATTCTTTCATGCATTCTTATTCATTCATCAATAGGTACAATCTCAACCTATTCTTTTAACAAACACTTTTCGTATTCATCCAAAACTTTCTTGAATCAAGTTAATTAAGATTAAAACATAATCTCTTTAAAATTTATCTTTGAAAATCAATCTCATCATCTTCCTTTGATTTATTTTGAACTAATCTTAACACCTTAATCCTATATATATGTGTCTTTCTTAAGTTCACATTTCATCTACTCAGGAATATGATCTTTACTTTTCCAAAATATAACTCAAAATAGCGAGAATATATTTTCAATCAAGTCGTTTAAGAAACATTGCAAAACAGTAACTTTAAAGTTAGAAAACTGCATTTCATGCTATTTGTAAAAATCATAGAAAATCGTATACTTCACGAAACTTAGCATTCTTTATAACAAACTGAAGGTATACAAGTCTACTTTCATTTTGTAGTTATAAGTTTTCTCAAAATACCATATCTATAACTCTGAATTCTTCAAAATATATAGTGGGGTCAAGATACTGAAATACTGCTACTGTACAGTCTTGTACAATTCATATAAAATCCAATTCTTTATGAAAATTTGAGTTCTTGGACTTTTCAAAAAGTTTAACATGTCTACTGTAATTTTTTAGTTTTGATTTTTATTAAATTATTTCATTTACAATGCTGAATTAATTAAAAATCGAAAGGTGTGCAGAATTCCTGCAACCAGGCAACTACTAACCAGTTTTGAGTTTAGAATTTATTAAAATAGTAAACGAACTCCAAATCTTATGAAAATTTAAAGGAATGTTCCTGACATATACAAGATGCTCCGGAAAAAGTTTTAGTTCCAGATTTCAACTATTTTATTAGATATGATTTTCTGAAGTGTATACAAAATTTAAAACAGTAACTTTCTTTGCATGAATTAGTAACTTTGTGTAGAAATCTATTTTCATATCATTTAATCTAATCAAGATGTACTACCATGCAATTAAACAACATCAATTCAACTTATCTTCATGAAAATCTTTCAATTAGCATGCATCTTTATTCTAAATATCATCATTTCAATTTAATCACTACTCATATGCATATCAAGTTTATCTATCAATTTACCTACACATACATGATACTATAAATTAGAAAGCTCAAGAAGACACCCACCTCAAATGAAGATTCTAAAGTAGAAGAAGACTCCTAGAAGTTGCTCCTAGCTCCAAGAATGAGACTTTCTCCTTCTCCTAACAAGCTCTCCTTCCTCCAAGTAAGAACTCAAACAATTCTTTCTTTCTTTTCCTCTCTTTCTTATTTTTATCTTTTGTTTCTTTTGATCTTTGGTGCAAGATTATGAAGGAAGGGTGGTATTTATAGGGTTTGAGAAAGCTCGTCTACTACTCAAATTAAGTGTTCTAATTCATTAGCTACATAAACCCCTTCACTAATTGCCCACTCACCATTACTCTCATATATTCCCAACTCTTCCTATTTTTATGTATGGCTAACTCTTCTTGTGACTTTTGGGTTGCACTACGTGCACGTGCAACCCACAAGCATACACTCTCATTTGTTAGTTGTTATTTATTTATTTGTACATGTTGTTTACATAACAAGTATACAACTAATTGTAAGATTTTTCTAAGTGGGCTTCCTCTTGTGGGCTTGGTCTATTTTTATTTATTTAATTTATTTTAATGGACTTAGAGTCTTCTATTAGGCCTATGAGTTCTAATATGCAACAAAAATGAATGAAAGGAAATTATGCATAACTTTTAAATAAAATTGAGAATAATAAAAAAATCATAAGATGAAATTGTACGTGTGTTGCACGTGTAAAAATAAAAAATGTATTTTTCTTTAAAAATTTTATACGGGATGTTACAGTAGATGTAAACTCTATGGTTAACCTAATGAGATTGGAGATCAAAGATGAGCCATTACCATTGTTCAACTTCAAGAGGGGTGTGTGCTAAGTGTTTCAAAGGTGAGAAAGAGATATTGAGAGTTGTAATTTCTTTGTAATCTTTGTATTTCTTAGGTAATAAGAAGTATTGGTTATCTCTGCATATTATTGTATTCTTATGAGATCTTGTGATTACTGTGGTGACTTGTTCTTGGTTCATATAGTTATTGGGAAGTTTCTGTTACTTGTGGTGTGTGTGTTCCGTTATTAACACTACGAGTTGTATCAGATTCTACAACAAGTGGTATCAGAGCAAACGGTTCAGGATGACCGATAGCAAGTCGAAGATCAAGATGTTCGATGGGAGTGACTCTGTGATGTTGAAGATTCAAATGATAGCATATTTTCGTCAAAAAGATCTAGATGGTCTGTTGTTTGATGAGAAGCGGGAAGGTGCAGACAACGATACGAAGGTCTTGACGGATTGGAATCGCTTGGATCAGAAGCCGCTAGGGAAGATTCAGTAAGAACTGAGTATGAATGTGTTATTTCATATCTCGATGATAAAGACCACAAAGGAGGATATAGAGATTCTCATGGATATGTATGAGAAACCGTCGGTATCTAATCAAATTCTTCACTGAAGAAGTTGGTTAATATGATGTTGAGGGAAGGGAGTTCAGTAGTAAAACATGTGAACAATTACTGTATAGTTTACAACCAGATGGAAGCTGCATGATTGCAGTTTTCAGAGAGTGGACAATCATTGTTAATTCTGTCTACTTTGTCTGATAGTTATGGTACAGTGGAACATACTATTACATGCACTATGACAGATTCGACGACTCTACAGTATGTGGTAAATATAATTCTGAACGATGAGGTGAGAATGGTGAAAAACGCGAGATTTTCATCATCATCTTCTAGAGATTCTGCAATATCAGTTGAGAATGGACGTGGGAGATCTAAAAACATTCAAAAAAGAAATGATCAGAGCAGTATATCTGAGAGTGGGTTTGATGACAGTGATGGGAGACATGGACCTGAGTGTTGGCATTGTCACAAAAGGGGTCACATGATGCATAGTTGTAAGAACTACATAGAGAGGAAGTAAGAAAAACCGAAGGAAGCAAAACCAAAGGAAGCCAATTTGGTGTCCGATAAAATTAAAGAGTTATGCTTATTAGCTAGGGAGGAGTTGGACATGCGAGATTGGTGTATTGATTTGAGAGCTTTTTTTTATTGCACTCCGAGGAGAGAGGTGTTTGATGACTACAAGGAGAGTTCTTTTGGAGATGTGATCGTAGGAAACGGTCAAAGGTGTCCTGTACGAGGGGTTGGTACTGTTCGCGTGAAAGCCAATGATGATGAAAGTATTGTCTTGCAGGAGATAAGGCATGTTCCAGACTTCAAGAAAAATCTTATCTCGATTGGAAGGATAGACAAAGAGGGTTATCTAGTACAGTTGGTAGTGGGGAGTGGTTTATAGCTGTAGGTTCAAGAGTGATATCAAGAGAGAAGCGTGAGGGAACACTGTATTTGCATAGATACGTGAGGGACATTTCTCCTGTAGTTGACTCTCAGCCGGAATCGGGTAGTAGTGTGGGGTGCAATCGAGTTCTTTCAGTTGTAGGAATTCAGAGGAGGTTGCTAATTTAGTGGGAGCTACTGGCCAAGAGAGTGAATCCTAGATAGCAAGACATTGTTGTGGTGATAGTACTTTACGACATGGCAGTAGGAGCTTCGAGTCGCTATTGTGAGGTAGAGAACACTGTTATCGATATGCGGGGTGATGTCGATGAAGGTAAATGAAATGAGGCTGTGGGGGTTGAACAGTCTGTGTATTTTTTGGAGGTGTTGTCCACAGAGACTTCTAGTACAGAAAGTGCATTGAGATGCTTTGAACCATATTCAGTGTTAATGGAGATTCTGTGAGTTGGGGAGTCTTGTAACACAAAATCCAACACGCGAGAGTGTTTTTCTATCCGTGCTCTATGCGATTGGTGGAGCACATCCTTCATGAGCCTATGAGGAGTGGTTGGTGCACTCCATGCGGTGTAGTGGCGAAGGTGTTCTTCATTGAGAGTGGGGAGTACTTGGGTCTTTCATGAGAGTGGGAGACTGACAGAGATAATACGGTGTAAGATTACAATAACTTTAAAATGTTGTGTATTTGGTAAAAGTAGGAGATTGTTAGAGGTTTCCTCAAATACATGTAGGCACGAGAATTCTTAAAGTTAGATAAGAAGAAGAGAAGAGAAGACAGTAAGAGAAGGCAACAACAGTTAGAAGAAGTGCATCTGGAGTGTTGCGGTCGACCGACTATGAGTGTGGTTGACTGACCCGGGCTGCTGAGTATTCTTCGAGTTCAATAGAGAGCAGTACATGGTTCAACAGAGAGCAGGACAGTCGACCGGTCAAGGTTCTGGTGTTGGCAAAACCAGGTGCGGTCGACCGCCACTTGATGCAGTCGACCGACAACCACGTGGTGCAGTCGACTGACAGCAACTGTATGTTGTTTAGGCTTTCGGGTTTAAGGTCCAATAAGATGTATTTGTGTTTATCTTTTAGGGTTTACTTAGGGGTTATATATATAGCAGTGGATGTGAACTCTAGGGTTAATCTAATGAGATTGGAGATACAACTTGAAGAGGAGTTTGTGCCGAGTGTTTCAAAGGTGAGAGATAGAAATTGAGAGTTGTAATGTAACCCCCGTTCCCGTAAATACTTACTTTCCAAATATTTTCAGTATTTTAATCATTTATAAATTTATTTTGTGTTAAATTCGTTTTGAGATTTTCTATTTAAATATTTTCCAATCGAAAATTTTATTATTTCGAGTAATGACGTATTTTAAACTTGTTTTATAATCTTAATTTATCGGTTAATTGTATTTGAGCCCAAATCATGTATATTATTATTATTGGAGTATTTTAATAAAGTTGTTAAACCCGAATATTATTTTATTGTATGGTTTTATTGTTATTATGATTATAATTACTAATTGTTATTTCTTGATTTCTTTAATTAAAAATTCGTCTATCGAATTATTTTATTTTTATACCCGATCTGATTTTCTTGGCGAGTTCCATTTAGTTTAAGCCGAATTCTTATTATTTCAATTGTGTTATTCATTTATTTAATTGGGTTATAATTTTCGTTTACGAACTATTTTTCTCTTTTATTGGGTTATCTATCTGGTGGATTGTATTTATTGGAATTGTGGGTATTTTTTTTATTTGAACCCTATTGATCTGGATCTATCTCTTGTTGAACCCTAAAACCCAATTTCATCGTTCTCGACCCAAACCCACTTTTATTGGACCCTATTTCACCAACCCAGTAACCCAATTGTATCCTATAAATACAACTCTGTTGCAAACCCTAAAAATTGTACAATTCTGAAACACTAGAGCCCCCTAATCTCTCTCAAAGCTTCTCTCTTTCACCTCCCTGTTCTCTCTCCCCGACCACAGAATTCCCCCTAACCCATTGCCGACTCCTTTCTCCGGCACCATCTCCGGCGAACTCTTCCCCATCGCCGCCTCGACCCTCCGGCAACCACTCCTTCCGTCGACCACCAGAAAACCCCACCTTCGGCTCCCTTATTCTCTCTCCTCGACATTAGTCGACAACAGAACCCATCCTCTTCTCCTGCCCTACTCCGGCGAACCCCCCCCTTGCTCCATCCCCCGTCGCGTCACCCTGACGCGCGCCACCACCTGGCACCCCCGACCCCATGTCCTCTTTCCCATTCGTCGACAGCCAGCGGAACCATGGTTGCTTCCTCTCCTTGTTTTCGATCGACGACCACAGTCGCTAGCGCCGCCCTCGACGCCATCCGTCGCGTCGCGCCGCCACCTGGTCGCCGCCGCCGCTGGCTTTGGTCACCGGTGTTGCTGCTCTCTCTTCACTAGTGTTGCAGATATCCCTTGCTGGTGTTGCTGCTGTCTCTTGTGTGCTGTTTGTTAGTTTGTGTGTTGGGTTCTTTAATTGCACGTATATTGCATGTGCAGCTTTGGGAATTTGCTAGTTCGTGGGTTCGTTGTTCGGGATTCATATTCTGTTATTCTTGATATTCATTTTCACCATCTAACAGGCAAGTCACCATCATCTTGAATTGCTAATTGTATCAAATTCAAGTTTTATTGAAATTCTTGCAAGTAGATCTCTTTGTTACCGTATTATTCTTTGTTATCTCTTTCGTTGGGTCTATTGAGGGTTTACACGAGCTAACCCCAATATTCTTGATATCGTGCCACTTTGACTCTAAGTTTGGATCTTTCATGAATGCATAAAAAAATTATTATAGAGACAATTGTTAGGTTGTATATTGTTTGATCGTTTGATGATTGATTGATGTTAGACTTGTATATGTATGTGTTCTAATTTTTATTTATCATGTTGGACACTTATCATGCTAGTTACACAATTTATTGACTATAGAATCGACACCCGACATGTTTAATTAATTTATTTACAAGAAAAATACCCTAAGAACTGTACATGCATGCTGATCTGAACTTGATCGCTGTTTTCGAAGCAGTAGATGACCTTAAAATAAAATATTTTCTGAATATGAAATGTAACCCCGAGTGTCTAGTTGCCAATAACATCTAGAATTTTTGAATTCCGAGTTTTTTAGCAAGAGTTATGCCCGTTTTACTACAACTGTGTTTTTACATTTCAGATTTTCATATTCCCGAACCTTTCATGTTTAAACAGTCAAAAGGTTGTTCAAATGATAGAATTTTACTATGTAAATTTCCAGATTGATGTTTAACATGTTTAGGAGTCTAGATTATATTTTTACTGATTTTAATATTGAGTTTTTACTGATTCAACAATTAAAATAACAAGATGTCTTTTTTTGCCTGAACATAAAATCTGTAAAGAAACATGTGTTTGACCTAACTACTGTTGTCGGAATGTGAACTTTAAGTATGCGTTGGAACCGTATGGAAGTCTAGTTTCCAGATCTTCTGACAGATTCAACTTTCGATTTATGAGTCAGCGGGAAACTGTCTTTTTGTACAGGTTGCGGGTGCTGTCCAGAATTCTGGAATACTACTTTTTAATGAATTAATAATTCTTATGTTGTATTATTGCATTAGTTAATGAATGTATGTTGCATTGCATGTTCCCATTGAGTTATCGTCACTGTTTTTACCGTCCTATTCATGTTATCAACCTATTGTTCCCTATTGATACTATCGTTCACCGAATTGTCCATGAATTGCATATTGTGTTTTTGCATTGATAAATAATTAATAAGCCGGGGTTTAAAGGGGTGATTTAAGTAGTGAACAAAGTAGTGACTGTACTTGGAGGAGGGGTCCGTGTTTCTCTAATTACTGTTTCGGCTACCGTTTTATCGTGTGATTGTGGTTTTGGCAGTAACGCAATCTATCGTGTACCGTATCGTTGCCGATGACCGTTTCATACACCAAAAGGTGAATAGTTTTTACCGTTATCGTTACCAAGTACATGATCTACCGAGTGCACCACTTGAGTCTAAACGAAATTGATTGTATGCATCGAACCTGTGGTACGACACACATGGGACACAGTAGTACGTGCATTAGTTAGGAGTTAAAATGAATAATAGACATAAGGATTGACACATCACCGACATTGCAGATTGTTCATCATTGTTCCTATTTGTATCCAATATTATTCAAGTGTTAATGATATTAACCGTTGATTACTGTTACCGAATATTAGTTCACCGTTATACCGTTGCATTAGTTACCATGTTATTGATTATTATTATCGTGCCATGTTATTGATTCCTATTGGTCCAATGTCTCATTGTTATACCGTTATTCTATTGTTCCCTGCTTTCTCTACTTGCTGTCCATAATTTGCTCTAAAGACAATTATTTTTTTCTTTTTAGATGAAATATTTACAGGTAATGAAGGTGAATTGCCTGCTGGAATTGGAGAACAAACATTTTGAAGATTCTACTTTTAATTTGCTTATCGCTATAAATGACTTAATGTATTGAGACTTGTATTTGTTTTTGGACTGGATTATTATTATTTTGGGCTTATGTCCTGAATTTTTATTATTGTTTCCAGACGTTGGATTATTATTATTGTATTTGGATATTATAATGTTTCATTCCAAATATTATTTGTTCATGAGATTATTATTATTGCCTGTGCATTTATTCTATATTGATTATTGATATGGCTAAAATTGGGGTTAAATCGGGACCGTCCAGATCGATCACGAATCCTGAAGCACGGGGGTAAAAAGGTAATTTCACATACAGATGGATCCAAAACGGGTATTGGGCCTCCTTCTCACAGAACCAACCACCCGCGAATAGATCCACTTCAATTGGGTACGGGTCCCGACCCGATACAAGCCCAATCCACCAAGAAGAGAATCAGGCCACTGATTTGGTCAAATCAATAAACCTGATTAGCTCTCACCAGGGAATCAAGGCCTAACTTCCCAAAACAGAATTGGAGGATTTTTCTCCTATTTGTTAGGCAGGAAATTAGGCCCCAAATCGTTCCAAAGGCGACTATAAATACAACCCCTCTACCACCGAGACCAGGTTAATCACTCTTTCACCACTTAAGCTCTTTCTTAATCTTTTGCTGATTACTGACAAGAGCGTCGGAGGGTGCGTCGCCGGAATCAACCCCGGTGTTTCGCACTTCCTTGCAGGTAGCGGCGGGAGCAAGCAGGCTGAGTAAGCTGTTCAGGTTTTCCTCGGATCCACAAATTCTATCTGTTTACCCCCACACCGAAATCAGCGGTAACAGATTGGCGCCGTCTGTGGGAAAGCCACACGAACAGTCTCAGCTCCTCTTCCGTCGTCCTCCGCAGCAATGCCGCCGAAGAAGAACAGATCCAGGGGGTCGAACCGTGGGGGGAACCCCACCGACCCAGCGAATGAAGCTCCGGTCAACCCTATCCTTCAGTCCAACCTCCCTCCGCCGACCCAGCAGGTCCCGCCTCCTCCTCATCCTCAGCAGCAGCCCAACAACGGTCCGTCCGGTCCTAATGCTCGGCCCGAAAAGCAGCCTGCCAATCCGTGCCACGTCTCGGTCCACAATGGGTCCTCGGACTCGATGGCTTCCCATCACCCCGACCTCCGTATCACACTCCAAAACCGCCATAAGGACGACGACCTCCGTACTCATCTTGACGAGAGGCGGGCCCGAGAGGGAGCCTCCCGCCAGCGTCAGGGTGAACGGTCGCCACGTCGTCGGGATGGCCGAAGGTCCCCGGAGCACAGAGGCCGAGCGCCTTCCCCTGAGCGCCGAAGGAGGAGGTCCCGGTCCCCCAGGGATCGGCGTCATCCGAGGGACCGAGATATGCCCATCAGCCGAGCCGAGTTCCTCCAGTTCCAAGAGACCGTTCTGCAGGCCCTCAATCTCCGACAGAACGGCCAGAATGCTCAGAGAGTCCCAACGCCGCCCAGGGATCCCAGTCCCCGGCGCCGAACCCGGAGTCCTTCCCCGGCTCCCAGGCAACAAAGTCATCGGCGCTCCCAGGACTACCGGCGCCGCAGTCCACACTCCGCTTCCTACGAAGAGGAGTCCGGGGGCTCGTACGACTACCAGCGGAGGGACGACGCCCTCATCTGCCGTATTCATGAGGTGGAGAGGCGCATCGGCCGTATGGACAGGGAAGAAGAGTCCCGAGCCGGAACCTTCCGTCCGAGCCGACCCCCTTTCTCACGGTCGATCATGGAGGCCCATATTCCGAGGAGTTTCAAACCGCCGCAGTTTGAAACATACTCAGGGGAATCCGACCCGGTCGACCACGTCGAGAGCTTCAAGACACTGATGCTTATTCACCAAGCTTCCGACGCAGTGCTATGCAGGACCTTCCCCGCCACCCTCAGGGGATCGGCTCGGGAATGGTATTCTAGACTCGTCCCCTCATCCATCTTCTCGTTCGAACAGTTCGAGACGCTGTTCATCACTCACTTCGTGAGTAGCCGGCGAGCCGAGAAGACGAGTCTTTCCTTACTGAACCTGCGGCAAGAGAAAGAAGAAAAGCTGCGGGACTATGTGAAAAGGTTTACCGCAGAAGTCCGGTCCATAGCTTCCTTGGACCAGTCCGTGGCTACCGTGGCGTTCCAGTCGAACGTCCATAACGCCAACCTTCGGTCATCCCTCGCCAAGAAGCCTCCGCATGACTTCGCCGACCTCCTCCTGAGGTGCGAGAAGTACATCCGAGCTGAAGAGGCCGAAGCCCTTCCCAGCTTTGGAGGGCCCTCCGCAGGATCGAAAAGGAAGGCGACGGGGGAGGAAGGGTCGAAAAAAGCTCAGAAAGACATGGGCGGCCAACGTCGCCCTCCCCCCAGGTTCGAGAAATTCACGCCCCTCACAACTAATGTCTCCACTATCCTCATGGAGGTAGAGAGGGAGGGGGTCCTCCCTCCAGCCCCGAGGATGCACAAACCGGCGAAGAGGAGGGACAAAGACAAGTGGTGTCGGTACCACCGAGACCACGGGCACGAGACGAATGACTGTCGGGCTTTGAGAGATGAGATCGAGGCCCTCATCCGAAGGGGGCAGTTGGCGAAGTTCGTGAAGGCTAACGATCGGACAGATCGGAACTCTCCTCCCCCTCGGGGGGCTAACAAGCGCTCTGAGCGGCGCGAAGTAACACCTGAGTTCGAAGAAGAAAGGGTTCTGCATATGATCCACGGGGGCCCCATGGGCGGCTCCTCTAACACGTCTCGGAAAGCCTTCGTCCGAGAGGTGAACTCGGTCCACAGTGCGCCTCCCCCCAAGGGCTTCGGTGTGCCCGTGTCCTTCTCCGATGCCGATCTCGAAGGAGTCCGAACCCCTCACTGTGATGCCCTCGTCATCGACCTCCGCATGGCCAACTTCAAGGTGCAGAGGATTTTGGTTGACAACGGGAGTTCGGTCAACATCCTATTCCTCTCGGCCTTCCAGGGCCTCCAGCTGTCCCGAGACCGTCTCAAGCCAGCCGGATACACTCTACACGGGTTCACGGGGGTCCCGGTAACCGTCGAAGGGGTGATAACTCTAGACGTTACTGCGGGAAGCACCCCTACTACCCGGACGGAGCCGATGGACTTCATGGTCGTCGACGTCCCAGCAGCATATAATGTCATCCTAGGCCGCCCCGGCCTAGCCGCTCTTGAGGCTGTCCCCTCGGCATACCACTTGAAGATGAAGTTCCCCACTCGTTCGGGGGTGGGGGAAGTTAGGGGAAGCCAGGAAACAGCTCGGAAGTGCTACATGACTTCCACCGGGGGACCAGTGCTTTCGCTCGAGGCACTCGAGATCCCCGAGCCGAAGGCTCGCCCAACGTCCGAGCCAGCGGACGAGTTAGAAGAAGTACTCTTCTCCGACGAGGATCCGAGCCGAAAATTCCTCGTCAGCAAGTCCTTGCCGACCGTGCTATTCTCCGACCTGGTGAGGTGCATCCGGGATAATCGCGACCTCTTTGCTTGGTCGGCCGCGGATATGCCCGGCATCTCCGAAGACTTGCTCGTCCACCGCCTAAGCGTCGAACCGGGGTGCAAACCGGTTCAGCAGAAGAGGCGAAAGTTCGCTCCCGAGCGACAGCAGGCAATCAAGGAGGAAGTGGATAAGCTGCTGAAGGCCAAGTTCATCCAGGAGGTGAATTATCCCGAGTGGCTGTCGAATGTTGTAATGGTCAAGAAGTCCAATGGCTCGTGGAGGATATGCATCGACTTCACCGACCTCAACAAAGCATGTCCGAAGGATCCCTTCCCTCTCCCGAACATCGACACCCTAATCGACGCCACCTCGGGCCATGAGCTCCTCAGCTTCATGGATGCCTTCTCGGGCTACAACCAAATCCGGATGTTCCCTCCGGACATCCCGAAGACCTCCTTCGTCACCGACCAAGGCCTCTACTGCTACCGAGTAATGCCGTTCGGTTTGAAGAACGCGGGCGCCACCTACCAGCGCCTCATCAACAAGGTCTTTCAGCATCAGATCGGCCGAAACATGGAGGTGTACGTTGATGACATGCTTGTCAAGAGCATCCGCGGCACCGACCATGTAGCCGACCTCCAAGAGGCTTTCGGTGTGTTGAGGAAGTACAACATGCGGCTAAACCCGAACAAGTGTGCGTTCGGAGTCTCCTCTGGCAAGTTCCTCGGTTTCATGGTGAGCCAGCGGGGGATTGAAGCTAACCCCGAAAAGATCAAAGCCATATTAGACATGGCCCCGCCTCGGAACGTCAAAGAGGTGCAGAAGCTCACCGGTCGGCTCGCAGCCATTGGTCGGTTCCTCTCCAAGTCAGGGGAAAAGTGCCTTCCCTTCTTCAAAGCACTCCGAGGCGCTAAGGGATTTGAATGGGGCGAGGCACAGCAAGCATCGTTCGACCAGCTGAAAGCCTATCTGGCGAACCCCCCTCTGCTCAGTAAGCCGGTCCCAGGCGAGCCTCTCTTCCTCTACTTGGCAGCCTCCGAGCAGTCCCTGAGCGCTGTCCTGGTCAGAGAAGAGGACCGGACCCAGAGGCCTATTTACTACGTGAGCAAGGTACTTCGGGATGCCGAGCTCCGTTACCCGAGGATAGAAAAGATAGCCTACGCCCTCGTCATGGCAGCAAGGAAGCTTCGGCCCTACTTCCAATCTCATTCAGTCATCGTCCTCACCGATCAACCGCTAAAGCAGATCCTCCACAAGCCAGAGACCTCGGGTCGGCTGATGAAATGGTCCGTAGAGCTGAGTCAGCACGACATCACTTATCAGCCTCGGACGGCAATTAAGGCTCAGGCTCTCGCCGACTTCATTGTAGAGACCACCATCCCTGAGGTCGGCCACGTCCCAAATGGGCCCCCCATTTGGACAGTCTTCGTGGACGGGTCCTCTTGCAGTGAAGGAAGCGGCGCCGGGATTATCTTAAACGGCCCTGACAACTTCGTCTTGCAGTATGCGATCCGCATGAACTTCAAGGCCTCGAACAACGAGGCGGAGTACGAGGCCCTCATAGCTGGCCTCGGACTCGCACGAAGTGCTGGGGCGCAGCGCCTTCGGGTTCACAGTGACTCCCAACTAGTTGTGAATCAGGTCTTGGGCGAGTACGAGGCCCGGGATGAGCGAATGGCTAAGTACCTCGCCAAGGTCCGGGATCAGATGGGTCGGTTCGAAGAAGCCATCATCCAGCGTGTCCCTCGGGAGGAGAACTCACAGGCCGATGCTCTCTCCAAATTGGCTTCGTCTTCTCTGCAGGGTCTTGAACAGACCGTGCTGATCGAAGTCCTCTCCAAGCCGAGCATCGAAGACGAGACGCCTAGCTCGATGGAGACATTGCCGGTCGCGCTGCAGGACAATTGGATGAAACCACTGGTAGAATTCTTAAGGGATGGAGTTCTGCCTCAAGATCCCAAAGAAGCACGCCGAGTTAGAACCCGAGCCGAGCGCTATGTCTTAATCGAGGGCATCCTATACAAGCGCTCCTTCTCCCAAATAGACGGCCGACCATATCTACGATGCCTCTCTCCGGATCAGGCCGAATATGCCCTACAGGAGCTTCATGAAGGGATCGGCGGGGCACACTCGGGATCTAGGTCCCTGGCCAGAAAAGCTCTGAATTATGGGTACTTCTGGCCGACGCTTCTCCAAGACGCCGAGCGACACGTTCGGCAGTGCGGCTCCTGCCAGAGACACTCCAGCATCCGACGCCTCCCTCAAGCCAACCTCACCTCCCTATCGAGCCCTATCCCCTTCGCGATGTGGGGAATGGACTTGATAGGGCCTTTCCCTCCAGCTCCGGGTCAGCTCAAGTTTTTAGTCGTAGCTATCGACTACTTCTCGAAGTGGGTCGAGGCTGAGCCCCTCGCCACGATAACCGAGAACAAAGTGGTGCAGTTCTTCTGGAAGAACGTTATATGCAGATTCGGCGTCCCGCGCGTCCTCGTGACAGATAATGGGACCCAGTTCACTGGCTCAGCATTCCGAACCCTGTGCGACGACCTCGTCATTCAACAGCGTTTCTCGTCCGTCTCGCACCCCCAGTCGAACGGACAAGCCGAGAACGCTAATAAGCAGATCCTTGCGGGGATCAAGAAGAGGTTGGACAAGTGCTCCAAAGGACAGTAGGTCGACCAACTCCCTAATGTGTTGTGGAACTACCGCACAAGCAAGCGGACGCCCACTGGAGAGTCCCCTTTCAGCCTTACTTATGGGGCCGAGGCCGTAATACCCCTCGAGGTCGGAATTCCTTCCCCTCGGCTCATCGCCTATGACGAAGCGCAGAATGCCAGAGAACTCAGAGGAAACTTGGACCTGATAGATGAACTGAGGGAAAGGGCGTCGATTCGGCAGCAGAATTACAGAAGGAGAGTCGAGCTAGCCTACAACAAGAAAGTCCGACCCGCCAACCTTGAGCAAGGAGACCTGGTGTTGAGAAAGCTAGCCATATCCCTCCCCAGTCAGAAGGGAAAGCTAGCTCCGAATTGGGAAGGGCCGTACCGGGTCACAAAAGTTGTTCGGCCTGGGGCATATCGGCTTGAGGACATGGATGGTAGAGAGCTCCCGAGGACCTGGAATGCCGATCACCTCCTGAAATACCAAGAGAGCGCCCCGGCGCCTCTCTAAGTAATCCGAGGTGTCGCGCTATTCCTCTCCTTTAACTTGTAACCTGTTCTATGAATTCTACTATGTAAAACGGTTCGCCGTCAAATATCAAATAAAGAAAGTTCCATTTTATTTTTGAATTTGCCTGTTTTTTCCTCCCCTCTTACTATACCAATGGTTCGGAGTCCAACACTCGGCTCGACTTTACCTACTCGGTTCGTCTCCGGACGAACCAGGGGTAGATCGCCGTTCGGAATTGCTCCCACAGCCGTTAAACTATACCGATGGTTCGGAGTCCAACACTCGGCTCGACTTTACCTACTCGGTTCGTCTCCGGACGAACCAGGGGTAGATCGCTGTTCGGAATTGCTCCCACAGCCGTTAAACTATACCGATGGTTCGGAGTCCAACACTCGGCTCGACTTTACCTACTCGGTTCGTCTCCGGATGAACCAGGGGTAGATCGCCGTTCGGAATTGCTCCCACAGCCGTTAAACTATACTGATGGTTCGGAGTCCAACACTCGGCTCGACTTTACCCTTCTCGGTTCGTCCCCGGACGAACCAGGGGTAGATCGCCGTTCGGAATTGCTCCCACAGCCGTTGAACTATACCGATGGTTCGGAGTCCAACACTCGGCTCGACTTTACCTCCTCGGTTCGTCCCCGGACGAACCAGGGGTAGATCGCCGTTCGGAATTGCTCCCACAGCCGTTGAACTATACCGATGGTTCGGAGTCCAACACTCGGCTCGACTTTACCTACTCGGTTCGTCCCCGGACGAACCAGGGGTAGATCGCCGTTCGGAATTGCTCCCACAGCCGTTGGGCTATGCCCAAGGTCCGGAACACGTATCCCGACCACTCTTGACTGTCAGCCGAGGCCCGAAGGCAAACACATTCGGTCGGCATCCGAGCAAGTGCCTTCCCGAGCTGGTAAACGGGGAAAACACACTTCCCCCTCAACTTTCGTGCGTGATCTCGATCAGACGGCTCAGATCGTGCCACGTACGCAAAACGACAAGATAACATTTTCTTGGAAAACGAGCCGCCTCGAGATCCGCGCCTACATTCAACGGCTCAGATCTCGCCACGTCCAAATAGCACTCTCGAGAACATCGCCGTGTCAGACCCACTAAGCGACAAATCGTCGTACCCCTGGGGATCCATTCGGCTAAATAGACACACTCAGTTCAAATAGTTCGGCACGGTCAACACAGTTCTAAACAAAGACAGACGTACAAAACAACGAAAGGGAATTTTATTAAATATCGGCGTACAGTACAAAATAGACCATTACAAAAGTGTCGGCAAACAAAACATACAACCCCCGACCCACTACACTTGTCTTTCATAAAAATGCATCCTCTCCATCTTGTTCGCCCTCCTCGGCGGACGGTTCCTCCGCCTCTCCTCGAAGCTTCGCCATTTCTGCCCGCAGGTGTCCCATCTCCGAGAGCAAGTCGTCCCGTTTGGTAATAAGTTTCGACTGAATATGCCGAATACTTTTGACCCGAAGAGCATTGCTGAATGCGGTCTGCGAGTCCTCGTCCTCCCCTACGGGGCTCAGCTCGACGACCTTGTTCTCCAAGCGTTGTGTTTCGGCCTCCCGGAGACTGAGGACCAACGAAAGGTGACTCCACTCGCCCTCGGCTCGGCGTAGCTTCAGATCGACGCTCCTGGGGCTCAGAACCACCGTCCCAGAGGTCGCCTCGGATGCGGAGTCATCATTCGGACGCCCGGAGTCCGATCCATGGATCGCCACGACAAGCTGAAAAATAGGAAAAACGAACAACGCAGTTTCAATACAATGCCGAAGACAAACACTTAAGAGTTTTTCAGAATTTTTATGCATTCAGACATAATAGTGTTACAGACGGTCGACCAACCCTACAACTAGGTTATTACAACGGCCAACAGAGATGAAAAGTGACATAATCAAGTCCTCTTCGGAAGGGGAATGCTTCGGTTTAGGGAAACGCGAGGACGACGAGGCCGACCCTCTGAGCTCGACCCTAAACCAACGAAGCGCGACCCCCCTTCACTGCTAGTCCTAACAGCCGCGCCGACCGATGCCCCGCTCGACGAGACAGCCGCGCTGCTCTGAGCGTCAGTCGGACTCCGCCTGGTCGTTAGCGGGCGCGTCGCGAGTTCATAAAACGTGATCCCCCTCTCACTTTCCTCGCGGGTGCACGACGTGCTGCGAACATTAGCCCTCTCCGGCGCAGGTTTAAGCGACGCGATCTCCTCCTCCAGTTCGATAATCCGATCCCTCAAGACGACGTCCTTCGCCAATTTCTTCGATCGAGGGGCCTTCAACGACCCCGAGGCATTGGGACTATCAGTTGCAAGCCGCCGATAGTGGGTGACCTCAATCCCCCTATCTATTGTGATCCTCCTGAGCATGTCGACTTTGGCCAATAGTCTCTTACGCTCGGCCAAAGCCCCCTCCAGCTCGGAGGCCATCTTCTCCCTTTCCGCCGAACGCTCTCTCTCCGATAGCTCCAAGTATTGTACCTCGGCCAAAAGATCGTCGTTCTTCTGCTCGGCGGCTTTAAGCTCCCCACGAAGCCGCTCAATTTCCCCTTCGGAACCGGGACCCTGGGAGCGCTTCCGGAGTTGATGCAGCTCGCGACAGTTCCTCCTCAGAACTGCCCTAACCTCCTCCGCCTGGCCGAGCAGGAGAAACCGCCTCTGCCGGCTGTCCGAAAGTTCACGCTTCAAATTGGCCAATTCCTTCCGAAGGAAGACCAGCTCCGTGACCGGACCAAACACCACCTGAAAAGCGGAAATAAATCCGAGGCCCAACAGTTGGAGAAATTTACGCCCAAAACGCCCAAAACGCACACTAAGTCCGAGGCTCAACACTTGGACAAATTTTTGGCCAAACAAAATACTTTTCATTCAAAACAAAGGCGGTGGCCAGTCCGCAATAAGGCTTACAAAAAGAAAACAAAACCAAAAAGACTGAAAGTAGGAAGATAACCGAGTCAGGGGTCGACCTTTTTGCCGCTCGGATTCATCGACCCCTCGGCCTTGCCCTCGCCATCACCCTCGCCCCCGCCTTCGCTCCAGCTCTCCTCCTCGGAGAGTTTCTCCTCCTCGCCCTCGGCTTCGGTCTCCCCATCGCCTTCGACGGGTTCCGTCTCTCCGTCGGGACCGAGTAGACCCTCGGTGATCCCTTCTTCCCCCTCCACGGGCTCGTAAAAGTCATAAGAGGACGAGTCGAAGCCCGGGTTCTTCGCGACAACGTGGGTCAGGGCACGGCCGTAGGCGTCCAGCATATTCTGGATCATGTGCTGCGCGGCCTCCTCTTGCACGGCCTTCTTCACCTTCTTCACCTTCCTCAGGTGATTGGCCTTGATCCTCTCGGCTCTCTTCCGAGCAGTCTCCCCTTCCGACCGAGCCTTGGCCAGCTCATCCTTCAGCTCGGTAACCTCCTTCTCTGCTCCCGACCGAGCGCTGGCCAGCTCCTCCTTCAGCTCGGCCACCTCCTTCTCAAGCTTGGCCGCCGTATCCTTCGACGATTGGATGGCGTCGGCCAGCTTCTTCTCCAAGTCCTCCACTTCGGCGACTCTCTTCGTCGAAAGAAGCAGCTCGGACTCAAGCCGCTTCGCAACCCGAACGCGCTCCGTCCTCTCCTTCTCCTTCTCCTGATCCTTCCTCGCCATCTCCTCGACCAGCCAACTGAAGTGGCAGAGGGTCTGGGAGAGAACAACACGATTAAAATCCGAGCCCAAGAACTTAGAAAAAATTCCAAGGAAAAATATGAATGAAGAAGGGCTTGACAAACTTACCGACATAGTGCTCCGGGCCATCTGCATCACGTTGTCCCCTGCCATCCCGGCCCTCAGGGTCGCTCGGTCCTTCGGGGTCGGCAGGTGCCTCACTGCCTCCATGCAGATGTTCCCGTCGCCCAAAAAGCCGTCGACGTTCATCACCTACCAATCAGGGACGAAGATCTGTTTATGACGCTCGGTCAAGATCTTCTCCGCGCCGGGGGTGAATGGCGGAACCGGGAGGGACAGTGCATCAGCCACTCCGAACTCACTGCTCGACGGACCAGGAGCGTCCGCCTCCGGAGTAGGAGCAGGAGCAGCCGAGGCCGAGGGATCGAGGTCCACGACCCCCCCTGCTCGGGGACCGCGACCTTTGCCGAAGGGACAAGGACCTCAATCTCCCCCTCCTTCAGGACCGCGACCTTCGGTTGGTCGGCTGCCTTCACGACCGAGGCCTTCTTCGAAGCTCGGCTATCCTGAGGCGCTGTCGACGGCCTCTTCTTCTTCTCCTGCTCGGACCTGCCCTTCGCCACCAGAGCCTTGTAATCGAGCTTCATGGTCTCTGCAAGAGTCGAATGAAAAAACTTAGAAATTTTTTTACAAACTTTACGGAGAGAAGTATAAATACCAGAAGCGTACGAGGGTCGATCGGACTGAGACCCCCACGGAACAGATGCTCTTCGGTGATATCCTTCCAGCTAAGCGTCGGCAGAGCAAGGATCTTCTTCTGGACCTCGGTCTCTGCAGCGTTCAGCGGAACGTCCTTCTTTGTGCGCTTGGGTAGTCCGTCCGCCCAAACTGTCGGTATCACCCATGGCGTCAGATTCCGAACGAGGAAGTATTTGTCCTTCCAGTGTTTGATCGAGTCCGGATTCTCGATCAGTTTCACGCCCGTCCGGGGCGAAAGATAAAACCTCTGTTCGTCTTTTCTCGGCCGGACAGGTCGGAAGAGACTTCGAAAGAGGTACATGGTCGGCTTGGCGCCGACCTCTTGGCATCGGAGGAGGAACGCCACAACTTGCCTCCATGTGTTCGGCATCAGTTGGGCGGGACTCAAACCATACCAAACCAGGACATCAACCACGAACGGGTGGAGGGGAAAGCGAAGGCCGGCAATGAGGGAGTCGACCGGAAAGACGCATATGTCCGGAGAGGACCTAGTGTTGGCTCGGAACCCCGGCCCAGGGAGAAGCAACACGTACTCGAGAGGGATCTGGAAGCCCTCTCGGACCAGATGAAGGTCCGCTTCGGTAAGAGTCGAGATCTTGTGATCGACCTCGGTCAGCTCCCTAGGCTCGTTCACCTCCACCAGTTTAGCAGTACCTTGGGTAACCTTCTCCAAGATATCCTCAGTATAATCCCGGACTCCTCCCACACTCGACACGGCGATGGGCTGCCGACCGAACTCCCCCGCTCTCCTCGGCGTCTCCACTATAGTAATTACGGCTTTGCCCTTTCGAGACTCCGCCGCGACTTCTTGGGGCACCTCGGCCACTCCGCCCTCCGCATCTGGACGAACAACGTCCTGCTCGCTCGGCTCCATTACTCCTTTCTCTTTCTCCCCACGGCCAACGGCTTGCTCCGAGGCGGGGGTCTCAGCCGAAATCTTAACCATATTTTCCTAAAGAGAGAAGGGAAAGAGACTGACCTTGAAGTGACAGCTACGGTCGGAAACTTCGCCGGAACTAGGAACGCTACCGCGACAGCTAGCGACACCACCAGGAAGCTAAAGACCTCGAAGCAAAGTAAAAACGGAAGAGAGAGAGTAAAAGTGAAAAGTGAAGACTTGGTCAAAGGGGGGTAAAGATTTATAGTGAAAATGAGGCGTCTCTTGGACTTCCAGAGCGACTTTTGGGCTACTCTCGAAGCATCTCGAAGGCCCACCACAAAGTCAACCAGCTCGGCAAGATGGGATCTGAATCCGAGCTGCGAGCAAACCGAACGTGGCTGCAATAGAGTCCGCTCGGAATCCGTGCAAGTGCCTTCCCGAGCTGGTAAATGGGGAAAACTCCCTTCTCCCTCAACTTTCGCGCCTGATCTCCATCAGACGGTCCAGATCTCGCCGAGAGCACTAAACGACGAGATAGTGTTTTCTTGGAGAATGCGCCCATCTCGCGATGCGTGTCAGCATCCGGCGGCTCAGATAGCGCCACGTCGCTCGGACGATCGGACCCTCGGATGCGCCACCTATGTCTAAAAAGAACCCAGAAAAATTTTTGATTTAGTTTTGAGGCGCCGCCTTCGGCGAGCGCCCCCCAGGTCCCGTGCACCAATCGGCATTCTGCCAACTACGGGCCCCGGGCGGGAACAGATCGGCACTCCCCCCATCTCTAACTCCCCCGGACTGATATCCATCAAAAGCCATCAGCCCGGAAGGAAGACAGAGATGCGAGGAGACCCATCCACACTCAGGAATCGGGAAGAACGCACCATCCCGAGCCAGTTGTTTGCATCTGCAAGGCGCGGCTTGCCAAAGGGCTCTAACCGCAGTGCCTTCACAGTTGCAAACAACAGGCTCGGACGGTCCAAAAGCCCGAGCTGCTACTCATGATGAAATGGACCAAGAGATCGGCATCGGACATGGATCGTCACTCTCTCACCAAGACCTCCGCTCTCTCCGACGCTCGCTTCGGAGCCACCAAAGAAAGCCGAAGATCTTGGTGAGAGAACGACCACCCGTCCTTCCGAAGAAGCCCACACCCCGGGACAGGACTATTGCCGTCGACCCTACTGTCTTATTGCTCCCCACTCCTGACACCACCTTTTCGGAGCAGAGAGGAATGGGGAAACAACAAGACAACAAGGCGACCGCCCGTCCTTCCGAAGTAACTTATCCCTCGGATCCGGACCACGGTCGCCGCCGCTGCTACCTCGTCCCCCCTCGCTCCTAACATCCGCTTAGGGGCTGTCAGGAACGAAGGGAAAACCAGGCAGAAGAGCGACCACCCCGCCGGACCTCAAGAAAGAAGCTACCCAAGGCAGACGCCTCCGAGGTCTGGAACTCGATTTGGTTGTGACGAAAGCGACAAAGGGAGTGGAGTACTTATAGTCTGCCCCCAAGAACCAGCCATTACTACCCTCGGAAACTGAAGCGCCGCGTTTTAATGGAGGGAATTACTGATCCTCGGAAGTTGAAACGCCACGCATTAATTAAAGGGATTATTCCTAATGACCTGGGAAAGGGGAATGCCGCACAAACCCCGAGCGTCATTAATACCCTTGGAAGCGAGATCGCCTCCGAACAGATAGCGCCACGACGCAGCCGAACCCTTCCTTCGGTCGGCTGCCGAGCAGAGGCCTTCCCGAACTGGTAAATGGAGAAAAAAAGGCACCGAGCTATCTCAGCCGTCGGATCTCCCAGAAATTCACGCTCCCAATGGCGAACGGCTCAGATTGCGCCACGTGCGCTAAAAGACAAGATAGCGTTTTCTTGGGAACCGTTCCCGTCTCGAGATGCGTGCCAACATCCAACGGCCCAGATTACGCCACGTCACCCAAGCCTCCGGTCGGCTGCCGAACCCCCATGCCTTCGGTCGGCTGCCGAGCAGAGGCCTTCCCGAACTGGTAAACGGAGAAAAACGCTGCCGAGCAGCAGCAGCCGTCAGATCTTTCCGAAGTTCGCACCCGCCTGCGATCAGCGGCCCAGATCGAGCCACGCCATAAATCGGTATTTGAATCATTTTTTATCTATTTAATTTGTTTTATTTGTTTAAAAATTGCGAGAAAATTGTTAAAAATTCGGGAAAATTAGCCAAAAATCCTGGAGAATAATTGAGATTTAGGGGGCACATTTTCGAACCCCTGAACGAACAATTATCGCCCAGAATGTACGATTAAGGCTCCCGAATGATTAGCAAACGCGTCGCAAAATTAAACAAGTAGTCCGAAAAAATAGATAAAAACTCTTGAATACCCGATGTGACCAGAGAACTTCCAGCGGCATCAAAAGTTGCCTCACTACCCCCTTTCTAGATTCGAAATCCCACGTCTGGACTCCAATACAACTCCATCAGCCACTAAAACAGCTAAACTACTCCTCAAAGTCTGATCACACTCAGTCTTTAGGAGTGGGGGGCTCGTGATATGGCTAAAATTGGGGTTAAATCGGGACCGTCCAGATCGATCACGAATCCTGAAGCACGGGGGTAAAAAGGTAATTTCACATACAGATGGATCCAAAACGGGTATTGGGCCTCCTTCTCACAGAACCAACCACCCGCGAATAGATCCACTTCAATTGGGTACGGGTCCCGACCCGATACAAGCCCAATCCACCAAGAAGAGAATCAGGCCACTGATTTGGTCAAATCAATAAACCTGATTAGCTCTCACCAGGGAATCAAGGCCTAACTTCCCAAAACAGAATTGGAGGATTTTTCTCCTATTTGTTAGGCAGGAAATTAGGCCCCAAATCGTTCCAAAGGCGACTATAAATACAACCCCTCTACCACCGAGACCAGGTTAATCACTCTTTCACCACTTAAGCTCTTTCTTAATCTTTTGCTGATTACTGACAAGAGCGTCGGAGGGTGCGTCGCCGGAATCAACCCCGGTGTTTCGCACTTCCTTGCAGGTAGCGGCGGGAGCAAGCAGGCTGAGTAAGCTGTTCAGGTTTTCCTCGGATCCACAAATTCTATCTGTTTACCCCCACACCGAAATCAGCGGTAACAATTATATTGTTGAGTTGATCGATTAAACAGCTTATGGGTGACGTTATTCATTCGCTGGGCTTTGGTCATGTACTCGTATTCCGTATTTTTGGAAAGCGGGGCGTGACATGTAATCTCTTTATAATCTTTGTATTTCTTAGGGAATAATAAGTATTAGTTATCTCTGCATATTATTGTGTTGTTGTAAAATTTTGCGATTATTGTGGTGACTTATTTTTTGTGCATTTAGATTTTGAAAGCTTCTGTTGCTTGTGATGTATGTTCCGCTATTAGTACTATGAGTTGTATCATATTTTACAACGTAAACACGAACGGGTTCCGGATCTTAAAGAAGAGGAGGAGAATCGAACCCGAACCCACTGCGCTATTAACTGTCATGTTATGTTTTGTTGACCCTTAGAGCATCCACAGTCGTTCAAGGTAAAAAAAAAATGGCAAAATGCATATTTTGACAATCCATTTCGACAAAACGCTGCAGTCGTCGAATGGCAAAAAAATGCATAAGTTCATTAAAAAAGAAACAGACGAAACATGATATTTCGTCTGTCATTAAAAAATAATTTATACAGGCCGAAACTTAGAAAATATTAATAAAAAATACAGGACGAAACATGATGTTTCGTTCCAAAGAGAAAAAAAATTGCAAAAACAATTTTAAAAAATAGTTTGTAAAAAATATTTGCAAAAACAATTTAACAATTGCAAAAACAATTTAAAAATTTACAAAATTATTTTTAAAAATTATTTTTTAAAAAAATAAATTGGATTGGGACGATGGGACGAAACATCATGTCCATTCCCACCCTTAAATTCATTTAACCGGTTATTTTATTTGGTTTTTTTTTTTTTTTTTTTTTTACTTCGGACGAAACATCATGTTTCGTCCGATCAATTAAAAATATAATTAAATGATTCAGGCGAACCATGATGTTTCGTTAGCTATAATATGCATTTTGCTATTTCGAATGCTACTTTTCCCTTTCTACTGTAGCTGAATTGCCAAAAAATGGCAAAATAGCTCACGACTGTGTGCGCTACAGTAAAAAAAAAGACAAAAATGGCAAACAAGCAAACTGACTGTGGATGCTCTTACAGTTGAAGTTGCTCTTGAAAAAAATAAAGCGACTGCAGCAAGTGCAGTCGGTTGTCCAAATTATAACCATCCAGTATTCTGCCATCGCTTCTTTGTTGTAGGAGACAATAAGTCCTATGTAGGCTTTCATCGGAGTCATAAATAAACCAACCACTGTGAACAGTCAACAAACAAATCAGATGTCGATTCCAGCTGAGCACACGGACTAGGTTCAACAAGAATGACAAATCTCACAATTAAGAGAGTGAAGCTGAACTTGCAAACTAGCTTCATGTCATTCATAATTAAGTTAGAAGCAGCTCATTGATGTTGAGATTTTGCTTGCTTTGTTATCGTTTAGATTCTCAAATACGCTTTTGAAAGGCATCCGCGCTGCTACTTTAGTTTTTCTCAAGTGAGGCCTGTTGGTTATAGTATTTGAGTTTCTTATGGTTACGAGTAGTATGTGTTAATCCTTAAGTAGATAAATTTAATTTTAATAGAAAAAAATAATAACACCGAATTAAATTTCTGCTCAAATTTAATTACAATTATACTGCTTCACAAATAGTAAAATTCACCATCAACAAAAAACAAAAGGAAGATTGTGTATCTTCAATTCGAATCTTGATAATTGTAAATTAAGAGAACTGTTTCGCAAACAACGAATTTGACTATAGACAAAGCACAGAAAGAATATAATTTTATCTTCATTTCCGACCTTGAAGATGGTGAACAGATAGACTGAGGCTTGTTTAAAAACAATGTGCATAAGACGTTATTTCCGTCACTGCTACGGTGTACACAGATGATTAGAAGGTCGTCTTCCAAGATACAACAACCTGAACTTCGTTATCTTACACTATAATAACAAAGGCTTCGGGCGAGATGGATATGACAACAAGATTTTTGTTAAGTTAGCACTGGTACATGGTGATAGGAGTATGGAAATGGGATGTCGAGTTGATCAGGATCGACTCCTATTTATAGTCCTACGC
The DNA here is from genome assembly GCA_017893485.1 of Hemerocallis citrina. Lineage (NCBI taxonomy): Eukaryota > Viridiplantae > Streptophyta > Magnoliopsida > Asparagales > Asphodelaceae > Hemerocallis > Hemerocallis citrina. The sequence goes on along the minus strand of JACEHZ010000239.1, from coordinate 1,062,087 downwards.
CCTGGCGGTTTGCACAACTGTTTAGACAAAAAACTATCCTGACAGTTGCAACTGCTGAATCAGAAATGGGCAAAAAAAATAAGTTACTGTTTTAACACCAAGTCCAGCCCAAGCCTAGGCCAGCCCGGCCCGGCGGGGGGCAGGAGCGCGCATGTGTTTCAAACCGAAGCCCAAGTTGGGTGTGTTCTCCCTTCGAAGAAAATATTCGTAGTCCTGAGGGCACAACCCTTTATCTAAGCTTTTAATTTATTAACTCGCTTGCTTCTTTGCTCTTTTCTTGTATGGGACTAAATCTAATACCGCATACCAAGCAAAAAGTCCAATTCTTCATTTCAACATACTAACTTCGTAGGTGAATATTTCATTTATTTGAAATCTATTTTGGACATGTGAGTACATCATTTTATTCGTCTTGATGAGTAGAATAAGATGGAACCGATTTTCAACAATCCCCCACATGAATGATAATTTTCGTCTCCCACCTCATAAAAAGGTACATATCACAGAGTGCAATTGAAACAATGTCGCATCGTGGATTTTCGCTTTGAACATTCCTTAGTTAAAGTTTATAGGACATACTTGGCTAATCGGTGAAATGTTTCATCTTGAACCGTCAGCCGTTATTGTATACCAAAACAATAAACTTTACACAACATTGTGTCCTTAATATCCAATCTCTCGGTTGTGTACATTTTGGCCATAAACAAATCTGGGTTCTGCGAGTGTTTTAGAGATCTCCAGCCTTTCAAAGTTCTCAATATAATAGTGAACACAAATCCTCAATCTCTAATCTCTAATCTCTAATATTATAATGAGAGAGTTAAAGTTGTCGTCTGTAAACATACAAACTTACGTGCATTACCTATGCATAACTAATATAAAAGAGGTCTCATATTTGAGGCCAACTATATCGGGTTTTTTATTTTAAAAAAAAACATTTATTAAGACGTGCATTCTACGTTGTCAATGTTGACTGTTGACAAGTAACCCTGAGAACTCCAACAGTATTTTCTCCTTTTTAGGGAATCCAACAGTTTCCCAAGATTTTGGCATCAGTTCTAGTCCAATTACAATTAAATGGCTGACTGAAGTTAGCAAAGGTCTTTTCTTCTCCTAGGAAAAAAAAATCTATAAATTTGTGTGATTCTGATAGTGTTCGAGAGTATCATCTAATTTTGAGTTCAAATCTATTTTGTCTATGCAGACTGTTGACACAGTAACAAAAAGAATTTGGTAGCTCTGAGAACTCCAACAGTCTTTTCTCTTTTTAGGGAATCCAACAGTTTCCCTAGATTTTGGCACCAGTTCCAGTCCAATTACAATTAAATGGCTAATTAAAGTTAGCAAAGGTCTTTTCTTCTCCTAGGAAAAAAATCTATAAATTTCTGTGATTCTGATAGTATTTGGGGTATCATCTAAGCACCTAATGGCGGCCACTAAGATTAGCTTGATCCTTGTTGTAGACAAAGAGAAGAACCGAGTTTTATTCGCTGAATCCGACAAGGATTTTGTGGACATTCTGTTCAGTTTCTTGACTTTACCAATGGGGACTGTCATCAGAGTTTTGGGCAAGCAGTCCTCTGTTGGATGTTTAGACAAGTTGTATGAAAGTGTCGAGAATCTTGATGAAAAGTTACTGCAGACTAAGGCTTGCAAGAACATGCTGCTCCAGCCTCGATGCTCTTCAGCTTTAGATTTAGTATTCTTAAAGACAAGGGTTGATGATATAAACCCTCGGACTTATTATACGTGCTCCAAGCACCTAAATTTTAATACTTACTTTTCTGGTTACCGCTGCTGTTCTTACGCTGGTGCAATGTATCTTATCCTAAAAGAAAATGATATTGGTGGAGTTGATGACGATGGTGTGTTTGTAAAATGAGTTAGATTCATTATTGGAGACGACTTGCAGGTTGTGAAGTCTTCAACAGGTGCTACCTTATCCCTGCTACAAAAGCTTGGTATAAAAACTGCAGATGCTATCGAGAGAAAGACTGTTCAATTGGGCAGACAAGAGGTGATTTGTACATTAATATCTCTCTACAAACTTGAATAAGATCCTAACCACCATGTTCTTAGTTTGCTTTATCTATGTATGCTGTAGCATCTCATTTTTCTATACTTGCAATCAATTTCTAAAAGACCTTGCCTTTTGAGCATAGATATATCTCCTAATATATTTTCTCCTTAGATTCTGGATTTCTTGAAGAGAACTGTGTTGTCAAAGACACCTTTGACAGACATGTTCCTGAAGGAGATACAATGCTCTGAAACTTCAACCGAGGAGATTAAGCTAATCGACGTAACAACTGTGAAATCAGAAGATGATGCAGCAGTTGATTCGGGAAAGAAGATATGCATCAAGCTCTTCAAAAGTAGTTTAACGAACAAAGTAATATATGCCGAAGCAGAGAATGATTTTGTTGATCTTATTGTCAGCTTCCTTACCTTCCCGCTGGGATTGATTGTAAAGCTTTTGAGCAAGAATTCATTCGCAGGATCCATCGACAACCTATACAAAAGTGTGGAGAATCTGGGTGTTGGGGACTGCATTAAATCTCAGGCATACAAGAATGCTTTGTTAGATCCCAAACTTCCTCTTCATTATGGCTGCAGCAGCTCTCTGTTCAAGATTGATGAAATCTCATGTTGGAAGGGTTATTTGAATTCACATGAGTTAAATCCAAAGTTACCGAAACCTGGATTAGAGAAGGGAGGAGGATTCACGAGAAGGTTACTTAAATTTACAGTCACAAATGAGAGTGCGATCACAATATTCTCTCCTGCCTTGAGCATTGAAATATTCAAGGAATCAAAAGCACCAATTGACTGCTTGGTGGAGGAAGAGGTCACAATTGGAGAACAAGAGGTGAATTATGCTGTGCTTAGTGCTCTTTTTACATTGGTTTTGAATATTTTGATAATCTGCTTATTTTATTTCCTACAAACCGTAGTCTTTGATCATATAGTGCATCAAATGTCTTTTTTAGAAGTAGAACAGTCATGGAACCTGCCCATTTAAATTTAGTTATTCAACTGTTAAATCAAGCCTCCGGATATACATGGCTTGTTACCCTGTAATTTGTGATTCATTGGTTTCACTATCAATATTTTATGTTGCAACTTGCAAGTGCTAAGATTATCCTCAGCTAAGAGTCATGTTCTGTAATTATGTTACATTACAAAATTATTATCTGCGCATTCACATAAAGATATTTTTAATCTTTGAAAATCCATTTCCAAATATTTGACCAAACTATGTAAAGCTATGCTTCAATATTTTCCCCATGTGATGCAGGCTTTGAAGCTGTTGAAAGCTTGTGTAACCTCTCGGTCAGCACTGAGCAGTGTGTTCTCCCCTAAAGTCATGTCCAATTCTGGGCAGTGCAGTCTCTCCTGAAATAACAAAAAGGAAGCACCAAGCTTGGTAGTGACTGTATCGGCCATGCTCCTTGGGAACAACATTCAGTATTTAGTTTCTAAGAACCGCAATTATTGTTGTTATAAAGTTTATCCTTGAAGTTTGCAGACTGCTTTCTTTTTTCATAGGAAAGGTTAGAAGATTTTGCTGTTTAAGAACTACATTCTTATCAGGGCTTAATGTTATGTTTGTGCTTTCTATTGAATCAATTTTATATTATTAGAAGAGAACTTGAACAGTTAATGCTTGTTTTTTTACGAGTACTTCTTTTCTTGTGTCATTCATCAAATATCAACATATTGCGAACAGTGTCTGTGCTTTGAGTTATAGAATTATTTTCTGCCTCAAACGGGTGCAACTATAAATTGTTATATTGTTATGTTTTGACCTCTTTCTTCTAGCAAAACATAATTGTCGTGATAATGCAATATAAACCCTCAAAAGGGGTGTTTCTATACAAAAATGTATGCAAGAATCTTGAGATGCTTATAATTGAAGAGAATAAGTGAGCAATTTTTTGTTAGGTTTTGTGAGAAATTAACAATTGGGGATTAGGGTTTATCTCTAGATCTAAGTTGCTTGAGATATTCACCCTAGGTATCAAGATTGGAATACCTAAACTGCTATCACAAGCTAGTATTTATCTCTAGATACTGGTTTGGGTATTGGGTTATAAGCCCACAAACCCGCGTTCCAATATCTATTCAATTGTACGTTCAATACACGTGTTACTCATATGCACATGTATTATTTATATAGAGAGAATATACCAATATATCCAACAATCTCCTCCTATATTCTCAATATATAAAGTACAGGATTATCCCATCAGTTCAGTATAAAACTGACTGGCTGATAGCAGTCCATAAAAGAAAAGCATCATAAAGGTATAGTTTCATAAGAACCAATAGAATTGTAAAACTGAATAGTTCAATCACGATTAAACCAATATAATTAAATAGTTCCAAACCATATTCAATTCAGAATAGTTCACATAGACTAAACCAACTAGAATAATTTGTCATACTTTCAAATCAAACAAAGCAAATAAACTTCAAGAACAAAATATGAATTTTAAGCTCATGAACACAAGAATCTTAAACTCAACAAAAGTTTTACCAAGCAAGTGACTAATTTATTTTTCGAAAGAAATAAACTGAAATTCTATCATTGCACACTGCTTTATATTTACTCCTCCATTTTGAGCAAATCATTATTTTGAAATTTATGTTGACAAATTCAACTCCTCCATCTTTGCTAGCTTATAGAAAACAAGAATATCAAGAGACACAGCTCTAAGAATTCTAAAGAATTTCACAAAGTATCTAGTTCCACAAAAGAACTTAGTACAATTCATAATTAGCTTAGCAAAAATATAACGCAAGCATCACAATCAAGTATCTTTAATAAGTAAAGTACATGAACTTTATAGTTTCTACACAAGAACCATACTATGTTTCATATTGGAATGAAAAGACTGCCGTTTCAATCATGGTTTAACATTGAATCATCAAAATTGGAATGAAACATGTATCCATAAAAGACATATCATCAAAATTGGAATGATATTTAGGACAATTTAATCATCAAAAACACATCGGCAAGTTTTTATGTTTCGTATTGGAATAATATGATTATTCTAAATAAATTTCCTAGATATATAATACCATCAAAATTGGAATGACGTTATATATTTGTGGAATTTATGTCGAATCATCAAAATTATCTAAAATATGTCAACTGCCTAAAATTGATGCTTAAGTTTGAACTTCTCTATGGCTCCAATTGGATTCTAAATTTCAAAACAACTTGGATGTTAAAGTTTTTTACTCAATAGCTTTTAACTCCACTTTTCCCCACATTTTTGATAATTAGATCACTTTCAAGTCTCTTAGCAAGAGCATTAGCCATACTTGTCGCAATTGCACTTTATTTATGAGAAGTTCAACTAGGCTTCTTTTAGCCTTAATATACTCCTCTTACTATTATAGAGTGAGTTATGAGCTACAGTGCATTGTAGCTTGATAGTCGCATAACAGAATTAGAGAGTTACTTAAACTTCTTAATGGATAACTAGCAATAGTTTCTTCAATCCACTCAGCCTTTTTCCCTGCAGAGGATTACACATAGAGGTCTGATTTCATGGATGATAGCCCAGTGCCTGTTTGCTTTTTATTTCCATAACATTTCTGTTTCTCCTAGTGTAAACACATATCTACTAGTTATCGACTTTCACTAAATTCTGAGCATCATAATGCATCAGATCAGCCATTCATCCGAAGAATGACTAGAGTAGCACAAAGCAAACTCTTGAATACCACTCAGGTATCTCATTAGCCTCTTAAGGGCACTCAAATGTGTATGGGATTATTAGTGAATCTACAGATCATACCTACCTCAAAGGCTATGTCTATTCTAGTGCAGATCTTTGTATACATGAGATTGTCAATTCCTTTAGAATGATCTACATGTCTCATAGTTGCACCATCATTAGATGTCAACCTTTTATCATAATCATAAGGTGTTTCAAAACACACTTTCAATCATTATATCCCCACTTTTGAAACACATTTTGATTTGATGAGTTTGACTAAGAGTTATCCCTTACCAACTGAAAACTTACCCTTATACCTATGGTGTCCACAGTACCTAGGTTTTTATGTTGAATTCTTTGGATAGCACAATTTTAACTTCATTTGTAATAAAGAGGTCATTTCCAAGAACATGTATATCAACAGAACAAGTAAATAATAACCATTATATTTGACACACCACAAAGTTGAAGGCACTGATCTGAATTACTTGATTCATATACTAGGCTCTTTCAAAAATTTGTCAAATTATTTATTCGTTGGCTATACATGTTTTAAGAATATACAATGATTTTACTAAATTTTAAATCTTGTTCACTAAACATATTAGTCAAAACTTTCCAGTACAAAACTGTTCAGTACAAAACATCAAGTACAAAGCCTTTTAATTATCCTTTATGAATGACAAAATTTTCAATAGATGTAAGAGTAAGAAGAATACTTATTGTAGCAATATGACAAACATGTGAGTAGACATCAAATAAATCTACCCCATTTTTCTCAGTCAATCTGTTAGCTACTAAAAGGCATTAAAATTGCTACTGAACAATCAAAATTAAGTTTTGTTGCCGCTAAATTCGGTGTGGGGGCAAGCAGATGAATTTGTGAGTTCGTAGAAAACCTGAATAGCAAACACCTAACCTGTTCCGCCGGAGCTTGACCGTTGACTCCCGCCGTTCACCTGCAAGGAAGTGCGAGACACCGGGGTTGATCCCGGCGACGCACCCTCCGACGCTCAAGTCAGTAACCAGAAATGATTATGAAAGAGCGTTTAACTAGAGAAAGATTGATTACCTCTTAATGGAGATGGGTGAGGGGTATTTATAGGCGTCTTAGGGACTGGTTTTAGGAATGTAATCCCCGTGATTAGATAAGGAATATTCCTCGTAATCAGATAAGGCATGTAATCTGATAAGGTATATCCCCTATAATCAGTTAAGGAATTTAATCCCTAATCCCCAGTGAAAAGATAGACGTGAATCATGGCCGTTGATTTAGATCTAATCAGGGACCTTGATTGTATCTTGTCGGATCGGGTTGGTAGCGGGTTGAGACCCGTACCCAGCTGAGGTGGATCCGTTTGCGGGTTATTGGATCTGTGAGGAGGAGACCCAGTACCCGCTTCGGACCCATTTGCATGTGAAATTACCGTTTTACCCCTGAGTTTTAAGATTCGAGTCCGATGTGAACGGTCCCGATTTAATCCTATTTTTTAGCCATATCACGAGCCCCCCACTCCTAAAGACTGAGTGTAATCAGCCTTTGAGGAGTAGTTTAACTGTTCTAATGGCGTACGGGATTTTATCGGTGTTCTTAAGGGAGTTTGGAATCTTGCTCGGGGTGTAAAAGCGTTATTATGGGCTTGTAAAATGCCCAAAAGTATTCTCAGAATTTTCTGGATTTTTGGTGATTTTTCCAGATTTTTCTGAATTTTTTCTCATTTTTTTGAATTTTTTATTCATTTTCCGAATTAAATAATTAATTATCTAAAATATTAATTAATTATTCTAATTTAATAATTATTTTTTCAGAATTTAAAAATAATTTTTTCTGAATTAATAATTATTTTTAGAATTTTTAATTAATTTTTTCGATTTTTAAATATTTTTTTCGGATTTTTTAAATAAAAAAAAAACAATTAAATAAATAAATAAATAAATAAATAATTTAAATATTACCTGGACACGTGGCAGATTTCTGGCCGTCCATCATGACCAGATGAGCACGCATCGTGAGGCAGATCGCGATCTGGACACGTGGCGCGTTTCTGGCCGTCCATCATGATCAGATCAGCGCGCATCGTGAGGCAGATCACGATCGGGACACGTGGCGCGTTCCTGAGCGTCGATCGTGTCGCGACACGAATTTTGGAACGATCGGACGGATCGTGTGGCCCGGCCTCTTTTTTTCTCCAATTACGAGTTCGGCACTTCGGCACTTCGGCTGAATTGGCTCGGATCACTGAGACGATGCCACGTGGCATGCCACGTGGCTTTTTTTTTTTTTTTTTTTTTTTTTTTTCGCGCTGCTGCTTCTCTTCTTCTTCTTCTTCGTTAGCTCTCCCCCGACCTCGTCCCCTCTCCTCCATCTTTCAGCTTTGCCTCTCCTTCTTCGTTCTTCGTTCTCCTTCGTCTTCGCGACAGCGTGCCGGAGCTCGGAGCTTGGCGGAGGGGAGAGAGGAGCTCGGAAGCGTTCGACGAAGGGGGCGGAGCTCGCGGCGTGGAGCTCGACGGTGAGTTCGCGAAGGAGGCAATGGGTTCGGCACTGTTGGAGCTCGGAGGTGAGCTTCGCAGCGAGGCTCGGCGCGAATGGAGCTTCGGCCAGACAAGGAGCTTCGGCGAAGTTGAAGCTCGAAGCAATGGAGGGCTCGGCATCGCGAGGTGCCTGCGGAGCTTGAGCTCCGTAATGGAGCTCATCGGAGTTGGTCTCGCGATGGGCTGAGTTCGGCATTGGAGACGGCGGGGTCGAGCTCGCGCGAAGGAGGCAATGGGTTCGGCACTGTTGGAGCTCGGAGGTGAGCTTCGCAGCGAGGCTCGGCGCGAATGGAGCTTCGGCCAGACAAGGAGCTTCGGCGAAGTTGAAGCTCGAAGCAGCGGAGAGCTCGGCATCGCGAGGGGGGAAGCTTGACGAGGTTGGAGGAGCTCGGCAGCAGAAGTCGAGCTGACGATGGTGAAGGTGTTGGAGCTTCGGCGAGAACGAAGGTGAGGAGGTGCTGCTCGGAGATGAGGGAGAAGCTTGTAGAGGAGTTGGGTTTGTTGGCTTCGGCGGAGGGGAGCTCGGCATGGCGACTGACTCGCCCGATGGCACAGCTTGAGGAGAGGGAGAGAGAGAGCTCGGGAAGGTGAGCTCGGAGGCGGTGGATGTGGAGCTCGGCCGCGAAGTCATGGAGGCGAGCTCGCTGTTAGAGCTCGGCATGGCGATTGTGTCGCTCGACGAAGAGGGACTCGAGTTCGGCCATGGAGCTCGACGAAGGACTGTGGGGAGCCTGAAGTTGGGTTTTTTCTTTTTGTCTCTGGTTTGTTTTTGGCGGGAGATTGGGAGAGAAGAAGAAGAAGGGTTGGTTCGGGTTGGGACCCTAATGGGTCCGACCCGACCCCCCTTTTTCTCTCTTTTTCTTTTTCTTTGTTTCTTCTTTTCTCTCTCCTCTGCTTCTTGTTCGGAAAATCTGAGCTCCTCGGATCTGCTTCTGGTTCGGCCAATCCGAGTACGGATTTTGAGGAGATTTTTTTTCCCACTTAGCGGTTCGGTAGTTCGGTAGCTCGGATTTGAGATCCGAGCTACGTGGCTCAATCTGGACGGTTGATCACGATCGTGGCGCGAATCACGAGACAAGATGCACGAGTTTCGAGAAAACGTTATCTTGTCGTTTTGTGATGACGTGGCGAGATCTGAGCCGTTCAGCATGTTTTAGCACGAATTTTGAGACGATCCGACGGTGAGATGGGTTCGGTCGAATTTTTTCCCATATACAGCGTCGGCAATTCGGCACCTCGGTTCGGCGCTTCGGCGAAGGCACCCCGGCTCGGCTATACGGCTCGGCCCTACGGCTCGGCTGTACCTCCAAAGATGCCACGTGGCACGCCACGTGGCTTTGCTGCTTCTTTCCCCTGTCTTCTTCTTTTTCTTCGCTTCTCCTTCGACTCTCTCCCTCCTCGTTTCTTTCTCCACCGAACTCGCCCCACGCCCTCCTTCTTCTTCGTTTCTTTTTCGCCTCTCCCCGCTTTTCCTTCATCTTCGTCTCGAAGGAAGCACCGACGAAGGAGCTCGGAGCTCGACGGTGAAGCTTGGAGAGGTGAAGGGTTCGGCTCGGCGACGGAGAGAGTTCGGCGAGAGTGGGAGCTCGGAGTCGGCATTGCCCGGAGTGGAGGTGGCGAAGCACGAAGCCCGGCCGAGGAGTTGGGTTCTCTCCTCTGCCTTGTTCTTCCGCACAGTGGAGAAGAGGAGATGTGTTGGGGAAGAAGGAGAAGAATGAAGGAGCTAAGATGGGTATGGGTCGGACCGTGGGTATCGGATCCGACCCCGACCGTTAGCCTCTTTTTCTTTCTTCCTCTTCATCTGATTGCTTTGTTCGGCGAATCCGAGCACGGATTTTGAGGCATATTTTCGCCGCTCCGCAGGTTAGTAGATTGGCAGATCCAGGCTACGCAGTTCGATCTGGACGGTTGATCACGATCGTGGCGCGAATCACGAGACAAGGGGCACGAGTTTCGAGAAAACGTTATCTTGTCGTTTTGTGGTGACGAGGCGTGATCTGATCCGTCCATCACGCTTGAGTGTGAATTTTGAGATGATCCAACGGTTAGATGGGGTCGGCCGAATTTTTCTCCATAAACGAGGGTCGGTACGGCGGCACTTCGGATCGGTAGCATTTCTGAGGAGAAAGAGGAAGGGGAGGAGAGGCATTTGGGTTCTCTCCTCTGCCTTGTTCTTCCGCATGGTGGAGAAGAGGAGAAGAGGAAGGGGAGAAGAGGCAATTGGGTTCTCTCCTCTGCCTTGTTCTTCCGCACGGTGAAGAAGAGCAGAAGTGTTGGGTACCTTTGGCGGGAAGACTGAAGAGGGAGAAGAATGAGGGAGCTAACAAGGGCATGGGTCGGACCGAGGGTATTGGATCCGACCCTGACCCGTTAGCCTCTTTTTCTTCTTGCTCTTCATCTGCTTAGCTGCTCGGTAGATGCATCTTGTTCGGCAGATCCGAGCACGGATTTTGGGGCACATTTTCCGCCACTTTGCTTCTCGGTAGATGGGTAGCTCAGCTCGGATGGTCGTGGGGGCAGCTCGGAATGGCTATCTTCCTCCGGCCCGTTTAAGGACGAGCCGGTGAAGTAAAGTCGAGCCATAGGACCCCGACCATCGTGAGGTTAGTTTGAGGGATGCAGGAGCAGTTTCGAATGGCGAGCTACTTCTAGTCCGCTTAGGAGCGAACTTGCGAAGTAGAATCGAGCCAAGTGTTGGACTCCGATCCATTCAACGGCTGCAGGAGCAATTTCGAACGGCGATCTATCCCCGGCCCGTCTGAAGACGAGCCGAGGAGGAAGAGTCGAGCCGAGTGCTGGACTCCGAACCATTGTGTGATTAGTTTAAGAGATGCAGGAGCAGTTTCGAATGGCGAGCTACTTCTAGTCCGCTTAGGAGCGGACTTGCGAGGCAAAATCGAGCCAAGTGTTGGACTCCGATCCATTCAACGGCTGCAGGAGCAATTTCGAACGGCGATCTACCCCCGGCCCGTCTGAAAACGAGCCTAGGAGGAAGAGTCGAGCCGAGTGCTGGACTCCGGAACCATCGTTTAAGTTGTTCAACGGCTGTGGGAGCAATTCCGAATGGCGAACCACTTCTAACCCGCTTAAGAGCGAGTTATTCGAAGCAGAATCGAACCAAGTGTTGGACTCCGGAGCCATCGTTAGAGTTTAGTGAGTTGCGGGAGGAGCCATGTAGAAGAAGCCGGACTCCGAACCCAGAGAGATAGAGGAGCAAGAGCAATAATTTTCAATGAAAAGATAAGTTTTATTGAAATAAACTAAGTGGCTGCTCCAGTAGGGCGAGCCATTATTACATGCTGTTGGCCGAGTTACAAGCATCGGCCTTATTGAAAATCAAAATCCTACTTCTACAATAAGGTGAGGGCCTCTTGGGAGGAGCTGAGTCTTGAAGCTCGGCGGGCCTTTCTGTTCGTTTGGAAGAGGTGGTGATCAGGTGAGGAGCTCGGCGCCCTCTTTTCGGACGAACTGGATCAGGTGCCCCCGCTGTATGAGTTCTTCGATCTCCTCCTTGAGAGCCCGACAATCATCCGTGTCGTGGCCGTGGTCCCTGTGAAAGCGGCACCACTTATCCTTATTCCTCTTCTTGCCAGGTGTATTCATTCTCGGGGGAGCGCGGAGTAGCCCTTCGTTGTCCACCTCCATAAGGACTTCTGATATGTTGGCAATGAGGGGGGTGAACTTCTCAAACCGAGGAGTCGGGCGACGCTGTCCATTGCTGTCCTTCTGGGATTTTTGGGAGCCCTCATCTTCTTCGGTCAGCTTTCGTTTCGTCCCTGAGGCAGACCCTCCGAAGCTTGGAGGGTAGGCGGCCTCTTCGGCACGAATGTACTTGTCACACCTGAGAAGGAGGTCGGCAAAGTTCTGTGGAGGCTTCTTAGCAAGAGAGGAGCGGAGGCTGGAATTGAAGACGTTGGATTGGAAGGCGGCTGTTGCGACGGATTGGTCGAGGGAGGCTATAGTCCTGGCTTCAGCTGTGAACCTCTTCACATAGTCTCTTAACTTCTCACCCTTCTCTTGCCTAAGCTGGAGGAGTGAAATGCTGGTCTTCTCCGTGTGCCTGCTACTCACGAAGTGGGTGATGAAGAGTGTTTCGAACTGCTCGAAGGAGAATATGGAAGACGGTGCGAGGCGGGAGTACCACTCTCGAGCTGGGCCCTTCAGTGTCGCGGGGAAGGTTTTGCAGAGGAGGGCATCAGAAGCTTGATGGAGGAGCATCAAAGTCTTAAAGCTTTCGATGTGATCAACTGGATCGGTCTCCCCGGTGTAAGTCTCAAATTGGGGAGGTTTGAAGCCGAACGGGACAGGTGCATCCACTATGGTTCGGGAGAAAGGGGGTTGGCTAGGACGTAAGGACCTCCCCCTAAGCTCCTCTTCTCGGTTTATCCGACCCAGGCACCTTTCTACTTCATGAAGACGGCGGTACATGGCGTCATCCCTCCGACGGTGATCTGCCGAGCCTCGAGACTCATCTTCATACGAAGGAGAACGAGGGCTGCGGCGATGGTAGCTTCGGAAGCGACGAGGACTTGGGGTACGCCGGGAGTTAGTAGGAGCAGGACGAGGAGAGGGGAACCGTCGGCGAGGGCTTCGGACCGGGGGAGGGGATGGAGCCTTGGGTGCGTTGGTGAGAGCTTGTAGGATGGTCGCTTGGAACTGCTGGAACTCGGCACGGGTGATTGGTGCCTCCTCGTTCTTAGGCTGCTGCCGACCCACGGGGGAGCGTGGCCTTCTTCTGCGATGCTCGGGGGATTCCCTTCGCCCCCTACGGTTAGGAGACCTTCTGTAATCCCGGTGACGGGGAGATCGTTCACCCGGACGATAGTGGCGGGAGGTTCCCTCTCGGGCCCGTTTTTCGTCCAGACGGTGACGAAGATCCACGTCCTTCTTCTGCCGACTCTGAGGATTGTGTGATGCCATGGAATCCGTAGAGGCATTGTGTATGGAGATGCGGTCTTGGTGGAGAGGTTGCTTTCCGCGGGAGCCCCCCGCACCAGCATTCTGAGGTCCGGTCGGACCCTTGGGGGGTTGCTGATTCTGAAGGGGCTGATCTTGCTGAAGGGGGTCTTTCGTCTGAAGCGGAGGTCGTTCCTGCTGCAGAACGGGTTGGTCAGGGACTGGCTCCTGCTGATCGGCGGGATTGGGCCCACGGTTGGACCCCCTAGATTTGGCTTTTCTCGGAGGCATGGCTGGAGAAGATCTAGTTGACGGAAAGAGGAGGGGCTGCTATTCGTATGTTTCCCACAGACGGCGCCAATCTGTTGCCGCTAAATTCGGTGTGGGGGCAAGCAGATGAATTTGTGAGTTCGTAGAAAACCTGAATAGCAAACACCTAACCTGTTCCGCCGGAGCTTGACCGTTGACTCCCGCCGTTCACCTGCAAGGAAGTGCGAAACACCGGGGTTGATCCCGGCGACGCACCCTCCGACGCTCAAGTCAGTAACCAGAAATGATTATGAAAGAGCTTTTAACTAGAGAAAGATTGATTACCTCTTAATGGAGATGGGTGAGGGGTATTTATAGGCGTCTTAGGGACTGGTTTTAGGAATGTAATCCCTGTGATTAGATAAGGAATATTCCTCGTAATCAGATAAGGCATGTAATCTGATAAGGTATATCCCCTATAATCAGTTAAGGAATTTAATCCCTAATCCCCAGTGAAAAGATAGACGTGAATCATGGCCGTTGATTTAGATCTAATCAGGGACCTTGATTGTATCTTGTCGGATCGGGTTGGTAGCGGGTTGAGACCCGTACCCAGCTGAGGTGGATCCGTTTGCGGGTTATTGGATCTGTGAGGAGGAGACCCAGTACCCGCTTCGGACCCATTTGCATGTGAAATTACCGTTTTACCCCTGAGTTTTAAGATTCGAGTCCGATGTGAACGGTCCCGATTTAATCCTATTTTTTAGCCATATCAAGTTTCTTCTACAAAACCCCACTTACTTACTATAGTTTTAGTCCCTTTCGGCAGATCAACTAAATTAAAGTATTATTGTATGACACAGAATCATCTCATTTATCTTTGATGAACATATCCTCAAAGAACTTTGCAAGTCTAGATTCTTCTAACACAAATTAGATAGATCCAACATCTGTCCACAGAGCTACATTCTGCACTTTCTAAGCACACAAATATTTATTGTAGGTCCTACTTTAGGCCTTCTAGGGTCATGTACTCTAACAAATGTATCACAACACACATTTTCACTTTCACAAAATTATTTGTGTTTTCATACCATGATTTACAAGGTATATTCAATTTAGAGTGTAGTAACACATTAGAGATATGATTAACAATACAATATCACTCATAATTACACAAGACAAACAACAGTCAATAATATAGAATTCAACATTTCACTAAGTGTTTGGTTCTAACTTTTATCAATACCGTTTGACTGTTGTAAGTAGAGTGCTCTAGAGATTATGCCCAATGCAAACTTCTCTAAAGTTGTTAAAACATATTCACCACCTCTATTAAATCTGAACCCTTGACTTTTAGCATTTAACTATAATTTTTAATTCATTAAGATAACAAGTGCTTCATTCTTCATATATATGACAGACTTATATTAATCATCTACAAAAGCGATTAAATACTTCTGACCAACAATTGTCTCATCTAGTCACAAAGCTACTGAGATCACAAATATCAGAATGTATTGACTCAAGAAGTTGTGTGCTCCTAGAGACCATACTAAATGATTTTCTAGTGATCATAATCTGAGCACAACTTTCATATTTGTAATATTTTAATGGAGTGTCATTTAGTAGAGTTATGAGTTTTAACAAGAACAAACAATTTAATATATAGTTCATAGTGATTCTAAATTTCAAAACAACTTGGATGTTAAAGCTTTGACTCAATAGCTTTTAACTCTATTTCCCCACAGTTTTGATAATTAGATAACATTTCCTCACAAACAATTCAATATATAGTTCTCAAATCTTAGCCAATTATGATATGTTCAAAAAACACAATTAGAACTATTATTATTAATTGTCTCATTTGTTAAACTCAACTTATACATACGATTGACAATATATACACTTTATAAGAGTTAATACAAAATTACCCTATCACATTTTACAAGAATTATTTGTTTTCTCTAATGGTTCTAACAATGTCCACTTGCTCAAACACATTGAGCGAAGAGTTCTTTTTTTTATTCGTTCTTCATCATCTTCATAACGCTAAATGAGATAATGACTAACATATTATAATTTAACTTTGCACACACAGTACAATGAACGAGAAAGAACAAAATATAACTAGTAGAGTCATATTTTACATTAAGAGATGCTCTCTCCTAAGTTACAGACATTTGTCATATATCTTATACAATTTTTATTTTATTTCTAAAATTTTAGAGAAGCAAATATGTAATCTCACACAAACTGCAAATAATGGATTTGTCAAAATATCTATACACATAGTATGATAAAACACTTAACAACTCTAAACATGCTAGTTTTCCAAAGCGAGAATAACTATGATCTAAAACTCTCAATCATATGATCAAATGCACAAAACGTTAACACATTCATCACATGAAAAATACTAAAAAAAATTAGAGTAGATCATACCGACACTTTAAGTTAGAAGTGTTTTCCAAATTCGATGGAGAAGCCTGCGTGGTGCAGACTTATCATATCGTGATGTAAATCCATCGTTTCCAATACACACAGTTTGTAAGTAACTTTGAAGTTTCTACATTCATCAAATCATTAAAGATTAGCCAATTAAACAAATTATTAGCACTATCTAATTCACAACAATTTAATTGGAGATTCAATTTTATAGTCAAAGCCTATAAAATTTATCAAAATGCGTATTTGATCCTTAGCACGTAGCCAAAGCAGTTATTCAAATTTGTATTTAATTAAACAATGCTTAAACGGTTTTGAACTTTAGCACTCAGCAACAAAATTCAAACAAATAATTAAGTAACAGTTTAAATTGAGTGAGAAACTTATCTTTAATTTAGATTTGAATTGGAAGTACATTGCAGTAGATCCAGTCTTCTTCCCAAACACGGAATACAAAATAATACACAATGGATTGTCTCCACTGGTTAGATCCAGATCTGATTCCTTTTGACTGGATCTGGATCTGATCCAACAGTCCAAATACCCAACAACAATCTCCAACCAATAGAGCAACTGTTGGACTGGATCTGAATTTGGATATGCTCCAACAACCCGAACACACAACACCGGATCTCAACCAATGAAATTCCCTATCTAAAAATCAGATCTTTCTCTCACACAAAGATTGGTCTCTTGCCTAAACATGCAACACCAAAATCCACCAATCGAAAAAATTAGATTTTTGGATCTGAGTACACTGACTTGATCTCACTAAGACCCAAATCGATGGAGAGAGAGCTCGTGGTGGCATCCGGCGACTCCGGCGGCTCGCGCCCAGCGACGGCATGGGCGTCGACGGTGGCTCGCGCCCAGCGACGGCAGCGGCGCTCGTGTTCGCGCAGGCTGATCGACGGAGCAAAGACGAGATCTGGCAGCATTCGGCATTAGTCTGTGGGAGCGACGGCGGCGTGCGGCGTTCGTCTGTGGGAGCGACGACGCCGGAAACGAATGCCCTTGAAAGGCTTCGAGGGTTTCGACGAGAACGACGGGATCCAACAGTGCTCCCTTTTTTCCTCTTGATTAATCTCACAAATTGATTAATTATATCTCAAGATTGTTAGGTTTTGTGAGAAATTAACAATTGGGAATTAGGGTTTATCTCTAGATCTAAGTTGCTTGAGATATTCACCCTAGGTATCAAGATTGGAATACCTAGACTGCTATCACAAGCTAGTATTTATCTCTAAATACTGGTTTGTGTATTGGGTTATAAGCCCACAAACCCGCGTTCCAATATCCATTCAATTGTACGTTCAATACACGTGTTACTCATATACACATGTATTATTTATATAGAGAGAATATACCAATATATCTAACAATTTCGACAATGCAATCATGAAGAGCCACTAACCATAGGAAACAACCATAAACTTAAACAATAGTCTTATTGTAAACAATCGGGAACTTAAAAAGTTTAATATTATATCTATAACTTATACTAATAGGAGAAAGAGAGTCTATCCCCTCTCTTCGATCTCTATTTTGAATTAGAGAAAGGAGAGAAAAAGTAGGAATTCATATTTGACTAACACGTACACTATGCATGATTTTATTAAAAAAAAAACTAAAACCAAATAAAAACTTCAATCCCTCAAACACAGTCTCTTCTCTCACTTTCTCAATCTCACAAAATCTCACGTCTCTTTCCAAACCCACTCATCCCCTAGCATAGAATTAGATTTTTAAGCAAATACAATTTATAAATTATTTTATAATAATTTTCTTAGTCTATCATCTTTACCCTAACATGTGTAATGTATAACATATTTACTGAATGTTAATGATATTGTAATATACCTGTAAATTAATTGAGTTTGCAATATTTTTTCATTGCATGTATTTTTTTTATAGCTTTAGCAATATTCAATTGGATAACATTATTGTTTGACAGTGATTCTCTAAACCATCTGCTTATATAAAAATGATAATAAAGATTTTAGTAATTACGGTAGGGATGAATATTCATAAGTTTCTCTCAATTCTCTCGTAGTTTTTGACTTCTATATAATTTTATGATTCCAACTTAAACAAGGTGACACTAATAGAGACTTATTAGAAATCAACCCTACACTGTTAAGGAAATTTATCTATACTATTTTAATGGAAAAGTTGGGGTTTGTAACCAAACGAACCAATACAATACACGTCCAAACAAAATCCAACAAATATTCACATGTACTGCACGTGTAGTCCAAATTCAAATATCTGAACGCGTCTCTTCCTCTGTCCCTTTTCATGACTATTTCTCTCCTTCTCTTGCACCGCTTCCCCACCATTCCCCAAACTCGCTCCTCTTGCACCATCATCGCTGCCTCTCGTCCTCGCCGCCTTACTCCTCACCCTCGTTGATGAACAAATCTGATGATAACAATGTCGTTGATGAAGATCTCAAGGCTTGGGATGCTGATTTTGTCAAGGTTGATCAGGCCACACACTTTGATCTCATCTTGGTTCGTTATGATCCCTTTTGGTCTTTTTTTGTTCTTAATTTGTTGTGATTTAGTGTTTTAGTTAGGGTTTCGTGTTCTCATCAATTTGGGAGTTACTGTTGTTTGTTTTGCTTATTGTGTGATGGCATTGATGTGGGATCAGAAAAATTTAATTATTTAGCGGTTGATTGGTAGAGAATTTTTTGTGACATGAATAAGTAATTCCTTATTACTCAGATAGTTGTATTTATCTCCTTTAAATCCATGATGCTAGAGGTTCGTGTTCCATCGGAGCACTGTTGCCCTGAATTGATCCGCCACCTCCAACCGCTGCGTTCGGCCATTGTCCACCTTCGAATTTCCAGCAACAGTTTGCATTGATGGATGGGTGGAAGAAGGTCGCCCCCAATATGGTGCCCCCCAAAACCCCACTATCCTTCATGGAGCCTCAGCCTCCGACGACATCCTCGATTCCTATAAAGCTCACCTTCAAATTTGTGCTGCCGTACCAGTCCGAGATCTCGAGCAAAGAGGTATGGAAAAATTCGATTTTTAGGGTTAAAAATATCTTCTTTAGGGATTTAGATTTGAAGCGATGGAATGTTGTTGAAATTGTTAGTTTGGGTAATTGGATTAAGTGGGGGGAAATGTTTTTTTAAGATTTTTTACAAGTTATCATGGTTTTGATTTGTTGGTGGTTGCTTGGTTGTTATGGTAGTCTCATTCCTCTCATCTTTCTCTTCAAATCAGCATTTTAGGGTCTTCTATATGCTACTAGAATTGGGGTTTTATACGATGTTGATTGATAAAAATTATTAATTGGTACATATTGATTGTTATTCTGTAAATTTATTTTAGATTGATGATTTGGAGAGATCATCTGAAAACTTTTAGGAGAAAGAAAGGTAAAATCACATTATTTCCATCTTCTAAATTTTTATCTTGGTTAATGAAACTTTAAAATTCAAGAGTGTATGTATTTTTTTATTTTGGGAATTTATGTCCGGGTTTTGTATGTGGTGTTAGATTTGAGGTTTCTATGTGGTGCCGATTTGGGAATTCTTCTAATTAGGACTAATTGGTTCTTATTTTCTATCTTTTGGTGCAGAATGATGATTTGGCGAGATTATCTAAAAACTTTTGTGTTAAAAGAAGGGTAAAATATTATAATTTCACATTCTATTTTATTATTTAGATTGCTCTATTTGATCTTTTTTTAGTTACGCGATTTCTTTAGGGTTTTCTCTTTGTGTTGGATTTGGGGTTTCATCGTCGAAAATAAATTGTGGGTTTTGTTTTGATTTAGCTGAATTTGTAGATACATTCTAATGGATTTTAATCTCCCATTTTTGCGTCATGCATGGTTCACAACAACAACCAAGAGAAGCAAGAAAAAAAGGTATGCTCGTTGTTGCTATTTTAGAGCATGTTTTATAGGAATTATATGCATTTTGTAGTTTAAACCACTATTGTTGTTGAATGTTTGTTGATATTGCAGTTCTGATAGTGTTTTATGGGTTGCAGCATAGTTTTTCTATATTAGGCTCATTGATTCTAATACAGTTTGTGATCGTTTCTGTAATGAGCTGCATTTCTGTAAGAGCTGTAATCATGTAAGTGCATGTAATTTATCACTCTTATTTTTGAAACAATCCTAATCTTTACATTAAAAAAAAAAAAGAAAAAATAGAGTGTGCATCGTATGCGTGCAGATTACTGATCTGCATAAATAGATTTGTCTATGATATATTATGAAATATCAAATTTATAGGGACATCTACGTAAAAAGAAACCAACAGAAAAATCTCATCTCTAGTCTCTCTTCACTAAATTGACTAAAGCCCTCCATGTTTTCACAGTTGGAATATATCAGTCAACTCAATTAACAACTATGTTAGTGGTCTATTTTACTATATCTTGTGAGTCATGATTGAATCCCGCAAGTGTATACTGAGTTTGTTATGCATGTTGTAGATTTTGGTGTTTCTGAAGAGGTTACTAGTCTCAACTCTCAAGATTGCGTTAACAGATGTATGCTTACAAAATTTAGACATCGTTAATGTTGAATGTATGGTTGACACAGATGTAGTTAGCTTGAAGGAAAAACATAATCACAGCAACAATCAGAAGGAATAAAAGATGGACTTTATTTGATCCAGAAAGTTACAAGGTGGTTTGTGCAGGAGGGGGAAGAACTGGTTGACCGTCTATTCAGTATCCATATGTTCCCACTGGGTTCCGTAGTAAGACTCGTAGATAAACGTTCATCCATGGTTCGGATAGACAGCCTATATGACACTGTTGAGCTCTTAAGCAGTGGTTTCTGGTTTTGACTGCATCAAGTAGGAGTGAGTAGAATCTTTAAACCAACTCACAAGCACATCACACATCACACATCATACATCAACAGTTGTTATGTAAGATTATTGTTAATTCTATATTTTGGCTTTGACTAGCAGGGCAGGAGCAAACAAAGAAAATAAAGAAATCTACGCTGATATCAACATTTCGACTTTTGAAGTTTGAGTCCAAGGAAGGGGGAGGTGGAGCAGGGGAGGAGCGATTGGCATGTGGAGAGTGCGGCACCTCGAGCCGGGTTGAGGAGTTATCACTTATCACTTTTTGTATATTCGGAGGCTTTGTTGTAAGAGTCTTGTTGTAATTGAAGTAATTACTCTGGTTTTCGGGTAGGGGGCAATCTTTTTTGGGGTGGACTCTTTTGTCGGGGAATGAGGCTCATGACTAACTTGTTGGGACTCATGAACATCATTTCTCTTTCTTGGTTATTGTTTTATTAAATTCCTTTTAATGAAGCGCGGGGGGGCTTCCACCCACCGTTTATGATTAAAAAAAGTATAAGGAGTGAGGACATACTTGTGGCACTAAGATTACCTCCCTATTTTGGCTCCCGCCATCAGCTATTAACTGTTGAGGAAGCCTTGTATCTAGAGTGAAACTCAAAATTTGAAAGCAAAAAAGGGTATGCTGGCGGGATGGGCATTGGGGAAGTTCATGGTGATAGATGAATTGGAGGTGACATCACTTTTTGGATTTTTTTCTTTAATCAGATTAACGAGAATGCGAAATATAAATGAAAAATAACACACAAATTGATAATGAGTTCAACATAAATTTTGTCTGTTAGGAATTATGAGGATCATGTTAAGTCTTCGACACAATCAACACAAACCACCAAGCAAACTAGATCGCACCAATCACACAAAGCACACAAGAATTGTCTCGGTTGGGGTTTTCGCCTTAATCTGGGGAGGAAGAATTGAGAAATTATTTCAACTAGAGAAAATACATGAATATTACAATTCTCACCACGACTCTCTCTTACGAGCCTAATTGGAACTTGGATGTTGTCTACAATGGAGAAACTTTCTCACCCTCTTAGATGAAGTACTCTCTTCTTCTATTCGGCACTCAATAGAATCATATCGTTCTATGAGCTGTTTGCATTGTTTTTATAGATCTAGAGAAACCCTAGTTTGATACACTTGATACATTAACCAGCCGATCACTACTGAAGAGATTACCCTGCATTGGGAGCCGTACAATCTAACTTGAAGACGAAGTTAGGCTTCTCCCGAATCTCCAAGACCCGACCCGAATAACCCATCAATGCCGCGGTCGGTCGACTGTACACAACAGTCGGTCGACCGTTCCCCACTCAGGAATCCTGTACAGCAGGAGCAGTCGACTGACCCCAAGTATGGTCGACTGCAACTCCACCTGCTTGCTTCTACTGACTGTTTTCCTTCTTCTTCGATGCCTTGTTTCGATCTATCTCAATCCTTCATCGTCTTCTTCATCGGACATGTATATGCAAGACATACAAACCCAACAATCTCCACCTTCGATTGCATACTCATAAATCCATACATATGTGATTTAAAACTCTTCTAGACCTTTCTTCTTTGCTTTGTAAACAATACGTTTCTATGGCTTCTTCTGCTAGTTAAACAAACATCCACCTGTTTTTCTCCAGCTGTATGCCCCCTCAAGGGCACACCCCTGTAGATGTAATCATGGAGGTGCCACCCTCAACACGAACTCCACCAACATCAAGGCTCTTTCCACTTTCCAATGATATTCGAACATTGCAGTCTCGCTTCGGTAATTTTAGTGAGGGCTTACTAGATGCTTTAGGAACTATGATTTTCCATACACTCGGCCGAGTTTTTCTGCTCCTACAAAACTGGTAGAGGTTGTGCTGACCCTACCCAATCCCCCACTTACCCTTCATTACCTTACAACACTATCCCAAACTGTCAAAACTCCACCTCGAGCTGTGTATTTGTAGCCACGAGCATCAAGAGTCCACAAGAATATCAGATTCTGCTATATCGAACGAATATGCATGAGCACTTCTAGTGTGAACCCTTTACCATCTGGCGTCTCTAATTCAATTGTTCCCTCACCCACTACTTGACAAATCTCCCCTCTAGCCATTCTCACACTACGGCCTGTTGACAACTTGTAAGTAGAAAACATCTCATTCTTGGAGCAAATATGAGATGAACTTCCTGAATCATGTAACTAACTTGAATTCACATATGAAGAACTTGAAACAAGAAGACATAGGCCGAAGTTATCAGATTCACCTGATTTACCCGAATCAGTTGTGCTGACTATATTGGCTTGATCACCTCCTTTAGTGGCACTCTTCTGGCTCAATCACTTGTGATAGTCTCTCTTGTAATGCCTAACTCCTTATAGTAATGACAACGAATCTTACCCTTATGTACTGCATCCCTTCCAATTATAGTATCACCATCCACCGCAAAACACCCTATAGAAATAGACCCTCCTTTATGAGTCTCCTTTCTTAGTTCATCTTCCTTCAGACCCTTAATCACCCTGGCTACAATAAGTGTTTCCTTGGCTGATTTCACATGTAGCATGGTAGTTATCAAATGATCATAAGAAGTTGGCAGTGAATAAATAAAGTTAAAAGCTTTATCCTCTTCGCTAAGGTCATCAACGTTAATCACCTTCAGTTCAGATATTACCTTTTTGAACTCCACAATATGTTCTTGAAGGTGGTACCTTCCTTTATTAAGAACCTAAACAGCTTCATCTTCCAATACATTCGATCTAGCAATGACGATCCCGAGTAGTCAGATTTGAGTCTCGCTCATAGACTTGCCGCACTTTTTTCTTCAAGAATATTACACTTGACTTCATCCATCAATTGCAATCAGATTAAACTCAAGACCTTCAAACAAATCTCATCCCACTTCTCCTGCTTCATGTCGGTTGGCATCTTCTCTTCTAGGGAAAGGTGCAAGTCCTGCTTGCCGGTTGGCATCTTCTTTTCATGTTGGTTGACACCTTAATTCGGGGGAGGAAGAACCGATATATTATTTCAACTAGAAAAGATACAATAATATTTCTATCATGCCCCGCTTCCCAATATACAGGAACACGATTACGTAACAAAGGTCCAGCGAATGATTTATACAATCCATAAGCTATAACAAATTAACTCAACAATATACAAGAGAATACAACCACGCAAGAGAATAAGTAACCACATAAATAATGAATAAACTCTAAAATACTCATGAAATAAATTTACAAAATAATATCCAACATCTGGGAAAAAGTAAACTTCGGGACACACAAGCCCGGAATACAAAGTATGATAAAAGCAATAACAATGTTCAAAGGAAAGATAACATAAAAGATAATTCTAGTAGTCCATTCTCGGGCGTTGCTCATCAATTTCTTCTGGTATCATCCCTTCGGTACCTGTAAACTCGTGATCTAAAATAGAGAAAATAATGTCCTTAGAGCAAGTCATGGACAACAAGTAGTGGGAAACAGAGAATCAATAAAAAGCATGGTATATCAAGCGTGAAGGACCGGATCAAAGTCAAGAACAAAATCAAGGATTGACAATAATGTCAAGGGTCTATATTTAGTCATGCAATAATTAATAATTTCAGTTCAAGTTCAATAACGATGACAGTATATGCGAGCAAGCATGAAATGTCAAATGCGGGTTGTTATTCATTTTATTAACCTATCTAGTGCACGTAGTACTGTGTCTCATCCAAAGGTTCGGTGCAAGAAACCAAGTGAACATTTTAAACTGTGATGGTGAATTCACGGATGGTGTACTTGGATAACAAGATAACGTGATAACAAGATAACATGATAACGTGATAACAAGATAACAAGCATTTCTACACCTTCCATGTCAAGTATTCATATAAACAAGAAGGGCCCTACCAAGTACAATTTTCGATTGTTCACTACCAAGTCAACTCATAATACCCCGGCTTGTTATCATTTTATTTTATCCTATGTGAGCATGCAAGAAGGTGTCAAGCTTATGTAATGCAAGGTGTGACTAATTCTACTCATTACAAACAAAGCAAGATACAATGATATTAAATCAACACAATTCATACAATCTGGACAGCATGACGTTACTGTACAAAAACAGACATTCCTGCTGCTACAGAAAAGCAAATTTGGATCCGTCAGAAGTTCTAGAAATTAGACTCTCTGTCGGTTCTAGCGCATATACATACAACATATAAAAATCACGAAAACTAGGTTCAAATTCTCATTCTTTACAGATTCTATTTTCAGGAAGCAAGTTAAAGATCATATTCACATTTATGTATCGGGTCTGAAAACTTATCAATTAAATTTACAAAAATTGAGGGTGATTCCTAAGCATGTCTAGTCTCAGCTAAATTAATTTCACATTTTAATTTTACTGTTAACATTTTCTTTTTATTAATAAATCAGGGTGATACACATAAAATTATGAATCTGGAAATATGGACCTAGCAGTACTAAAAGACAGATATCTAGCAGATTATATATCGGAATTCAATTCCATCGATTGTTTTTGAAAATAGACTCATGGAGCTAAAATTCATATTTACAAAGTTCTGTCAATTTACTACAACAACAAGTTCGAAAATCTGATACAAAAAGAAGTAGACAGCAGGCTCTAAAATGATTTACATGAATAGACCATAATTTCTTCACACAAGCATGTAATTCATGATAATTAATTAATATAAGTTCTATTTGGTGATCAACATGCAATTTTAGGATTTATGATGCAATTTACAATCATGACAATTTAATTCATGCAATCAAATTCAATCAGGAAGATTCAAATCATTAATCAATTCTATAACATGGATCTAGTTATTTTCATGTATTACGTGCATATGCAATGTGCAATAGGGACTAGGGTTTGAGTCAAAGATATTGACACGAATTTAAGAATATCTTGGGTTAGCTCGTGTAAACCCTTACTATACTCAACAGAAGATGAACAATGTAACAATATGATTAACGAAAGAGGAACTGCTTGTAGAGATCAAATGAATCTTAAACAAGAAGAATAAAATTAGTTCAAGAGAGACTTGCTTTTTTAACGGTTAACTAGAATATTAAGAGAATAACAGGATGAGAATCCCGACGGCAACGATGCACGTGCAAGCCACGTACAATCACGCACTCACAAAGGGACGTGCACACAATGTGCATAAGAAATCCACAACAACAGCAAATCTACTCCACAAAACAGCAAACAACTGGTCAGCTCCAACAGTAAACAGCAAAAGCTTCAATAGCAACTTTGGCAAGAGGTGGTGCTCGATTGGTGAACGGGATGGGTCACGATTGGAGATGGGGACAGGGATGGGGTCGACAAGATGGTGGAGGACGTCGGCGGCATGCTGGCGGCGATGATGGCGAGGAAGAGGTCGGGGGTGAAGTCGAGCGGCCCTCTGTTTTGGAAGAAAATAGAGGAAGAGGAGGTGGTCGATGGGGGGGGGGTACTGGCGACGAAGACGGGAGCAGGGGATTCGACAATGGTGGTCGAAGGGACGAGGGTGACGAGGACGATCGGTTCAAGGGGATGCAAGCGATAGGTTTCGGCAGCAATTTGATGACGGGGGACGAGGGTGATGAAGAGGATGGGGAGTCACGAGGATGAAGACGATGGCCGGGTTTGCGGAGTTTGACGAAGACGGGATGGCGAGGAGTGGAGGATTGGTGCTGGCGGTTGGCGGAGGTGTAGCGGAGGAGGACGGGAAGCTGAGGTTTCGATGTTGAGGAAAAACAGAAGATCGGGAGAGAAGAGAGAGAGCAGTGGGTTACAGAAGTAGGGGGTTGAACAGTGTCTAAACAGAGTAGGGGTTAGGGTTTAGGAGGTTAAAGGGTAGGGTTGGTTAGCGGTTTGGATCCAGTAGGAGAAAAGATAAATAAATAAATAAAAATAGGATTAAGAAAATAGACTAATTGAGGATGATATCAAGCAGAATTTTTTATATGATGATCAACAAAATTTTTAGCAGACAAGATTAATAAGATCGGGAGAAAAAAAAATTGAGTTGAAGGCAATTAATAATTCTATCAATAGAAAATCAAATTACAGGATTCAGAAAAGAAAGAGAAGAAAAAAAATCAATTAATAATAATTCCCAAGAAAATTAAAAAGTGCAGAAAATAGGGGTTACAATTACAATTCTCACCACGATTTCTCACAAGCCTAATTGGAACTTGGATGATGTCTACAATGGAGAAACTCTCACACCCTCTTAGATGAAGTACTCTCTTCTTCTATTCGCCACTCAATAGAATCATATTGTTCTAGGAGTCGTTTACATTGTATTTATAGATCTAGAGAAACCCTAGTTTGATGCACTTGATACATTAACCATTCGATTACTACTGAAGAGACTACCCTGCATTGGGAGCTACGATCTGACTTGAAGACGAAGTTGAGCTTATCACGAATCTCCAAGACCCGACCTGAACAACCCATCAACGCCACGATCGGTCGACCGTACATAACAGTCGGTCGATTGTTCCCCTCTCGGGAATCCTGTATAGCCAAAGCGGTCGAACGACCCCAAGTGCGGTCGACCACAATTCCACCTGCTTGCTTCTGCTGACTGTTTTCCTTCTTCTTCGATGCCTCGCTTCGATCCATCTTAATGCTTCATCGTCTTCTTCATCGGACATGTGTATGCAAGACATACAAACCCAACATTGTCTACATCTACGGAGCTGCTGCAGATCTTGACTATAGTGGAGAAAATTGTACAATGTGTTTACAACACTAAATGAAACTCACAACCCAAAATCCAAAGATTTTTTTCTCACAAAAATTCTCTTTTTACCAAGTATTTACAACACTCAAAAATACATAACCCAATTTCTCCCAACTCTCTTTCGTCTCTCGGATGGGTTTATGGAATAAAGGATGAATGAACTGGGGGGGGGGGGGGGGGGGAGGCTATTTGTAAGCCTCACTAATCTAATCGTGATTAAAAGAAGGATTAGGTGGGGGTTAGGTGAATTAGGTGGGTTAGGCACTGCCTAAACTTTTTTCTCTCTTTGTTCAAGGTTGTGAGCACTGCCCCCACTTCCTTTTAGTGTGGCTCCTCCCCCACTACCTACCAACATTCTCCTAGTTGTAGATAGGGCTGGCAACGGGCCGGGCTTGGGTCGGATTTATACAAGCCCAAGCCTGAGCCCGAAATATTTTGTAGGGTCCAAGCCCGATCCGATTTTGTGTCGGGCTCCAAAACTCAGGCCCAAGCCTTGGCCCGAATAAATCAAAAAAAGTCTGAGCCCGACCCGATTACTTACTACTCAAAAAGGCTAACAATAAAGAAAAACGAAGCTGAAGATGAAGAAAAGGAAGCCGAAGGAGAAGACTAAGAACAAAGAAAAAAAGATTAATTACTACTCAAATTAATCGTTTTGGGGGAAAGATAGGTCGGGTGTTTTTGAAGACGAAAGGGCAGCGATGCTCGGGAAAGGGGAAATAGAGAAATGAAGGGGCAGCGGGTTCTTCAAATGGGCAACGACACTCGGGAAAGTGGAAAGAGGGAAATGAAGGGGCAGCGCTCGGGAAAGGGAATATCAATCTGCATAGTATATTTTTAAATCGGGTCGGGTTCGGGTTGGACCTATACACACCCGAACCTGGCCCGAAAATTAAATCGGGCTTAATTGTTGAGCCCGGGTCCGAAAAAGTTGAAAAAAATCAGGCCCGAGTCCTACTAAAAGTGGGTCAAACTTGATCAGGCTTGGGTCGGGCTCGATTCAATTGCCAGCCTTACTTTGAGACTTGATTAATCATGTCTTCACACCACGATCAATGCAAAAGTTCTTTCTGGTCTCATCATTCATGCAAGCCAACTGAAGTTGAACATAGCTTTAGTTTGTCAATAGTTACCGTCTTTGTTAGCATGTATGTCGGATTTTAACTTCCACTAATCTTTTCTAACTTCAAAATTTCATCTTCCAGAAGTCACTGGATAAAATGATATCGCACATGTATGTGTTTCATTCTGGAATGGAAAGACATATTTTTTGCCAGATGGATAACACTCTGATTGTCGCAATACAAGATATTGTCTTTTTGTTTCTTGCCCAATTCTTCCAAGAAATTTTGTAGTCAAACCATTTTCTTACCGGCTTAGGTAATAGCGACATATTATGCTTCAGTTGAAGAGATAGCAACTATCTTCTGCATTTGAGAAATCCAACTCACAGCTGTTCCTCCAAGAGTATAGACATACCTTGTAATGCTCCTTCTGATATCGGCATTTTTGGCTAAATCCTCATCCACACAGCATGTTAGTGTCGTATCTTTACCTTTGAAACAAAGTGCTTTGTTCGTGGTAACACGCAGGTATTTGAGGATCCATTTAACTGCTTTCCAGAGTACCTTGTCTAGATTATTCATGTACCCGCTAACAGCTCCCACTACTTGTGCAATATCTAGTCTAGTTAAATCATGACATACATCAGACATCCAATTGTTGAGGCGTACGAAACCTTCTCCGTGTGTGCACGTTTTTCTTTCTCCTTCGGTGACTGTTCCTTGGAGAATCTAAAATGAAATCCTAAAGGTGTACTCACTGGCTTAGCATTATACAAGTTAAATCTGGAGAGTACTTTGTTAATGTACTCAGCCTGTGATAACATCAAAGTCCTGGACTTCGTGTCTATCTTGATCCTCATTCCAAGAATTTGTTACGCAGTGCCTAGATCTTTCATTGCAAACTGCTTCGAAAATTCCTGCTTCAGTTTGATAATCTCTTACATGTCTGAACCTGTAACGAGTATGCCAACTACGTACAACAATAGAATAATGAAGCTATTGTTGAATTCTGGAGAGTACTTTGTTAATGTACTCATCCTGTGATAACATCAAAGTCCTGGACTTCGTGTCTATCTTGATCCTCATTCCAAGAATTTGCTGCGCAGTGCCTAGATCTTTCATTGCAAACTGCTTCGAAAATTCCTGCTTCAATTTGATAATCTCTTACATGTCTGAACCTGTAAAGAGTATGCTAACTACATACAACTATAGAATAATGAAGCTATTGTTAAACTTCTTGATGTACCAACAATGATCTGCTTGGCATCTTGTGAAACCGATGTTGCTTATGAAGCTATCAAACTTTCTGTACCACTATCTAGGAGCTTGTTTTAAGCCATACAAGCTATTCTTTAGTTTGCATACGAGGTTTTTCTTGTCTTCCTGTATAATGCCTTCTGGTTGCCTCATATAAATCTTATCCTCCAAATCACCTTGATGGAAAACTGTCTTTACATTTAACTGTTCATGATGTAAATTCTCAGCAGCTACAATTTTCAATACCAATCTGATTGTAGTCAGCTTTACGTCTGGAGAGAAAGTTTCATTGTAATCAACACCTTCTTTTTATTGAAAGTCTTTGACTACCAATCTTGCTTTGTAGTGCTTGCTTCCATCGTGCTCTTCTTTTATGTTGAAAACCCACTTGTTATGGAGAGCTTTTTTGCATGGTGGTAGTTCAGCTAATTCCTGTGCCTTATTTGATATGAGCGATACCATCTCATCTTTCATGGCAGACTCCCACTTGATTGAATCATCCACTTGCACTGCTTCATCGTAACACTCTGGTTTTCCACTGTCATCAGTAACAAGTAGTGCAAAGAAGGCGAATAGCACTGAATTGGTTTAGGACTTTTGGAAAAGCGTCTCTCTTCTTGCGTGACTGGTTCTTCTCGAAATGCTTCTGAACTAATCTGGACATCGTTTCCAAAAATCTCGTCGAATCCTATGAATTCCTTCGTTTCAACACTGTACTAAAGCTACTTGATTCTGCAGTTGACTTGTCTTTGTACATCACATTCTCATTGAATATTACATCTCATCTTCTAATGATCTTCCAAGTTTTATAATCCCAAAATCGGTAGCCGAACTCGTCACAACCATATCCAATAAAAACATATTTATTAGACTTTGGATCTAATTTACTTCTTTCAACAGAATTAATATGCACATAAGAAATTCAACCAAACAATTTCAAGTGTGAAAGGTTAACCTCTTTTTCTGCTCCAAATTTCCTATAGTATTCCACCATCCAAAGGTACTGAGGGCACACGGTTGATCAGGTAGGTTGCAGTGTTGACGGCTTCAGCCCAGAATATCTTGAGTAAACTGGCATGTATCCTCATACTTCTGATACGTTCATTTAGAGTTCTGATCATGTGCTCTGCTATGCCATTCTGCAGCAATGTCATGAGGATCATTTTCTCCATCTTGATGCCATTGTTTGTGCATAATTCTTTGAATCTGCGATCTGTGTACTCTCCACCATTGTCAGACCTCAACCGCTTCACTTTAAAAACAATTTCATTTTCCACCATGTCTTTCCATTTTCTGAAGGTATCAAAGACTTCTGATTTCTCCTTCAGAAAATAAACCACACCTTCCATGTAGAATAATCAATGAAGGTGACATAATACAGCGAGCCTGCTAGATATTGAACGAGAGATGGTCCCCATACATCCGTTTGAACAAATTCTAACTTTTCTTCCTTGGTTGTCTTGCCAATATTTGCAAAGTTGGCCTTCTTCTATTTGCCGAAGATGCAATCTTCACTTAGGCCGACATCTACGCTCTTCTGATCAGGTAGCTTTCCCTTTGACATGAGTGTTTTTATCTCTTTCTTGCTCATATCACCAAGCATTTGATGTCATAGGTTTGATTTTCCATCAGCATCTGCGCTTTCAATGATATTCTCTAAGTTTGAGGTTACATAGAGAGTATCAGTCTTCTTACCACGAGCAATGATGAGTTCTCCTTTGGTAATCTTCCATTCATAGCCTGAAAAGATTGTACAATAACCTTCTCTATCAAGCTGTCCCACTGAGACCAAATTATTTTTAAGGCCAGGAACATGTCTCACTCCTTGCAGCTTCCATGTAGCCCGGTTCAACAACTTTACATGGATGTCTCACTTTCGCACGATCTTCAAGGTTTCATCATCGGTTAGATGAACCTTCCTGAAATCACCATTAATGTAGTTCTCCATGATTTCTCTGCATGGGGTGGAGTGGAAAGATGTCCCTGAATGATATTCAATCGAACTATTGACGCTTAGAATCATAACATCACCTGCTTCCTCGGTCACGTTTGCAGATTCCTGTATGCCGGTATCTTTCTTCAGTGCTCAGCAATCTCGTTGAAAGTGACCCCTCTTGCCACAATTATCACAATTGGAATCTTTCTTTCCCAATCTAAATTTACCTTGTCTAGATTTTGATTTGCTACGATTATAGTTTCTTTCTGAAGTTTTCCTTCTTTACTTTGTGTGCATAGCTGAGGAGGTTGATGCTTCACATGATTCTCTTTATTGAATTTCTTCACTCAATACTAGATCTCGTACATCATCAAACTTTAATTTACTATTTCCCGACGAACTACTAATTGCTGTAACGGTAGCATTCCAACTGTCTGGTAGAGAGGATAAGATAATCAAAGCTCGAACTTCATCATCGAACTCGATTTCCACTGAACTTAGCTGGGTTGTGATTGTGTTATGTTCATTCAGATGTTGAGCCACCAATGTAACCACCTTATCAAATGAACTTTGTTTGATGCCAATGGCTTCTTGTCTAGGAAGCACATACTCATCACGGAGGTGCTTGCAATCGAGTCGGATTCGTATACTGACTCGGGTGTGGCGGGACATGCACCCATTATTTTACATTAAAAATTCAAATAGGGTGCGGGTGGGGTGTGGGTTGGCCTAAAAAAATTTAAAAAGAAAAGAAAAGAAAAAACTCTCTTTCTGTCACGCCCCACTTCCCAAAAATATGGAATACGAGCACGTAACAAAAGCTCAGCGAATGATTATCATCATCCTTAAGCTGTTTCAAGAAATCTTTACAACACATCACAGAATTCATCAGAGTCAGAAGCAAAAGGTGGAACCAACATGCAACATTGAATCAATTCACCAACATAAATTACTTGAAATCAAATACCATGTTCTCAAATAAATCAGAGTCTGGAAGAACAACTATCTTGGGTCACATCGCCCAAGTACAAAATAATATCCAAGTCTCAAAAACACGAGAATAATACAAGTCTCACGAATACAATATTGTTCTTAGCACGATACAAGAATAATAATAATAAGCAAAAGTAACTAATATTTCAAGTCACCAGCACCATCTGGAATCTGTTCGCCATAATCTGCAATTCATAGAATGCAGGAAAGGGGAAAGAGAAAACACAAGTACCCGTCAATTGCAAGTCCGGGTCACAAATATAGTAGGATACAAGCACATGGAATGGGGAAAACTAACTAGCACATGGTATAGGTATAATGTCAACCTAGTCAAACTAGCATGGCAAAAGTGTCAAGAGTCATGTAAACAGGTAACCAATAAACATGCATCAAGTATCAAGTGTCGTGAAATCTTGTATCAGGTATCATGTTTCATGTAATTCAAGTTTCATGCATCATGTCTCATGTATCAGGTAGTCAAGTAACTAGCAAGCAGGTATCATGTCATGTATCATGTTCATCTATTAAGTTCAAGTCTTGTGTGATTACTTACTAGGAAGCACGACATGCAACCCATACTACATGGTTGCTACAATACAACAGTTTCGCTTTAGATTTCATAGGGGACATGCAGGGCAGTGTACTCTGGTACAAGCTCCAAGTATCATGTAAACAAGCTCCAAATATCATGTAAACAAGCTCCAACCCAAAACAAGCTCCAAATATTATGTGTGCACGTGTCATGTAAATCGTGTCAAGCTCCAAGTGTAAACAAGCTTCAAACCAAACCGGGTTCTTCCGAGTATACATTTCTGCACTATCCACTACTAGATCTGTCCCATAAACCCCGGCTTGATTACTTTTATTATTAATGTCCAACAGGCATGAATACGTGAAAACTAGAGTCAAGTAAGTATGATAGGTTCAGGTATAAGTTCAGGTTATCAAATCAGCATGCATGGGTAACATACATCCACATATACGAGCAAAATATACTAGGTTTAAAATCAGGACAGCAAGACTAGTCAGCACTAAATCAGTGATTCAAAGAGCTATAAGCATGCAAATCATGATCCGTCGAATGATCTGGAAACTAGACATCCACACGCTTCTAACGAGTATAATAAAGACATATACTAGTTCACAACATCTCAGCCTAAAACTCATTTCAACACAGATTTTATGTACAGCCAGAAAACAGGGGAATGACTTCCAACACATAAAAGCAGCATGTAAACTCATCAAATAAATTCACGGAAAATCTGAGGTAATCCCCTATAGATATAGACTCAAAATAATAATTTTCATAATATTACAGGAATTATAGATATGTTATCAAAAATAGAGAACGACATGAAAGCATGGTTTGGCGAATCTGGAAATTCTCAACACTGCTGTACAACAACAAGCATATCTAGCAAACAGCAAATCGAAATCCAGTTCTGCCAAAACAGCGTGAAAATAGATAAAATTCTGCATCTTTCATATCTCACATAAAATTTTCATACAGTAAATATAAATAGGGTGAAAACTGAAATCAGCATAGAACAACACGCAATTTACAGAAAAAGTAGATCATGGAAAAGATATGAAATATCCCTCAAAACTTTTCTTCAAAATACCACATAAATCTGGAAACTTCCTAACATCATGAGGAAACACTGGACAAAATATTGTGGCATGATATTATGTGTAACCTAGATCTTGAAATTTATTTATTAACAAAATCTACCCTAAACTGAATCTGGAAACTACCGACACACATGCACTAAAATTATCATATCTTCTTCATACGAACTCCAAACGTAGTGAAACCAGTGTGGTTTGAAAATAGATTCAATTCTCTATAATTTACTGTGAAATATTCACGTTGAGATTCGGACCCTAGCATAGGTGAAAACAGAAAACAACACGACACAGTCCGAAATTCCAGATTTCACACTTCATCTTAAAAACGTCATAACTTTCACAATAATGAAACAAACTCACTCAAATTTGAAACACAGCCTACCCATCATCTAAATATCATTATTAAGGGTTTCTAACATAGCCAAGCCTAATAGTTTCATATGGGCATCCAACACGTCTTATGCAATATCTCGCATGCACGATCAAAATCGAGTTTTGGGTGAAACCTACAGCATCAACCTATCAGTTCTCATGTTTTAAGTCATCCATGGCCTGATTTACACAATAGAGACAAAACCCACAAATAAAAATATAGTTTTTGGCCGTCTCTAGTCTCAACTGCCCTATATGTGAACTTTTTGACTTGTATCAAACTAATGACATGATGTACAAGTTACTTGCCTCTTAATGTCGATGAACGCGACCAAATAAAATCTAGCAACGAAATCCACGAGCGAGAAGGCTTTCCACGCGATTCCAAGCGAACCCACGAGCCGAAATGCGCCTACGATCGATCTCCTTGATGCACGAACCAAAGTGGGCGATACCCACTTCACAAATCAGCAAGCGGAGAAGTTGGGGGACTGTTTTGGATGGATGGTGTGCTGGTTTTGGGGATGCCGGCCACAAGTAGGGGAGTTTATGGATGTATGGGGATGTAGAAGTATATGGAGAAGGGCTTGTAGTAGAGTATAGCAATGGAGGGCTTGGTTTGGGAGGCAAGGAGGGGTCGGCCTAGGCTAGGGGAGTGCAGGCCGGGATGGATTGAAACAGGAGAGGAGCCGGTTTGCACTTAGGGAAGGAGAAAACACAATTAGATTTAGGGTAAAGGGATATTAGCATATATATATACGGGTAAATTGTGGGTTAATGGGTAGTGAGTATGAATAGGAGTTAATAGGTATACAATTAGGTAATGGGTATTGGGTAGATTTTAAATGGGAATACAAAATACAATGAATTCTATGGCTCCTAAAAATCTCCTTAAGGGCAAAAATCATGAATTGGTCAAAACACATCCAAACATCCACCACAACACCAAAATAAATAATAATGGTGAACGAGACCAAGAAAAAGGGAAAAAGAACTCAAAATGGCG
Source organism: Hemerocallis citrina (assembly GCA_017893485.1). NCBI lineage: Eukaryota > Viridiplantae > Streptophyta > Magnoliopsida > Asparagales > Asphodelaceae > Hemerocallis > Hemerocallis citrina. Next base: position 1,026,380 of record JACEHZ010000239.1, on the reverse strand, counting down.
AAAAACGAACAAACGATGCACAATCAGCACAAGTAGGCAAAAAATGCAAGAAAAAGAAATATATTGAAAATAATCCAATTAGAAAACTTAAAATAACTAATAAAATAAAATTTATAAAATAATGTTATTTTCTAACAATAACAAAAATAGTAATAATGCAAATAACAACACTAGCAAAATAATACAATTAGTAACAGTATTAATAATAATAAAATGATAAAAATAATAAAAGTAAAAATGACAATAATAAGAACAATATTAAATACAAAATCATAGAAAATAGTTAAAGCTAAAATTATGGAACAAAAATAGATTTTAAATGGAAAATCCAATAATACCTTTTGACAAAATAGTTGAATACCGAAAAAAAATAATTTGCGAAAATTTTAAATACAGAAAATATCGAAAAATACCTTTTCTGAAAAACAGGGGTTACACTTCCACTATTTCTCTTCCCCTCTCTTTCAACCAACTTTAATCCCCAAATTCAAGCATGATCAAAACCCAAATCCTTTCTCTGTCGTCGCCTCTTTCTCTCTCCATTGACTTCTCTTCCTCCGTTGTCGCCTCTTCTGATTCCTCTGCCGTCGGCTCTTCCTCTTTTCGCCGTCGTGGCCTCCTCTTTCCTGTAATCTCTCCCTTTCTCTCCCCACAATCGCACCATCATCGCCACTGTTGACCACCTCAATTTCTCTGGCCGTTTCTCCTTCAACCCCAATTTCACTCACAATCCCATATTTAGGTGTGCTAAAAAATCAGAAATTTGTTTAGAAGTAGCTTTTTTAGTTTGATTAAATCCAGAAATTTGTTTCATTTAATATTTAATTTTTGTTTTGTTGAAATGACTTGATTGGTGTACAAAATAGAAACTTTTATTGAACTCATCTATGTTTTTTATTCTTAATTTTTTAAAACTTTTTTAGCCATTTTATCATCAAACTAGCCTTCTTTCGAGCTTGTAGAAATTTTGACCTTTGAAGATGAGTGAATCTTTGTGATTGTATGAACATAATATGCTTGCTTTTGTTTACATCAATTGATCAAATATATATAATATGCTTTCTTTTGTTTTTGGTTCTTGTTGTTTTTAATGCTTGTTGTTATTTTTTTTGGTTTTTTTGCTTGCTATTTTTAATGCTTGCTAATATCTTTGATGCTTGATGTTTTTTTCTTTTGTTTTTGTTCTTGCTGTTTTTAATGCTTGTTGTAATTTTTTTTTGGTTTTTTTGCTTGCTAATATCTTTGATGCTTGATGTTTTTTTATATTTATAACTTTGATGCTTGATGAATTTTGCTCGATGCTTGATGCTCGATGCTTGATGCCTCTTTTTCCAATTGAGTATGCATTATGCACTGTGTGGTAGGGTAAAAATGGCTTGGGGCCCAACCAGGGCCCAATACAAATCTCACTCAAAAATGATAAAAACAGTGATCCTGTTCGGCTTCGAGCCACTAAAGGGTCGGCGCCGAGCTTCAAGTGCACCCCCACAGAACTGGTCTCCTCGTATCCGACGAGCCTCAATGGTCCTCGGCCTCCGATCCGTGACAGCCCCACGGGCCGTCCCCCCATCCTGGCGAGGCATGAGGATGACCTGGTACAGCCTAGGCCCTCCGATTCTCCCAGAGGCACAGGAGACCCATGATCAGCCATGTCAGCTCCAAATACCACCCAGGGTTTTGCCACGTCAGCCCTATACCACTCCTGGTATTGCCACGACTGCCCTAAACCCCCTGGGCCTTCTGCCACGTCAGGCCCATGGGCTTTCGGATTCAGACCCGGCCCCCAAGCGGATCCAAACCCGGTTGGAATTCTCTATAAATACTAAACCCTCACCCACCTTTTCAGGTAACCAATCTTTTACCACTTAAATTCACCGAGTTATTGCTACTCTCTCACAGAGACTGACTAGATCGTCGGAGGGTCCGCCACCGGGATAAACCCCGGTGTTTCAGGACCGTCTGCAGGTACACAAGACCTCGGATCCAAACCCTCTGATCCGAGCCCAGACATCCACCTCATTCCGAACCCGTCGCAGGTTCCGCCCGGTCAGCCGAGGGTCGTCAGACGAGCAGCTTTCTCCTTCAATACAAATCGAGTCCGAACTCACACCTGGTGCATCCACACGTCTCCCAGAAACAAACCGCATCAGGTTGGCGCCGTCTGTGGGAACACTGCTTCAGAAGCCGACCCGACCCCGACCATCAAGGGACCTCGACAGCCGAACTCTCATGGCCTCCAAGGGCAAGGGGGCTGCTTCCTCCGTCAATCGACGGGACTCGCCCCCACCAACTGCTAACGCCGGGCCACGCATTTCAAAACACAGGGCTCCCCATCAGGAGTCCCAAAGGAGCGTCACCCATCAAGTCCAGCCCGACCTATGGGGGATAATCGTCAACCGTCAGATTACCCGCAGCAGGGGAAGGGCCGCTTCCAACCCGGCCCCGAACCATCCAAGACCGCCACCCGAGGGGCGGAGGCCAGCGCTCAGCCGCGTCGGAAGGCAACGTTCAGACCGACCGAACAGGGTCGAGGGAGCCCCCGTCACTCACAAGGAGTTCCAGGACTTCCGAAGAGAAATTCTTGGGGCTCTCCGACGGGCCCCCAGGGAGGAAACCCTCCATTCCCAAACCGGGTCGGACGCCGAGGCCAGCGTGTCCCGCCCGTCAACAATCCAGGCAGAGGACGATGGCATACTCCTAAGGCGCCTCCAAGAAATGGAGGATCGCCTCGATCACATAGGAGACGGCGGCCAAAGAGTGGCTCAGGGGTACAGACCTGTCCGTCCTCCCTTCTCCGCCCCCATCCTCCAAGCGGAAATACCCAGGAATTTCCGACCCCCTCAATTCGAGACCTACAACGGCGAAGGAGATCCTGCTGATCACATGGAGGGTTTCAAAACCCTCATGATGATTCACAGCGCCTCGGATCCCCTGCTGTGCCGAGCCTTCCCTGCCACCCTTCGGGGTCCGGCTCGTGAATGGTTCTCGAAGCTCACCCCCGGCTCCATTTACTCCTTCGACCAACTAGAGGGCAATTTTCTTGCCTACTTTGTCACCAGCCGGAAGGCCGAAAGGACCAGCGCCTCTTTACTTGGGCTCCGACAGATAGAGGGGGAGTCACTCAGAGTGTTCGTCCGGAGGTTTACCGCAGAGGCAAGGTCGGTCTCCTCCCTTGATCCTGGCGTCGCCTCTGTGGCATTTCGGCACAACGTCCATCATGGACAGTTGAAGGCTTCTTTGGCGAAGAAATCCCCCGTCGACTTTCCCGACCTCCTCAACAGGGTCGAGAAATACATTAGGGCGGAAGAGGCCCTTAACCCCGAAGATACCAGGGAGGCCACCGGGAAGGGAAAGCGGAAGGTCGAAGAAGTCGAACCATCAAAGAAAGCTCCGAGGGACGCAGGGGCCATGAAGAAGGTCCCGCCGGTCCCCCGCTTCGAGAGGTACACTCCCTTGATGCATAACGTATCCGCCATCCTCTTAGAAATCGAAGACAAAGGCATTGTCCGACTACCTCCCCGATCTAATAACAACAAGAATCGAGATCAGCGCTTCTACTGCCGCTTCCACAGAGATCATGGGCACGAAACCGACCAATGCCGGGCCCTGAAAGACAAAATTGAAGAACTCATCTCAAGAGGGTACCTCCGAGAATTTACCCGAGAAGGCCCACGGGATCGGCGAGATGCTAAGAACTGGAGGCTCTCGCCCCCGAACCATACTCCGAACCGCATCCAGGGTCGGAATTCCGAGTCCAAGGGAGCCGCGGATACGCCATTCATCTTGCACTGTGTCCACGGAGGGCCAATGGGAGGAGAATCAAATACTTCCCGAAAAGCCTTCATCCGGGAGGTGAATGCTGTCCAAGACAACCCCTCGCCCAAACTACAACCGATGCCGGTCTCCTTCTCAGGAAAGGACCTCGAAGGCGTTCGCCTACCCCACTGCGATGCCTTCGTCATTAGTCTCCACATGGCTAATTGTGAAGTTCGCCGAATCCTCGTCGATAACGGCAGCTCGGTTAATATTCTTTTCCTCGAAGCCTTCGAGAATCTCAAGTTACCTAGAGGCAAACTCAAGCCGACCGGATACACCTTGCATGGGTTCTCCGGCGTCCCTGTCGTGATAGAAGGGATTGTTACCCTCGACGTTACCGCAGGATCGGCTCCTGTCAAAAGGACCAAGTCCATGAACTTCATGGTAGTCAACGTCAAGGCGGCTTACAACGCCATACTCGGCCGACCCGGACTATGCTCCCTCCAAGTGGTGCCTTCGGCTTACCATCTGAAACTTAAATTCCCCACCCCGCAAGGAGTCGGCATCGTCTGAGGCAGCCAAGAAGCAGCACGATCGTGCTACATGACCACCGTAGGGGGAGGTGTGTTCCCCCTCGACGCCGTCGAACTCGAACCCGAGAGGGACGGCCCTGCTCCCAAATCTGCCATCAAGCGGGAGGAGGTCCCAGTCGACGCCAAGCACCTAATGAAACTCCTTGAGGGGCGAACATAGGTTCTAGCCTGGCTAAATGTAAATATATTTTTGTGTAAGCACTCATGTGTAAAGGGCCGTCTTAGCGGCCCTCCCTATCTTATACGAAAGAAATCTCTTTTTGTCAAACTCCAGACGCCTCGGCAGATCCGACCTAACGCCGGACAATGGGATCGGCACCTGAGTCCTCACTCCGGTATCGTCCCCAACGCCTCGGTAGGTTCAACCCGAATCCAGACCAGGAACTCTTTCTAAGGCCCCACTTCGATCCCTCGCGGATCGGCGGAGCCGAACCTCGCTTCCGCCATCATTCACTACACTACTAGCCGGAGCAAAGAAGGAAAAGAATTCTTTATTCATACCCTTTTATTTTGTTCTGAGAAAACAAACAAAGACCATTACAGGACCATTCCACTCATCTCAAACTAGAGGAAGTCGCCATCTTAGGGCCCCCCGGGTCCGACGAAGGACGGGATTACTCTGACCGAGCGACTAGGAGCCCTCTCCTCGTTAGGATGGTCCTTAGACTCAGCCACGGTCGACACCCCAGCCACGGAGCTCTGGGCGTCATCCGGTCGCATACGCTGCAACAGCAGCAGCGCAGAGGGAACCCCCTTCGCTTGCCGACCCACGGAGGAAGATGGCGAGACACCCAGCATCGTCTTGTAACGGTGTATCTCCGTCTCCTTCTCCACAATGACATCGCGAAGTAACCTCTCAGAAGAGGGCCTCTGCACCGAGGCACTCGACATGGCCTGTCCAAGGCTTGCACCGCCGAGTTCCCGATCCACCATCGCCCTCCTCAGCCGGCTCGCCTCCTCACTTAAGGCTTCAGACTTATTCCGATAATAGTTAAAAGCCGCATCAGTGTCACGAGCCCCCCTTCGGTAGCGAACCAACGCGGCCTCCAGGGCCTCAACTTTGCTCCGGAGCCACGCCACGTCGGAACGACGGGGGTCCACCTCGAAAAGGGGAGCCGCAACCTACAAGAGAACCAGCCAACTCAACACACATACGCAAGAAGGTTCGGAAATATCTGAGGTCAAAACACTTGGCCGGTCAAAAATCTTTTTCTATAAATTCAGTTGCTTCTTACAAAAAAAAAGGGGGGCGGTGGCCAGTCCACGGGAAGCAAATACAATCGAGAGAGGGAAAAAGAAAGACAAAATTATACAACTTATTTTCCCACCTCAGCGTCGACAGACGGGTTCACAGGGGGGTCGGCAGGCGGGTCGAGAGCGGGCCCTTCTTCGCCAGTAGTCTTCGGCGTCCCCTCGATCTCCATGTTGTACTCAAAATTGGACAGATCGACGGTCGGGTAGAAGTGCCTCACATGACTGAGGGCCTTCGCATAACATTCGTCCTGGGCCTTGATCACCATCATCTGACCCGCATTCGTCAACTCCTCCCTCTCCTTGGCGAATTTCTTCTTCAAGGAGGCCACCTTCTTCCCCTACTCCGCATCCTTGGCCTCGAGCTCGAGCTTCATCTGCTGCTCCCTCTTGTGCGAGCCCTCGAGTTCGATCCGCATCTCCTTCATCTCCCGCTCGCTCTTATCCGCCCGAGCTCGCTCTTGTGCCAGGGACGCCTCGTAGAGGTTCTTTATGTTAGCCCCCTGCACGCAAGCCTACGACCGACAAGCACAGATAAGGAAAAGACTTCCGCAGAAAAAACAAAGGGGATAGGGTCGACGAGCTAACCAGCACGGTGGCCTGCCCCAGGCGCATAAACGCCACCTCCACGGGCTCGCTCTCCATCGCCTTACGGTTGCGAGGGGTTGCCAACTTCTCCACCACCTCAACGGCCTGGGCCTCCTCGGTCAGACAGTCCCCCATCCGAACCGACCAGTCCGGTGCCCACCGTTGCCGCAACATCTCCACCACCGGGTCCTCTTCCTCGACCTCGATCAAGGGACCTTTCCCCTTGTCAAGAACGGAGGCCCTCGCTTGGCCCTGGCCCCTCGAAGTAGCCACCCCCTTGCTCGTCTCCGAGCGAATCCTCGAGGTCCTCGGCTCGAGCTGGGCCTCCGAGATGACTAGGGACGACTCCCTCGGCCTCTTCGTCGCCTCCCCCTTCTTCTCGGCCTTCTCCTTCTTCAGGGCGAGCCTCTTTGCCTTGATCGATGCTTCATCCATATCTGCAGAAAAATCCATTAAGAGCAATGAGCAAGAAAGTACGAAAAGATCGAAAGAAAAGAAACAACTACATACACAGAACGGCTGGGCTCAGTCCAACGCTCACCAGGTGGGCCTCCGTCACCTTCGTCCAATCGATACTATGTGACAGACGGAGGCGCTCGACAAACCCCCACTCCTCGGCCATCAAATTCCTCGGCCTCGGCAGTTGGTAACTCGGCTTAGAGTGGTTCCATCGAGTGGGAATGTCCCAGGGCTCTTCACTCCGGATCACCAGATATTTTTTCTTCCAATCCTTGATGGAGTCCGGGTGGCTGTGAACGACCTTCCTCTTACTCCGGGGCGAGATGTAGTAAACACCCTCAGCCGCCGAGCTGATCATCAACATCGCTCGGAACACATTCAGCCGCAGGGGTACCTTCTGTTCCTCACACATCAGTACAAAGCAGATAATCTGCTTCCAAGAGTTCGGCCCGTACTGCATCGGCGCCAAGGAGGCCCAGTTCAGCACATCCCGAACAAACGGGTGGACTGGCAGCCTCAGTCCGGAGATGAAGGCGTCCACTAGGAAGACGCAATACCAAGCAGAAAGGGGATCGGTGGGGCGCAGAGTAGAGCTCGGCAACAACAATTCGTAGTCGGACCCTATGTGGTACACCAGCTGCAGAACCTCCAAGTCCCCGCCCTCCAAGACGGTCGGGATCGCGTCCATCATCACCCTCTTCCAACTCGGCAAAGAGGGCTGCACGCCGAAGAGCTCCTTGTCAGAGAGGTCGTCGGGATATTGACGGAAAGGCTTCGGCTGCACCGGCGAACCTGTCATCAAATTGCGGAAAACAGGCGCCTGGCTCGAACCACCAGTCCTCAACCCTGCCTTCCTCGGAGCCCTCTTCCTCTTCTTGGCTTGCTCCGACGAGGGGGTAGATAATGGCCCCAGACCAGTCGGCATGGAACTCGAACCCGCACCCTGAACCATGGATCTCCTTACTGAGTCGCCCTCGCCTCCCTCCTCCTCGGAAGACAACTCCAGAACACGGACACCGTCCGAACCGTCACTTGCTTCCTCCGACTCGCTACTCTCCACCACGAAGGGATATTGGGAGCGTAACGGCCTCGCCTTGTGTACCACCTCCCCCTCACCTACTGGTTCCTCCCACGAAACTGAATCGGAAGGCTCCGCAGCGTGTACTGACTCCTCCTCAAGAACGGGCTCCTCCCACGACGTCGATTTGGAGGCAGGTTTCACTTCCCCCCTAGACGTCAACGCTGACGAACCAGATTGAGCCCTATCCATCTGTGCCTAAACTAAACAGACTTACCAACTAACCTGGGGTCGCGTCGGAAGGACGAGCCTTGTACAGCAAACTGCAGAGACGAGCGCTGAAGGGTTGGAAGATGTTTTGAGAAAGAAAGCAGCAAGAAAGAAGTGGGCGAGAGGGGGAGAGGGGGGAATACTTATAGAGGATAAAACGACTCCTCGACTTCCACAATTACTGTTCACCAATTGACGTGCAACTGCCGCCTGGAAAATCGCTCCACGTCCTCGAAACGTGCGCTGCTGACGTCATCAGGTGCCAGGCTGGCAGCCAGACGCAGGGGTCGGTTCGGATGGAGTATTCGGCAGAGAAAATATTTTACTTAAGATTTAAGGCGCCGTCCTTCGACAGACACCCCGGGCTCCAGCGCTCAGTCGGTTCCCATCTCACCCGCGAGCAGCTCGGGGCTTACAGCCTCGGTAGCCGAAACCCCGAACTGTTCGAGGGTGGGACAGAAACTACCATCACCTGGAGCCCTATCGGAAGACAGATTGGCCAACCTCCAATCGGAGACGACCCCTCTATCGGAGGCTCTTCAGCCCCAAGTCCGAAATACGGTTGGTGCCCCTCCCGTCCGGATCTCTCTCGGGCCAAACAACCGTGTCAGGGTCGTCTGACCCGAAAAAGGATCCAGACGGCAGAGCCACCACCAATCCGAGGCTCCTTATCTACCGGTTCGGATTTCGGTCGTTACCTCTCTCGCCCTGATCTCCCCTGGATCTGGCTACCGTATCAGAGCCATCAGATCCAAGAGAAGATCTGGGTGGCAGAGTAACCACCTCTCCGACACGACTGGGGGTAAAATTTTGTAAGAGACAGACGTCCGCCGGAGCAGACACCTCTGATGGCCAATGAACCACCCTTGCTGTGATCAAACCCGCTGCGGAGGGAGGGGTACTTATAGCCTCCCCCATAGGCCGGCCTTTATGACATGGGGAAAGCCAAACGACGGAAGCCCATGCGCCATGCATTTATTAGGCAGCGCATTTAAAGCCCCTGGGAAATTGGAACATCGCACAGATCCCGGAGCGCCTTCAATGCTCCGCGAAAATAGCGGACTACCCCGCTCAAACATTCTAAGGCACAACGGTTCGCCCTCACCCTCGCCGACCCGTAATCCCTCGCCCGCTCGAGGTCAGGTCTGGCACCATTGTGGTCTTCTCAGGAAGGCTCAACGACTCGCCATCACCCTTGTTGACCCGTAATCTCTCGCCAGCTCAAGGTCAGGTCTAGCACCAGGGTAGTCTTCTCAGGAAGGCTCCACGGCTCGCCATCGCCCTTACCGACCCGTAATCCCTCGCCAAGCTCAAGGTCAGATCTGGCACCAGGGTGGTCTTCTCAGGAAGGCCCAACGGCTCGCCATCACCCTTGTTAACCCGTAATCCTTCGCAAGCTCGAGGTCAGGTCTAGCACCAGGGTAGTCTTCTCAGGAAGGCTCCACGGCTCGCCATCGCCCTTGCCGACCCGTAATCCCTCGCTAAGCTCGAGATCAGGTCTGGCACCAGGGTGGTCTTCTCAGGAAGGCCCAACGGCTCGCCATCACCCTTGTTGACCCGTAATCCCTCGCCAGCTCGAGGTTAGGTCTAGCACCAGGGTAGTCTTCTCAGGAAGGCTCCACGGTTCTCCATCGCCCTTGCCGACCCGTAATTCCTCGCTGTGACAGTGTAAAAATGGCCTGAGGCCCAACCAGGGCCCAATACAATTCCCACTCAGAAAGGTAAAAATAGCTATCTAGCTCGGCCCCGAACCACTTCAGGGTCGGCGCCGAACCTCCTGTTTGCCCTTACGGTACTGGCCTCCTCGTATCGACGAGCCTCAGTAGCCCTCGGAGTCCGATCCGGGACAGTCCCACAGGCCATCCCCCCTCTCTGGCGGGGCAGAAGGATGACCTGGCGCAGCTCAGGCCCTCCGATTCCCCCCAGAAGCACAGGAGGCTCACGATGGGCCACGTCAGCTCCAAATACCGCCAAGGGTTTCGCCACGTCAGCCCTATACCACTCCTGGTATCGCCACGTCCGCCCTAAACCCCCTGGGCCTTCTGCCACGTCAGGCCCATGGGCTTTCGGATCCAGACCCGGCCCCCAAGTGGAACCAAACCCGGTTGGGATTCTCTATAAATACTAGACCCACACCCACATTTTGAGGTAATCAATCTTTTGCCACTTAAATATACCTAGTTATTGCTACTCTCTCACAGAGACTGACTAGAGCGTCGGAGGGTCCGCCACCGGGACAAACCCCGGTGTTTCAGGACCGTCTGCAGGTACACAAGACCTCGGATCCGACCCTTCCGATCCGAGCCCAGCCTTCAATATCTTTCCGAGCTCACCGTAGGTCCCAGAAGGTCAACTGAAGGTCGGCAGACGAGCGGCAATCTCCTTCAATACAAATTGAGTCCGAACTCACACCTGGTGCATCCAGACGTCTCCCAGAAATAAACAGCATCAGGTTGGCGCCGTCTGTGGGAACAGCTGCTCCAGAAGCCGATCCGACCCAGACCCTCAAAGGCCATCGACAGCCGAACCCTCATGGCCTCCAAAGGCAAGGGGGCTGCTTCCTCCGTCAACCAACGGGACTCGCCCCCACCCACTGATAAAGCCAGGCCACGCACGTCGAAACACAAGGCTCCCCCTCGGGAGTCCCAAAGGAGCGTCGGCTAGCCAGCCCAGCCCGACCTCCGAGGAGTAATCCTCAACCGTAAGATTACCCACAACTGGGGAAGGGCCGCTTCCAACTCGGCCCCGAACCATCCGAGGCAGACCCACAGGGATGACGGCCCACGGGGTCGGCAAGGTGATAGGAACCGGGGATCATCAACCCCGAACCCTAACCCAAACCGCACCCAGGGTCAGGATCCCGAATCCGAGGTATCCATGGATACGCCATTCACCCTACACTACATCCACGGGGGGCCGGTGGGGGGAGAATCCGATACTTCCCAAAGAACCTTCACCCAGGAGACGAACGCTATTCAGTACAGCCCCTCTCCCGAGCTACAACCGCGGCCAATCTCCTTCTCAGGAGAGGACCCCGAAGGAGTTCACCTACCCCACTGCGAGGCCCTCGTCGTTAGCCTCCACATGGCCAATTGTGAGGTTCGCCGAATCCTTGTTGACAATGGCAACTCGGTAAATATTCTCTTCCTCAGAACCTTCGAAAGTCTCAGATTATCCAGAGGGAAACTCAAACCAGCAGGATGCACGTTGCTCAAATTTTCGGGCGTCCCGGTCGTAGTGGAGGGAATTATCACCCTCGACGTCACCGCTGGATCGGCCCCTGACAAGAGGACCGAGTCCTTGGATGTCACGGTCATCCACGTCAAGGCGGCCTACAACGCCATCCTCGGCCGGCCCGGGCTAAACTCCCTCCAGGCGATACCTTCGGCCCACCATCTGAAACTCAAATTCCCCCCCCCCAAGGGGTCAGCATCGTCCGAGACAGCGTCGAAGCAGCACGGTCATGTTGCGTTGCCACCGGGGGAGGGGGCGTACTCCCCCTCAGTGCCGTTGAACTCGAACCCGAGAGAGACGGCCCCGCCCCCGAGCCCGTTGACGAACTGGAGGAGGTCCTATTCGACACCGAGGATGAGTCAAAATGGTTCCGGGTGAGCTGCTCACTCGCCGAAGACCTGAAGACGGGCATCATCGCTTGCGTCCGCCGCAACGTTGATCTCTTCGCTTGGAAGCCCTCCGATATGCCCGGGATCTCCGAAGACTTGATCATGCACCGACTGAGTGTCCTCCCTGACTCTAAACCGATCGTCCAAAAAAGGCGCAAAGTCGCCCCGGAGAGGCAACAAATTGTAAAAACAGAAGTGGACAAGCTCTTGTCCGCTCGATTCATCCAGGAAGTCAGCTACCCCGAGTGGTTGGCCAATGCCGTCATGGTGAAGAAAGCGACAGGGGGTTGGCGAATCTGCATTGACTTCACGGACCTTAACAAAGCGTGTCCGAAAGATCCTTTCCCCCTCCCGCGCATCGACGCTTTAATAGACGCGACCTCAGGGCACGAGCTGCTGTCCTTCATGGACGCGTTCTCGGGGTACAATCAGATCCGGATGTTTCCACCAGACATCTCCAAGACCTCGTTCGTCACCGACCAAGGTCTTTATTGTTACCGTGTTATGCCTTTCGGGCTGAAAAACGCCGGAGTCACGTACCAGCGACTCGTCAACAGAGTCTTCAAGGACCTGATCGGCCGCAACGTAGAAGTTTACGTAGACGACATGCTTGTCAAGAGCCGGGCTGGGCCGGACCACGTCGCCGACCTCGAGGAAGCCTTCGGTGTCCTCCGACGCCACAACATGAGGCTCAACCCGGCTAAATGCGCCTTCGGCGTCTCCACGGGGAAGTTCTTAGGATTCATTGTCAGCCAGCGCGGCATTGAGGCAAACCCCGAAAAAATACAGGCCATCATTAACATGTCCCCGCCCCGGAATGTCAAAGAGGTGCAGAGGCTCACAGGTCGGTTGGCGGCGATCGGCCGTTTTCTCTCCAAGTCAGGGGAGAAATCTCTCCCCTTCTTCAAAGCCTTGCGCGGGAAAGGGGGCTTCGAGTGGGGTACCCATCAACAAGAAGCCTTCGAACAGCTGAAGCAATACCTCGCCAACCCGCCTCTCCTCAGCAAACCCGAGCCGGGCGAGCCGCTTTGGCTCTACCTGTCCGCCTCGGACTGCGCCCTCAGCGCCGTCCTCGTCCGAGAGGAGGAAGGAGTTCAGAAACCACTGTACTATGTGAGCAAAGTACTGCACCCGGCCGAGACGAGATACGCGAAGATAGAGAAGGTGGCCTATGCCCTGGTTATGGCAGCCCGAAAACTTCGACCTTACTTCCAGGCCCACTCCGTCCAAGTACTGACCGACCAACCACTGAAGACTGTCCTCCACAAGCCCGAAAACTCCGGCCGATTAGTCAAATGGTTGATCGAGCTGAGCCAGTTCGACATTAGCTATCATCCCAGGGCGGCCATTAAAGGACAGGCCCTCGCCGAGTTCATAACTGAATGCACCGTCTCCGAGCAACCTGACATAGAAGAACTGGATCCGACCTGGGAGGTCTTTGTTGACGGCTCGTCATGCGAAACGGGGAGTGGGGCGGGCGTCATCCTTCGTGGCCCCGACCAATTCCTACTTCAATACTCCCTGCGCCTCAACTTTCCAGCCTCCAACAACGAGGCAGAATACGAGGCCATGATCGCTGGATTGACCCTCGCCCACCGAGCCGGTGCCAAGCGAATCCGGACATTTAGCGACTCTCAGCTCGTGGTCCATCAAATCACCGGGGAGTACGAAGCCCGCGACGACCGAATGATGAGGTATTTGGCGACAGTCAGACGACTCTTGGCGTTCTTCGACGGCGCTGCGGTTGTCAGAGTCCCCAGGGAACAGAACGCCCAAGCCGACGCGCTATCCAAACTTGCCTCTTCTTCCTTCGAGGGTCTCGATCGTACGGTGCTCGTCGAGGTACTCTTGGAGCCAAGCATCAGTAGCCCAGAGCCGGAAGCGATGTGTGTGCAAGAGGGGACCGGTCCGGACGACTGGACCACTCCCATCCGAAAATTCTTAAGCACGGCCGAGCTTCCTGAAGACAAAGCCGAGGCCAGGCGAATCAGAATCCGAGCTGAAAGGTTCGTCATGATCGATAACATCCTCTTCAAACGCTCGTACACCTTGGCCGACGGCAAACCATACCTCCGCTGCCTCGCCAGGGACGAGGCCAGCTACGCCCTCAAAGACCTGCACGAGGGGATCGGCGGATGCCACATGGGGAGTAGGACACTTGCCCGGAAGGCCCTGAATCAAGGGTACTATTGGCCCACCATGCTCCAAGACTCACAAGACTTAGTCAAGATGTGCGGCCCCTGCCAAAGATTCTCCCCTATCAAAAGGCTTTCTCAAGCCAACCTCCGATCCCTGGCGAGCCCTACGCCCTTCGCCATGTGGGGTATGGACCTTGTGGGGCCCTTCTCCCCAGCGGTAGGGCAAAAGAAATTCCTGATTGTCGCCATCGACTACTTCACCAAGTGGATCGAAGCCGAACCACTATCCAGCATCACCGAGCGCCAAGTGCAACAGTTCTTTTGGAAGAACATCATTTGTCGATTCGGGATCCCCCGAATCCTCGTCACGGACAACGGAACCCAGTTCCAAGGGCAGAACTTCCAATCTTTCTGTGAGGACATCGGCATCCAGCAGCGTTTCTCCGCCATTTGCCACCCTCAGTCTAACGGCCAAGCGGAGAATGCGAACAGGCAAATCCTCGACGGCCTCAAAAAGCGCCTTGACAATTCCCCCAAAGGGCTATGGGTTGAGGAGCTGCCCAGCGTACTATGGGCACACCGAACCACGCAGAGGATCCCCACGGGGGAGACGCCATTCAATCTGACCTATGGGACCGAGGCAGTCATCCCCGTCGAGGTCGGATTGCCTTCTCCCCGGATCATAGCCTTCGATGAAGACGACAATGCGTCCGCCCTGAGGGCTAACCTGGACCTCGTCGCCGAAGTACGAGAGAAGTCCGCGGTCTGAAGGAGCATTTATCAGCAACGGATCGAGAGATTTTACAACAAGAAAGTCCGCCCCACCAGCATCCAGGCAGGGGACCTGGTTTTGCAAAAGCTATCTGTCTCTGATCCAACCAAGAAGAGGAAACTGGCTCCCAACTGGGAAGGCCCATACCACGTAGTCGAGGCTGTACGCCCTGGTACATACCGACTGGCGGATATGAACGACCGACCCATCAGCCGACCCTGGAACGCTGAGCACCTCATGAAATTCCTGGGAGAGCAAGCTTAGGTTCTAGCATGGCTTAAGCAAATTAAAACTTTTGTAAACATTCATGTGTAAAGGGCCGCTTCAGCGACCCCCCCCCCCCCCCTGTCTGGTATAAAAGAAGTCTCTTTTTGTCAAAAGTTAAATACCTCGGCAACTCCGACCTGGTACCGGGCAATGGGGGCGGCACCTGGGTTCTCACTCGGGTCTCATCCCCAAATGCCTCGGCAGGTTCGACCCAATTCCAGACCGGAGGTCTCCCTGTCGCCCCGCATCGATCCCTCACGAATCGGCGGAGCCCAACCTCGCCTACACCGCCCTTCACCACCCCGCTAGCCAGAGCAAAGAAGGAAAAGAAAGCTTTATTCATACTCTTTTATTTTTGTGCGGAGAAAACAAGCAAATACCGTTACAGGACCACTCCACTCATCTCAAACTAAAGGGAATCGCCGACTTAGGGCCCCTCGGATCCGGCGAAGGGCGGAATCACTCCGACCAAACGACTTGGAACTCTCTCTTCGTCATGACGGTCCTTCGGTTCTGCCACAGTCGACACCCCGGCCACGGAGCTCTGGGCATCCACGGATCGCATGTGTTCCATCAGTTGCAACGCCGAGGGAGCCCCCTCTGCTCGCCGACCCCTCGAGGAAGATGTCGAAACACCTAACATAGTCCTATAGCGGTGTATCTCCATCTCCTTCTCCACTATCACGTCGCGAAGTAGCTTCTCAGAGGAAGGCCTCTGCACCGAGGAACTTGACAGGGTATATCCAAGACCAACGCCCCCTAGCTCCCGATCCACCATCGCCCTCCTCAGCCGGCTCGCCTCCTCACTTAGGGCTTCAGACTTGTTCCTGTAATAATGGAAGGCCGCATCAGTGTCGCGAGCCCTCTTTCGATACCGAACCAAAGTGGCCTCTAAGGCCTCGACCTTGCCCCGAAGCCACGCCATGTCGGAACGAAGGGGGTCCACCTCAGGAAGGGGAGCCGTAACCTACAAGAGAACCAGCCCACTCAAGACATATAAGCAAAGAGGTTCAGAAATTCTTCGAAGTTGGAACACTTAGCCAGCCAAAAAACCCTCTTTTTATAAATTCAGTTTCCCCATACAAAAAATGCGGTGGCCAGTCCGCGGAAGGCAAATACAATCGAGAGAAGGAAAAAGAAGGACAAAAATTATACAGCTGGTTTTCCCACCTCAATGTCAGCCGGATCCGTAGGGGGGTCGGCTACCGGTTTATCATCGGACCCTTGTCCGCCAGGGGTCTTCGGTGTCCCCTCAATCTCCATATCATACTCGAGGTTGGACAGGTCGATAGTCGGATAAAAGTGCCTCACATGGCTGAGGGCCTTTGCATAACTGCTATCCTGAGCTTTGATCACCAGGATCTGGCACGACTCAGTCACTTCTTTCTTCTCCTTCTCCGACCTCTCTTCCTGAGCCACCCTCGCCTTCGCCCATTCCTCCTTCTCCTTGTCGAAAGCCGCCTTCATCTCCGCCTCCTTCTTACGAGAGCCTTCGAGCTCTCCCTTCAATTCCGACACCTCCTGCTCGGCCTTGTCGGCCCGGTCTCGCTCTCGCTGCAGCGCCGCCTCGTAGAGGCCCCTCACATGGGCCCCCTGCACGGTCGCCTGCCATAGCCAGATACTACTAAGAAATCTTCCTTAAACAACATAACCCGAAAGCCAGGGGGTTCGATTGACTTACCAGCACAGTGGCCTGCGCAAGACACACGTACGCCTCGTCCAGGGTCTGGGACTTCATATCCGAACGGTCCCGAGGGGTCGCCAGCTTATCTGCAACCTCCACGGCCTGGCGCCCCCGGACCAGGCAATCACCCTCGCGGATCGACCAATCCGGCACCCACCTTCGCCGAAGTCTCTCCTCTAGTCCGGGATCCACCAGGGGACCCTTCCCCTTATCAAGGTCGGCGGCCGTACCCTGATCCGAACCCCCCTGGACCACCGCGTCCCCACCCGTCTCCGATCGAGTCCTTTTCATCCTCGGCTGAATGGGGGCCTCGGAGACCACCTGGGACAACTCGGTCGTCTTCGCCACGACATCCTTCTTCTCGGCCTTCTTCTTCTTCATGGCGAGCCTCAGCGCCTTAATCGACTCTTCATCCATTTCTGTAAAAAGATCCATTAAGAACAAATGAGCAAGAAAGTACAAGAGGAGTGAGAGGAAAGAAACAACCACGTACGAGGCACGGCCGGGCTAGGGCTCAGTCCGACGCTCGCCAGATGGGCCTCCGTCACCTTCCCCCAATTGA
The DNA here is from genome assembly GCA_017893485.1 of Hemerocallis citrina. Lineage (NCBI taxonomy): Eukaryota > Viridiplantae > Streptophyta > Magnoliopsida > Asparagales > Asphodelaceae > Hemerocallis > Hemerocallis citrina. The sequence continues at coordinate 1,009,399 of JACEHZ010000239.1, read as the reverse complement.
TGCTATACGACAGACGGAGACGCTCAACGAGTCTCCACTCCTCCGCCGTCAAGTCTCCCGGCCCCGGTGCTGCGTAGCTTGGCTTAGAATGGTTCCACCGAGTAGGGATAGCCCAAGGATCCTCACTCCGGATCACCAGATACTTTTTCTTCCAGAACTTGATGGAATCTGGATGACCGTGGACAACCTTCGCCTTACCTCGAGGCGAGATATAGTATACTCCTTCTGCCGATGAGTCGATCAACAACATCGCTCGGAACACGCTCAGCCGCAGGGGTACCCTCTGCTCCTCGCACAACAGCACGAAGCAGATGATCTGCTTCCAGGAGTTCGGCCCAAACTGCATCGGCGCCAGGGAAGACCAATTTAACACCTCCCGAACGAATGGATGGATGGGCAGCCTCAGGCCGGAGATAAAGGCGTCCACAGGGAAGATACAATACCTATCCGGCAGGGGATCGGTCGGCCGAAGAGTAGAACTCGGCAGCATAAGCTCATAACTGGGCCCTATGTAGTAGGCCAACTGCAGAGCCCCCAAGTCACTTGCCTCCAGAACGGTCGGGGATGCGTCCACCTTCAACCTCTTCCGACTTGACGACGACGGCTGGACCCCCGAGGACTCCTTATCTGAGAGATCGTCGGGGTAGCGACGGAAAGACTGGGGTTGTGCAGACGACCCTATCACCGAGTCGCTCGGGCCGCCAATCCTCGATCCCTTCTTCTTCGGAGCCCTCCTCCTCTTAGTCCGTTCCGGCGAAGGTGTAGACAAACGCCCCAGAACGGGCGGATTCAGAGACCCGGAGCCATCTCCCTCGGAGCCACCCTCCTCTCCGGAAGCCAACCCTAGGGTCCGGACTTCGTCTGAACTACCGCCCCCCTCCTCAGAGTCGCTGCTTTCCACCACGAAATGCCTCCGAGATCGCAATGGCTTCACATTGTGTACAACCTCCTCCTCGCCTACCAGCCCCTCCCCAGAGGTCGACGCCGACGAGCCGGACTGAGCCCTATCCATCTGTGCCTAAAGCTAAACGGGGTTACCAACTAACCTGGGATCACCTCGGAAAAACGACCTTGCTGCAGGAAACTGAAGGGACGAACGCTGAAGAGTTGAGGGGTTTTTTGAAAAGTAAGAAGCAAGAAAGAAATGGGCGATGGGAGGAGAGGGGGGAACATTTATAGGAGATAGGAACAACTCCTCGATTTTCGCAGTCACTATTCACCGATTGACGTGCAACTGCCGCCTAGGAAATCACGCCACGTCCTCAAAACATGTGCTGCTGACGTCACCCAGTGCCAGACTGGCCGCCCGGTACGGGGGTCGGTTCGGGCAAAATAACGGCTCGCCTTCGCCGGCGCTAAAGTACTCTTCTTCGGAAGATCCCCCGGCTGGCCATCACCCTTACCAGCCCGTAATTCCCCCTCGTCTCGAGGTTCGGCTTGGCACTGGGGTACTCTTCTCAGGAAGAAACAACGGCTCGCCTTCACCCTTACCGGCCCATAATCCCTCGCCTGCTCGAGGTCCGGTCTGGCACCCGGGTACTCTTCTTCGGAAGATCCACCGGCTGGCCATCACCCTTACCAGCCCGTAATTCCCCCTCGTCTCGAGGTTAGGTCTGGCACCCGGGTACTCTTCTCAGGAAGAAACAATGGCTCGCCTTCACCCTTACCGACCCATAATCCCTCGCCAGCTCGAGGTCCGGTCTGGCACCGGGGTACTCTTCTTCGGAAGATCCACCGGCGGGCCATCACCCTTACCAGCCCGTAATTCCCCCTTGTCTCGAGGTTCGGCCTGGCACCGGGGTACTCTTCTCAGGAAGAAACAACGGCTCGCCTTCACCCTTACCGACCCATAATCCCTCGCCAGCTCGAGGTCCGGTCCGGCACCCGGGTACTCTTCTTCGGAAGATCCATCGGCTGGCCATCACCCTTACCAGCCCATAATTCCCCCTTATCTCGAGGTTCGGCCTGGCACCCGGGTACTCTTCTCAGGAAGAAGCAATGGCTCGCCATCACCCTTGTCGACACATAATCCCTCGACCTCTCGAGGTTCTGTCGAACACCAGGGTACTCTTCTCCGGAAGAGACAACGGTTCGCCATCGCCTTCACCTACACGTAAACCCTCGGCTAGCTCGAGGTCCCATCCAAGCCGCAGGGCAGCACCACCAGGAAGGCCCTGTGATTCGCCCTCCCATTTTTTCTACAACCGTAAGCACTCCTCCACGGCTAGCTCCCGCACCCCCTGCAGGAGTGGGGGGCTTGTGTGACAGTGTAAAAATGGCCTGAGGCCCAACCAGGGCCCAATACAATTCCCACTCAGAAAGGTAAAAATAGCTATCTAGCTCGGCCCCGAACCACTTCAGGGTCGGCGCCGAACCTCCTGTTTGCCCTCACGGTACTGGCCTCCTCGTACCGACGAGCCTCAGTAGCCCTCGGAGTCCGATCCGGGACAGTCCCACAGGCCGTCCCCCCTCTCTGGCGGGGCAGAAGGATGACCTGGCGCAGCCCAGGCCCTCCGATTCCCCCCAGAAGCACAGGAGGCTCACGATGGGCCACGTCAGCTCCAAATACCGCCAAGGGTTTCGCCACGTCAGCCCTATACCACTCCTGGTATCGCCACGTCCGCCCTAAACCCCCTGGGCCTTCTGCCACGTCAGGCCCATGGGCTTTCGGATCCAGACCCGACCCCCAAGTGGAACCAAACCCGGTTGGGATTCTCTATAAATACTAGACCCACACCCACCTTTTGAGATAATCAATCTTTTGCCACTTAAATATACCTAGTTATTGCTACTCTCTCACAGAGACTGACTAGAGCGTCGGAGGGTCCGCCACCGGGACAAACCCCGGTGTTTCAGGACCGTCTGCAGGTACACAAGACCTCGGATCCGACCCTTCCGATCCGAGCCCAGCCTTCAATATCTTTCCGAGCTCACCGTAGGTCCCAGAAGGTCAACTGAAGGTCGGCAGACGAGCGGCAATCTCCTTCAATACAAATTGAGTCCGAACTCACACCTGGTGCATCCACACGTCTCCCAGAAATAAACAGCATCACTCGCCAAGCTCGAGGTCAGGTCTGGCACCAGGGTGGTCTTCTCAGGAAGGTCCAACGGCCCGCCATCACCCTTGTTGACCCGTAATCCCTCGCCAGCTCGAGGTCAGGTCTAGCACCAGGGTAGTCTTCTCAGGAAGGCTCCACGGCTCGCCATCGCCCTTGCCGACCCGTAATCCCTCGCCAAGCTCGAGGTCAGGTCTGGCACCAGGGTGGTCTTCTCAGGAAGGCCCAATGGCTCGCCATCACCCTTGTTGGCCCGTAATCCCTCGCCAGCTCGAGGTTAGGTCTAGCACCAGGGTAGTCTTCTCAGGAAGGCTCAACTGCTTACCATCGCCCTCCTTTACCCGTAATCCCTCGCCAGCTCGAGGTCAGGTCTAGCACCAGGGTAATCTTCTCAGAAAGTGTCAACGGCTCGCCGCCTCCCTTGCCGGCCCATAGACCCTCGCCGGCTCAAGGATCACTCTAACATCAGGACAACCCCCTCATGAAGGCCCGGTGATTCGCCATCCCATTTCTACAACCATAAACACTCCTCCCCGGCTAGCTCCCGCACCCCTGCAGGAGTGGGGGGCTTGTGTAGTAGGGTAAAAATGGCTTGGGGCCCAACCAGGGCCCAATACAGATCTCACTCAAAAATGATAAAAACAGCGATCCCGTTCGGCTTCGAGCCACTAAAGGGTCGGCGCCGAGCCTCAAGTGCACCCCCACAGAACTGGTCTCCTCGTATCCGACGAGCCTCAATGGTCCTCGGCCTCCGTTCCGTGATAGCCCCACGGGTCGTCCCTCCATCCTGGTGAGGCATGAGGATGACCTGGCACAGCCTAGGCCCTCCGATTCTCCCAGAGGCACAGGAGACCCATGATCAGCTATGTCAGCTCCAAATACCACCCAGGGTTTTGCCACGTCAGCCCTATACCACTCCTGGTATTGCCACGACTGCCCTAAACCCCCTGGGCCTTCTGCCACGTCAGGCCCATGGGCTTTCGAATTCAGACCCGGCCCCCAAGCAGATCCAAACCCGGTTGGAATTCTCTATAAATACTAGACCCTCACCCACCTTTTCAGGTAACTAATCTTTTACCACTTAAATTCACCTAGTTATTGCTACTCTCTCACAGAGACTGACTAGATCGTCGGAGAGTCCGCCACCGGGATAACCCCCGGTGTTTCAGGACCGTCTGCAGGTACACAAGACCTCAGATCCGAACCCTCTGATCCGAGCCCAGACATCCACCTCATTCCGAACCTGTTGCAGGTTCCGCCCGGTCAGCCGAGGGTCGTCAGACGAGCAGCTTTCTCCTTCAATACAAATCGAGTCCGAACTCACACCTAGTGCATCCACACGTCTCCCAGAAACAAACTGCATCACACTAGTATTCCTGAAAAAATTAGAAGGAAGAAAATTTGATTAATAGCTAAAATTTAATGAATAAGAGAGACTATGAATTGATTACTTTTGTATAGCTTCAAGTTAATATTGATATAAGATATTTAACAGTCCATGCTATGTTTTGTCTTTCTTATTCTTCATGTTAATATTAATAGAAGATGGGGATGATGATAATGATGCTATCTCCCTTGAAGAATGATCACTTGTTTAGTTGTTTTCGTTTATCTATTGTTATCATTTTAAGACAATGTTTTATAAGTATATTGTGCTATATTATCATTTTGAATCTCTTGGTTAATGAATGATTATTGACAATGATTTTTATTTTTTATACAAATATATAAATATTATTATATTTATATAATATATAAAATAATTATTTAAATATTAGCCGAATCCCAGTCGCACCCGCATCTCACTGTTTTTGAAAATTGCCGCAACCCCGCACACGCATCTCCTGCACCCGCATGCCCGCACCCGTATTGGTGCTTCCTAGCTTCTCGTAGATACTGGAGAGAGCCACCATAAGACCCGCCGTGGTCTTTTTCTTCGGTACGTTGAAAGCAACATTGAGAGATAACATCAATCGGATAACTCCAAGGGCTTGTCTTTCGAGAAGAGCCCAGTCTTCATCTTGCATAAATCCTCGTTGGGTTTGTGGTAGATTGGTGGATCTACTTACTTGCTTAACTGATTTGTCTCTTCTACTTCAACTTCCTTATTGTGCTATTTAGTTCCGCTGCGACAACGGGTATTCGTTGACGTCCCAATCCCAACAACTGGTATCAGAGCTTCAGGTTTCGGAGTCCCTTGGTTAAGATGACAGGTCAGGACGTCAATCCCAACAACTGGTATCAGAGCTTCAGGTTTCGGAGTCCCTTGGTTAAGATGACAGGTCACGGACTTTTGAAGATCAAGCAATTCGATGGAAAGATCAATTTCAATATTTGGAAGGTTGACATGTATGATGTCCTTGTTCAAGAACGTTTGTAGTTAGCCGTTAAGAAGAAAAAAAAGCCATCTAATATGAAGGAGGATGTTTGGGAAGATATTCGTGAAAGAGCCATAAGTCTGATCTGACTATCATTGACAGATGAGGTCAAGTGCAAATTTCTTGAAGAAGCTGATGTAGCAAGTTTTTGAAAAAAACTCATAGCTGACTACTCTGCTTTGTTGTGATTAGATCGGATGCATTGGAAGAGTAAGTTATTCCGTTTGTCAATGAAGGAAGGTACCGATCTCCAAGACCACATTACTGAGTTCAATAAGGTAATATCTGAACTTTAGGCGATCAACGCGGATATGTATGATGAAGATAAAGCTTTCAACCTGATATATTCACTGCCAGATTCATACGAGCTTTTGATCACTACCATGCTATACGGTAGATCTGCCAAGGAGAGTATTTTGGTAGATGGTGTAATTAAAGTATTGAAGGAAAATCAACTTAGGAAGGAGACTAAATCATTGTCTATTCCTACAAGTTGTCTAGCAGTAGATGGTCCTTCAAGGAGAAGACAAAGTACGATGCAAAAGGATTCGATCTGTTACCGATATTACAAGTGGCCAGGGCATACCAAGAAAGGCTGTTGAAAATTGCAGAATCATGAGAGTGCCAAGAATGGGAATTCAACAGCTAATGCGGTTAGTGCCTTTGATTCAGGTGATTCGTGCCTTCTTATTTCAAATTCTTTGGAAGTGAATTCTAGTTGGTTTCTTGACTAAGGGATTTCTTCTCATATTTGCTCTGAGAAGGAGCTATTTTCTACGTATAAGTTTATTACAGGGCATTGTGTGAGAATGAGAATTGGAGAGATTTGTGAAGTAGTAGATGATGGGACAGTTGAGTTGAAGATGCCAGGTCTAAACATGTTCACTTTAAGGGATGCTTTACATATTCCTCTACTTAAACAGAATCTGATTTTCTTGGGAACTCTTGATGCACGGGTTGTAGGTATATAACTCGAGGTAAAGTTTTGTCTGTTTTTCATGGTCATCGTAAGGTTATTAGAGGTATGAGAGTAGTTGGGCCAAGCTAAATCAATCTCTACAAGCTTTAAGGAATCCAAAATACTTGTGTCAGTGTTGCTCCTTTTCCCATTATTCATGCAAACTCATCTAGTTGCCACAACTAGCATCATCGAAGCGAGACTACGACGTTCGAATATCGTCGAGAGGTGGAGAATGCCTTAATGTAGGTGGAGTTTGTGCGGATGTCGGCAACTCTGCGATATTTCCTACTAAGGTGTGCTCTTGAAGGGGTATACTGATCAGTTATATTTGGTAAAGATTTGTTCAACTAGAAGAAAAAGCTATTGTTCTAAGAGTTTTTCCAAGTGGAGTTCATTAGAGTTTGGAGATGAATAATCACATCATGTGGTAGCACTCGTATGCAATCCAATGTGGAGATTGTTAGGAATGTGTCTTGAATACTCGTGGTTCAGATTAGAAGAAGGTATGATGAAGCACGGAGGTCGAAGCGTCGAAGAGATTAGAAGGGAAAATAGCAGCAGCAAGGTGTAGTAGAGTTGCGGTCGACTGTCTTGGGAGTCGGTTGACTGCACACCCGATCGCAGTTGTACATGATTTGGCCGAGAGGAAGATGGTCGACCGTCCGCGGCGCTGTATATTTTCTGGGCCTCGATTTGTTAAATTGTTTCAGCCTAACCTTCAACTTCAAGTTAGATCGTATGTCTCATATTCAGTTACCTCTCCTCCAGGTTATATCGGACGACTAAGAATCAAGATTAAACCTAGGGTTCTCTCTATTCTTCTATATATGTTGTAAACTTCTTCAATATGAGTGTAGAGTACTTTATTGATATTTTCTCCATTGCAAAGAGAGGCTTAAGAGAGATAGTTCTTGGTGAGTGAGTTTAATTCCTTGTATTGAGTGAATCAGTAGCTTTTTCTAATCTCTTTTAGTTCAATATCAGATCTCTGTATATTTCACCCCGGATTAAGTGAAAGCTAATTGGGATAAATCCTCATTGTGTTTGTGTTGGATTGGTGGATCTACTTGCTTGCTCAATTAATTTGTCTCAGCTACTTCGACTTCCTCAATGCTCTATTTAGTTCTGCTGCGACAACAGGCGTTCGGTGATGCCCCAATCCCAACAAAACAGTCTTTGGATGTGGGCAGAGATGAGGTGATATAATGTTACATCTTGCAATTAAACTATTTCTTGTTGAGATAATAAGATATTTCATGTTGCCCATATTTGTACGGTATAAACAGCTATAACAAGTTCTAAGTATACTTGAAAGGTTCTGCTGATAAATTTCTTTGTACTAGCACAGGTTTTGAGTTTGCTTAAGAGGTTATTGCAAAGGAGGTTATTGCAGAGGTTAATTGCAAGTGAGCACAAGTTTATAGAGCCTTTTTTACCTTTTTTTGTACACCAATGTATGTATAAAACTGTTCATATATGTAATTATTGAATCAATTGAATTTATCGATGATTTGGACTAAATTGTTTAATTATTATGCTTGATTATTGGAATGTTGCTGTGATGTATTTTTCTATTGTTTATTATGTTTGATTCATGGATTTGGGTATAATTATTAGAATGAATTCCTTAAATCATTGTGAATTGAATTACAAGAATTTTGATTTGATAAAATAAAAAATAAAACCACCACCACACAACTAGTCGTAAAAAAATAAAAAATAAATACCTACCCCGGCATTTTAAAATGCCGGGATAGGTCTTTAAATGGAATTTTAAAAAAATAAAATTAACCTATACCGGCGTTTACAAACGTCGAGATATCCTTATCAAATACCCCAGCATTTGCAAACACCGGGGAAAGTCATCCGCAACCCTGACGGGGGCAAGCACGGTGCTTGCGGCATCGCTTTTAAAGAGCTAGGGGGATTAACACGGCATTTATAAAATCCAGGAATGGACAAAAAAAATGTGGTTTGTCTTCCTATTTGTAGTGTTTGATTGCTTCACTAAGATACACTGCCTTTTAAGTTTAATTTATTGTATCTGTGGCTGTTGTGGAAAAACAATGGACGAAAGTTTTGAGTGGACAAGAGAATGGTTGTTATAGATGAATGTAATAGGGATGGAGTATTTGTGAGAGCATGTAACACCTGAGTACAGAACGATGGTAGCTGCTAGTAAAGGGATTGTTCATATTCGTTGGCTATTATCAGATATGAGTGTCACTCTTACAGGAGCTACTCCTGTTCATTGTGATAACTGAAGTGTGTATTGCACATTGCAAGAAACCCGATCTTTCATGAGCAAACGAAACACATAGAGATTTATTGCCACTATCTTTATGAACGTTTTGAAGCAAGGACAATTTCACTTCATTCTGTTATCTCTTCACAGCCGAAAACAGACTTCTTCACCAAATCTCACACTCTTCAGAGATTTCGATACTTGGTGGAAACTTACACTGTTCGACCCACCATGAGTTTGAGAGGGGATATTAGATATTATGTTTAGTCTCATATCGAATTATGTATTAGTTTAGTATCTGGTTCCCTCGTATATATATGTACTCAGTTATAATCAATCCAATAATATTTTCCAATCTCTCTGCTAATCTTCACAGTAGAAATTCTTCCACTGCTATCTAATTATGGCAGCATGGCGTATGAAATGTTTAATGACATTTCCTACATTTCAATAGGGAGTGGTTTCACACTCCTATCTTGGCTTTTCTCCTCATATAGGTTGGATCCTTATATGAAATGTGGTTAAAATTATAATAGAAAGATATATAATTAATTTGCTTATGCATGTCTGTTTCAAACTAAAGATACTAAATTGATTAGTATATTCAGTCACGTGTTTAGTCCTATTAAGAGTTTTGCCTAATGTTATGAAATCATCGTGTTTCATTTCTAATGGAGAAGTAATCATGGAAGGAGACATGTCTTTCAGAAAGTTAAAAAAATGAGCTGAGAGAAAAGAGTATTAAAATATGATGTGGCTCAATTAAATTGGTGTTTCTTTTAATAAAACTTTAAATTTGAATGACATGTGGATAGTTGTTTAGGATAGATATGATAATGAGCTGGGGTAGGGTAGGGCCTTGTATGAACCCTATCCCCAGGCTTACTTACTTTCTTAGTTTCTTAAGGGTCTTATTTCAAGCCCCGGCCTCGACCCTGACCTGACCTTTATTTATCTAAGCCCCAATCCTACCTGTCAAAACCAAAGGCCAGGCCTTCATCTGGCCCAACACATCTATTTTAGATGAATAAATTATAATAATTATTGGCTATTACGTACAAACAATACAATCATGATGTAGTTCAAAATTTGAACATTTTATATTCTTTCTAAATAAATGTATAAGACATGCTTTCACAACTAAGAATAACATCACGAAACAAATAAGAGAGATACCCAAATAGTTTCATGGAATATTATGCAAGTAATTATAGATAAGGTCTGTTAAGATAACATAGAGATTAAAAAAAAATATGAATTGATTTTATTTGATTGATTATAATTGAGTACAATATCTCATATATATAAGAGAGAAGCAAAGATTAAACTAATACATATTCCAATATGAGACTAAACTGTGTAATATAATATCTAACATAACATCCCTCTCAAACTTACGGTAGATCTACCAGTGTGAGTTTTCCACCAAGTATCGAAATCTATGGACAATGTGGGATTTTGGGAAGAAATCTGATGTCTGCTATGAAGATGTCACATAATGAAGTGAAATGGTCCACGTCTCAAAATGCTCACGGATATAGTGGCAATCAATCTCTATGTGCTTCGTCCGCTCATAAAAGACCAGGTTACTTGCAATATGTAAAGCGCTCCGGTTGTCATAGTGAAGAGGAGTATCTCCTGTAAGAGTGACACTCGTCTCTGATAATAGCCATCATACATGAACAATCTCTTTAATCTTAGTAGCCATCGCTCTGTACTCAACTTTTTTGGAAGAACATGCAACAACTGTCTGTTTCTTGCTTCACAATGAGATTAGCGAATCAACAATAAAGACACAAAAATATATGGTAGACCATCTGATTGTAATACCCCGTAATTTCTAAAGAGATTATATATATATATATATATATATATATATATATATATATATATATATATATATATATATATATATATATATATATAAGAAAAGGGAAAGGGGCCCACGATTGAAATGCATAGAGGTGTTGTGTTTGAAGTGGTGCTGATGTCGTGATGACGTCAGCGGAGAAGGTCCCACACCCGGTTATGATTGAGAAACAGCAGCGCTGTGCTGTTCTGTTTGGTTGTTCGATGACGTAGCGTATAGGGGGGCACTGGGCTTCTTCTATGTGTGACAGGGGTTAAGATTAAAAAGGAGAGATGGATTTGTATAGTCCCATATCGGGAGTATACAATAAATAATATAATATAAATATAATTGCCTATGATCAAGAGTCACCTAATTGGTTAACCGCCTTTTAAGAGGTAGCCTGTGGTGGGTAGTTGTATTATAAGTATTAATTTTTCTTCTAAAAATAATAATAATAAAAATTGTCTGAGTATTGAGGCGGGGCGTTACACTGGTAGTAGGTTCCCCTGCCCAATCTAAATCAGAATATGCACTAAGTTCCAACTTAGATGTAGAAGACATGAATAATAAGCGAGTGATAGTGCTCCAAAGATATCTAAGGATCTGAAGAAGTGCATTGTAATGAACTGAAGGGAGATAAAACAAACTGACTGACAATTTCTGACTGCATGAGCAATATCAGGTCTAGTTATGCATAAATAGACAAACTATCCAACAATCTCCCTGTATCTAGTGGGACCGGGAAGGAGGTCATCATCTGTGGGACGAAGTTTCACGTGAGGCTCTAAGGGAGTATCAGCTAATTGATTGTAAGAGAGACATGCAGCGAAAATAATATTTGATGTGTATTTCTGCTAAGAAATGAGTATCCCCCGAGAGCCCTGAACAATCTCTAAACCCAGAAAATAGCATAGTCTGCCAAGATTCTTCATATAAAACTACCGGTGAAGGTATCTCTGAATGGATGCAATGCCTGCAGAGTTATCTCCAGTATTAATCATATTATCAACATACACCAGTAGAAGTACCATTCCTTGCGGTGATGACCGCATAAACATAGAGTGAACCTGTAAGTTCTGACAAAAACTTGCCTGGATGATGACAAGGCAAAAATACTCAAACCAGGCTCGAGGAGCTTGTTTCAAACCATATATAGGTCGGCGAAGATGGCAAACAAGACGAGGAGGTGTTGTGAGGCCAAGAGGCGGATGCATGTAAACAACCTCATATAATGTACCATGAAGAAAGCATTCTTCACGTCCAACTGATATAACAGCCACTGATGGATAGTAGCAATGGCAAGAAGAGTGTGAGCTGTAGTCACATGTGCAACTGGAGCAAAAGCCTCATTATAATCAATGTCATGCTCCGGAATAAAACCTCGAGCAACTAAACGAGCCTTATGTCACTTAATGGATCCATCAGGTCGATGTTTGACCTTGAAGAACCACTTGCAACTAACAGGCTTGACTCCCTCTAGTAGTGGAACAACATCCCAAGTGCCAGTCTAATCAAATGCACGAATGTCCTTTGCAATAACTTCCTGCCACTCGGAGTATTGAATAGCTTTCGAACAAGTTCTGGGCTCATGTGTGGAGTGTAAAGCGGTGAGATATGCATGGAACTGTGGCAAGTAAGATGCTAGAGTGGTAAAACCAAATTGGTCAAAAGGATAAGTTGCGTCAGGTGTATAACATGCTGGTGGGATGCCCGAAGTTGAACGAGGAGAGTAACGAACCACTGGTGGATGTGCAGGGTGTGGAGGTGAGGTCGATGGTGTGGGTGCATGCAGATGTGGTGATGTGGATGCATGTGACTATGGTAATGTAGGTGCATGTGGCTATAGGGATGCAAGTTGTATGGAAAGATCCTCTGTAGGAGGGACAGTAGTCGTAGTGTCTATATGAGAAGGGAGAGGAGCTAAAAGGGTGGGATCAAATGAAATTCATGGAGAGGTATTTGGTGAGGTAGTTGAGGAAACTGGGGAATCGAGAAAACGAATATCCTCAGAAAAGGACAGGTAGTAAGGAGTTATCCACAAAGGAGACTTGACGGGAGATACGGACACGACGCACCAAGGGATCAAAGCAACTATATCCATTGTGCTCAGAAGTGATACCTATGTGAATGCACTTAGTGGTCGTGGTGGTTAGCTTCATGCGCTTAGTGGGAGCAAGAAGGACATAGCAGTTGCACCCAAAGGTGCGAAGCATACTACAGTTCGGTGGAGAGTAATGAAGAGCATCATGAGGTGTCGTACGAGATAGGGTAAACAAGGGAGTGACGTTAATGGGGCTGACATAAGTCATGATAGCTTCAAGCCCAAAAAGACGAGGAACAGATGAAGAGAGTAAAAGATCGCAAGTCTTCTTAAGAATATGATGATGCTTGCATTTAGGTACACTATTTTGTTCATGTGTGTGAAGGCATGACTGCTGGAAAATGGTGTCATGATACTGAAGAATCGATCGCATAGTAGTCGAAGTGTACTCACGAACATCATCTGATCGAAAAATCTTGATGCGCACACCGAACTGAGTTTGAATCATGGTCGTAAAGGCCTGGTAAATGTTAGGAATGTCATATCGGTGGCATGTAAGGAAAACTCATGTGTATCGAGTGAAGTCATCTATGAAGATAACTTAATAGCGATAGCCTTAGCTAGAAGGTATAAGAGAGGGTCCCCATATGTCAGAATGAACAAGCTGAAAAGCATGAGTGCTCTGAGAAGCGCTTTTTTTATTAAAGGGGAGCACTATATGTTTGGCTAACTTACAACTCTGACAAATAGACAAACGTGTAAAAGAAAGATGACCAAAGGCACCACTATGGGCTAAACTCTTTAAGCGAGACTCACTAACATAAGCTAAACGTCTGTGCCATATATCGGCATCAAATAACCTAACACCAGCAAAACTAGGATGAAATTTATGTGTATGTAGAAAATCTAGATGATATAGATGACCTTGTCAACTAGCACGCCCAAACTCTTGTCTAGTGTGTGTATCCTTCATAGAACAACCTAAAGAGTCGAAGGTAATGACAAGTCCACTATCGCACAAAGCACTAATGGAAACAAGATTCATGGATAAATAAGGAGCATAAAGAACATAAGACAATGTGAGGGTGGGAGAGCTAATAGATTCTGAGTGTGTAGTAAGTAGTGAGTCATCGGCTGTGTCAAGTGATGGAGAGTGAGAGGAAAGTGAGGTGCTAGTGATGAGCAGTGTATAATTACTAGTAAGATACTTTGATGCACCAGAATCTAAAATCCAGGAAGAATCATACCTTGAGTAACAAAGAATGCAGAGGCAGGGGAGCCAACATTGGTAGACAGACCCAAGAGTTTGAGTTCCAACTGAGCGAGACGATGCTGAAGATTGGCCCAATCAGCATGAGATGACAAAGCTGGAGTAATGGTCATGGCAGAAGATGTAGGGAAAGGAGCACGGTGAAGAGGAATGTGATTGGTGCTACTGATGCAGGGATCAAAATGAGGATGACGATGCAGATGTTGTCAGGATCGGGATCGGGATTGTGATATTGTTGCTGGCACCAGGAAGAGGGAGGATTTTCGAAATTGATGTTCCATGAAGAAGCACTAGTACCTGCAGATTATTTCTTTTTTGGATTTTTTTCAAACTTTTTTTAATATTTTGGATGGGTGACAGTGGCGGCGGTGGCAGCGACAGCGGAGACGGAGGTTGGTGAGCAAGCGGGAGGAAGGAAGGGAGTAGAGAGAAGTAGGTGGTGGGTTTTGGGTTTAGTTTGGGTTGGAATTTGAATTTGGGTTTGGGTTGTTTGGGTTTTGGGTTTGGGTTGATCAGTTGGGTTTAGTTGGGTTGTGGTTGAGCCTGGTTGAGTTTGGATCTGGTTTGGGTTTGGGTTTGGATTTTTTTTGTTGGTGTTGTTGTTAAGCTGGTCGGGATGGGATTGAAGGGTAGGATTTTGAGAGTTTGGATAGAGAGGGAGGTAGGTACTGGAGGGTTACGTGTTAAGATGGAGGAGAGGGTTGCAGGTGGAAGGTGGGGAGGTTGGGATTGGGTTTGATGGTGATAAGGATGCCGGGGGGGGCGACGTCGGGTTTTAAGTTTGAATGGAGCCTAGGGAAGAGGATGATAATGAGAGGGAGGAAAGGGTTGTAGGTGGAAGGTGGGGAAGTTAGGTTTGGGTTTGTTGGTGGTTAGGATGGAGAAACGTCGGGTTGGGGCAGCAGCGGGAGGTGGCGATGGGGTTGGAGTTGGACTTCAGGATTCAAAGCAGAGGTTGGTTACTGCTGTTGGTGCTGCTACTGTTGTTGTTGTAGCTGGCGCTGCTTGGCTAATGCTCTTTCTCTGTTTAAAGATCGGGATGGAGAAGGTTGGTAGGAAGATGACGAGGGTAATTAGAAATAGAGATTAGGGTTTGGGATTTGATTAGGGATTAGGTGTTAATGTATGCCCTAGAGGTTAGCTGTGTATTGACATTACTAGTTTACATTGTATCATGATATTTATTTCATATATGAGGCATTTCATTTATTGTGTTGTTTATTGTGATTAAATGAGCATAATAAAGTCCTTAGAATAGTAGGTTCAATACCATGGGACATCATGTGCATGACTTGATTGTGAGATCCTATTGGTTGTAATAAGAACACTATTTTTAAATATCCCTAGTCAAGTATTATTATGAATTAGGACAACAATAATACATAGAGACTAGTATGTGCGTAGAATGATGACCATATCTCACGGGTCATGGATATGAGATATCAAGTCTTCACATGGGTACATATTAGAGTAATAATGTACTGGACTGATTCACCAAGAGAACACTACATGGATCGTTATGTGAGTGTCATAAGCGGTTCTCACAGTGACCATGGTGTATATAGTCTTTTGACTTGAAGTCACTATGGTTCCCTACATGAGAAGTTATATATTTTAATGTAGTAAAACGTTGTCTGTAATAAGGTGATTATAAAGTCGACTATTGGATATACTACAAATCGTGCGGAGGGATGTGAGTGACTTAGATAGGATTTGTCTCTCTTACATAATATGAGCCATATCTATGGGCCCCTTGATTGAGTGAGGCTGCCAAATGCATGGTCGTGCTCAAATATGTCAATATGAGTATTGAGCTCATTTGTTTTAGTAAGTCTACTCAGACATAACAAACCAAAGATTGAACTATACAAGGGTGACACGCTCTATGCCTTGTGTTCAATTAAGATATCTGGACAAAGGGACTAGACTATAGGTAACATTGGTCACTGATAGGTTATGTCTAATCACTGACATTCCCGTTACTTGAGTAACAGTGATGTATTGCTAGATACTGCTCACTGTTTGTAATACTAGAATATAATTTTAGTATTACTGTCAACGTAATGGGTACCTACAGGGTCACACACTTAGAATGGATAGAAATTGGGATATAAATTCATGAGATGAATTTAATTGGGGATCCAAGTAAGACTTGGACTCCTGACATTGGTTGGCCATTTAATTAGATTAAATGGGTTCGGTAAAGTTCAAAAGCCCACACACGAATCTGAACCATGTCATATTTTGAGTCCAACAACCTCATTACTCTCTTAGGGTTGATTTTCTGCAGCTATATATATGATACATATCTGTGACAAATAGATAGATGAGAAAACTCTTGCCATCACAGAAATTGTGAGAGAGAGAGATCGTGAGGAACATCCTCTTCTCGCAGTTAGCACTACGGCATGAGGGAAAGCTTGATTTGATCCGTTTATGTGGATACCTTAGAGGCACTGCAATATTGTAGTGTTGTGATTAGCATACTGTGGAGACAACAGATCCATCTTCAAGGTATAACTCTTAAACACAATTTATGGTTTTTGCATGGATCCATGGCTAGGTTTCGATATTTTTTTGTATTTTTTCCGCTGTGTATTTAATCTGAGATTGTCATCGAAACCTAACATTAGGGATTAGACATGGAAGGGAGAAAAGGGATTACAGTTTGGGATTAAAGCTCAGATAACATGTTAAGATAACAGAGAAATTGAAGGCAAATATGAATTGATATTATTGGATTAATTATAACTGGGCACAATGTCTCTTATATATAAGAGAGAATTAAAGATTAAACTAATACATATTGAGACTAAACTGAGTAATATAATATATAACATAATATAATATCTAACAAGGTCAACAAAATTCTTAGTTAACCATAACTTATTAATACCAAATCAAGATAAAGACAACTTGATACTTCCTATACTATTATAATTAAGTAGGTTTGGGAGTGGATCAGAGGCAGCTCAATGAAGTCTTGGGCTTCAGGAGTTGAGAGGTGAGAGAACTCATAAACATAGCAACTACGGTTTGATTTACTTTTCCTATTAGCATATACGTGGGTTTAGGGTCAGGTAAAATAGGCTAAACTATGTGATGTATTATGTACATATTTCCAATACTAAATATGTAGGGTATGGGTAGGTCTAACTAGGGCTTTAAAAGGGCTAGGGTCAGGGCTAGGTTGTGGTCAGGGTAAGGCCTAGGTTAAACCCTGGACCTGACCTTATGTTTAGAAGCATCCTATTTCAAGGCTCTACCCCTACCCATTTGTATTGAGGGTTGGGGATGAATATGCCTTTTTCTATGGTCGGCCTCAGCTCTTTATCATCCCTATTTAAATCCACGGGGTACACAACCCCAACTCTACTATTAGAGCATTTGTAGTCGTTCCGACTCAAATTTTGGGTATTTGGCATATATGAATAGGAAATATGGGTTTCGACTGCAGTTGTTTGAACCCAAATTTTGGTTTTTAATTTTAAAAAATTGACGGACGAACTATGATTTCCCGTCCATTAATTTTTATTTTATTTTTTTAAATAAAAAAACAACGGTCAGGGAATCATTTCCCGTCTGAGAATTTAAAAAAAAATCTAAATTAATTCCTAATTTACTGTTAAATTAATTATAATTAAATCTTATTAAATATTAAATAAATCTTAATTCTTAATTAACTTCAATTAAAACATAATTTATACTCAGAGAAATATTTATAGGCTGTATTCTATAGGATTTTTTCCACCAAAAATCATACAAATGGACTGGGACGGGGCATCATTTCCCATCCGTGCTCAATTATTTTTTTTAAATCGAACGAAAGGGAACCCGCCTGTCGAAAAAATAATTTAAAAAAATTGGAACGGATCGGAAATCAAAAAAAATTTCAAATAAAAAAATAAAAAATCGAACAGATGGGAAATCATTTCCTGTCCAATATTTAAAATAAAAAAAAAACAGCGACGAAAGATGATCTTTCATTTGATTGAACGGAAGAAAAATCATCTTTCGTCGGCTATTTTTTCCAAAATCCTATTTTGTCTCCCAAATATAGCAAACGAATGTTCACCCAATACCCAAAATTTGGGTATATAGCGAACGACTGCAGCGTCATTTTTTTTCTATTTTTTCCAAAGAATGAGTATATAGCCAATGACTAGAGATGCTCTTAAGACGTTAGAGATTAGAGATATGTTTGAGTAATTTTTTGTTCACACATTCATGTGAACGTGATCTGGATCCTATTTTTCTCATATATATCTCTTTTATAATGAAAGCCGGTAATTATTTAATTTGTCATATTATATCTATATATTATGCTAATAGGAGAGAGAATGTACCCCTTCGCTCATTTCTTCATTTTGAAATAGAGAAATGAGAGAAAAAGTAGGAATTCACACATACCTTAACACGTGCGCACACTCAGCCACCACCTCCGCTCAATTTTCGACCGTCCAATAGTCTAGATGCGCAAAAACGTGCGTAATCGAGACTCCCGATCGCGCCACGTTGCCACCCAATCACGCATGTCCAATTCACTCAACGGGCGAACACATCACGTGATCAACGTCCCATGTCGCATGATGTCACTCTTGTGGTTCCAGAGAATCCAGCTACAGGACATCATTCTGGCACCATATTCCACTCAGCGGATGAGCACAGACTCATGGGCAATCCAAATCATTCCAAAAATCGTGCCAGCTCGATAAATCAATAAAAAGTAACATAAAATGATTTAAAATTAGGAAATTAAATTAAAAATCTAAAAAAATTATTAAATAAAGAAATTTAATTAGAATTTCTAAAAAATAATTAAAAATTTTAGAATCTATACAATATATTATGCTAAACCACTTTTGTCTAGAATTTTTCTCAATTTTTTCTTTTTAAAATAAAAAAAAAGAGGGCAAATGTAGGAGATAACTCCCCACACTTATTCCATCCAAATTGGAATTGGAATTGGAATTGGAATCTTCATTATTATATATATGTTATTAGATGAATTTTTCAAAAAAAAGTTACTATTTTCTTATTTCAAAAAACTGTGTGTTGTATAGCACAAGTTATACTACATATTATATTATATTATATTATATAAGTTTGTACGCTAGTATTCTATCATTAGACTATACTAGTAATTTATATGTACAATGCACGTCTTAATAAATATATATTTTTTAAAATTAAAATTTCGATGTAGTCTAGCTTCGAACATGAGATCTCTTTTATATTAGTTATGCACGGACAATGCACGTTTTAATAATTTTTTTAAAAAAACTGACGTAGTGATGACTCAAACCTGAAACCTCCTTCATATTAGTTATGTACGTGCGTTAAACACGTAGATAGATTTATAAATGACACTAATGCATTCTCCCATTATAATATTAGAGATATTATACTAATAGGTCTACCTCCTCTCCCCTTTCTTTATTTTGAAATAGATAAATAAAAGTAAAAGTAGGGTTTTTCATCTACATTAACACATGCAATACACACGTTTTAATAAAAGAAAAAAAAACAACAACAAACCCTCTCATCCAATCTCTTCGTCTTCCACTCTCAAAATCCAAAACCATCCAACCCACACCGCACGCTGACCCCAGCCGTTGCTACCCAAACCCTCAAACCGCTCGCCGCCCTCTCTCCCTACGCCACTCGCTGCCCTCTCTTTCCATGCCACTTGCCACCCCCTCACGCCGCACCCACTACCCACGCCGCACGTCGCCCCCTCACGGTGTGTAAGTATCATGTTTGAATTCGTGAGGAGTTTGTTAGGATTTGGAATGGGTTGTGGATTGTTAGGGTTTTGAGAAGATGAAGATAAGAGAGGAAGAAGAAGGCAGCGGCTGCTTTGGAAGAGAAGATTAGCCAAAATTGTTGATTGATTATTTTCTTTGATTCAAAACTTACATATGTGAAGATACAAAGCCCAATGGGCCCAAAACAATTTGGGTCATAACATAACAATCTCCACCTTGAACCAAATTGCATCTAAAACAAACTAAAACATAAAGCAAATGCATAAAGCAAACATAATCTAAACAAAGGTAAACATAAAGATATACTAGCAACATGCTAGAAACAAAACTAGCTCAAACTAGCTAGAAACAAACCGACATCAAACTTGAACAAAGCTTGAACTTTGCAATTGGAAGAGGCTTTGTGAGCATATCGGCCGGATTCGATTCGGTACCAATCTTCTTCACGGCAACCTTGCCTTCCGAGATCACATCTCGAACAAAATGGTATCGAATGTCAATGTGCTTCGTCTTCTCATGGTACATGCGGTCCTTGGTCAAATGAATAGAGCTTTGGTTGTCACAAAACACCGTAATAGGACCCTCGAGTGAAGACATCTCACCAACAAATGCCTTGAGCCAAATAGCCTCCTTAATAGCCTCAGTAATTGCCATATATTCGGCCTCAGTACTTGAGAGTGCAACGGTGGCTTGAAGTGTAGACTTCCAACTAATTGCACAATCTCCAAGGGTAAAAACATAACCCGTCAAGGAACGCCTCTTGTCCAAATCACCCGCAAAATCCGCATCCACAAAACCCGTCAGTTTCTTGCCATTACCAAAATCCAAACAAGCATCAATAGTACCTCTCAAATAGCGGAAGATCCATTTCACCGCTTCCCAATGCTCTTTCCCCGGACAAGAGAGATATCTACTTACCACACTAACGGCTTGAGCAATGTCAGGTCGAGTACACACCATCAAGTACATGAGACTCCCGACCGCACTCGAATATGGAACCTTTTCCATATATTTCTTCTCATCATCGGATTTTGGGCTTAAAGCGGCCGAAAGCTTGAAATGCGCCGCAAGAGGTGTTGAAACAACTTTTGCTTTCTCCATGCCAAAATGGCGTAGCACTTTCTCGGCAAAACTCTTTTGTGAAAGAAATAACTTTCTTTTGGACCTATCCCTTGTGATCTCCATTCCGAGAATCCTTTTGGCTGCCCCCAAATCTTTCATCTCAAATGCCGAACTTAGTTGCTCTTTCAACCTCCTAACTTCTTTCAAGTTTGAGGATGCAATCAACATGTCATCCACATAGAGCAACAAGTAAATGAAATTCCCACCATCCAACTTCTTGAAATAAACATAACTATCATAATTGGAACGATGAAAATTAATACTCACCATGAATGAGTCGAACTTCTTATACCATTGCCGCGGTGATTGTTTAAGGCCATAAAGGGACTTCTTCAAAAAATACACACGGTCCTCCTTTCCCGCAACCTCAAAACCCTCCGGTTGGCTCATGTAAATTTGCTCATCCAAATCACCATGCAAGAAGGCAGCTTTCACATCCATTTGCTCCAATTCCAAATCTTTCATTGCCACCAAAGAGAGCAAAACTCGAATGGAGGTGTGCTTAACTACAGGAGAGAACACATCATTGAAGTCCACACCTTGGACTTGACTATACTCTTTAGCCACTAGCCTTGCCTTGTATCGAAAATCCGTGGGATTTGAGCCATCAATCTTCCTCTTAAACACCCATTTGCAACCCACAATCCTCTTACCACTCGGAGGCTTCACAAGAGACCAAGTCTCATTTTATTGCAAAGATTGTAACTCTTCATTCTTAGCGGCAACCCAATTGGCCGCATCTTTAGAAGAAATGGCTTCCTTGTAGGAAGATGGCTCACAATACTCCATATCCTCTGCAATTGCCAAACAATAAGCAAAGTCGGAGTATCCATACCTTGTAGGTGGTCTTGTTTCTCTTCTAGCTCGGTCCCTTACTGATGCATATGGTTGTGCCTCTTCTTGGGCTTCCTCCAAATTGACATCATCATGTGAGATCAAATCATCACCTTCTTGGACCGGCACCTCCAACTCCACCTTCTTCTCAACCGTCTCATTCTCCTTAATAGTCGGCTCGGGTGCAACATCATTTGCCTTCAACATGGCCGACTCATTGAAAATGATATCTCTTGAAATAAGAAACTTGGATGATTCGGGACACCACAACTTATATTCCTTCACATTTGTGGGATACCCAACAAAAATACACTTCTTCGATCCAGGCTCCAACTTTCCTTCATTCACATGTGCATAAGCGGGACAACTAAACACCTTCAAATTTGAATAATCGGCCGTCTTACCCGACCACACTTCTTCGGGTGTCTTCAACTCAATTGAAGTGGTAGGAGATCGATTTACCAAATAGAAAGATGTGTTAATGGTTTTTGCCCAAAACTCCTTACCCAAATCCGCATTTGAAAGCATACTTCTAGACCTTTCAAGTAGTGTCCTATTCATCCTTTCTGTAACACCATTTTGTTGTAGAGTGTTGACCACCATCTTGTGCCAAACAATCCCTTCAGCCTTGCAAAAATTATCAAATTCACGGTTGCAAAACTCCAAACCGTTATCGATTCTCAACCTCTTAACTTTCCTTCCCATTTGGTTCTCCAAAAGTGACTTCCATTCTTTGAAGGTGCGAAACACATCACTTTTCTCTTTCAAGAAATAAACTCAAACCTTCCTTGAGAAATCATCAATGAAAGTAAGCATGTAACGAGAACCATTACCTTTGGAAGGCTCACGAGAAGGTCCCCAAAGATCCGAATGGATGTAGTCAAGTGTTCCCTTAGTCGAATGAATGGCCGTGGAGAAGCTCAACCTCTTATGCTTGCCAAATACACAATGCTCACAAAACTCCAAGTTGCCCGTGCATTGGCTACACAACAAGCCTCTCTTGCTCAAAATGGTCATTCCTCGCTCGCTCATATGCCCCAATCTCATATGCCAGAGCCTAGTAGCATCCTCATCCGACATAGTACCCGAACGTGCAATGGCGGCCGAGCCCGTGACTGTGGAACCTTGTAGGAAATAAAGAGTTTCAATTCTCTTCGCCTTCATGATAGTGAGAGCCCCTTTAGAGACTCTAAGGACTCCACCTTCACTTTGGAACTTACATCCCTTTTCTTCGAGAGATCCCAAAGAAATTAAATTCTTAGACAAATTGGGTATATGTCTCACACCCGTCAACCTTCGGACCTTTCCATCATGGAACTTAATTATCACCGAACCAATTCTGACAACCTTACACATATTGTTGTTCCCCATGAGAACCTTACCATCCGTAGGCTCATAAGTCTCAAACCAATCTCTATTCGGAGTCATGTGTTGCGAAGCACCCGTATCCATCACCCAACAATGTATATCATCAACATTAGTATCTATCACACAAAGAGTATCAACCGTGTCACATTCGGCCACATTGGCCTCCTCCGAAGAAGAACCTTTACTATTCGCCTTTTGTTTATTTTTGAGCTTGAAACAATCGGCCTTAATGCGTCCCTTCTTCTTACAATAGTTGCATGTCAAATTCTTGTGCCTAGACTTCGAACGGGTCCTTGTATCTTTCGAGTTTCGGTCTCATGACCTATCTCAATCAACAACTAAACCAACACCTTGGCTCCCTTTCTCATTATTGGTCATTTCACTATCAATGTGCAACTTAGCTTGCAAATTGCTCTTAACATCCTCTAGAGAAATTTTATCTCTACTATAAATCAACATCTCTAAAAGCCTTGTATGATACGGACAATGAGCATAATAACAAAAGGGCTTGGTCCTCGTCCTCCACCTTAACATCAATCTTACTTAAGTCATTCAAAATAGATGCAAACTCCGTAATATGATTGGAAATTGATGTACCTTCAACCATGCGAAGAGTGTAGAGGTGCAATTTCAACCGCAGTCGATTGGTGAGGGACTTCTTCATGTAGATGTTCTCCAATTTCTCCCACAAAGCCTTAGCGGTCTTCTCCGATAGGACCTCTTGCAATGTCGAATCGCTCAAACACAATTGGATAATAGAGAGCGCTTTATCATCCATCTCTGTCCATTTCTTATCCGCCACCGCATCAATCAATTTTTCTCGACCAAAAATGGCATCCTTAACGCCTTGGCTCGACAAAATCGCTGCCATACGCACTTGCCATAATGCAAAACTCGTCTTCCCATCATACTTCTCAATATCATATTTTCACGACATATCCATTCAAATTTCTTGAACCCAATTCAACAAAACACCAAATTTTTCTCCCAAAAATTAATTACTCAAATCACAAAAATCAAACCTTCCTTCTTGATATCTTTCCTCCTCCAACGCTCAGACGAAGTAGTGCTGCATCGGAGGGAATCAGCAACAACCACAACCGGAATCAATCAGCAATAACCGCAACCAGAATCAAACAGCAACAACAGCAAAGGAAGAGAAACAACCGGCTGCTGCTTCTCCGGAATCAATCAGCAACCGGATCGATGGTGGCGGAAGGGATCGATGGTGGCCTGGGAGAAGGGCTCGACGACGGCAAGGAAGTTGGAAGGGATCGTCGACGACGGCGCCGGAGGAGAAGGGGATCGGGATGAACGGATGAGGTAGGTGTGGAGGTTTTTGGTGTTGGCTCTGATATCAGTTTGTTAGGATTTGGAATGTGTTGTGGATTGTTAGGGTTTTGAGAAGATGAAGAGAAGAGAGGAAGAAGAAGGCAACGGCTGCTTTGGAAGAGAAGATTAGCCAAAATTGTTGATTGATTATTTTCTTTGATTCAAAACTTACATATGTGAAGATACAAAGCCCAATGGGCCCAAAACAATTTGGGTCATAACATAACAGAGTCAAAGCCCTGTATTTTTTGAGTTTTTAGAATAATTTGATTCATTTTTGGGGATTTCCCCCTCACATCTTCTATATACGTCCACGGTGCTCGACACCTCACGTTGTACGTCGCCCGAGGTCCAATCATTTCTCAGTTTTTTTTTTTTGCAAACTTTTTTAAATTTGGGTGACTTTATAGACTAATTTGATTCATTTTGGGATTCTTTTTCCACATCTTCTGTATAGGGCCATGCCGCACGCCACCCGAGGTCCGATCATTTCCTCTATTTATCACAATTTTTTCAATTTTTGGGTAATTTTTTTGACTATTTAGATTCATTTTGGGGGATTTTTTCAATGTTTTTATATAGGGATTTCCAGATTGATCAAAAGTACTTTGTTACTATTGTCACAGAAAACGGAGTTGTGAGTGATTGTTGATTTAATTTAGGCTACTAGGTTTGTTGAATTTTAGGGTTTCTATTGAGATTAGTTAGTTGTTATTGTTGGTTGTGATTTTCGATTACTATCCGAACCTAAGATGATATTGTAACAACTTTTCCAACTTATAATGCAAGATATTGTTATTTTCATTAATTATGAATACTGCTCAAGGATGTTAATTATGATGTTCGCGAAAAATACAGGGAAAATGTTGCATTAAAGAATAGGGGGTATCTCCAAATTTAGGGACCTAGGATTTACCTATATCTCTGTGTGGGAATTGTTGAAAAGTTACACACATGGAGAAATTTTGGGGTTTCCTTTCAATTGAATAGAAAATATGGAATGATGTCAATTTGGAAATATGATTTGGTTAATTTGTATATTCATCATCTTTTGCAATAGCTAATTGTCAATTATTGTTCCCTCGATGTGTTTCTGATGTTGATTATGTTTGATTTGAGAGGGAAGACAGTTGAGAAGCAAGCGGTGGAGAAGGAGATAACAGAGTACATCAAGAAGTCCGAGAAGAGCCACAACCCAACTTCGGTATTTATTTTGCTTTTTTTCTTTTCCTTTCAATTGAATAGAAATATAGAATGATGTTGGTTAATTTGAAAATGTGAATATTGGATAATCTATAGATTTGTCATCTTTCGATTATGTTGTGATTAAAATTGTTAAGGGGCATCTTTAAATTTTTAAGTTCCATATAATTTTATGAGTGAATTTGTGCAATTTGCACAGGGTAACACTAGTATGTCTTGATTCAAATCCGCAAATCTCGTTATCTTTAATATCTCTAATATTATAATGGGAAAAGGTCTTAGTGTCCTTTGTAAATATACCAACATGTGCAGTGCACGTACATAACTAATATGAAGGAGGTTTCAGGTTCGAATCCTCCCGACGTTAGATTTTTTATTTTTAAATTTTTTTATTAAAACGTGCATCGCACGTGTAAATTACTAGTTATGTAAAATTGGAAATTGGTCTATGTGTGAACTGTGAACATGCAGATCCTGGCCTCTTTCATGTGTGGTATGCACACTTTTTTTCAATCAAGGAAAGGTATTATATGCATGTAGAAGACAAATGAGGCTATAATACTTTAATTACCGACACTATTTTTTTGCATGTGCCGATGCATGTCTAATTAAATATATATATTTTAAAGTATATTTATATCTAATATTATAATGGAAGAGTTGGAGTTGGAGTTTCACGTGCAATACACGTGAGTTGGAATTGTCCGTGCATGCACGTTTTAATAAATATATAATTTAAAAAATAAATAAAAAATATAATAGAAGAGTTGGAATTGTACATGCAGGGGGCGAAGCCAGGACAATTGTGCCCGGGGGGGAGGTAATAAACAAAATTAGGAAGAAAAAAATAATTTATAAAGTAAATATAATTTTTTGGCATAGAGATTTAGTCTTCAAAAGATAGTTCACATATCATACTTTTAAACAAAAATAAACAAAAATGAGGGTCTGATGACTGTAATCAACAATCCTATATATACAGGGGAGGGTTTTCTAAAAATTTTGGGGGGGGGGGGGGGGGAGGCCCCGATCCCTCACTAAGCTCTGCCACTGCGTACATTCGATGCACAGGTAAGTAAATAAAGAATATAACATTATAATGGGATAGTTGGAGTTGCACGTGCGATGCACGAGTTTGTGTTGTGACAAAAGGGGTTTGTTTTGTGACAGACTCTCTATTAAAATAGTAGAGATTACATAAGGAGTAATGCTATTGAAGTATTGATACTCAACTTTCTAAACTGAATTATCTTTTGCACCCAGGTTTTTTTTTATTTTGCTCTAGTGTTGCTTGATGGAGCACCCTTGATGTTCTCTTTTGTGATCAGTTTGCTTGGGCTGTTGATTGGCTCTGTGGGCACTGTTGTTCTTTACCTGATCAGCTGCATTTTGGTGGTGGGTTTTATTTTTGAGGGACTCTTTCCCTTTGTTTTTTGATAGCTCGGCTGGCTATTTTCACTTTCTCTGCCTAATGTAATTATACTTCTCTCTTCTATGCTTATGGTATTGTGCTTCACTCTATTATGCTTTCTGTTCTTTGTGGTCACGGCGGATTGCTGTGTGTTTACGAATTATGCTCTTTTATGTGGCTGGCGCTTCTAATGCGCTCTGTGGTCACTGCGGACGGCTGTGTGTTTGCGCGGCTTTTCTGTTTACGTGAAATGCATGTATCTGGTTGTTGTTGTATTCTAGTGTGATTGATTAGCGGTGTTTTCGTGCGAACCTTGCGTATTGAGGTTTGGCATATTCTAGTCATCTTTCCCTTCTGCCGGTTTTACTATCTACGTTTCCCCTTCGTCCCCCCCTCTCCTTGGGGGTTTTGATTGGTCCGGAGGAGCTAGGGGTGGTGGCATCACTTCGGGCCATCTGTCGCTTGGGCGACGTCCCTGACTTGGGGTTAGGGCGGCACGGCTGTCCTCTTTTTGGGGGTGGCTAATGCGGGTACTCTGAGTGGTCCTTGATGCGGATTGTATCTCCGTTTCCACAGTTTTTATGGTTTGATGGCTGGCCGCTTGTCAAGATTGGCGTTTAGAGCGTTTCTGGTTGCCGACGCCTGATAGTGCTCGAGATGCGTGCTGCCGTCTGCTGTCCCTCTGCTCCTATCTCCGTGCTGTAGTCGTTTCCTATGTTCTTTTTTGCGCCTGTTGGGGCTGTCGAGTCGTGGTCCTTATTATTATTATTATTTTTCTGCTATGTATGATTTAGATCAGCCTTTTATTTTGTTTTACAGCTTGTAAAACCCTGTAACGCTCGCTTTCTTTTTATAATATATTTTACGGTGGCTGGAGTCTTTTGACTCTATCCGTTTACATCAAAAACTTTCTAAACTGAATTTGTACTCAATTCTATATATATAACATGTGCTGCGTATGATTTAATGGACCACCTATAACCAACGGATCCGGTGGTATCAGCAAACAATAAAGGCAGTTTTGATTTGGTCAACAAATATTAAAGGAGATTGATTTAGTCATGATCTGCAGGTAACCGTTAGCTTAAGTTTAGGAGATTGATTTAGTCATGATCTGCATGTAACTGTTAGCTTAAGTTTAGGCAACAATCATGCAATCCCCTCTTCTCTTATGTAACCTGTGTACTATATATATTGTATATGTTTATACGAAGAAATACAAGAGGAAATCACTACTTTATATGGTATCAGAGCTCTTTAGCCTTACAGCAAATCGATCCTCTATCCCATCATGTCTTCCTCTACAACATCTGAAATCCCAATTACCTCAAATGTCAATTCTGTTGTTGTCCTTAACACTCATTCATCACTCAAACTGAATAGCAGCAACTACCCTGCCTGGCATGTTCAATTCAATGCCCTCCTTGTGGGATATGATCTCATTGGTTATGTTGATGGCACCACTGCAACTCCTGCCACAACTAATGCAACCTATACTCGCTAGAAAAGACAGGATCAGTTGATCCTCCATGCCATTATGTCCTCAGTTGATCCCAGTGTCATTATCATGTTAGGTAATGTGAAGATTTCCAAACAAGCTTGGGACATTCTCACCAAGATGTTTGCAAGCAAGACTCGTGCAAGAATCATGCACCTAAAAGAGAGACTCTCGCGATTCTCAAAAGGATCCAAATCCATCTCAGAATACCTTCATGGTATTAAGGCTTTGGCTGACGAATTAGCCATCATTAACTCTCCCTTGGATGATGTGGATCTCGTCATCCACACTTTGAACGGCCTTGGTACTGAGTATCGTGAGGTCACTGCTGCTCTCAAAACAAGAGAAAATCCTATTGGATTTGATGATCTCCATGACCTTCTCTCTGACTTTGAAAGCTATTTAGAGAGGGATGAAACTGTGCAACAAACCCCTCTCCTTGCTACTGCAAATACTGCACATAAAGGCAAGCAGTTTTACAACAGAATTGGAAAACAGTTCTACAATCAAACAATGCCCAGATCAACATCACCTGGTTCCTCAAGGCGCGTAGTGTGTCAATTCTGTGACAAACCAGGCCATACAACCAAGGTTTGTTACAAGCTGCATGGACACCCCTCAAAAAGGCACCAACCTCCTTCTGCTCTTCACGCACGAGCTATACCACTAGGGGTCTCAGACTGGATCTTAAACTCAGGAGCATCTCATCATATAACTAATGATCTAGATCAGCTTCATCTGACTCAACCTTACACAGGACCTGATCAACTTGTGGTTGGTGATGGCTCAGGTCATACCATTTCCAATATTGGTAAAATTGTCTTACACACTCCCTCTCAATCATTTCATCTATCGAATGTTTTACATGTGCCTAAAATTACACAAAAACTATTGTCTGTCTCATCCCTATGTCATACTAACCCCATTTCTGTTGAATTTTTTTCTGATCATTTCCTAATCAAGGATTTGAAGACAAGGGAACCTCTTCTAAGAGGGCAGCATAGCAATGGACTCTACCACATGCCCCATCCAGCACCTCCATCAAAGGCCCTAGTCACAACTACATCCATCATTCCACCATGGCATCACATATTGGGGCATCCATCTGATCGCATACTTAGACACCTACTTCCATCCTGCAAAATAAAGAGCCAACAAGTACCTTGCATGTCCTGCAATAGTGTTAAGAGTCATAAATTACCCTTCTCAATCTCTAGTATCACAACAGAAAAACCACTAGAGCTCATTTATACTGATGTATGGGGTCCAGCCCACATCAAATCTTTAGATGGTTTCTCCTATTATCTAATCTTTGTTGATCATTTCACCAAATATGTATGGCTCTATCCATTAAGAAATAAGTCAGATGTCTCTATTTTGTTTCCCACATTTAAAAATCTTGTTGAAAATTATTTCAAAGAAAAAATTGTCTCATTGTACTCTGATAATGGAGGAGAATTCCTAAAATTAAAACAAATCCTTCATACTCATGGCATGTCTCATCTCACCACACCACCATATACACCTGAACTAAATGCCCTAGCTGAGAGACGCCACAGACATATCGTTGAAACAGGAAGAGCCCTACTACACATGTCAAAATTGCCACCTGAATACTGGTCATTTGCTTTTAGAACTGCAGTATATCTCATCAATAGGTTGCCAACCCCTGTCCTCAACATGCAGTCACCATACCAAGCATTACATAAGAAAACTCCAACAACCCATCATCTTCATTCCTTTGGCTGCCTTTGCTTTCCTTGGTTGCGACCTTATGTCTCCAACAAACTTCAACCACGGTCTCAACCATGCATATTTCTTGGATATGCAGAATCTCAGTATTGCTATATATGTCTCGATCCCAAAACTCACAAAATATACACCTCTAGGCATGTCAAATTTTTTGATCACATCTTTCCATATATCCAACTCACCCAACCCACACCATTATCATCATTACCCACAACCAGCATACCCCAACCTCTTCATACCATCATTCCCATCCAAAACCATGACCTACCCGAGTCACATGCTATGTCCCGTGAAGATGAGGTACTCATGCCTTCAAATACTTCGTCAGGTAATGATATTCCTACACCTTCTCCTATTTCAACTACTACTGTCACTACTAATCCTTCTGCAGTCCCACCACCAACCAATGAGCCAAACCACATTATCACCAGGTCCAAGAACAACATCTTCAAGCCAAAGAGGATGTACAATGTATCCAAACATCCACTACCAGAAAACTTGGAACCTTCTAATATTCGTGAGGCCATGAAACATCCTCATTGGTGCAAGGCAATTGCAGATGAATTTGAAGCCTTAATCAGAAATGGCACATTCTCTCTTGTGCCTCCCAAGGCAGGACAAAATATTGTTGGATGCAAATGGTTATTTCGCATCAAGAGAAATAGTAATGGTTCCATAGCTCGATATAAAGCACGTCTTGTTGCAAAAGGATTCACACAATGTCCTGGCATTGACTTCAAGGAGACATTTGCCCCTGTTGTTCGTCCACAAACGATCAAGATTATCCTCACTCTTGCTATCTCTAATCAGTGGGCAATGCACCAACTTGACGTAAACAATGCATTTTTACAAGGAGCACTCACTGAAGAGGTTTTCATGGATCAACCACCAGGTATGAAAGATGTTGCACATCCTACCTATGTCTGCAAACTTCACAAAGCCATCTATGGCCTTCGTCAAGCCCCACGTGCTTGGCATGATTCTCTCAAGGCATTTATTCTATTATATGGCTTCAAAACCAGCAAAAGTGATCCATCTCTTTTCCTTTATCACTCGGGTGATACTATGGCCTACTTTTTAGTCTATGTAGACGATTTACTACTCACAGGTAACAAGTCCATATTCCTTCAGCGTTTCATTGCGGCGCTATCTCAACGATTTTCGTTGAAAAATATGGGACAACCTCACTATTTTCTGGGTATTGAAATAATACCAACCAGCACTGGAATTTTTCTCTCACAACATAGATACATTCGTCAGCTCCTACATGGAGGGGGCGAAACCATCCCCCACTCCACTTTCTTCTACAGTAGTGCTTGAGCTCAATGATGGCACAACATCCACAGATGCCACTGAGTATCGTAGGATCATTGGTGGACTTCAGTACCTTAATCTTACTCGTCCTGACTTGTCATACTTCATCAATAAATTGTCTCAATTCATGCACAAACCAACCTCTCTTCACCTGCAGCATCTGAAACGTATCCTACGGTACATCAAGCACACTATGAATCTTGGTCTTATGCTACGTAAAACTGTTACCAACAACTTGTTAGCATATTCTGATGCAGATTGGGGGGGGGGGGACAGCAATGATCGCAAATCCACCTCAGCATACATCATCTTCTTTGGAGGCAATCCTATCTCATGGCTCTCAAGAAAGCAACGAACTGTGGCACGATCATCCACTGAGGCAGAATATCGTGCAGTTGCCACTACTACTACTGAGTTAATGTGGCTACAAAACTTACTACATGAACTCAGAATTCCCATGCATCACCCCCCACGCTTGCTATGTGACAATGTGGGTGCCACCTACCTTTGCTCCAACCCTGTACTCCATTCAAGAATGAAGCACATATCCCCAGATTATCATTTCGTTAGGGAACAAGTTCAAACCAAGAAGCTCATAGTAACACATGTGTCTACCAAGGATCAGCTGGCGGACTTGCTCACCAAACCACTGCCCACGGCTAAGTTCACTGAACTCACATCCAAGATAAAGGTTGCTGATGGAACCTTAATCTTGAGGGGGCGTAATGGACCACCTGTAACCAACGGATCCGGTGGTATCAGCAAACAATAAAGGCAGTTTTGATTTGGTCAACAAATATTAAAGGAGATTGATTTAGTCATGATCTGCAGGTAACCGTTAGCTTAAGTTTAGGAGATTGATTTAGTCATGATCTGCATGTAACTGTTAGCTTAAGTTTAGGCAACAATCATGCAATCCCCTCTTCTCTTATGTAACCTGTGTACTATATATATTGTATATGTTTATACGAAGAAATACAAGAGGAAATCACTACTTTATATGATTAGCATTACTCAGAACATAAAATTAAAAATTACTGGAAAATCTATTTGAACTTGGCCAGTGCTTGACTTGGGAACTTGCGGTCCTTTATGATTGCACTTGAAAACACCAAAGGTCTATTTAGATATTAGAAATAGTCGGTTGACATTCAATGGACCATTAGGAAGTAATTAAGGTCTTTCCTTCTTTTCACAGACAATAGAGTAATGCTACCACATTCCCGCATATAATGAAGTATAAATATCCTGAACCTTCAGTCTTGCAGATTTATTTGAAGTGCTGATCTTCAAAGAGTTTTAGAGTCTGCAATCGCTAATATGACCACCCCTACCATTAGCTTGAACCTTGTTATCGACCGGGAGAAAAACCGAGTTTTGTTTGCAGAATCAGGGAAGGAATTTGTCGACATTCTCTTCAGTTTCTTGACTTTGCCAATGGGGACTGTTATCCGAGTTCTAGACAAGCAATCTTCAGTTGGATGCATGGACAGCCTGTATCAAAGTATCGAGAATCTTGATGCAAAGTTTCTGCAGACGTTTTCTTGCAAGGAAATGCTGCTCCAGCCAAGATGTCATGCAGAACTAGATTGTGAGTACCTCAAGATTAAGGTTGACGAATTAGACCCTCGACGATACTATTTATGCTCTTGTTGTGGGAAATTTTTCAGTACGGTTTCTGGTGTTTATTGCTGCGGTAAAGTGATGCAACAAAGGGTGCAACCAGCAAAAGGAAAAAGTGGAGCTTATGATGATGGTGTGTTTGTAAAAGGAAGAGTATGGTTCCTTATTTGTGATGATTTGCATGTTATAAAAGCTACAACAGGTTCCACCATATCTCTGCTTCAAAAGCTTGGTATAAAAAATGCAGATGTTCTTGAGAGAAAGACTGTAGAATTTGGTAGGCAAGAGGTAGTTCTTTGTTTGATTATGCCCCACTATATCATTTCTTTCTTTCTGTTGTGCGAACATTACTTACTAGTTATCTTCTAATAAGTGATCCAATTTTGTAGGTTCTGAATTTACTGAAAAGATCACTGGTGTCAAAGTCACCTTTGACAGACGTTTTCCTTCAGAAGGAACGCACCAGCGAGACTTTGGTTGAGGAGATAGAGCTAATATATATTGGAAATGTAAAATCAGAAAAAGATAAAGCCATTGGATCGAGCAAGTTACATGTAAAGCTGTTCAAAAGCGATGCTACAGGTGAATTTATCTATGCTGAAGCAGACAGAGAGTTTGGAGATCTTCTTTTTAGCTTCCTTACCTTTCCGCTTGGATCTATAGTGAAGCTTCTAAACAAGAATTCCTTCAGGGGTTCTATTGATCAACTATATACAAGTGTGGAAAATTAGAGTGTCGGTGACTGCATTCAATATCAGGATAACAAAAGTCTCTTATTGGATCCCAAACTTCCTATTTATTTTGGCTGTAGTGGCTCTCTGTTGAAGATAGATGAAGGTTTAAATTTGCGCTGTGGCATGGTTTATGGTCGGGAGGAAATCAACCCAAAGTTGCCAGTACCAGGAAAAGAGAAAGGAGGAGGATTTCTAAAGGAGTTGATAAAATATACATTCACAGATGAGTGTGACGTGTCAATCTTCTCTCCTATCTCCGCCATCGAAATATTGAAGGGGTTAAAAGTACCAATTGACTGTTTAGTCGAGAAACATG
The DNA here is from genome assembly GCA_017893485.1 of Hemerocallis citrina. Classification (NCBI taxonomy): domain Eukaryota; kingdom Viridiplantae; phylum Streptophyta; class Magnoliopsida; order Asparagales; family Asphodelaceae; genus Hemerocallis; species Hemerocallis citrina. The sequence goes on along the minus strand of JACEHZ010000239.1, from coordinate 975,321 downwards.
TCACAGTTGGAGAATTAGAGGTGTGATATCCTGCTATACTTTGTGGATTACAACAATTTAAAACCTTTATGCCTACTTTTGGAACATCTGATTATTTTCAGGTGCTTTAATAGATAAGATGTTTGTGATTCATTCCGAAATAGTTGTCCACTTATGTTTGTGTCTTGTGTTGCAGGCTTTGAAATTGTTGAAAGCTTGTATAACCTCTCGGTCAGCCTTGAGCAGTGTATTCTCTCCTGGAACAAAGAGCAAAACACAGGGTGCGAAGAGCTAATGCTTGGAAACAACTTCACCTGCAAGTATTCAACCATCAGTATTGGTTCAGTTCGCTACTCTTTTATGTGTTTGTTAGAATGTCTAAGATGCTTTACTTTCTTTCATTCAAAACAAAAGACAAGTAGATGAAGTGCTTCATTCCTATTACTTTTTATGTTCATGCTTATTCACAGTTTATGTAATACTTTTCTTCTGTCATCTAGAAGTCAAGTCAGTTTCAAGCATATATGTTTTGGGTTTATGTCTTGTATACGATATTGGATAAGAACATAATAAGACGATGAAAGCATCTTTAGTCGTTTGTTAAATATGCAAAATATGCATATTTAGTTGAAAACAACGCTGCAGTCGTTGGCCAAATATGCATATTATGCATATTTCGCTACAGGAGATTGCCATAAATGAGAGACGGAATGAGAATTATCCATACATGAGAGACGACACTTCAAGTACCGTCGCACCAATTTTTTTTTAAAATTGTCGGATGGCACTTGTATTAAAAAAATTATTTTTAATGGTCGGACGGCACTTGAAGTGCCGTCCCACCAAAAAAAATTAATTTCTTAATTTAAAAAAAACCAAAAAGACCCCACTTCTCGGACGGCACTTGAAGTGCCGTCCCTCCACTCAGTGTAGTTTTTTGCAACTTTTGAATTTTTTTGTAATTTTCTGTAATGGTTATGTAATTTTTGTAATTTTTTGTAATTTTTTTGCACTTCGAAACCATTTCTTTTTTTAAAAAAAAACCACCCTCCCTTGGACGGCCGTCCCATCTCTAGGGGGTTATTTGCAAATTTTTGTATTTTTTGTAATTTTTTCGTAATTTCTAAATTTTTGTAATTTTTTATTTGCACTTCGAAGAAGATTTTTTCCCTCCGACGGCACTTGAAGTGCCGTCGCACCTTTTATAAAAAATAGCTTTCAATGACTGCAGCAAAACGTAACTTTGCTATATTCATTTATCCATTTATGCAAATTTTGACCCTCAACGACTATGGATGCTCTGAAGGGGTAAAGACGATTGGAAACGGAGTGGAGGCAAGAAACAGTCAGCGGCAGCAACAGTTGAAGTTGCGATCGATCGCAACTCATGTGTGGTCGACCGACCCTTGCACGAAGTTTTCCTGAGAGGGGGACAGTCGACCGACTTATTGGTGCGGTCGACCGTTCGCGGCGCTTATGGGATACGGGCTTGAGTTTGGCAGATTAGTGAAAAGTCAACTTGCTCTTCAAGTTAGATCGTGTGGCTCCCATCGTAGGGTTATCTCTTATGTACTATCCAATGACTATTATAACAAGATATCAACTTAGGGTTTATCTCTAGATCTATATAAATAATTGTAATGGCTCATAGATCCATGTGATTTTATTGAGTGCCGAATAGAAGAAGATAGTATTTCGCAAAGAGGGTGAGATAGTTTCTCCATTATAAGCAACATCAAGTTCCAGTTAGGTTTGAGAGAGGATCGTAGTGAGAATTATAATAATGTTATTGTATTTTCTCTGGTTGAAATAATATCTAGGGTGAGAGAGTTTCTCCATTGTAAGCAGCATCAAGTTCCAATTAGGCTTGAGAGAGGGTCGTAGTGAAAATTATAATAATATTCTTGTATCTTCTCTAGTTGAAATAATATCTCGGTTCTTCTTCATTCTGATTCAGGCGAAAGCCCTAACCGGACAATTCTTGTGTGCTTTGTGTGATTGGTGTGATCTAGTTTTGCTTGGTTGTTTGTGTTTTTTTTTTTATATCATAAACGGTGGTTCGATTGACTTCCCGCACTCCATTATTTTTTTTTTAATAAAACATACAACCAAGAAAATGGAAAATGATGTTCATGAATACCAACACGTGGGCCATAAGCCTCATTCCCCAGCAAAATAGAGCACCCATCCCATAAAAAATAGATCCCACCCCAAAACAGTGTGATTACAATTAGTTACAAAAAAAAGTTGTTACTCCCGAACAAATATCCTAAAAAGTGGCACCGCCACAGACCCACACAAAATGTAACCACCATCCCGCCTCCGCATGTCAATCACTCTTCCTCTGTGGTGCCCCTCTTTTCAGTCTCTGCCTCGACGCTCGTCGTGTTGGCCTCATTGTACATTTTCTTGACTCTCTTTGTTGAGTCCCCACCTGCCGTAATAGACCAGAAGATGATATTAGTAATAATCTTGAATAGCAGTTGATGATGCATTGTGTGTCTGTGATATGGTCTAAAAATTCTAGTGACTCTCTTTGTTGACTCACTTGGTGGTTTGCGTTAATTGTGTCAAAGACTCAACAAGATCTCTACTACTATAATGGGAGAACCCCTTAGTCCTTAACCCAACCCGTGCAACGCACGTGTTGGGTTATGGACTAACTGTGGTAAATATTTTCGAAAGTGGACCAGTTTGGTAAATAATTTTGAAAGTGGATCAGTTTGGAAATTATTTTCTTTTAACCTTTTCCATTATCCTTCAATTTTTTCCACATGCACAGCACCTGTATGATACTAGTCCTAATAATTTCCTAACAAAATGTATATCCTGTATGTGTAGTTCTACCTCATAATCAAGGTTGATGGTAAATTCTATATTGTAATTACGTCCTTTGTTTTTTGTTGTTGTTGATGTATCCGAAGACTAATAGCTGCTAAGAGCATCCACAATGGTGTTTCTCATTTTGTTAAAAATGGCTACTACAGTAGTAGCAAATAGCGATACTTGCTGCAGTGGTTGTTTGCTATATGTTTCTCATTTTTGCGTGGGACGGTACAACATTTACCGTCGCGCAAATTTTTTTTTTTAAAAAAGCGAGCGACGGTATATGTTATGCAGTCTCATTCGTTTAAAAAAATAATTAAAAATTTTAATTACTTATTAAGTAATTAAATATGTTAATTAAATAAATTAAATAATATAATAATAACTAAACCTAATTAAAAACTAACTAATCCTAATTAAATAAACCTAACCTACCCCTAATAAAGCCACAATTCAAGGACGGTACATGTTGTACCGTCCGAGAATTTGTGGATTTTTTTTTTTGGATGAAATCTAGACGTAGGATTAAAAAAAAAAATTTTTTTTTTTTTTAAAAAATGTGACGGTATAACATATACCGTCCAACCCCTAAAAAAAGAAATAAAAAAATAAAATTTTGGGACGGTATAACATATACCGTCCGACTCGATTAAAAAAAAAATCAAAATAAGAGCGACGGTATATGTTGTACCGTCCTTCAAAATTTGAGAATCGCTATTTGTTTCTCATATATGAGAAACGAATATAGCATGATTGCCAAATAATGGCAAAATAGAAAACCACTGCAGCGATGCATTTGCTATAAAATGGCAATTTGCCAAATATAAGAAACCACTGTGGATGCTCTAAGCACTAATATTGTTTCTTAAATCATTAGTCGTTAGTCGGGTGCAACTATAGGAACTGAAATTGTGTTGTTCCATTTATAGCTTTTGCTTATGTTAGCTGGTAGTCATTTAACCCGAGTAATTTGTTGATGGTGGAAGCATATACTCTGATCAAATTGGGTAAAAAATAACAATGTTTATGTTGACTTGATATTTGTTTACTTGATTACTTGTTTTATATGTCACTTGTTTCACAATACCTTGTTTATAATCATGTTTACATGTTTCATTCTTTTTTCCTACTTCATGACTCTCAATTTCTTGCTTTTTTTCCGTCTTTCTTCTGTTTTATTTTGTTCATGTTTTCCTTAGCTTGTACCCCTTGCGGCCCGTAACTTGTATTAACGGGTCTTCATGTTTCCCTTTTCTTTTCTTTTTGTTATAATATACTTGCAGGCCCAAATGGAGAGTTACCAGAAGGTGTCGCTGACCAAGTGTTCTAGTTTATTGTTATCATGTTATCTTTAATTTGTGTTTCATTCTCTTGCAACTCTTTTATGTAATCCGGGCTTGTTTGACCCGTAACAATTTGTATTTTCCAGTTGTTGGTTATTTATGGACTATGTCATGTAATTTCATTATCATATTGTGATTTACATGCCTGCGTAGTTTATTCTGTTATATTGTTGTTGAGTTTACTTGTACAGCTTATGAATGGTGTGTTCGCACCATTCGTTGGGCCTTAGTCTTGCGCCCGTATTCCCGTGTTTTAGGAAGCGGGGCGTGACACTAACACAGATGGAGAAATTAGAAATGTATGTTCCTAATTCGAAACCTTAGCTTGAGAGAGAGTGAGAGAGAGATACCTAGGATTATTTGAGTTCGAAGATGATCTCTGCAAGCCGGAGGCGACTTGCGCGAGCCGGCGACGGCGATTTGGAAAGGGGAAGAAGTAGTTCAAAGATCGAAAATGAGTATGAGGAAGGAAATCGATTAGATTTCAGATTTAGGGAAATGAGGATCTGATGACTCTGATCAACGATCCTATATATATAGGGGAGGGTTTTCTAAAAAATTTCAGTGGGGCCAAACTGTAAATATAAATATATTTTGAGGGTTTTTTTAAATTTTCGGAAGGGGGGGGGGGGGGGGGCTCACTAAGCGCTGCCACTGTGTATGCGATGCACGGGTAAGTAAATAAAGAATATAACATTATAATGGGATAGTTGGAGTTGTACGTGCGATGCACGAGTTTGTTTTGTGACAAACTCTCTATTAAAATAGTAGAGATTACATCTCTAATACTATAATGGGAGAAGTCCTTTGTGTCATTTGTCAATCTACCAACACGTGCATCACACGTGCGTAACTAATATGAAGGAGGTTTCAGGTTCGAGTTCTCACTATGTCAGATGTTTTACTTTAAACGTTTTTTCATATTAAACATGCATCACATGTGTAAATTATTATCCATCTATGTAACTCCTATTTCCCGTATCTGTATTTTTCTAGGGTATTTCCATTCCTTACACTCTGCCCATCAATTTGAGACCTGTATTTTGTTCAAGTTCGAATAAAATCACTTCATTTGTTTCAACTCAATTTTGTGCCAATACTTATTTCAATTTCATTGTTCGTATCTGTTCTGATTTGTCGTTCTTCATGAAGAATGGACTGTTTCACCTCATTTATTTCATTTTCCCTAATTATAATGAATTTTGAGTCAATCTCTTGTTGGATTCCACTCAGACCCGCTATCCAAATACCCAAAACCCAAAACCCTACTGTTTAAACCTCTTAAACCTACTTAACCCTAACCCTAAACCCCTAATACTGTTTAGACCTAAATTACTCAACCGCCTACCATCTTCCCCATCTCCTCCTTCCTCTGCTCATCAGAAACCCATTTTGGAGCTCCAACTGAACACCGCACCCCCTCAACGCAGCCATCGTCTTGTTCGTCATCTCCCCCATCGAACACCTTCAACCTCACCTCACCTTACTCCCAAACCCATTAGTTTCGTCACCATCGAAACCCACCTTTGCCATTACCCTTTACCGTCTCCCCTACCTCTACTCACCCCCTCGTCGACTCGCCCAAGCCTGAATCCCCAAAGCTTTCCCCCGTAGCTTCACCTCTCCATTTCTCCTTTGCTCCCTTGCTTTCGAACCCAAAAATAGAGGCACCTCATCGTTCCCCATTGCCGCCGTCGTCGCTTCCCGACCGCAGCGTCGCCATCATCATCGCAGTCTTCGCTGCCTCTTCGTGGGTGTCGCAGTCACGCCACAGGTCGCCGCCTGCCGCCGCCACCGCTGCTCTCACTCTCTCCCTGGCTATCGCTATGAAAAAGGATGGAAGTAGGAGAGATTGATCAAATCAATCTGGGCCACACGATTTCATCAAGATCGTGATCAGATCAGATCCAGATCTGATCATCATCATCAGCCAGATCTAATATCGACCATCAATTCTCCTTCGATCTTGGTCGCTGTCAAAATCCGTGTAGGGATCCATCTCCGTTACTCTCCGTCGGATTCGTCGACTACTCCCCTAAGGCAAGTATTCTTCTTGTACAAATTATTGTTCTAGTACAAGCATTTAATTAAAAATACTGCAAATAGATCGTAGTTGTGACTCCTCCTTGTCTCATCGTTTGTTGATCTTAAACTATTCCTCATCGATTTCATAATCTTAAGAGTCACAACCCTTCGTTGATATATTTATAAACTAATTGGACCCTTTTTATCTCCTAATTACTTGAACATGAACCCCTTGACTTGTAGACGTGTGTTGTATGATGTATTGTGTTGATCTTACATTCTTTAGAGTTGAGAAATACATGTGACTTGCTGGTTTGATCCCCAATGCATCCGTATTTGTATCACACACTAATTTAGACTCACAATAGTCATTTATCATGCAACTTGTATATAAAAGAAATTCACTGTTGCTGCTGTTCTTGTCTTTACTTGCTGTTTAGACCCCGATAAAACTAAAATTTGAACTTGAGCCCTGAGTATGAAATGTAGCCCTAAGTGTCTAGTTATTAATAACATCTAGAATTTTTGAATTCCAAGTTACAGTCTAGGAGATATCGCAGTTTTACTGCTGCTGTGTCGGTAGTCGCAGATTCACAAAAACTGTTGCACCTCTTTAGTTTACAATTATTTTAACTATGCTACTAGTAAGTAAATGACTTGAAATTTTGCATGATATTATTGGACACCCTATAGAACATTCCCTAATTTTCTCAGAATTAATTAATGATGTTTCAACCCTGTTTCATATGTACAAACTCAGTTTTACAAATTCTGGCTGAACACAAATGCTGTATAGTTTGCTGTTTTGACACATGTTACCACAACTTTCATGTACCTTAATTATATGCGTTGGAACCGGAAAGGAGTCTAGTTTCTAGAACGTCTGACGGATCCACATTTGATATCTTTTAGCAATGGGACGTCATGCTGTCCAGATTTGAGATTTTCGTTGTTCTTGATACTTTAATTTGTTTTGACCCTCAAACATGTATCCTACCTAGCCTAGACTTGTTCCATGTTCTTGATTATGTTTACTTGACTTATTTTGCACACTTTTATGCTTACTTGATGATAATAATAAATAATAAACCGGGGTTTAAGGGAAAGACCACAGTAGTGGACAATATACGTAAGTGTACTCGGAAGGGGGTCTGTGTTTCCCAGTACTCAGTTCATGAACTTGTTGCACCTTGATGTATTCATGAAGCCATTACTTGGTTCATGAACTTGTTGTATTCAAGAACCCACTATGTGGTTCTTGAACTTGCTAGTGGATTCACTAACTTGCTTTGTGAACTTGTTACTTTATTTTCGTATTCATAAACCGTGCTTGCTTGATACTTGATGCCTGAGTAATTGCCCTATAAAATCCACCACTAGGCCTAAACAAAATTGCATTGACTGTAGCAACCATGTGATAAAAAGATGGCACATGAAGTGCCACCTAGATAGTAATAACTACAAGACTTTTCTTGAATATAGTTCTCATTTAATTCTCCTTTAATTAAAAATAGTCATTTCTTGAATATAAGTCCATAAAAAATATAGTTATCCTTTAATTTCTTGAATATAAAAATAGTCATTTCTCATTTTCTTGGAGATACAAACAGTCTTCTTTTATTTCTTTAATACAAACTGAGCAACTGTTCTACCTATGTTTCGATTCTTCATAATCCTGTGTGTTATGTTGTTGAGAAATGCTTAATTTACAGTGTGGCCAAACTTAATAGAATCATGAAGTTGATGTAACATATAGTAGTTACTTTAATCAAGTCAAGCAGAAATTATTTTCTAAATCTTTTTTTAATGTACCTGAAGTTCAATTAGTTATGATTATTAATGTTTCTTTTATAATAATAAACTAAGATTACAGAAGTATGCAAGTGAAAAAGTAGTTTATCTCACCCATTTAAACGCATAATCTCAAACAATTAGTGCAAAATTCATTAACGACTTGTGGTTTTATGAATCTTCATTTTAAATTCATTTCTGAATAACAAATAGCAGGTTGTTTCTTAAGTTTGATTGAAGTTGATCTTTTAAATTTCAACAAAATTATGAATGATGTTGAAGTTGAAAAGTAGCACGCTAAACCGACCATCTAATCCCATCCAAACCGAGCTTAATCAGCTTAGATGGAAACCGATCCAATTAAGGTTTGGATTGGTTGCGGATGAGAAAATTTAAAAACCGATCTTCTTTGGATCGGTGGTGGATGGTTCATATTAGGTCGGATACCGACCGATGCCCACCCCTACTCAATCTCTACTATTTTAATGGGAGAGTTGGGTTTGTAAACAAACAAACCCTAATTTGTAACTGAGCAAATCCGTGCAATATACGTCCAAATTAAATTCAATTAATAGAAACATTTGTAGACAAACAAATCCGTGTATTGTCCGTACATATCTAATCTAATACAAAGGAAGTATTAGATTTAAGACTAGACTACATTGAAGTTTTTACTATTAATAAAAATATATTTATTAAGGCGTGCATCGCACGTGGAAATTACTAGTTCTATATAACATGTGAGTATGCTTCGCATTACTCAGAACATAAAATTAAAAATTACTGGAAAATCTATTTGAACTTGGCCAGTGCTTCACTGAGGAACTTGCGTTCCTTTATGATAGCACTCGAAAACACCAACGGTCTACTTAGATATTAGAAATAGTCGGTTGACATTCAATGGACCATTAGGAAGTAATTAAGGTCTTTCCTTCTTTTCACAGACAATATTAATAGAGTAATGCTTCCACATTCCGCATATAATGAAGTATATGTTGTGCGGAATACAAATCAAACCAACAATCAAACCAACGCGGAAACAAAGAGAGAACCAGCGAGAAAACACAGAAAAGCAAGCAACACAAGAACACAAGATTTACGTGGTTGGGCAAAACGATGCCTACATCCACGGGGGCGGTTGGGGTTTCTTTACTATGTTCTTCAATGGGCAAACAAAGCCTTTACAAGAGATGACGGCTGCAAAATCCGAATAAGGTGTTACAATTTACAAAACCCTAACGGGTGTATTTATAGGGAAACTATTGGGCCTTTCGAATTGGGCCGAATCTGGATCCAAAACCCGCCGACAGTCGACTGGTCTTCATACCAATCGACTGATTCCTCCGGGACGGTCGACTGATCAGTCGACTGCTGCTGCTGTATCTTTAGTCTTTGAAAACTCCTCTGGACAGTCGACTGCTCCTCCAATCAGTCGACTGAAGCTCTGAAACTTTCGAACACTGTAGATACCAAATACCAGAATCGAGCCATTTTCCTACAATCTCCACCTTGGCGAGATCTTCCAAGTCAAGTATCCAACAATCTCCACCTTGGTGAAATCTTCCAAGTAGCCCAAGCAATCTCCACAAATACTCCAAAACAACTGCTCATCACCAAATGCAACAAACGAACCCAAACTCCACCTTAGTATGATATCACATACTAAACAAACCAATAGCACAGTACTATCCCAATCGCCCATGCCAAATTATCAAACATGCAAAATATTAGCCAGGTTCATGCAATGCTTGAACTTGGCTGCCCCAACAACTTTGGTCAACATATCAGCAGGATTATCAGCTGTTCCAATCTTCACCAAATGAATATCACCATCCTTTATCAAATCACGCACAAAATGATAACGAACATCAATATGTTTGGTTCTCGAATGATGAACTTGGTTCTTCGCTAAATGAATAGCACTCTGACTGTCACAGTGTACCTCCACCTTCTCCCGATGAATTCCCAAGCTCTTCAAAAGTCCATGTATCCAAATGGCTTCCTTCATGGCCTCAGCAACCGCCATGTATTCAGCCTCAGTAGTAGACAACGCTACAGTGGACTGCAAATTTGACCTCCAACTTATAGGTGCCCTAGCCATAGTAAACAAATAGCCTGTAGTAGACCGCCTCTTATCTAGATCACCTGCATAGTCAGAATCAACATACCCAACCAATAACCTGCTAATATTGTCATCCCTTTCAAATTTCAAACCCACATCTGTGGTGCCACTTATGTACCTCAAAATCCATTTAGCTGCTTGCCAATGCTCTTTGCCTGGATCATGCATATATCGACTAACCATACTCACCGCCTGAGAGATGTCTGGTCGAGTACAAACCATAGCATACATCAAACTGCCAACCACACTAGTGTAAGGTACATTCGCCATATACTGTCTCTCTTCATCTGTACTTGGAGACTGAGAAGCACTAATTCTGAAATGACTGGCTAAGGGTGTGCTAACTGGTTTAGTTTTCTCATCTATACCGAACCGTTTCAGCACCTTCAAAAGATATTGCTTCTGTGTCAAACTCACTACGCCCTTTGCTCTGTCTCTAGCTATCTCCATCCCAAGTATCTTCTTGGCTTCACCAAGATCCTTCATCTCGAATTCAGAACTCAACTGATTCTTCAAATTTTGAATCTCCTTAGCATTTTTAGAGGCAATCAACATGTCATCCACATATAATAACAGATATATGAAAGAACCATCCTGCAATTTCCTGAAGTAGACACAATGATCAAACTCACTTCTGGAATATCTCTGCACCTTCATAAACTGGTCAAACCTCAAATACCACTGCCTTGGAGATTGCTTCAACCCATAGAGAGACTTCTTCAACCTGCAAACACAATTTTCCTTCCCAGCAATTTTGAACCCATCTGGCTGCGACATATAAATTTCTTCATCTAGATCCCCATGTAAGAACGCAGTCTTCACATCCATCTGTGTCAATTCAAGATCAAACTGTGCTACCAATGCCAACAAAATCCGAATAGAAGGATGCTTCACAACCGGAGAGAACACTTCATTGTAGTCAATTCCTTCCTTTTGAGCATACCCCTTTGCAACTAGTCTAGCCTTGAACCGAACACTGCCTTTTGGACCTTCTTTCTTCGTATACACCCACTTGCAACCAATTGCTTTCTTCCCCTTTGGTAGTTGCACTATATCCCAAGTCTTATTCTTATGAAGAGAGTTCATCTCTTCATCCATAGCAACTTTCCAATCTGCATTTTCTGAACTTCTAGTGGCTTCTTTGAAGTTGGAGGGAACTTCATCATCCACAATGGGAAGAGCAAATGCAACTGTATCTGTAAAACGAGACGGTCGTTTGATATCTCTTCTTTGCCTTCTTACTGCAATTGATTCTACCTGCTGGATAGGAACTTCTTCATCATTCTCAGTATCAACCACATCATCTTCATCTTGGACAGGAACAGGATTTTCAACTGAAAACTTTTCTAACTCCACCTGTTGGAGAACTCTCCTACCAGTCGACTGGTTATTGCCAACAGTCGACTGTCCCGAGCTCCCACTCTTCTGCTGTTCTGGACCACCAGTCGACTGCTCCTGTACATCAGTCGACTGTCCCGAGATTCTGCTACTCACCTGTTGGAGAACTGTCCCACTCTTCTGCTGCTCACCAGTCGACTGTCCTATACCACCAGTCGACTGTCCCGAGCTAATCATGCTGGTCTCATCAAAAGTCACATCTCTGCTGATTACTAACTTCTTTTGTTCTGGACACCACAACCTGTAACCTTTGACACCAGTACTAAAACCAACAAATATAGCCTTTTTGGCTCTTGCATCAAGTTTAGTTTCAGTTACATGAAAATAAGCAGGACAACCAAATATATGCAAAAAACTATAATCAGATGCAGGTTTACCACTCCATACCTCAATAGGCGTCTTTCCTTCAAGTGCTGCTGATGGTAAACGGTTGACAATGTGGCTTGCATATATAACAGCTTCTGCCCAAAATGTCTTCTTCAATCCAGACTGTGCTAACATACATCTCACCTTCTCAAGTAAGGTTCTGTTCATCCTTTCTGCAACCCCATTTTGCTGTGGAGTCTTCCTAACTGTGAAGTGCCTCTAGATCCCTTCATCTTCACACAATTTCAGAAACGGATCATTCTTATATTCCCCTCCATTATCTGACCTCAGAACCTTAATCTTCCTACCAGTCTGATTTTCAACTTTCTTCTTCCAACTTGTGAACAATGTCAAAACTTCATCTTTGTGCTTCATGGTATATACCCAAACTCGTCTGGAGTAATCATCAACAAAAGTAACAAACCAGTGTCTACCACTCATAGAAGGTGTCTGAGTAGGGCCCCAAACATCTGTGTGCACATAATCGAGGATACCCTTTGTCTGATGTACAGCTGTACCAAATTTCACCATAGTTTGCTTACCCAAAACACAATGTTCACAAAATTCCAACTTGCACCCTTTAGCATCTTTAAGCAACCCTTGCTTCACAAGCCCCTGCAAGGCCTTTTCTCCTGCATGCCCGAGTCGCATATGCCACAACCTAGTAGAGTCGGGAACAACCTGTTTAGGCCTTTCAGTTACACTGGCAGCCTCACCCAAATATGTTTTTCCCTGCAAGAAAAACAAGTTCCTTTTTCTTTGCCCTTTCATCACCACGAGTGATCCGCTAGTCACCTTCAGAATGCCACCTTCACTAGCAAATTTCAATCACTGGCCTCCAAAGCACCAAGTGAAATCAAATTCTTTTTCAAATCTGGAACATACCATACATCTGAAAGCTCCCTAATAAGACCATCGTGCATTAGCAATTCAATCTTCCCGATTCCTACCTTCTTACAAGGTGCATCATTTCCCATCAAAACTACACCACCATCCATATACTCCAAAGAAGTAAACCACTCCTTTTTCCAAGACATATGATAGGAGGCTGCTGTATCAAGAAACCATACTTCTTGATAAAGTGAGGGACTAGAAGCAAGTGCAAAAGAAAAATCCTCGCCACTTTCTAAATTATCAACAGTCACATTTGCAGTCGAATTTCCCTTATTTCGTAGCTTTGGACAATCCTTTTTCCAATGCCCCCTCTCATGACAGAAAGCACATTCATCTTTGGCCAGTATTTTCCTGTCCTTCGAAACTCCTCTCGATTTGGAACGAGGTTTGTTTCCCTTTTTCCCAGATTTGGACTCAATTCTGGTCTCAGTCCTGCCCCTTACAATTAAAGCTTCAGAAGTTTCTCTATCAACCATTTTATCCCTTCTCCTAGTTTCATTATTCAACAGAGCATTTGCAACATCTTCATATTTCACAGTATCTTTTCCATATAATAAAGTAGTTGCTAAATGATCATAACTTTCAGGTAATAAATTCAACAGAATTAGGGCTTTATCCTCATCCTTAATTTGCTCATCCAAATTTAACAAATCAGCCAATAATTTATTAAATGATTCAACATGAGCATTCATAGACATACCTTCCGTATAGGTGAAGCGAAAAAGTCTCTTCTTCAAATACAGCCGATTCTCCAAACTTTTCCTCATGTATTTGTCTTCGAGTTTCTTCCACAACACCGCAGCAATGGTATCCCTCATCAAATCGTACTTCTGAGCCTTCTCAATAAAGAGCCGAATAGTCCCACACGCAACTCTATTCAACTTCTTCCAATCTGCTTCGGACATATCCTTTGGTTTTTCTACTTCCAAAGCAACATCTTGTTCTTGTTGAACAAGAACATCCAACACCTCACATTGCCACATCCCGAAATTGTTTGTCCCATCAAATTTTTCAACTTCAAATTTTGCGTTGTGAATCGTTGTTCTTGACGAACTTGATCCCACAACATCCTTGGTTGCATCTGCATCACCCGCCATCTCCCTCTAGGTCGAACCAACAGCTCTGATACCACTTGTTGTGCGGAATACAAATCAAACCAACAATCAAACCAACGCGGAAACAAAGAGAGAACCAGCGAGAAAACACAGAAAAGCAAGCAACACAAGAACACAAGATTTTCGTGGTTCGGCAAAACGATGCCTACATCCACGGGGGCGGTTGGGGTTTCTTTACTATGTTCTTCAATGGGCAAACAAAGCCTTTACAAGAGATGACGGCTGCAAAATCCGAATAAGGTGTAACAATTTACAAAATCCTAACGGGTGTATTTATAGGGAAACTATTGGGCCTTTCGAATTGGGCCGAATCTGGATCCAAAACCCGCCGACAGTCGACTGGTCTTCATACCAGTCGACTGATTCCTCCGGGACGGTCGACTGATCAGTCGACTGCTGCTGCTGTATCTTTAGTCTTTGAAAACTCCTCTGGACAGTCGACTGCTCCTCCAATCAGTCGACTGAAGCTCTGAAACTTTCGAACACTGCAGATACCAAATACCAGAATCGAGCCATTTTCCTACAGTATCAATATCCTGAACCTTCACAGTCTTGCAGATTTATTTGAAGTGCTGATCTTCAACGAATTTTAGAGCCTGCAATCGTTAATATGACCACCTCTACCACCACCCCTACCATTCGCTTGAACCTTGTTGTCGACCGGGAGAAAAACCGAGTTTTGTTTGCAGAATCACGGAAGGTATTTGTCGACATTCTCTTCAGTTTCTTGACTTTGCCAATGGGGACTGTTATCCGAGTTCTAGACAAGCAATCTTCGGTTGGATGCATGGATAGCCTGTATCAAAGTATCGAGAATCTTGATGCAAAGTTTATGCAGACGTTTTCTTGCAAGGAAATGCTGCTCCAGCCAAGATGTCATGCAGAACTAGATTGTGCGTACCTCAAGATTAAGGTTGACGAATTACACCCTGGACGATACTATTCATGCTCTTGTTCTAAATTTGCTCTTGTTTCTGGTGTTTATTGCTGTGGTAAAGTGATGCAAAAAAATGTGCACTCAGCAAAAGGAAAAAGAGGAGCTTTTGATGATGGTGTATTTGTAAAAGGAGGAGTATGGTTCCTTATTTGTGATGATTTGCATGTTATAAAATTTACAACAGGTTCCACCATATCTCTGCTTCAAAAGCTTGGTATAAAAAATGCAGATGTTCTTGAGAGAAAGACTGTAGAATTTGGTAGGCAAGAGGTAGTTCTTTGTTTGATTATGCCCCACTATATCATTTCTTTCTTTCTGTTGTGCGAACATTACTTACTAGTTATCTTCTAATAAGTGATCCAATTTTGTAGGTTCTGAATTTACTGAAAAGATCACTGGTGTCAAAGTCACCTTTGACAGACGTTTTCCTTCAGAAGGAACGCACCAGCGAGACTTTGGTTGAGGAGATAGAGCCAATAGATATTGGAAATGCAAAATCAGAAAAAGATAAAGCCATTGGATCGAGCAAGTTACATGTAAAGCTGATCAAAAGCGATGCTACAGGTGAATTTGTCTATGCTGAAGCAGACAAAGAGTTTGGAGATCTTCTTTTTAGCTTCCTTACCTTTCCGCTTGGATCTATAGTGAAGCTTCTAAACAAGAATTCCTTCAGGGGTTCTATTGATCAACTATATACAAGTGTGGAAAATTTGGGTGTCGGTGACTGCTTTAAATGTCAGGATAACAAAAGTCTCTTATTGGATCCCAAACTTCCTATTTATTTTGGCTGTAGTGGCTCTCTGTTGAAGATAGATGAAGGTTCAAGTTTGCGCTGTGGCTTATTTTATTTTGGGGAGGAAATCAATCCAAAGTTGCCAGTACCAGGAAAAGAGAAAGGAGGAGGATTTGCAAAGGAGTTGATAAAATATACATTCACAGATGAGTGTGACGTGTCAACCATCTTCTCTCCTATCTCCACCATCGAAATGTTGAAGGGGTTAAAAGTACCAATTGACCGTTTAGTCGAGAAACATGTTGCAGTTGGAGAATTAGAGGTGTGATATTCTGCTATACTTTGTGGATTACAACAATTTAAAACCATTATGCATACTTTTGGAACATCTGATTATTTTCAGGTGCTCTAATAGCTAAGATGTTTGTGATTCATTCCGAAATAGTTGTCCACTTATGTTTGTGTCTTGTGTTGCAGGCTTTGAAATTGTTGAAAGCTTGTATAACCTCTCGGTCAGCCTTGAGCAGTGTATTCTCTCCTGAAACAAAGAGCAAAACACAGGGTGCGAAGAGCTAATGCTTGGAAACAACTTCACCTGCAAGTATTCAACCATCAGTATTGGTTCAGTTCCTGATTGCTACTCTTTTATGTGTTTGTTAGAATGTCTAAGATGCTTTACTTTCTTTCATTCAAAATAAAAGGACAAGTACCATGAAGTGCTTCATTACTATTACTTTTTATGTTCATGCTTCTTCGCAGTTTATGTAATTCTTTTCTTCTGTTATCTAGAAGTCAAGTCAGTTTCAAGCATATATGTTTTGGGTTTATGTCTTGTATACGATATTGGATAAGAAGATAATAAGACTATGAGAGCATCTTTTGTGTTTACTAAATATGCATAATATGCATATTTGGTTGAAAACAACGCTGCAGTCGTTGGCCAAATATGCATATTATACATATTTCGCTACAGGAGATTTCCGTAAATAAGAGACGGAATGGGAATTATCCATATATGGGAGACAGCACTTCAAGTGCCGTCGCACCAAAATTTTTTTTAATTGTCGGACGGTACTTGCATTAAAAAAGTTAATTTTTTAATGGTCTATGTGAACTGGGAACATGCAGTTCCTGGCCTCTTTCATGTGTGGTATGCACACTTTTTTTTAATCAAGGAAAGGTATTATATGCATGTAGAAGACAAATGAGGCTATAGTACTTTAATTACCGCCACTAATTTTTTGCATGTGTGATGCATGTCTTATTAAATATACTAGTATTATACACGTGCTGTGCACGTAGAGAAAATTGGGGAATGAAAAGGGTAAAAAAAATCTACCAGCACGTGCATTGCACGGGTTGGATTAAGGACAAATTACACTAAGGCCTTCTCCCATTATAGTAGTAGAGATATATTTTAAAGTATATTTATCTCTAATATTATAATGGGAGAGTTGGAGTTGGAGTTTCACGTGCAATACATGTAAGTTGGAATTGTCCGTTCGATGCACATTTTAATAAATATATATTTTAAAAAATAAATAAAAAATATAATAGAAGAGTTGGAATTGTACATGCAGGGGCGAAGCCAGGACAATTGTGCCCTGAGGGGGGGGGGGGGGGCAAGTCATAAACAAAATTACGAAGAAAAAATAATTTATAAAGAATACATTTATTTGACATAAAGATCTAGTCTTCAAAAGATAGTTCACATATCATACTTTTAAACAAAAATAAACAAAAAAAGTCAAGCTATCTTGATTTGTTACAAAATCCAAAAAGTATATTTGCCCCATTTTAATAAATAAAAACAAGTACGTAGCCTAAAAGAACTGTGATCTGCGTTCTTTCATAGAAGTAAACTCTTTGATAATTGTATCTATGCACAAATCTTTAGCTACTTCTCTTTCAATAAAAATCATCAAGTAGTTCGAAAGATAATCATCCTCCATTTTGTTGCGAAGCCTATTTTTCACAAAATTCATTGCTGAAAATGCCCTCTCAGTAATTGTTGTAGAAACCGGTAATGTGAGCACAAGTCTAACGATCGACAAGATGATAGATAATTGACTTTCTGGATATCGCTAATGCTTGACATAACTCGGAAAGAGATGACAAATTCTTGAATTTACTTTGAAGAGGAATATCAAGTATATAATGTTCTAGTTGATACTTTAGATATGTTTGATCTGCTCAGAAAAATTTTTATGATAGAATTGGCTTGCAAGCTTGCAAATTTTCTTGATATTAAAAGATGTATATGCATCTTTCGGATCCAAAGTACCACTTAGGTAGTGTTCTTTTTCTCCTCTTATAAGAGATTTACTTCTTGTAAGAGGTGGTCCCCCTCTTACAAGAGTTTTTTTAATGTTCTTTTTTTACCTTTTACAAGACATTTTTATCAAAATATCTTATAAGCTTAAAAGACTTCTAATAGCCTCTTTCAAATTCTTATAAGACTTCTATCACTTAAAAAGTCTATATTACCCCAAAGTCTATATTATAATTGTTACTAATTAAACTAGTTTATATATTAGTCTATAGTAGCCTGGAATATGCTATCCTAGAAAAAGTGTGGGAATTCATTCTTCACAATCTCGAACAATTATGTTAGGGATGCTGTTGAAACAATTAGTTGACTGTAATTTTTTTTATTTTTTATTTATTTACAGCTAAGGGAGAATTTATATTAACCCATTGACCTTAAATTTTTTTAATCCAACTTCTTTGAAACAAATTATTATTATTTATATTTATACATACTAATTTTCATACTAATAAAAGTCTATATTAGCCCAGAATTATAATTGATGATTTACACTGATTTGTGAATTTAACTTGGCATTAAACTAGTTTATATATTAGTAATTTGAACTTATCTTTTCTTGTCCTTCATCTCACTATTTTTATACTTTGGGGTAATATAGATTTTGGGGTAATATAGGCTCTTGTAAGAGGTGAAAAAAGAACAGAATTCTCTTATAAGAGGTTCTTATAAGAGGTTATTTTTATGTAAAAAGAACACCTCAAAAAGAGACTCTTACAAGAGGCTCTTACTGTAAATCTCTTACAAGAGGTAACCTCTTATAAGAGGAAAAAAAAGAACGGTACCTTAGTACAAGTAAATCAACTGTATTTTCATTAAATTGGATATTTCACATACATGTTTAATACACTTGAGTTGAATGAGCATAAACGAACCAGGTCGAGCCCATTAAAGCTCTAAATGAGCAAGCTCAGATAGGAATTGTTCATGTTCGTTCATTTACTTAAGTGAACATGAACTTATGTTCAAGCTTGGTTCATTACTACATTTTTAACAATTAAACGAGCTCAAACAAGTTTTTACCGAATCGGCGAGCCGAGCTTTGAAACTTCACGTGCTTATTCATAGTCTGTTATTTCTCTGGTGATGTTTCACAAGATGGTAATCTATTTAGTACCATCATTGTACTATCAACAAATCGGTCATAGCTTTCCCAGTCATTAAAAAGAAATTGAGATTCCTACCACAACTAACAAAACTGCTACATTTAATCATACTAGCCTGGTATAAACTATAAAGTATAATAAAGTACACTTTAGGTATCTTTGAAGATCGGAATTGTAATAAGATCAAGAAAAATATAAGTGCAGTGCAAAAATAGTTAAAATATGTGTTATATCTTCACAAAGAAGAATTGGTACAATTGACTTTTTGCGAAAGTAATCAAAGGCAAGTGCTTATAATTTTGATCAGCGAGCTATACAAATATTTTTAACCTGTACAAGCCTATACTACCATGATCTGGTCTGGTCCATCTCCTAATCACAAAACCCATGATCTTAAAAAAAATCCCCTTTCCGATTCATCTTTGACAATGATGCAATTTTTAACCATGCCAAGTTTCCATTTTGACTAACGCAGATGGAGAAATTAGAAATGTATGTTTCTAATTCAAAACCCTAGCTTGAGAGAGACTGAGAGAAAGATGCCTAGGATTAGTTGAGTTCGAAGATGATCTCCGCAAGCCGGAGGCGATTTGCGCAAGCCGGCGACGGCAATTTGGAAAGGGGAAGTAGTTCAAAGATCGAAAATGAGTATGAGGAAGGAAATCGATTGGATTTCAGATTTAGGGAAATGTGGGTCTCATGACTCTGATCAACAATCCTATATATATACGGGAGGGTTTTCTAAAAAATTTCGGGGGGGGGGGGGGGGGGCAAACTGTAAATATAAATATATTAGGAGGATTTTTTAAAAATTTCGGGGGGGGGGGGGGGGGGGGGGGGGGGGGGAGGCCCCCCAACCCCTCACTAAGCTCTGCCATTATGTACATGCGATGCACGGGTAAGTAAATAAAGAATATCTATAACTATTATAATGGGAGAGATGGGGTTCTCAAACAAATAAACAATTTTTTATTTTTTTGTGTATGTGTGTCAACACGTGCACCGCACGTGTTGGTAGACTTTTTTTTGTCCTTTTCATTCTCCCTCCCCATTTTTCCCACGTGCAACGCACGTGTATAATACATAGATTTTTTTTGTCCTTTTCATTCCCACTCCCCATTTTCTCCACGTGCACCGCACGTGTATAATACATATTTTTAAAAAATACAACGCACGTGCATCGCACGTGCTTTTTTTCCCCTTTTCATTCCCCCTCCCCATTTTCCCCACATGCACCACACGTGTATAATACATATTTTTAAAAAATACATCGCACGTGCTATAACTATTATAATGGGAGAGATGGGGTTCTCAAACAAATAAACAATTTTTTATTCTTTTGTGTATGTGTGTCAACACGTGCAGCACACGTGTTGGTAGATTTTTTTTTTGTCCTTTTCATTCTCCCTCCCCTTTTTCCCACGTGCAACGCACGTGTATAATACATAGATTTTTTTTTTGTCCTTTTCATTCCCCCTCCCCATTTTCTCAACGTGCACTGCCCGTGTATAATACATATTTTTAAAAAATACATCGCACGTGCATCGCACGTGTTTTTTTTCCTTTTCATTCCCCTTCCCATTTTCCCCACGTGCACCGCACGTGTATAATACATATTTTTAAAAAATACATCGCACGTGCATTGCACATGCATTATACTAGTAACATTATAATGGGATAGTTGGAGTTGTTTTGTGACAAAAGGGGTTTGTTTTGTGACAAACTCTCTATTAAAATAGTAGAGATTACATAAGGAGTAATGCTATTGAAGTATTGATACTCAACTTTCGAAACTGAATTTGTACTCAATTCTATGTAATATGCGCGGATGATTAGCATTACTCAGAACATAAAATTAAAAATTACTGGAAAATCTATTTGAACTTGGCCTGTGCTTGACTTGGGAACTTGCGTTCCTTTATGATTGCACTTGAAAACACCAACGGTCTACTTAGATACTAGAAATAGGAAGTAATTAAGGTCTTCCCTTCTTTTCACACACAATAGAGTAATGCGGCCACATTCCGCATATAATGAAGTATAAATATCCTGAACCTCCACAGTCTTGCAGATTTATTTGAAGTGCTGATCTTCAAAGAGTTTTAGAGTCTGCAATCGCTAATATGACCACCCCTACCATTAGCTTGAACCTTGTTATCGACCGGGAGAAAAACCGAGTTTTGTTTGCAGAATCAGGGAAGGAATTTGTCGACATTCTCTTCAGTTTCTTGACTTTGCCAATGGGGACTGTTATCCGAGTTCTAGACAAGCAATCTTCAGTTGGATGCATGGACAGCCTGTATCAAAGTATCGAGAATCTTGATGCAAAGTTTCTGCAGACGTTTTCTTGCAAGGAAATGCTGCTCCAGCCAAGATGTCATGCAGAACTAGATTGTGAGTACCTCAAGATTAAGGTTGACGAATTAGACCCTCGACGATACTATTTATGCTCTTGTTGTGGGAAATTTTTCAGTACGGTTTCTGGTGTTTATTGCTGCGGTAAAGTGATGCAACAAAGGGTGCAACCAGCAAAAGGAAAAAGTGGAGCTTATGATGATGGTGTATTTGTAAAAGGAAGAGTATGGTTCCTTATTTGTGATGATTTGCATGTTATAAAAGCTACAACAGGTTCCACCATATCTCTGCTTCAAAAGCTTGGTATAAAAAATGCAGATGTTCTTGAGAGAAAGACTGTAGAATTTGGTAGGCAAGAGGTAGTTCTTTGTTTGATTATGCCCCACTATATCATTTCTTTCTTTCTGTTGTGCGAACATTACTTACTAGTTATCTTCTAATAAGTGATCCAATTTTGTAGGTTCTGAATTTACTGAAAAGATCACTGGTGTCAAAGTCACCTTTCACAGACGTTTTCCTTCAGAAGGAACGCACCAGCGAGACTTTGGTTGAGGAGATAGAGCTAATATATATTGGAAATGTAAAATCAGAAAAAGATAAAGCCATTGGATCTAGCAAGTTACATGTAAAGCTGTTCAAAAGCGATGCTACAGGTGAATTTATCTATGCTGAAGCAGACAGAGAGTTTGGAGATCTTCTTTTTAGCTTCCTTACCTTTCCGCTTGGATCTATAGTGAAGCTTCTAAACAAGAATTCCTTCAGGGGTTCTATTGATCAACTATATACAAGTGTGGAAAATTTGAGTGTCGGTGACTGCATTAAATATCAGGATAACAAAAGTCTCTTATTGGATCCCAAACTTCCTATTTATTTTGGCTGTAGTGGCTCTCTGTTGAAGATAGATGAAGGTTCAAGTTTGCGCTGTGGCTTAGTTTTTGGTCGGGAGGAAATCAATCCAAAGTTGCCAGTACCAGGAAAAGAGAAAGGAGGAGGATTTGCAAAGGAGTTGATAAAATATACATTCACAGATGATTGTGACGTGTCAATCTTCTCTCCTATCTCCACAATCGAAATATTGAAGGGGTTAAAAGTACCAATTGACCGTTTAGTCGAGAAACATGTCTCAGTTGGAGAATTAGAGGTGTGATATTATCATATTATGCTATACTTTGTGGATTACAACAATTTAAAACCTTTATGCGTACTTTTGGAACATCTGATTATTTTCAGGTGCTTTAATTGCTAAGATGTTTGTGATTCATTCCGAAATAGTTGTCCACTTATGTTTGTGTCTTGTGTTGCAGGCTTTGAAATTGTTGAAAGTTTGTATAACCTCTCGGTCAGCCTTGAGCAGTGTATTCTCTCCTGAAACAAAGAGCAAAACACATGTTGCGAAGAGCTAATGCTTCGAAACAACTTCACCTGCAAGTATTCAACCATCAGTATTGGTTCAGTTCCTGATTGCTACTCTTTTATGTGTTTGTTAGAATGTCTAAGATGCTTTACTTTCTTTCATTCAAAACAAAAGGACAAGTACCATGAAGTGCTTCATTCCTATTACTTTTTATGTTCATGCTTCTTCGCAGTTTATGTAATTCTCTTCTTCTGTTATGTAGAAGTCAAGTCAGTTTCAAGCATATATGTTTTGGGTATATATCTTGTATACGATATTGGATAAGAAGATAATAAGACGATGAGAGCATCTGTAGTTGTTTGCTAAATATGCATAATATGCATATTTGGTTGAAAACAGCGCTGCAGTCGTTGGCCAAATATGCATATTATGCATATTTCGCTACATGAGATTGCAGACGGCATTTCAAGTGCCGTCGCACCAGTTTTTTATTTTTATTTTTAATTGTCGGATGGCACTTCAAGTGCCATCGCATTAAGAAAATTATTTTTTTAATGGTCGGACAGTACATGAAGTGCCTACCAAAAAAAATTAATTTCGTAATTTAAAAAAACCAAAATGACCCCAAAAAAGACCCTACTTTTCGGACGACACTTGAAGTGTCGTCCCTCCACTCTGTGTAGTTTTTTGCAATTTTTAAATTTTCTTGTAATTTTTGTTAATGTTTTTGGATTTTTTGTAATTTTTATAATTTTTTTGTAAATTTTTTTTGCACTTCGAAACCATTTTTTAAAAAAACCCTACCCTCCCTCGGACGGCACTTGAAGTGCAGTCCCACCTATAGGGGGTTATTTGCAAATTTTTGTATTTTTTTGCTATTTTTTGTAATTTTTCTGTAATTTTTTGTAATTTCTAATTTTTTTTGTAATTTTTTATTTACACTTCAAAGACGAATTTTTCCCTCCGACGGCACTTGAACGCACCTTTTATAAAAAATAGCTTTCAACGACTACAGCAAAACGTAACTTTGCTATATTCATTTATCCATTTATGCATATTTTGACTCTCAACGACTGTGGATGCTCTGAAGGGGTAAAGACAATTGGAAAGGGAGTGGAGGCAAGAAACAGCCAGCGGCAGCAACAGCCGAAGTTGCGGTCGATCGCAACTCATGTGCGGTCAACCGACCCTTGCACGAAGTTTTCCTGAGAGGGGGACAGTCGACCGACTTATTAGTGCGGTCGACCGTTCGCGGCGCTAATGGGTTATGGGCTAGAGTCTGGTAGATTAGTGAAAAGCCAACTCACACTTCAAGTTAGATCGTGTGGCTCCCATCGTAGGGTTATCTCTTATGTACTATCCAATGACTATTATAACAAGATATCAACTTAGGGTTTATCTCTAGATCTATATAAATAATTATAATGGCTCATAGATCTATATGATTTTATTGAGTGCCGAATAGAAGAAGATAGTACTACGCAGAGAGGGTGAGAGAGTTTCTCCATTATAAGCAGCATCAAGTTCCAATTAGGTTTGAGAGAGAGCCATAGTGAGAATTATAATAATATTATTGTATCTTCTCTAGTTGAAATAATATCTAGGGTGAGAGAGTTTCTCCATTGTAAGCAGCATCAAGTTCCAATTAGGCTTGAGAGAGGGTCGTAGTGAGAATTATAATAATATTCTTGTATCTTCTATAGTTGAAATAATATCTCGGTTCTTCTTCATTCGGATTAAAGCGAAAGCCCTAACCGGGACAATTCTTGTATGTGTGCTATGTGTGATTGGTGCGATCTAGTTTTGCTTGGTGGTTTGTGTTTTTTTTTTATATCATAAATGGTGGTTCGATTGACTTCCCGCGCTCCATTAATTTTTTTCTAATAAAACATACAACCAAGAAAATGGAAAATGATGTTCATGAATACCCATACATGGGCCATGAGCCTCATTCCTTAGCAAAATAGAGCACCCATCCCATACAAGATAGATCCCGCCCTGAAACATTGTGATTACAATTAGTTACAAAAAAAGTTGTTACTCCCGAACAAATATCCTAAAAAGTGGCACCGCCACACAAAATGTACCCACCATCCCGCCTCCGCATGTCAATCACTCTTCCTCTGTGGTGCCCCTCTTTCCAGTCTCTGCCTCAATGCTCGTCGTGTTGGCCTCGTTGTACATTTCTTTGACTCTCTTTGTTGAATCTCCATCTGCCGTAATAGACCAGAAGATGATATTAGCAATAATCTTGAATAGCAGTTGATGATGCATTGTGTGTCTGTGATGTGGTCTAAAAATTCTACAATTGACTCGCTTTGTTGACTCACTTGGTAGTTTGTGTTAATTATGTCAAAGACTCAATAAGATCCTAATAATTTCCTAACAAAATGAATATCCTGTATGTATAGTTCTACCTCAGAATCAAGGTATTAATACATGTTTTACGCTGAGGATGGCACCATTAGACTGTTAGAACCTGAATATAAAATAATAAATATTCCCAACAGAATTTGCGAAGAAATCAAAAACAAGGAAGAAAACAGTAAGTAAAGAAATTGCACAGAGTCGAGATTTGTAATCTCTGTCCTTAAAGCAGAATTCGCCCCGTAGTGTGACGGTTACCGGCGAATTGCTTCCCAGGATACAACTGTACCTTCTCTGAAGAATGCAGCACCCTTGCTTCAGAGACAACGAACTGTTGTCTGTGTTGTACTCTCAACTGACACTGACACAGAGGAGAAGATGAAGAAAACAAATCTGAAAAAATTCTCTATCTGCATGAAGGACTCTATCTGGTTTTATAAAGGAAAAAATGGACTGGAGACTGTTCAGCTGCCATTACTCTGTAACAGCAGAGTAATGGGGACTCTTCAGATTCATAACTGGTGAGCCATTACTCTGCTGTTACAGAGTAATGGGCACCAGTTACTGAATCTGAAAAGCCCGAACCGAACCGAGCCGAGCCGAGCCGAGCCGAGGCCGAGGCCGAGGCCGCGGCCGGGGCCTGGGCCTGGGCCTGGGCCTGGGCCTGGTCCGCGCGCGCGTGTGTGTTTGTCATTTTGGCTAAGTCCTCTCTCCGCTACACGTTAGTGGTAACCCCCGGGCCACGCCCTTTAGTCCAGTTTTCTAGTATATATACTAGAAGAAATCATTTCCAATTTCCGATATGGGACTATCAATTTTCTCCAAGTTGCCAAGTTAGTACATTTCAAGTACCCAACTTTGGATCAACATTTCTCATTCATACGAAATTCGTTTTTGGCAAGTGAGTATACTACGGAATAGTACTCGTCGAGAGGATCACAATCCACTCATTTTCCGGCGCCGCCGGTGGCCGGAGCATGCCGGAATCCAGTCCGGAAAACCGCAAAAATTAATTCCAACATAGACAATGGTTGATGGTAAATTCTATACTGTAATTACGTCCTTTGTTTTTTTTTGTTGTTGATGTATCCGAAAACTAATAGCTGCTAAGCACTAATATTGTTTCTTAAATCATTAGAGTTGTTAGTCGGGTGCAACTATAGGAACTGAAATTGTGTTGTTCCATTTATAGCTTTTGCTTATGTTAGCTGGTAGTCATTTAACCCGAGTAATTTGTTGATGGCGGAAGCATATACTCCGATCAAATTAGGTAAAAAACTAACAATGCTAAATTGTTGCCGAGAGAAACAAAAGCCAAAGATGAGTTTTCTATGTATTCTTCTGGTAAAAAGTGAGTTTTTAATAAGGTTCATTATATTTTTTAGTCTGCGTCGGTGGTTAATTGAGATCTGCAAGATGGGGTAGGAGGCTTAGATCAAGAAAGTTTAGGACTAGTGCTTCTTGCTGGTTCATACTATGCCCAATTTTTAGTAACACTGTTAGTAAACCTTACCTTGATATACTGACAATTAATACACTATCAAACTGTACTATATTTTTGGCTTGATGCTTTGTTGCAGGTTTTAGTGGGTTTTAGTGGGTTTTAGTGAGACACAGTTTATCATATTGTGTTGCTCTCTAGAGTCTTCGAGTTCAAAGAGGAAAAAGAATTTTTCAATCAGTGTGTTTAGATCTACAGTGCAAAGAGATATATATCATTTACCGTAATGATTCTCATTTTTTTCATTTCTTTTCCGTCCGATTCAGTTTCACATATAGGATCTCCACTCACTAGTACGAAGTCGTACGTCGTGCCTTATCTAAATCCGTTTTAGCTTTAAATTAAAAGACACTTTACTTAAGCATGAAGCCTTCCTTCTTTAGCTCTTCAAAACACCACTGGAAGTCAAAGCCTCACTCATCCCTGTCTGAAACCTATTCTCCTTGGATTCAATGGAAAACGAAAACAACAACACAAAACTGTCCCTAAACCTTCTAGTAGACAAACACCAGAACCGTGTCGTCTTTGCTGAAGCCGACAGGCAATTTGTCGACATCCTCTTCAGCTTCCTCACCCTTCCAATCGGAACCATCATCCGACTACTCAACAAGCAGTCACCCCTAAGCCACATGAACAAACTTTATCAAAGCGTTGCAGATCTAGATGAAAGATTCTTCGAAACTGCTGCCTGCAAATCCATGCTGCTGTTTCCTCGGAGCGCAGCAGAGAGGGTATGGGAGAACTTGAGGATCAATGTCGATGACATGAACTCGCGGCGGTTCTACAAATGCCGTAGTATATTATGCAATCATGGGAACTGTTGTAGCTTGATTCCACATGGGCGGTGTCCGTGCGGAGCATCCATGATCGATGAGATGACAGAGATTAGGCCGAGCGGTGTGAAGGGGTTTGTGGAGGATAGTGGGGAAATGACGTTTATGGTGGGGGATGATCTGCGGGTATCGCTGGTGTCAACTGCGGCTATTCTGTCTCTGCTTGAGAAGCTTGGGATCAGAGATGGGACTGTGCTTGAGAGCAGGGTCGTGGAGCTTGGTAGAGATGAGGTAAATCAGTGATTGATACAAATTAATAACACTTGAAGATTTTAATTAATATTGTTTCTTAGTCTTTTAGATTAATCATTAAATTAGCCCTAGTCAATGAATTTATCATATTTACGATTAGATCTGTCAATTGACTTGAAATTGGTCATTTAAGTATCAACTGAATGGAATTTTTTGCAGTACTAGGCTTTTTTTTGAAACTTTTTGAGATTTTAGGCCACATTCCAAACTATTAGCACTTTTGGCTAGCAAGTGCCACGTCAGCAGCGGCCGCTATTGGGAATAGCGGCCTTTTCATAGCGACCACCACATTGGACTCCCACACTTGGCAGATTTGTATAATTGCAAACCACTTGGAGTAACGTAGGTCGCTATTGTCAATAATGACCTTGTATAACTAAGGTCGCTATTCCCAATAGCGACCTCAGTCAGTAACGTAGGTCGCTATTGTCAATAATGACCTTGTATAACTAAGGTCGCTATTCCCAATAGCGACCACAGGTTGACCCAATCACTTTTAGGCATGACTGAGGTCGCTATTGGGAATAGCGACCTTAGATATATAAGGTCGCTATTGACAATAGCGACCTCCGTTACTCCAAGTGGTTTTCAATTATACAAATCTGCCAAGTGTGGGAGTCCGATGTGTTGGTCGCTATGAAGAGACCGCTATTCCCAATAGCGGCCGCTGCTGACGTGGCAATTGCTAGCCAAAAGTGCTAATAGTTTGTCAACTGGCCTAAAATCGCAAAAGTTTCAAAAGTAGCCCAGGCCTAAAATCGCAAAAGTTTCAAAAGTAGCCCAGGAATGCAAAAAATTCCAACTGAATGACCCCAAGCCCCAGTTATCTTTCTATTTTTATCGAATGTTTACAGATATTAAGTTTGCTTAAGAGGTGCATGACGTCGACAATGCCCTTGTCGGAGGTGTTCTTAGGAAGGCTACCTGCTCAAAGCGAGGTATTAACACGATCGATTATGGTCAGTCCAACAAATGTCAAGATGGGAGATGCAGATAATGAAACTGATATCCAGAGAATGGAAGTGAAGATTATCAAGGCCGGGTTGAATTACAAAGTTGTGTATTCAGAAGCAGGAAAAGATTTCATTGACTTCCTTTTCAGTTTCCTTACACTGCCATTAGGCTCCATAATGAAACTACTAAAGCGTGAGGTTCGATTGGGATGTCTCAACAATTTATACAACAGCATTGAGATCTTGGGTGATAGCAAAACTTGCATCATGTCTGAGGACTGCAGGTAAATCAGCAACCAGGGTGAACATTTTCCTATATATAGAAATATGATATGCACATATTGCTAGAATAGTTATCTAAATAACCATATTGAATGGAAAAGAACTCAAATTCGTATATTATCTGGATGTTATTGAGTAATGCCGATAATTTACAAGAAAAATGAGTTGATTTTCAGTTGTATCCATTTCTCTTGTTACTTGAAAGTTTGAAATATTTGTAAAATTATTATTGCCCATCTTGCTACAAAATGTAATGCTAAATAGACTTCAATATATGTGTTGGCAATGTACCACTATTTGTCTATGTATTCTTAAGTAAAACGAACAGACATTGAACATTCTCCTTTGTCAATGTAAGATTATGAATCAGATTGAGATTTTTCGTGTCCATTTGTACCCCCTGTTTCAGGTCTATGCTACTGTCACCAAAGCTCCCTCCGCATTTTGGAATCAGTAACCAGATGCTGAGAGTGTATGAAATGCATGAAATGCCTTCAATGCCGTCCTTGTGGGGATTAACAAACCCCAAATTACCAGGAGGAGGAAAAGAACCTGGTGGAGGGTTTGTAAAGGAATCAGGATTATTTTTGGTGACTGAAGAATTGGAAGTGACTCCTTTTTCACCAATCTCTGCCATCAACTTGGTCAACCAATTCAGGATTCCGGTTACAGACTTGGTAGAGAGGGTCATAAGTTTGGGTGAAAATGAGGTAATCCTTTAGCAGTTTAGTCTGCATATGTATATATATCCTGCACGTCAAACTTTTTTTTGATATGCAAAACTTTTTAGTTTACTTTAGAATTTTGTTTAGAATTATCATATTCATGTGTTTTATTCAGCATAAAATTGTGTTTATCTAGTTGTGTCTTCTTAGGAGAAGTAGGGAGCTAAGGACCCTTAAAAACTCAGTGAAAAGAGTTTAAGACTGAATTACGGAAAATAGCTATACTTTGGTCGCTTCAACAAAATAAAAAACTACCATGTACTGTCATAAACCTTTGGCTTTAAAAAACCTAGTTTTCACAACAATGCTGTGTAAGAAATGTTCACTCTTTTGGATTAGAATACCGGTGGCATTGCCAGCTCTGAATAAATAGAACAAACAGGACACTTAGAATTTGCAGCTTCAAAATATTAGTCAGAAATATCTATTCTACTATATAGATG
The DNA here is from genome assembly GCA_017893485.1 of Hemerocallis citrina. Classification (NCBI taxonomy): domain Eukaryota; kingdom Viridiplantae; phylum Streptophyta; class Magnoliopsida; order Asparagales; family Asphodelaceae; genus Hemerocallis; species Hemerocallis citrina. The sequence goes on along the minus strand of JACEHZ010000239.1, from coordinate 945,295 downwards.
GGTGGTCATTTAGTTGATTTGGTCGTATTTTTAGTACTACATGCTTGCCATTGACCAATTTGTAGTTTAGAGCTCAATTTTATCTAACTTCCATAGTTCCATCTTAGCCATCTTTGCTGCTTCATAATTTGGTGCATTTTTATTTTCATTTGTATGTTTTTTTAATTTTTATTTCTGGTTCCTTTCTTGGATCTATACTTTGTTTCTTGTCTTTTTTGTACTTTTTAAATTATTAATTGAAATGAAATAGATGGCTACTCTGGCTGTCTTCCGTTTCCACTTTATTTGCTTCATAATGGTCGTTATTAAAAAATTAGGTAGCAATCAAAAGTATGCCCCATGTTGGTTGTTTCCGGTGTGGGGAGAGTACAACCAAACGATGCAAAAAGGAATTCTGTAATCCTCATTGCAATCCTTTGATTCAAGTAGAATTTGGGTCATACAAAAAAGGCCAGTTAATTAGCATTCTTTGTTGTCACGCCCCGCTTCCCAAAATACGGAATACGAATACGTAACGTAGGCCCAGCGAATGATGTAAACACCATCCATAAACTGTACCAGACTAACTCAACAATATGAAAGAACAATCACAACCACGCAAGAAGATATATTTACATAAATAAGATCAACTTCAATAATAAATGAAATAATCCAATTAATAATTTCCAACATCTGGGACAAAAACAAACTCCGGGTCATATAGCCCAAAGAAAAACAAAGTATAATATCAAGACAATGCTCGAAGAAATAAATCTAGCAATAAATTAATTCAAGCATTTATTTTGGACTCCATCTTTTAAAATCATTGCTCACCAATTCCTTCTGGTATTGTTCCTTCAGTACCTGTAAATTCTTGATTTAAAAAAAAGAAAATAATGTTCTTAGAGCAAGTCATGGACAGCAAGTAGAGAAAGCAGGAAATAATAGGAACACGGTATATCAAAGAAAAAGGGACGGTATCAAAGTCAAAAGCAAAGACAATGATTGACAATAATGTCAAGGGTCTATATTTAATCATGCAATGTCCTTAGAGCATGAAATGTCAAATGATCGAGCATGAAATGTCAAGAATTTATAGGTACTAAACATATACAAGATCGAGCATGAAATGTCAAATGCATGTTATTAATCATTTTATTAATCTATCTAGTGCACGTACTACTGCGTCCCATTCCACAGCTTCGGCGCAAGCACACAGCGAACGCTTTAGACTGATGGTGAATTCGCGAATCGTGTACTCAGCCCAGTAATCAATGTTTAATGTTCAGTGACAGTAATTATCAAGCAGTATTTTATGGCCATCAGTACAAGTCAAGCAGTGGAGCCCGATCGAGTACAGTTTCCGATTGTTCACTACCAAGTTGTCCCATAATATCCCGGCTTGTTATTATTTTATTTCATCCTATGTGAGCATGCAAGAATGTGTCAATATTTTATGATGCTATGTGTGACTAATTCTACTCGTTACAGACAAATCAAGAAGCAAACATATTAAATTAACACGAATCATAAAATCTGGACAGCATGATGTTGATGTACAAAAACACAGATTACCGTAACTACAGAAAAGCAAATCTGAATCCATCAGAAATTCTAGAAACTAGACTCTCTGCCGGTTCTAGCAAAAATATATACGATATATAAAAGGTACGGGAACTAGGGTGAAAATCTTATTCTTTTCAGAATTTATGTTCATGAAGTTATAAATTGTATTCACCTATATGTTTTAGGTCAGAAAAGTCATCAATTAAATCTACAAAAATTCAGGGTTGTTCCTACACATGTCCAGTCTCAGCCAAATTAATTTCATATTTTTATTTTACTGTTAACATGTTCTATGTAATTATGAAACAGAAAGATAAGCATGAATTTGTGAATTTGAAAATTCAGACACAGTTGTACTAAAATACTGATATCTATCAGTTTATACATTTAAAAGTTCTGAAAAATAGATTCGTGGGGCTATAATTCATGTTCAGAAAGTTATTTCAAATTACAACAGCAACATTGTCCAAAATCTAATGCAAAAAGGAACAAACAACAATCCAGAAAATAGTTTGATATGAATAGGCAACAACTTAAACATACAACCATATAATTCATGCTAATTAATAATCAAGGTGATGCTAGATGTTTAACATTCATAATTCCAGTTTTAAGATGCAATATCACAGGCATGGTAATCAATTCATCAATTCAATTCAATCTAACATATCCAATTTATCAAACAGTTGTATAACACATGGATCTAGTTATTTTTCATGTAAACGTGCATATGCAATGTACAAGAGGGACTAGGTTTTAGATCAAAGATGCAGACACGATGTTAAAAATATATCGGGTTAGCTCGTGTAAACCCTCAATAAACTTAACGGGATTTCGAATAGCAATACGTAAAAAGATTTGGATCTACTTGCAGAGATCAAGGGATCTTGAACAAAATAAATAACTAGTTCAAGAAGAGACTTGCCTTTTAGTTGTTAATTTCGAATATATAGAATAATGGGATAAGAATTCCGGGCGACAAAGCACGAATACGGAATCACGTGCGAGCGCGTGCAAACACACCAACGCAGCAAAACAGTAAATCAGGGGATCCTCTCCACAAAACAGCAAACGGGATCTTACCACACACCAAACAGCAAGCACAATCCCCCACTCTTCCAAAACAGCAAACAACAACCACTTCCCCCTTCTTCTCCACAGCGACAGAGAGAGAGGGAGCGGCTCGACGGCAGAGGAACGGCGACTGACGATGGCACTGCGGTCGAGGAGCGACGCAGCGATGGGAGCGAGGGCGACGACGCTCGCGGTCGGGAAGCGACGCAGCGACGAAAACAGTGGGCGGCACGGCAACACTCTGTTTCGCGACGAAACAGAGGAGGAGACGGCGGAATGGGGACTCGAGCTCTGGGCGATGACGACGAGGGGTGAGGGACCTTCAGTGGTTGCGGGGAGGATCACGGTGGTCGACGAGGTGGTGGGTTGACGACGAGCAGATGGGTTCAGGGAAGTGGGGTTCGGTTGGCGATGGGTTTGGACGAAGGCGAGGGGGAATGACGAAGTCGAGGATTGGGGTGATGACGGGGTGATGATGCGGAGACGATGGCGAAGGGGCTAGGGTGATTGGGTTGGTGGTCGGAGAGGACAGGAGGAGCGACGAGCGGAGGGTTTGAAGGTGAAAACAAAGAGATGGGGAAGAGGGTGAGCAGCGGGATGAGAGAGAGGGTATATTATAATTAGGGTTTAATAATAGGGGTATTTATAGGGGATTAAGAAGTTGAGGTTTTGGGTTGCGGTTTAATGGGTCTAGGGTACAGGTTTATGCTCCAAAAAGAGAAAAACACATAGAAACCAAAGAGATGAACATATAGCGGAACAATTCAAACTCAAAACACGAAGAGCAAAGATTTGCAATGAGCAAAAAATAACAGAATTCAAGCCAAAAGAGTATGAAATGATCAAAGAGAATAAAAGAGCCCAATGAAAGCAAAAAATTTATTATTAAAAATGAATTAGACATAATAATCAAGAAAGAAAATAAAAAAATACAATAAAATCCAAAATGGGAAAATAGGGGTTACATTTGTCCTAAATTAAGTAATTCATTTCTTAATTGAAATATATGCAATTGTAAGTTAAATACTATATATATATATATATATAAGCTATTTCAATTTGAAAATCTTCTTTCCTTTGATGTTTTTAATATATGTATAAAGTTTTTTTAGGGAATTCTTATATAAGGTAACTTGAAAATAGCTTCAAATAATTGACAGGAATGAACGTTCGCTGCATCTATCAATATATAGTCAGCTAGTTATAGTAGTCTGTTTCTAAATTACCCAAGAATTTAAGATACCCGTCTTCAAGGTAGGGATTTTGAAACTATTGGATGAATATGGCCCAGGATATTGGGTTTGTTTCGTTATTTCTCGTTAATAAAACAGGGTGGTCGTACTCCACATTTTGTTATTAAAACAAAAACTATTGCATAATCATTTAACTATTCACAGGTAGCCAATGTAGAGTTTCCACCATTTTGAGGTTAGTAGAAACATACCCATATTATTTATTATACTTGGAGGAATCATGTATTGGTTAAATGCTGAATAGCTTAATTCTTTTCTTGCCATTCGTGTTTTCAAGATAATCTCTCACAAATCCTTGTGATCCTTTCGATACAGGCCTTGGATCTGCTCAAAGTTTGCATGATCAGGTCCCGCAAGCCTCTTACAGAACTGTCTTTTTTGGATAAGCTAGAGTATTAGCTCAAGTGAAGACTGTTTCTAGAAATGTAATCTTCGCGTGGCTACATCTCTCTTTCGTATTTCTTTGTTAACGCAGATTAGCTAGCTTTGGTTTACAATCAGTTGCCGTTTTAGTTGAAAACTCTGTTGCTATGTACCTTACAAATATATGGTGCAGACGGGAGGTGGTGCAACGAAGGGATTTGGGTGATCAGTTTTGTTTCAGTTAGATTTACAGCTTGAGTTAATCTGTTCCAAGCCATAGGTTTGATGACTACATTTATTAGTTTGATGCCACATTATATCGACTAGTATTTGCACGTGCGATGCACGTTTTAATCAAAATTTTGTTTTTAATAGAGTAAATAATAAGACGTAATCTGGTCTTGAGAACTCCCTTTACTCATACATACTCTTTATAAATTACTCCTAGTACCACAAACTTTTATTTTATATAAGTGACACTTTTGTAAATAATTATGTTGTAAATAAATTTAAACTTTGAGGGTATTATGGTAACTAACAACAGTTGAGTAAATTAGTAGTTAATATAACTCCCACTTAGAAATGAGTAGTTGAGATTAATTAGATGGTTGAATGTCTACAAATGACAACTCTAACTCTCCCATTATAATATTAAAGATTAGAGATAATAGTTATTATATATTATATTATAAATAGATAATTTACACGCATGATGCACATTTAATATATTTATAAAAAAATTAAAGTAAAAAATATGACCTCCTTCATATTAGTTATGCACTTGCAATGCACGTGTTGGTAGATTTACAAATGACACTAAGGCCTTGTCTCATTATAATATTAGAGATGATTGGGGTTGTCATTTGTCAATATACAACTTCGTGCTTTGCATGTGCAACCCAACTCTCCCATTAATTATAACAAAAACATACAAATATAAAAAAACTCCACCTATTTAAAACGTGCAATGCACGTGCAAAACAATTTTATAATATTTTTTTAACACTAAACATACACGTATGTTGCACATACAGCTCAAATTCTACTTATAAATATGTGCATTGCACGTACAAATTGTGGCTTTTCTTTCAAAATATTTTTCTCAACTACATGCAACGCATGTCCAACTCCAAAAATATTTCTTAACACGTATACCGCAAGTAAAATCCTCCAACTCTTATCAAAACGTGCATCGCACGTGAAAAATACTAGTAATATTAGAGATTAGAGATATCTTACTAGTATAATGCATGTGCGATACACGCCTACAAAAAGGTATAGTCATCAAGTTAAATGAATTGTGTAAAATAAAATAAATAGTAAAGCATTTAACCTCCAAAATATCAAGCTATCTCAAAAAAAATTCTGAAAATGAAGGAGAATAATTTGTTAGAGATTATGAGATTACGAGAGATTATAACAATAGAAATTAGGTTTAATATTCTAGATTAAGGTGCTTGAGATATTTACCTTAGGTATCAAGATTGGAATACCTAGACTACTATCACAATCCAGTATTTATAGGATAAATACTGGTTTGGGTACTGGGATCTCAACCCATTCACCCCGCGTTCTGATATCCATACAAATAGTACGTGTAACACACATGTTACCCATAAAATAATATTACACATAATATTATTCATATAGTGAGAACATACTTATATATCCAACAATCTCCTCTTGTATTCTCAATATATAAACGTACTGGATTATCTCATTAGTTCAACATGAAGCTGACTGGCTGATAGCACTATTTAAATAGAAGAAATGCATCATTCAATGTACAGTTCATAAGGATTAAATCAATTATAAATCCGAATAGTTCAAAAAAGACTAAACCAAAATAATTAAATAGTTCCCAAACCATATCACAATAGAATTGTTCACAATGTCTAAACCAACTGGAGAAATCTGTCATAGTTTCAAAATCAAACAAAACAAATAAACTTCAAGAACAAAATAAGAGTTTTAAGCTTAATGAACACAAGAGTCTTTAAACTCAAAAGAAGTTTTACCAAGCAAGTGACTAATTTATTCTCGAAAGAAATAAATTGAAACTCTATCCTTGCACACTGCTTTATGTTTACTCCTCCATTTTAAGCAAATCATTATTTTGAAATCTATGTTGACAGATTCAACTCCTCCATCTTTGCTAGCATGTTACAAACAAGAATATCATGAGACATATCTCTAAGAATTTCAACGAATTTCACCAAGTATCTAGTTCCACAAAAGGAACTTAGTACAATTCATAATTAGCTTAGCAAAAATACAACACAAATCACAATCAAGTTTCTTTAACAATATAAAGAACAAGAACTATTATAGTTTCTACACAAAAATATACTATGTTTCATATTGGAATGATAGAACAGTCCGATCAATTATGATTAAATTCAGGATCATTAAAATTGGAATGAAACATGAATTCATAAAGGAGATATACCATCAAAATTGGAATGATATAACGACATTCTAAACATCGGAATAATAAGATGATTCTAAGTAAATGATGAAAATATAGAGCATCATCAAAATTGGAATGAAATTGTATATTAACAAAATTTACATTGAACTTTTCAAATTATCTAAAGGATGCCAACTACCTAGAATTGATGCTTAAGTTTGAATTTCTCTATGACTCCAATTGGATTCTAATTTTCAAAACAATTAGGATGTTAAAGCTTTTGAGTCAATAGCCTTTAACTCCATTTTTCCACTGTTTTGATAATTAAATCACTTTCAAGTCTCTTAGCAAGAGCATTAGCCATATTTTATTTCAATTGCACTTTATTTATGGGAAAGTTCAACTAGGCTTTTTTCAGCCTTAATGTACTTCTCTAACTATTTTAGAGTGAGTTATGAGCTACAGTGCATTGTAGCTTGATGATCGACGAATAGAATTAGAGAGTTACTTAAACTTCTTACTGGATGACTAGCAACAAGTTCTTCAATCCACTCAACTTCTTCCCCTGTAGAGGATAACACATAGATGTCTGATTTCATGGATGATAGCATAGTGCATGTTTGCCTTTTAATCTCCATAATATTTCTGTCCCTCCTAGTGTAAACACATCTACTAGTTATCGACTTTCACTAAATTCTGAGCATTATAATGCATCAGATCATTCATTCAATCATGAAGGATGACTAGAGTAGCCCAAAGCAAACTCTTGAGTACCTCTCAAGTAACTCATTAGCTTCTTAGGACTCTCCAATGTGTATTAATAGGATTATTACTGAATCTGCAGATCATACCTACCTCAAAGGTTATGTCTGTTAGTGCAGATCTTTGTATATATGAGACTTCCAATAAGTTTAGAATGATCTAACTGTCTCATAGTTGCACCATCATTAGGTGTCAACTTTTATCATAATCATAAGGTGTTTCAAAATACAATTTCAGTCATTATATCCCCACTTTTGGAACATATTATTGATTTAATAAGTTTGACTAAGAGTTATCCCTTACCAATCGAAACTCACTCTTATACCTAATATGGTGTCCACAACACCTAGGTGTTTCATGTTGTAATCTTTGGATAGCATAGTTTTAATTTCATTTGTAATAGAGAGGTCACTTCCAATCAACAAGCATGTCAACAATATACAAATAAATGAGGGCAATTATATTTGACTTACCACAGAATTAAAGACATTTATATGAATTACTTGATTCAAATCTAAGTTCTTTAAAAGTCTGTCAAATTATTTATGCCTCAAGATTAACACATGTTTTAAAAAACATACAATGATTTTACCAATTTGTAAATCTAGTTCACTAAACATATTAATGCAAATTGTTTAGTACAAAACTTTTCAATACAAAATATCAAGTACAAAACTTTTAGTACAAAACTGTTTAAACATCTTTCATAAATAACAAAATTTTAAATAGAAGCAAGAGTAAGAAGAATACTTATTGTAGCAATATGACAGACGTGTGAGTAGACGTCAAACAAATCTTTCCCACTTGTCTCGATCAATCCTTTAGTTGCTAAAATTTCATTAAAATTGCTACTGATCATTTCAAAATTAAGTTTCTTCTACAAAAATCAACTTATGTACGATAGTTTTAGCCCATTTCGGCAAATCAACTAAATTAAAGTATTATTGTATAACAACAAATTCATTTCATTATCTACTAAAAACTCTTCTTGGCTCATTTGTCATTGAAATTTTTAAGTGTCGGTAAGGCTAGTTTTTAATTCAAAATGTGAATTATTGATTGTGTCTGTAGGACTAGATAATTTTATACATTTATCTTTGATGAACACATCATCAAAGAACTCTGCAAGTCTAGATTATTCTAACACAAATTAGATAGATCAAATATCTGTCCACAAAACTACATTCTGCACTTTCTATGCACACACAAATATTTGTTATAGGTCCTACTTTAGGCCTTCTAGGGTCATGTACTCTAACAAATATACCGCACCACATGTTTTCACTTTAACAAAATTATTTGTGTTTCTATCTCATAGTCTACAAGGTGTAAATAATTTAGAATGTAGTAACATATTGGAAATATGATTAACAATACAATATCACCCATAATTACAAAAAAGTCAAACAACAGTCAATACTATAGAATTCAACATGTCACTTAGTGTTTGATTCTAACTTTTATCAATACCGTTTTGACTGTTGTAAATAGAGTGCACTAGAGGTTATGTCAAATGCAAACTTCTCTTAAAATTGTTAAAACATATTCACCACCTCTATCAAATCTGAAATCTTTTGATCTTAGCATTTAACTAGAATTCTATTCATTAAAATAACGAGTGCTTCAATCTCCATATATATATGACAAACATTCAATACTCATCTACATAGGTGACTAAATACTTCTGACCCATTATCGTCTCATCTAGTCACAAAGCTACTGAGATCACAAATATCAGAATGTGTTGACTTAAGAAGTTGTGTGCTCCTAGAAACCATACTAAATAATTTTCTGGTGATCACAATCTGAGCACAAATTTCACAATTGTCATATTTAATGAAGTGTCATTTAGCAGAGTTATGAGTTTTAACAATGACAAACAATTTATATATAGTTCACATGTCCTTTCCTATTATGCCGTTTTCAAGAACTACACAAATTTGAACTACTATTGTCAATTGCTTCATTTGTTAAACTCAATATTCACATGTCATTAACTATACAAGCACATTATAAAATAATAACAATATGAGTTAATACAAAATTACTCTATTATATTTTTCAAAATAGTTTGCTCTCTCTCATGGTTTCAACAATGTCCATATGCTCAACCACATAGAGCGAAGAGTTATTTCCTTTATTCGTTCTTCATCATCTTCATAACGCTAAATGAAATAATGACTAACATGTTAAAATTCAACTTTGCACACAGTACAATGAACGAGAAAGAATAAAACGTAACTAATGGAGTCATATCATACATTAAGAGATGCTCTCTCCTAAGTTACAAACATGTGTTATACATCTTATACATCAATCTTTATTAAAGAAGCAAACATACAATCTCACACAAACTGCAAATGATGTGTCACCCAATATATCTATACACATAGTATGACAAAGCACACTAAACAATTTAAAACATGCTAGTTTTAAAATGAGAATAATTATGATCTAAAACTCTCAATCATGTGATCAAACGTCAAAACATTAACACATTCATCAGATGAAAATACTAAGAAAGATTAGAGTATATCCTACCGACACTTCAAGTTAGAAGTGTTTTCCGAATTTGATGGCGAAGCCTGCGTAGTGCACCTTATTCTACCGTGACGCAAATTCATCGTCTCCAATATACACAATTTGTAAGTAACTTTGGAGTTCTTACATTCATCAAATTATTAAAGATCAACAAATTAAACAAATTATTAGCTCTATTTAATTCTAGGAACAATTTAATTAGATATATAATTTTGTAGTCAAACTTATAATTTAACTTACCAAAATAAATATTTGATCCTTAGCACATAGCCAAAACAGTTATTCAAACATGTATTTAATTAAACAATATAAACTCAAGCTTAGCACTTAGCAACATATCAATAGTATAATTCAAAACATAGACTTAGAACAAATGTTTTGAACTTTTAGTACATAGCAAATTATTTAACAAATAACTTTAATCCAGATATGAAAAAGTACATGAACTTATCTTTCGCTTCAATCGTGTAGACTTGGGTCGGTTTGGGAAAAATCCAAACAACCAACCATCCCACTTGCACATGAGAGAAGGGGATGAGTCAACAGCAAACACCATCAAGAGGATCAGAAGCTATGGCCGAACACCAAACACCGAAACCGAGATCCAATAAAACTCATGCACCTAACACCACAACACTGTTAGGGTTTTGGACTCAAATACACGTAGGCACTGAGTACTTGAAGTTGGAAAAAAAGAGGAGGAGACAAAGACAGCAAGAGAAGACAATAGCAAGTAGAAGAAGTGTAGTCTGGAGAGTTGCGATTGACCGACCCATTATGTTGAGAATTCTTTGAGTGTACAGGTCCAACAAAAGAGGGGACGGTCGACCAGTCGTGTCTCGGGTTTGGCTCTACACGTTGCGGTCGATTGATTTCGACGGCTGGTTATTTTTGGGCTTATGAGTTTAAGGCCCAATTGCTGGATTTGTGTTTATCTTTTAGGATTTACTTGAGGGCTATATATATGGTTGTAGACTCTAGGGTTTAGATATCTTTGATGATCCAAAGAGAGAGATTTGGTGAGCCCTTATCATTGTTCAACTTCAAGAGGGGATTGTGCCGAGCGTTTTAAAGGTGAGAGAGAGAGATTGAGAGTTGTAATCATTTTTTTTAATCTTTGTATTTCTTGGGGAATATGAAGTATTAGTTATCTCTGCATATTGATTGTGTTCTTGTGAGATATTGCATATATTGTGGTGACTTGATCTTGGTTCATCTAAGTCTTGGAAGTTTCTATTGCTTGTGGTGTGTTTCTGCTATTAGCACTACGAGTTGTGGGGTAGATTCTTCAACAAGTGGTATCAAAGCAGTTGGTTCGAGATGGCCGATAACAAGATGAAGATCAAGAGATTTGATGGGAGTGACTTCGCGATGTGGAAGATTCAGATGATACATATCTTCGTCAGAAAGATCTTGATGGTCTGTTGTTTGATGAGAAGCCGGTAAGTGCAGACAAGGATGCGAAGGTCTTGGCAGATTGGAATCATTTGGATCAGAAGGTGCTGGGGCAGATTCAGATGGGGCTTAGTAGGAAGGCGTTATTTCATATCTCGAAGGCAAAGACCACAAAGGAGGTTATGGAGATTGTCACGCCCCGCTTCACAAAATACAGAATACGAGTACGTAACGTAGGCCTGAATGATGTAAACACCATCCATATGCTATACCAGACTAACTCAACAATATGAAGCAACAATCACAACCACACAAGATATAATCACATAAACAAGATCAACTTTAATAATAATGAAATAATCCAAATAATAATATTCAACATCTGGGATAAAAACAAACTCCGGGTCATAAAGCCCAAAAAAAACAAAACAAAGTATAATATCAAGACAATGTTCAAATAAAATAAGTCTAGTAATAAAATAATTCAAGCAATCAAATCTTAGACTCCATCTTCTAGAATCGTTACTCACCAATTCCTTCAGGTATTGTTCCTCCAGTACCTGTAAATTATTGATTTAAAAAAAAAGAAAATAATATACTTAGAGCAAGTCATGGACAGCAAGTAGAGGAAACAGAGAATAATAGGAACATGATATATAGAAAGAAAATGTTAAATAGCAAAGTCAAGAAACGATAATCATGTCAAGGGTCTATGTTTAATCACGCATTTAATTAATAGTTTCAATTCAAGTTCAAGATTGATGACAGTATACGGGATCAAGTATGAAATGTCAAATACAGGTTATTAATCATTTTATTAATCCTATCTAGTGCATGTACTACTGTGTCCCATTCCACAGGTTCGACACAAGCACACAGTGTACGCTTTTAGACTGATAGTGAATTCATGGTTCGTGTACTCCGCCCAGTAACCAGTGTTTAATATTCAATGTCAGTGATTATCAAGCAGTATTTTATGGCCATCAGTACAGGTCAAGCAGTAGGGCCCGACCGAGTAGAGTTTCCGATTGTTCACTACCAAGTCATCCCATAATACCCCGGCTTGTTATCATTTTATTTCATCCTATGTGAGCATGCAAGAAGGTGTCAATATTGTATAATGCTAGGTGTGACTAATTCTACTCATTACATACAAAGCAAGAAGCAAACATATTAAATTAAGTACAAATCACACAATCTAGACAGCATGACGTTGCTATACAAAAACACATATTACCGCTACTACAGAAAAGCAAATCTGGATCCGTCAGAAATTCTAGAAACTACTCTCTGCCAGATCCAGCAAATATATAAATGACATATAAAAGTTACGGAAACTTGGGTGGAAATCCTATTCTTTTCAGATTTTATGTTCAGGCAGCAAGTTGTAAATTGTGTTCACCTATATGTTTTGGGTCAGAAAACTCATCAATTAAATCTACCAAAAATTCAGGGTGGTTCCTACACATGTCTAGTTTCAGCCAAATTTAGTTGATATTTTTATTTTACTTTTAACATGTTCAATTAAATTTTGAAACAGAAAGATACGCATGAATCTGTGAATCTGAAAATTCTGACACAGCTGTACTAAAATGATGATATCTAACAGATTATAACTCGGAATTCAGATCCATTAAAATTTCTAGAAAATAGATTCATGGGGCTATAATTCATATTCAGAAAGTTATTTCAAAATACAACAGCATCATGGTCGAAAATCTGATACAATACGGAATAAACAGCAGTCTAGAATTTATTTTGATGTGAATAGGCAACAATTTAATCATACAACACTATAATTCATGCTAATTAATAATCAAAGTGATGCTAGATGTCTAACATGCATAATTTCAGTTTTAAGAAGTAATTTCACAGGCATGGTAATCAATTCATCATGTCAAATCCAATCTAACATATTCAGTTCATCAGACGATTCAATAACATAGATCTAGTTATCTTTCATGTAATTGTGCATATGCAATGTACAAGGGGAGACTAGGTTTTAGATCAAAGATGTAGGCACAATGTTAAGAATACATCGGGTTAGCTCGTGTAAAACCTCAATATACTTAACGGAATTTCAAATAGCAGTACAATAAAAGGACTCGATCTACTTGCAGAGATCAAAGAAATCTTGAACAAAACAAATAACTAGTTCAAGAAGAGACTTTCTTTTAATTAGTATATTCGAATATATAGAATAACTGGATGAGAATCCCGACAATGAACCACGAACACGTGCGAGCTACATGTAAAACACACAACAATTCAAGCCAACACAGCAGAACAAAACAACAACTACCCTTCTCCTCCATACGAACAGCAAATAGCAACTCAAGATCTCCCCTCTACACAACAGCAAACAGCACAACTCAAGATCTCCCCTCTTCACCACAGCGACAGAGAGAGAGGAAGATGGCGAAAGGAGCGGTGACTACGGTGACAAGGGTGACACCCACAGCGAGGGTGGCGAGAACTGACGATGGCGGCACTACAGTCGGGAAGCAACGACAGCAACCAAGGGAAACGACGGCGCTGCGAGTACTCTGTTTCTTGACGAAACAGAGGAGGAGACGGTAAGGGAAAGTGCGGGGCTTGGATGGCGACGAGGAGGCGAGGGTTTAGCGGTGGTAGCGGGGTGAACGGAGAGGGTGAAGGCGATGACGATGAGGCGACGACGGTGACGAGATAGGTCCAGGCGAAGTGGGTTCGGTGGATGGCGATGGGGACGAGGGTGACGAGGATGATATGGTGGCATGGGGACGATGACAGGGGTGATGATGAGCGGTGGTGGTCAGAGAAGACAGGAGAACGGACGGGGCTTGGGTTTGGGCGGTTTGGGTTTGAAACGAAAAAATAAAGAGAGGGAGATGAGAGCGGCGGGTTAGAGGAGAGAGAGAAAGGGATTAATAAATTAGGGTTTAACTAGTAGGGTGTTTACAGGGGATTAAAATATAGGGTTTTGGGTTGCGGGTTAATGGGTTTAAGGTACAGGTTTAGACTCCAAAAAGAGATAAACAAGCATAAATCAATGAGATGAACATATAGCGGAACAATTCAAACTCAAATCATGAAGAGCAAAATTTGCAATGAGCGAAAAATAGAAGAAAAGATTACGGAATGATCAAAAGGGATTAAAAGAACCCAATAAGAGAGAAAATTCTATTATAGAAAGAATCTAGATACAATAATCAAGAAAGAAAAATAAAAATACAATAAAAATCCAAAATAGGAAAATAGAGGTTACAGAGATTCTCAAGGATATGTATGAGAAACCATCGGCATCTAATCAAATTCTTCATTTGAAGAAATTGGTTAATATGAAGTTGAGGGAAGGGAGTTCTGTAGCAGAGCATGTGAACAATTACTGTATGTTTTACAACTAGATGGAAACTGCAGGTTAGATGTTTTCAGAGAGGGGTCAGTCATTGTTACTTCTATCTACTTTACTCGATAGTTATGGTACAGTGAAACAGACTATTACAGGCACTATAACAGATTCGACGACTCTACAGGATGTGGTGAGTAGCATTCTGAACGAGGAAGTGAGAAGGGTGAGAAACGGAGGATACCCATCATCTTCTAGAGATTCCGCAATGTACGTTGAAAAGATACATGGAAGATCTAATAGCATCGAAGAAGAAAGGATCAGAGTAGTTCATCTGAGAGTGGGTCTGATGAAAGCGATGGGGGATATGGGCCTGAGTGCTGATATTGTCATAAGAAGGGTCACATGATGCACAGTTGCAAGGCTTATATGAAGAAGAAGCAGGAAAAACCGAAGAAAGATACCCCAAAGGAAGCTCAAGTGGAGCTTGTTGAGGATCTATGCTTATCAGCTCGGGAGGAGTTGGGCACTCAAGATTAGTGTATTGATTCGAGAGCTTCTTTTCATTGCACTCCGAGGAGAGAGGTGTTTGATGACTATGATGAGGGTTCTTTTGGAGATGTTATCGTGGGGAGGTCACCGGTGTCCTGTACGTGGGGTTGGTACTGTTTGTGTGAACAACAATGATGATCAAAGTATTGTCTTGCAGGAGACAAGGCATGTTCCGGACTTAAAGGAAAATTTTATCTCGATTGGAAGGCTACACAAAAAGGGGTTGTTTACTACAGTTGGTAGTGGGGAGTGATGTATAGCTACAGTTTCAAGGGTGATTGCAAAAGAAAAGCGTGAGGGAACGCTGTATTTGCTTAGAGACGTGAGGGGCATTTCTCTTGTTGTTGACTATCAGCCGGAATCGAGTAGTAGGTTGTGTGGGGTGCAACCGAGTTTTTTCAATTGTGGAGGGGAGGTTACTAATTTAGTGGGAGCTGCTAGCCATGGAAGTGTTCCTTGAGGGCAAGACGTTGCTGTGGTGAGGGTACTTTGCGAATTGGCAGTTGAAGTTTCAAGTCACTCTTGTGTGATAAAGAGCACTGGTATCGATATGCGGGGTGATGTCGATGAGGGTAACCAAATTGGGACTGTAGGGGATGAACAGTCTGCGAATTTTGTAGAGGTGTCGTCCAGGGAGGTTTCTAGTGTAGAGGGTGCATTGAGAGGCTTTGAACTATGTTCGGTGTTGATGGAGATTCTGCGAGTTGGGGAGTTTCATAACACGGAATCCGACACGGGAGGTTGTTTCTCCGGTATTCGTGCTCTATGCGATTGGTGGAGCACATCCTTCATGAGGCGATGAGGGGTGGTTGGTGCATTCCACGTGGTGGAGTGGCAGAGGTCCTCTCATGAGAGTAGGAAGTACTTGGGTCTTCCATGAAAATGAGAGATTGACAGAGATAATGCGAGGTAAAGATTGCAATAAGTTTGAAGCGTTGTGTATTTGGTCCAAGTTGGAGATTGTTAGGGTTTTGGCCTCAAATACACATAGGCACTAAGTACTTGAAGTTGGAGAAGAAGATGAGGAGACAAAGACAGCAATGAGAAGAAGTGTAGTCTAGAGAGTTACGATCGACCGACCATGGGGGTGCGGTCGACCGACTTCGGCGGCTGATTGTTTTTGGCTTATGAGTTTAAGGTCCAATTGCTGGATTAGTATTTATCTTTTAGGGTTTACTTAGGGCTATATATATGGCTATAGGCTCTAGGGTTTAGATATCTTTGATGATCCAGAGAGAGAGAGATTTGGTGAGCCGTTATCATTGTTGAACTTCAGGAGGGAATTGTGCCAAATGTTTCAAAGGTGAGAGAGTGAGAGAGATTGAGAGTTGTAATCTCTTTTTGTAATCTTTGTATTTCTTGGTGAATATAAAGTATTCGTTATCTCTGCATATTGATTGTGTTCTTATGAGATATTGCATATATTGTGGTGACTTGATCTTGGTTTATCTAAATTTTGGAAGTTTCTATTGCTTGTGGGTGTTTCCGCTATTAGCACTACGAGTTGTGGGGTAGATTCTTCAACAAACACTAAATACCGGATCTAATCCCCCACACCAGATTCAATCATTAAGAATCTTGATTTCGGTCAGATCTGAGTCAAACTTGGTGGAGAGATCTGCTCTTCAAACCTCAACACACAACACCCAAATCCTCCAATGAACATATCGGATCTGGTCAGATCTAGTCCTGATTTCGGTGTGTGCTCTGGAAAGAGGAGAAGGGGGTCTCTGGTGCGACGGCTGGAGGTGGCTTGCGGCGAAGTTGGTGGCGGTGGTTGTTGCGGCGGCTACTAGCGATGACTATGGCGACTACGGAACTGAGACTGCGCCTCGAGTCAATGACGTTGGCGACTGCGAATCTGTGACTGCGCCTCGAGTCGACGACGGCAGCGGCGGCACACAGCAACGTGCATCGAGATCTGGTGATCCTTTTTTCTCTTTATAAATCTCACAAATATTAAATAAATATCTCAAGATTGTTAAAGATTATGAGATTATGAGATATTATAACAATAGAAATTAGGGTTAATATTCTAGACTAAGGTGCTTGAGATATTTACCCTAGGTATCAAGATTGGAATACCTAGACTACTATCACAAGCCAGTATTTATAGGATAAATATTGGTTTGGGTACTGGGTTCTCAACCCACTCAACCCGCGTTCCGATATGCATACAAATAGTACGTGTACCACATGTGTTACCCATAGAATAATAGTACACATAATATTATTCATATTGTGAGAATATACTTATATATCCAACATAATTAACAATTAACAAAGCACATTAAAAATTCGGTATTAGCTGATTAATATTTTTGGAAGAATGAGTGACATGGAGCTATCTAGAACACTCCTATTGATATGGAAGAAGAAAGACATAACAATAGTTCAGCCATAGGCCATGGCAATAGCAAAGTTTCGATGAATATCAATTGTTGAGACTTACTTATAGAGATAAGCTCCAATACCAAAATCAGTTTTTCAATGTATCCAAACCTTCAGCTATAACATCCAAACCTTGATCCTAAAAAAATGAATGAAATAATGGTAAGTATATTGATTCCGGATGATTTGAATGTAAGGGAATTAAAATAACTATGGAAATCTATAACCTGAATTCTGTAACTATGGAATTGTGACTGTACTGTATTTGTATTCTAATTAGTAATCTGAACATCATAAATTTGCACCAAAATGTAGGCTATATCTCATCAAATCAAACTGAACATGATCATGGATACGGATTGAATATAGATATAAATATATACTTAACAAAAAACCTATAAAGCTAAAATCTCTAGGATACGCTAGTGACTTCGACTGGTTTGTACAGTGTGAGGTCTTGTTTGGATCTCTCAAATCCTACATACAAAAAAACCAATCTAAATCTAATAATTGTACTAATCTATCATAAAATAAGATGAATATTTAAAAGTGTTGTGAAAATGTATATTTAAATAATACAAAAAAGCCGAGGCCACTCTAATAACACAATCAAACTCCTTACAAGCTATTAGATATTTTCAAGTTTCTTGCAAGTGATGATCACAACTAGCTTTAGGCCTGCATTAAAAATATCATACACACATATTCAAACAGCTAAACATATATATGAATGAAATTTTCAAACACAATCACATACGTTTATTTGGACATCTAACTTTTTAACCTCCATTGTATTAGGTTCCAAATCCTTCTTATCTATTCCTTGAGGTGAACTTCTTCGCATTTCAATCCAATGATCTTCTACAAATATGAGGGCGGATGGAGGTGATTAAGATAAATATATAGGCTAAATCAGCTGAAAATATGAGTTGAAAGATTGTTCATATAATGATGATTTATTTAATAGTTATGACTAATAGATTAATTAACATAAATATAAACCAGCAACTCTTTAATATTGTTTTTCAATCAAAATAAGAATTGCAATTATGGTTAACCTATATTTGCATTTTTCACAACAATATACTTATATGGGGCGAAGCCATCATGTAACATGGCAGTAGAAAACCTGTAGAGGAAAATAAAAGGAACTGTTAAATAAGGAAAGTGAACGCATTCTTAGATGAGAAATGTGAATGAATAAAATTAACGCAAAATCAATAATTCGTGTAGCAGTAGATATGGATGGCTTACAACCAGACTGGGTGGGCTGGTCCGTTTCAGAAGTATAGCCAAACATCATATTGAGTTAGTTTATTGTTGAACCTGGTACAGTAGGAGCTTTTCTTCTATTAAGTTGAAAGGGTGGCTGACCGGAAAGCTTAAAAAAAATTATTCTAATAAGAAACAAGAAATTATTACTTTTATATAGAAAGTTAACATTAGAGCTCGAAGAAGAAGAAATAAAATGTAACTCTAACCTTGGCGACGCTATGCTAATATGGAAGACCTTCTGTATGCTTTGTGCAAGCTTTCCCCACGACCTATAATGTAATACAAAAAAACATACTCAATAGACAATAGTATACCATTTAATTTGAAGTTCCATGACATTTCATCAATACATCCTTGTAGACAACTTTTTTTGTATATAAGTGTGCCGACCGGCTAGATGTCCATTCTTGATTAAAAGTTTTGTAGACGATCTAGAAATTCCCCTAGAAATGTAACACCCTAGAATTTTAAATAATGTTTTTGGAATTAATAAATTTTGGTGATTTCATAAATTTGGTGATTTAATAATTTTTTTTTGAAATTTACCTTTTTGCACGTGCAAAACACGTGCAAATATTTTCTTGGGAAACACAAAGTCAAGATTTTTTTTTGGAGGACATAATATTTGTTAGTGAATAATAATTGCAACTGGATTTTATAAATCACTATTGGTATTTTCGCAAATATTGTTAAATGAAGACTTTTTGCAAAAGTGCAACTTTGAGGCAAAATTTTGAAAAGTCGATTTTCTGGGTTGCAATTTGAGGCCAGCCAGATCTGGAGGGATTTGATGGATTTAAATCTTACCCCTTTTGGTTTATCTAACTAAGATATTTCTTAAAAGAATATTTTATAAAATCTTCACAAAAAAACCCTAAAGAGAACAAATCCCGACCCATTAAACACTGCAGCCCCCCCTGTGGTGAACTCAAACTTTAATTCTCTTAAATATTTTTGTGAATTGGAGGATTGGATCTTGAAGCTTTGCAAAAGAGGAGAAGGTTTTCTTTATTATTATTACCTTCTTCGTTGAATCTTCTTTGAGGTGAGTGATACTTTTTATCCCTTGTTTGTTCTATATTTACTGAATATGATGATTTGTCTAGTAGGATGCATGCTAGGAGATTTTGTTGACGTAGTGAATAATTTTGGATGAATAAGTAGTTAAAGTAAGATCTTCATGAACAAGAATATAACTTGGTGAATGGTTGTACACAAAAGATTGATTAAGAATGATAGAGACTTAGTAGTACTCATGAAAATTTTGATTTCATCTACACCATGCCTTGTTCGATTGTGTAGAGATTGCTGCTATTGAAATCTGTATGGAACATTATGCATATACATAGATAAGGATGTGTTATGATGCTTTGTTTGATGTTTTGATGAGAAAAACTTGATTCACAATTGGTTTAGAAGCAAATGGTCAAGAGCAAATTGTTTTAACATGATTGTGAATGTTTATAATGAATTATATAATGGATTTTGGAAGAAAGAATTTTATGTTAAAGATGGGGAAAATTTTTCAAGTCAGTCAAGGTTAATTGATGTGGATAACTTGCATTTCCAGATTTGTCACGATCCAAGTTCAGGATCATAGTTTATGTCCTGAGCCTTTAAATGGTTACTGTTGAGTCTGCATTTTATTTGAGAAGTTTTCAAATATGAGAGTTATGCTTTAATTGATGGAGTGTATGTCCAGGATCATAGTTATGTCCCAAACTTTAAATGGTTTCTGTTTGAGTTTGAACTATATACGCCTAATACGGCATGGGTTTCCTTTACAGATAAATTAATATATACATGCATGTTTTCATCTTGAAGAAGCATCATCAGAATACTCTTTTTGTAAATGACTAATTTGTATACAACTTGAAGTTCTTCACCCAAATATTAAAGTTTTAGAGTTGCTTCATATATACATATACACATGCTTCATTACAGGAAAAGGATTTCTCTTATATCATATATGCATATACATATGCCTCATTACAGGAAAAGGGTTTCTTCTATATCATATATACACATACACAGGCTTCATTACGGGAAGGGTTCCAAAATTGATTATTGATTTTCATAAGTGAATGTATGGAAAGTTTCTCTTTAATTCTTGCTGTTGAGATTCTAAGACCCCAGAGTTTCCTTCTACATATATATGTATATATGCATGGTTTTCAGTATTTTATCGAGCAATACGTTGCAAATGTGTGTAGTCATATTTATCCAATTGTTTACCGAGGAGGGAAACTGCAGACCATGTGTCAGTCGACCGCAATGCTAATTCAATTACCGCATCGGTCGACTGTAGCAACTGCTACTTGCAATTGGACTGCAGTCTGTCTACTGCGAATTACGATCCAGTGCTGACAGTCGACTGTCATTACCTGGTTGTTTCGCTGTTACTTTTATTCCCTCTGAACATGTGTTTCTTCTAACGTATGAATTAATGATTTCCAGTTCAAACAAATGTTTTAGCTTCAGATTTTCAGTGTTTTTTTTTCAAGAGTTGGACTTCGAATTGTGATAGAATTTAACTCATGTTTCCATGGTTTTAGGAAGTGAAATGTGTACAGATTGCAAGAAAATAACGTTCGAGAAATTTCCGTGGGTTCTATATATCAGTTTAAGTGATGTTTGAAATCTGATTTCCTTAACAAACTTCCTGGATTCATATGTATATTGATGTATTTTAGGTTGGCCATCGTTTAGAAGAAAATTCTCGTTGTGGACTGGTGACTTGAACTCGTGAGATTAAAAGAAAGGTTGTGATGATTTTTTTGAGATTTTGAGACTCTAGAGGTTGAGTGGGACCCTAGTATACCGGCAAATGAGATTTTGTGGTTATGGCTAGTTGAGGCCTTGATGTTGATTAGTTGAGTTAAGTTTGGTAGGGTGCACCAATTCTAGGGGAACTGTGGTTAATTAATGAACTAAATAAATATAAGGACATGCACTAGAATGGTGATGTGATGAAATGGGGGCAAACGTTAGTTATGGACTCTAGGATGATCTGCAGAGTGAGATAATCCCCAGTAATCCGGGATTATGGATGAAATAGGCCACAAAATGATCCACGGAGGGGATTGGTCTCCAGCATTCCAAGGACGAGAGCGATGCTTATGGAATATTTGTGCAATGAGGGTTCCAGGATGACCTGCGGAGTGAGATAATTCCCAGTATTCCAGAACGATGAATGAAATTGGCCACAGAATGATCCACGGAGTGGGATTAGTCTCCAGTATTCCAAGGGCGAGAGCCGATACTTGAAAAATGTCTAAATCTCGTAGTAGTCATTGTAGTAGGATAGTTGCGTAACGTGGTATTGAACCCTATCAAGTGGAGAGCGATAAGGGCTTGCACCGGACCTATGTTTTGTGGGATGCATAGAATCCGGCAAGTATGCATTAGTAATCATCATAAGCATTATGTTTTATTGACTTTTATTATGCATGCTTGTTTTTTGTTTTCTTACACTTGACACTTAACCTAGTTTCATTTGATGATTTATGTTTCATTCATTGTTATTTCATGTCCCATCAGTATTTATTGTGTTAATAAGTTTCACTTGTTGACTCATGATTGTATTCTTTATGTTCATTTAAGTTTGTATTTTTCTTGAATATCACTCATACCGTTATGGCTTACCCATGTAGTTTTGGGGTTAGGGATATCTCTAGCCTCATGTTTTATAAGTAGGTACCATTAGCATGGGGTTGGGAGCATGTGGTAGAATGTTTAACGTTATTACATATGTTGTAAAAAGATTGATCGTAAAGAGTAAACTTGTAATTATGGTACTGTGTTGTAAAAAGAATTTTAATTCAAGGTGTGTAAATTCCGTTGTGCTTTGTAAAAGAGTTGATGTAATAAAAGTTTTAAATTTTCCTTATATTTGGATACTATGTTTACAATTACAATTGAGGTAGATGTTGGGAATTATGTCACGTATTTCTAAATTTATTTATTGGAAATTCGGGGCACTACAAGAAAAAGCGACATGTAATTGTCCATGACTGAATACATGATCCGGAAGATACACACCAACACAATGAATTATTTGTCCTTACAACTTGTTGATTGTCAAGGCAAAACTAAGCCGTACTAGGAAATGCTTCCTTATTAGTGGAAATGGCATCCTTACATTTTCTAAAGGCTTAAGAGGGATCCGATGAATAAAGACACTTGTACCAAAGCAGTGACCCGTCACTACTTCTGCATTGATTAAATTTGGAGTGAAGTTCTTACAAATTAATCCCATCTCATTGCAAAGACAAAGTTTTGGATCAATATTTCTCAAAAGCATGATTGGAGCACTTATTTTTAGTGTCAACTTAAGTGGTGGAAGTCCTCCAGGTGCAATCGAATTTAGAAATTCTTGCTGATATAAATTATGTGTATCATTTTTAACTGTGTCAATCAAAAAATATATTTGTTCATCTCCAGAAAATAAACGTATTATACCATCATTAATTTGGACAATAGATTGATTGGTTAGAGTAAACAAAGCCCTATCAGTAATATACTTCATGTCATGTGCATTAGAGCTCAACGAAGAAAAAATTATGTCGATAAAAATTATTTAATGAGTTTTCACCTTCCTAGGGAACAACCATATCCACTGGTACTCTAATCATTTCACTCTCAACATATGGTTCATTTCCATCGCCAATCCGTATGAGAATTGGAAAAATCAGAATCCTCCTTGGCTCGCATATTTTCTGTCAACCAAACAACAATTACATCATTCCAAATTGCAGAATTGACTAAACATGAGTCAATGGTCTGTGCTTTTGTACCATACTGCACAACTGGAAGAATATGTCGAAAATCTCCACCCAAAACCATAAATTTTCCTCCAAATGGCAATTCATTTCCAATTATATCTTTCAGTGTTTTGTTTGAAGCCTTAAAAGCCTAACGATGGGTCATTGTTGCTTCATCCCAAATGATAGCACTTGAGAGACGTAAAAGTTTGGCCTCATCAAATAGGATAGAGATCAAACATGACAAAGTAGAAAATAACTTTATAGGAATCTTGAATCTTGAGTGTGTTGTACGACCGCCAGGCATAATTATAGAAACTATTTCGGAGGATGTCGTTGCTAATACTATATGACCTCTATGCTGCAAAAAAAGAAACAATAGCAATAAAGAAATGTCTTTCCAGTATCTTCAGGACATCAACAAAAAAGACTTTACTCTCCCCATTAATGAATGCTTCTATGATAAGATTGAATGCATACTTCTGTTTGACATTAAGTTTTTTAATTAAGGATAAATCTCCATCATTAATAGGTATTGACTTATGATCTTCTATCAATTGCGGCATATTGACCTCTTCATTAACATTGATTGCAGGTAAGTCATAATCATCAATGCTTTTGCCATACTGGTTTAAGAGACTGTTGAGCTCTTTCAACAATCAGACTTCACATAATCCACTCAGGTTGCTTGCAAATGAATAATCCTCAGACATATATGATTTGAATTGGTCCCAGTGTTACCTTACTCCAACTGGCTCGCAATATATCAATAATGTCGTAAAAAGTCTTCTTAGAGATGATGGCATATGAGTATTGGATTCTTCTAAAAGACAACTGCTAATGCTGTTATCGCTCTCCAACAAACCCAACACCTCAGCCACGTGCTTAAAAGTTGGATATCTAATCTCATTTACTGTAAGTATGTGGTCAAACGATAATGGACCTTTAACTTAATTTAGCAACATCCTTAAATAGTAGCGATCACTTTCTTGAGGAGAAATGACATATATTCTACCGATTTGACGAATAGTATTTTGTCTCTTGCTCCATTTATGTTCTTTGTTCTTCCACCTAAATGCATAAATTTTATCAATAATTAAAAAGCATATAAATGTTATCATTTGTTCCTTTCATAACTAAAAGCATAAACATACCCAGTAAAGATATATTCTAATAAGATTAACTGAAATATCCAAAATGTTTCGATAATTTATACCTATAATGCTCTGAAACTCCATGTACAAATATTGTCTTTCTCCAGGGTCTTTCATTATTTTTTTTGTAAAGGACTCTGTCCACATAGTTTTTTGCATTCGATCATCAGCAAGTACATTCTCAATTGACTGATGAGAATAATATAAAACTTGCTGTTGATTCGGCAAGTGAAATTGCAATGGGCGAACCGATGGATACATTCGAGTCATAGGAAAATCGAATATTTTCTAGGCAGCTTCTTGAGGGCATATCCAATGGGCATCAACATATTGTGATATTTCATCTGTAGCATTACCTGGTTGTATCTAAAAAGACACACGATCGGGTCCTTTGTAAACATACTTATAAATATACTTAAAAGAGAAATTTTACAAAAAATAGGTTGATTAATGATTAGGAACAAATATAATAAAATAAAATAGCCAGCTATAGTCAACACCTGAAGTCGAAATGCATAATATTCTCTACACGACACTTTTCGTCTGTCATTATGAATATAAATATCCCAACCATGGCTCCTGCATGGTAAAAAAAAGAGGATATTGAAGAGGATCATAATACCATATAGTATCTGAAACATTGTGAAGTTGGTTGGAATAAGTTTCCACAACAATTTCTCTTTCCTGATAGTCATAAGGATTATCCCCAGGAACCCACACTGCAGCAACTTGTGAAGAAGTAGGCAAATGATATTGTCCTTCTGTCCTTCATGGTTTGGTATTTCCTTAAGTATTAGCTTGCAATTATCGAGATCACAGCGTCGTGAAAGACACCACAAATTATAGATATATAGATTATGTGCATGCAGAATTTGTTGAAGATTTTTCACAACTGGCCTACTTACCAAATCACTTTCCATTAATCTATTATCAAGTTCATGCTCGATATCATATATATACAATTGCATATATCGAAGCCTAGAATTATTATGTGGAAAAAGACTACCAATCTTATGGTATATGGCATCCTGAGCACAAAAAGTGTAAACATCCATTCTACTATTAGAAAATTTGTCATCAATGTTTATCCCAATGGAAGTAAATGCAAATATATGGTTGTAAGTACATATAAGTTGTCTAAAAGTTCTTCCTTCTTCAGGCTAATCAAGATAAATGGTCATCAATTCAGGATGAACTGATGTTCTCGACAATTGTAATTTGCCTTTTTGACAACCCAAATCATTAGATTCTTGAAAAAATAATTTTCCTGCACAATGAGGGCACCTTCTTGTAGGTGATAGATGAAATTGTTGACAGCGAGATGTGGCCACATGGTTTCTTGTAGAATTATAGTGCCTCACAATAGTTCGAACTCTTCTTAGCACTTGATTATTTCCAGTTGTTCCTATGTTAATTTTTAGAAATATGACATAATTAAGGAGAAGAAAAACACAGTAGTGGTAAAATAAAATGCGGTATTAATTCATACTTGCATTCATAACAAAAATTTCTTCATTGTTGTCTATATTATCTACAGTCACACCTAATTAAATAATAGTATTAATACAATGGTTAAATGATCATAAACCTTCCAGTAGTTGTAGAAATTTTTTGCATGTTTACTATTATTACGATTAAAAAATCAAACAGTTTAGAAATAATATGTTTCTATAATTGAAACCTTCGCTTAATATAGAGTTTTTCAGTATCATTGGCTCGTCGATCCCTTTGATATTGACAAAGTCTCTCCCAATGTTCAATTAGTTGATGTCCGTCCATTCTTGACATTCGATTATGCATGTTTTGTTTATTTCTTGCTCTTTCATCAGCCAATTATTGCACATTCATATTAGAGCGCCAATTTCTTTGATACTGCCTATGCCTCTCTCTTTGTTCAGCTAATTGATCTTCAGACATCGATAATCGTCGATTTCTAACTTATTCTCGTTGTCTTCGTTTATTCTCTTCCAATTGTATTGCAGTCATATTAGCTCTTCTATTTATGTCATACTATCTACGTTTCTTTTTGTTTATCAAGTTGTTGAGTTTCTGATAGTTGAGGTATTTCAGTTGATGATTCAATTTTTCGGTTATATTGCATTTCTCTTTCGTTTACTATTTCTATGTCATTACCCTGTCATTCATTTTCCATATACAATCTATCCATTTTCCTTGATAGAAACAATGTGAACTTAAAATTTAGCTTTATAATTAAACGAAAAAAAAAAAGGCTGGTATAAATAGAACTTTTAGAATGTCAAAAATTAATCTTTTGGAATGTAAAGCGATTGTATGACACCTAATCTCCTTCATCTTACAGTAAGTGTCCAATATGATAAGTGGTTTTTCCACACATGTCCTAAAATAATTTTTAATTTCATATTAGCCTCCCCAAAAGTGGAAGAGAATCATAAGTAAAATTGTGTAGAAGAGAATAAGTCCGTTAGGATAGAAAAATTAATCTAAGAGAATCAGATTAGAACTTCAAGATTTTTTTCTTGAAGATAAGCTTAACACATGAAATTGATGCTTTGATTGATAATTTTAGAGATGACTAAAAGATTAATATAGAAAAAGGGGAAAAGGGGTATGAGCAACTTGCTCATTTAGTAAATAAGCAATTGATGATGTGGCATGCATGTGATTGGAAAATCCTTAAAAGGGTTAGTTGTCCAATGTATCACATGCATGGCACATAATCACTTGCTCATTTATGAGCAAGTTGCTCCTATCCCTTTTACCCAAAGAAAAAACAACTTATGGGAAACAAATATGGATATTCAATATTCTTAGACGGTCACATATTTATAAATCAACAATAATCCTTATAAAGATTAGGACTTTATCAAAGGGAAAATTAAGATCTGGCCAGTCATATCGAACATCAAAACATAGTGTTTTTTCATAAAGTCAATGATCCCATAATCTCAGATAAACAGTATATCAAATAATCGACCAGAACAAATACCGATCAATAAGATATTAATAGAAAATCTGAAATCTCAGTAAAAAAATTCCACCATGCTGGTAGCGGACACTGTAGCCAATAATAGATAACTATGATAACGAAGTATTGAACATAGAGCTTTTCATCCATAAAGAATAAAAGGGATTAATAACTAAATTTTTTTAAATTTATTCAGAATATTGAATTTATCATTGTTGGGTGCATCAATAGACCTGGTTGCAACGTCAAGGCGTAGCAACGGCGCGGCGTGCTGGAGTGACGGTGAGGTGGAGCAAAGGCATTGTGGAGCGATGGCACGGTGGAGTAATGGCGCAGTGATTCGCTGGCCTATCAGTGCGGTGGCGTGGGGGGGGAGGAAGAGACAGTGTTGGGGGTTTTTTGAGAGAGAGAGAGAGGCAGCGCGACAAGGTGGAGTTAGGATGCGGCGTGCCAGAGTGGCGGTGTTGCGGAGCGACAGCACAGCGGTGTAATGACGCAGCAATCCGTCAGCCCATCAGTAGTGGTGGAGCCAGAATTTTCATCCAACGGGAGCGAAATCATAAAAACCACAAATTTATAAAAGTCTTTAAACATTCACATCACAATCATATTACAAAAGCAATTAAACAAACATTGTTATATTACAAAACTCCCCTATGCGACTTCATATTTTGAAACCTTTTCATGATATCATTTTTGATTGACTTTAACATCCTTTTCTCGACATATGCAATCAAACAATCAGTAAACCATTCATCTACCATCTGGTTGTGAAGCAAAGTTTTTATAAGCTTCATAGCTGAAAATGCTTTTTCACAGGTTGCCGTTGCCACCGGTAGGAGTAATGCCAACTTCATAAGTAAATACACCAATGAATAAACAAAATGTCTTCTAGTCTGAACCATTTTTTGAGTCAAATCATTAATTCCAATCAGAGTAGAAAGCTCATCAGCACGTGTGACATCTTCAAGGTATGTATCAAGTTGGAAACTCAAAGCCATCAAATCAGTAGGAGAAAAGTCAACTGGGTAAAACTTTGCAAATTTCAGTAGCTTTACCTTATCAAAAGCAGAGAATGAATCTCTTGGATCAAGATAAGCAATTCACAACACCAACTGGGTATTTACTTCATCGAAGCGATGGTTCAACTCTTGAAGTTGTAAGTCAATCACTGCATAAAATATCTCTACACGGTAATGATGAAGGTTTGTCAGTTCCTCAGCTCGACGACGTGATCTCCCAGGTGCTACAAAAGTTTCATCCATGTTTGGAAATGAAATTTTATTTTTCTTGCAAAACTCACAAACTTCTTCTAAGAAAGACTCCCATTCGTTTTCCCTCAATTTCTGTAATTATCTTTTGGTTACACCAACAAGATTGATTGCATTTAGAATGTCTTGGTCCCTTCTCTGTAATGCTTGAGATAACTCGTTACTGATTCCCAATACTGTTCTCATCAAATGCAAATTAAATACAAATTCAAAATCAAATAACTTCAATAGCATATTTGCATCTCCATGTAGGTCATCCTCATCAATAACTTAAGGTACCTCAACTATTGAGGGAAACAAGTGAATTACACTCAAAAGAGTATTAAAGTGCGATCCCCAACGTGTGTCTCCTGAGCGCTTTAGTGTAGCTTCTTGATTCAATCCTCGCCCTGTTTCAATTTTACCACTACTTATTCCCGCAATCAATCTCTCAAACTGTTTATCCCGAAGAATATCATGTCGTTTAGCTGAACCTCCAACAATATTGCACAATTTGGTAATTAAGTTGAAGAATGTGGCAATAGTCTTATGCTTATGAACAACACCAACAAGTGCTAACTGTAATTGATGAGCAAAACAATGAACATAAAAGGCAGACTGATTTTCTCTCATAATCAAGGTTTTGAGACCATTATATTCACCATTCATGTTGCTAGCTCCATCATAACCTTGTCCACGCAATCGTGATATACTCAACCCATGATTATCAAAAAAAATATCAATTGCCTCCTTCAAACATATAGTAGTTGTAGAAGAAACATGTACCGCTCAAAGAATACGTTCAATGACATAACCTTTTTTATTCACATAACGAAGGCATACAACTATTTGTTCTTTCACGGATATGTCTCTAGATTCATCAACTAAAATAGAGAACAAATCACTTCCTAGATCATCCATGATTACATTTGTGATCTCAGCTGTTATTGCTTTCACAATATCCTTCTGAATCATTGGGGATGTCAGCTTATTATTCTCTGGAGAATTTTTCAAAACAACCTTTTTCACTTCTTCATTATCTTCAGTATTGATATGGCTAAAAATAGGATTAAATCGGGACCGTTCACATCGGACGCGAATCTCAAAGCTCAGGGGTAAAACGGTAATTTCACCTACTAGCGGGTCCGAAGCGGGTACTGGGTCTCCTTCTCACAGATCCAATAACCCGCGAACGGATCCACTCCAACTGGGTGCGGGTCCCGACCCAAGACAAACCCAGATCAGCAAGAGGAAAATCAGGGTTACTGATTTGACCAAATCAACAGGCCTGATTTGCTCTCACCGGGAATTAGGGGATCAGTTTCCTAAACTGATTAGGAGGATTTTACTCCTATCACAGGAAATCAAATCTCTAATCATATCCCTAATTAACTCCCCCATGGCGACTATAAATACCTCCTACCCACCACTGTGACCAGGTTAATCACTTTTTGACCTGCCTAAGCTCTTTTTTAATCATCACTGGTTACTGACAAGAGCGTCGGAGGGTGCGTCGCCGGGATCAACCCCGGTGTTTCGCACTTTCCTTGCAGGTGCACGGCGGGAGTCAGCAGCCCAACTCAGACGAACAGGTTCGGATCTGCTATTCAGGTTTTTCCACGAACCCACAAATTCTATCTGTTTACCCCCACACCAGAAATAGCGGTAACAGATTGGCACCGTCTGTGGGAAAGCCATACGAATAGCCACCGCCTCTTCCTCGTCGACTTAGCTCTTCTCCAGCCATGCCTCCCAGAAAAGTAAGATCCAAGGGGTCCAACCGTGGACCCAACCCTGTTGATCAACAGTAGGAAGTCCCCGTCCATCCCGCTCCGCAGCAGGGACAACTCCCTCCTCCGGCCGAGGACCGTGTCCAGCAGGACCCACCTCCTCTTCCGAACCAGCAACCCCCAAACAGTCCCGATCCACGGAAGCAAAAACAACCTCTCCATCGAGACCACATATCGGTACACAACGCCTCTACAGACTCTTACGCCTCCCATAGTCCTCAGGACCCTGACCTTCGAAATACTATCCTCAACCGGCGGAAGGATGAGGATCTCCGCCACCGTCTGGACGAAAAGTGGTCCCGAGAGGGAGCCTCCCGCCTACAATGTCCAGATGAGCGGAATCCCCACCACCGCGAGCGTAGAAGGTCTCCTACCAGGAGAGGACGGAGAGAGTCACCCGGGCATTACAGGAGGAGGCGCCACTCTCCTACCGGTCGGCATCAGCCGAGGAACAATGAGGCGCCCATCACTCGCGCCGAGTTCCTGCAGTTTCAAGCAACGGTGTTGCAGGCTCTTAACCTCCGACCCAACAACAATGAGGCCCAAAGGGTTCCTTCGCCCCAACAGGTTCCTAGTCCTCGCCGTAGGTCCGCCTCTCCTCCGCCGGCTCCTAACCACCGGCAGCATGATCTTAGCCCTCGCCGCTCCCGGGACGACCATCGTCGTAGCCCCGGCTCTCCCTCCTACGAAGACGAGTCCAAAGGCTCGTTCGACTACCGCAGGAGGGACGATGCCCTATACCGCCGTCTCCATGAGGTGGAGAGGCGAATCGGTCGGATGGACGAGGGGGAGGGGTCAAACAGCAGAACCATCCGTCCAAGCAGACCCCCTTTCTCCCGAACCATCATGGAGGCTCCCATCCCAAGGGGATTCGAACCCCCGAAGTTCGAAACTTACTCGGGGGAGTCGGACCCCGTGGACCACATCGAAAGCTTCAAGACCCTCATGCTCATCCACCAGGCTTCGGACGCCTTACTTTGCAAGACCTTCCCTACCACCCTGAAGGGGTCGGCTAGGGAATGGTACTCCTACCTTGCTCCCTCTTCCATCTTCTCCTTCGAGCAATTCGAGACCCTCTTCATCACTCACTTCATGAGTAGTAGACGCACGGAGAAGACCAGCCTCTCATTACTCCGGCTCTGCCAGGAGAAGGGAGAGAAGTTGAGAGACTATGTGAAGAGGTTCACTGCGGAGGTCAGGTCCATAGCCTCCCTCGACCAATCCGTCGCAACAGCCGCCTTCCAATCCAATGTCTTCAATTCCAGCCTCCGCTCCTCTCTTGCTAAGAAGCCTCCACAGAACTTTGCCGACCTCCTTCTCAGGTGTGACAAGTACATTCGTGCCGAAGAAGCCGCCTACCTTCCTAGCTCTGGAGGATCCACCTCCGGAACGAAGAGAAAGCTGACCGAAGAAGAAGAGGCTAAGAAGCTTCAGAAGGAGGGCAATAGCCAGCGCCGCCCAACTCCTCGGTTTGAGAAGTTCACCCCCCTCGTTGCCAATATATCAAAAGTTCTCATGGAAGTGGACAAGGAAGGGCTACTCCGTGCTCCCCCTAGAATGAACACACCTGGAAAGAAGAGGAACAAGGATAAGTGGTGCCGCTTTCACAGGGACCATGGCCACGACACGGATGATTGTCGGGCTCTGAAGGAAGAGATCGAAGAACTCATACAGCGGGGGCACCTGACCAAGTTCGTCCAGAAAGAGGGGGCCGAGCTTCCCCCCTGAGGAGCCAACAAACGAACCGGAGGGCTCGCCGAGCTTTAAGACTCAGAACCTCCTGGCTCTTCCCAAGAGGTCTTCACCTTATCATAAAAGCAGGATCTTGATTTTTAATAAGGCCGATGCTTATAATTCGGCCAATAGCATGTAATAAGGGCTCGCCATATTGAAGCAGCCACTTAGTTTATTTCAATAAAACTTCACGTTTTTTCATTGGAAATTGTTGCTCTTGCTTCATCTCTACCTCTCCGAGTCGTGACTCGCTGAAGGGTGAGTTCGGAGTCCAGCCCCTTCTACATGGCTGCTCCTGCAACTTACTAAGCTCTTCCCAACGAGTTCGGAGTCCAACACTTGGCTCGATTCTGCTTCAAATAACTTGCTCTTCAGCAGGTTAGAAGTGGTTCGCCATTCGGAATTGCTCCCACAACTGTTGACTACCTCTACCGATGGTTCGGAGTCCAACACTTGGCTCGATTCTGCTTTAAATAACTTGCTCTTCAGCAGGTTAGAAGTGGTTCACCATTCGGAATTACTCCCACAACCGTTGACTACCTCTACCGATGGTTCGGAGTCCAACACTTGGCTCGATTCCTCTTCAAATAACCTGCTCTTCAGCGGGTTAGAAGTGGTTCGCCATTCGGAATTGCTCCCACAACCATTGACTCTCTCACATAAGCAGCGAGTTCGGAGCTACAGCTCTCCCCTAGAGTTGCTCCTCACACTCGTCTCACAAATGGCTCTCTTCCAGAGCTGAGCTCTTCGCTCCGCTCATCCCCGAAGCGGACCTCTTCTCAACGAGTTCGGAGCACAAAACTCTCTCCAAGAGTTGCTCCTCAAACTCGTCTCACAAATGGCTCTCTTCCAGAGCCGAGCTCTTCACTCCGCTCGCCTCTGCAGCGGACCTCTTCTCAACGAGTTCGGAGCACAACTCTTTCATAGAGTCCCTCCTCACACTCGTCTCACAAATAGCTCTCTTCCAGAGCTGAGCTCTTCGCTCCGCTCCTCCCCGAAGTGGACCTCTTCTCCACGAGTTCGGAGCTCACAACTCTCTCCTAGAGTTGCTCCTCAAACTCATCTCCCAAATGACTCTCTTCCAGAGCCGAGCTCTTCGCTCCGCTCGCCGCCGAAGCGGACCTCTTCTCGACGAGTTTGGAGCACAACTCTCTCATAGAGTCCCTCCTCACACTCGTCTCACAAATGGCTCTCTTCCAGAGCCGAGCTCTTCCCTCCGTTCGCCGCCGAAGCGGACCTCTTCTCGACGAGTTCGGAGCTACAGCTCTCTACAAGAGTTGCTCCTCAAACTCATCTCACAAATGGCTCTCTTCCAGAGCCGAGCTCTTCCCTCCGCTCGCCGCCGAAGCGGACCTCTTCTCGACGAGTTCGGAGCTACAGCTCTCTACAAGAGTTGCTCCTCAAACTCATCTCACAAATGGCTCTCTTCCAGAGCCGAGCTCTTCCCTCCGCTCGCCGCCGAAGCAGGCCTCTCCTCGACGAGTTCGGAGCTACAACTCTCTCCAAGAGTTGCTCCTCAAACTCATCTCACAAATGGCTCTCTTCCAGAGCCGAGCTCTTCCCTCCGCTCGCCGCCGAAGCGGACCTCTTCTCAACGAGTTCGGAGCTCAAAACTCTCTCCAAGAGTTGCTCCTCACACTCGTCTCACAAATGGCTCTCTTCCAGAGCCGAGCTCTTCACTCTGCTCGCCTCCGAAGCGGACCTCTTCTCAACGAGTTTGGAGCACAACTCTTTCATAGAGTCCCTCCTCAAACTCGTCTCCCAAATAGCTCTCTTCCAGAGCCAAGCTCTTCGCTCCGCTCACCTCCATGGCGGACCTCTTCTCCACGAGTTCGGAGCTCAAAACTCTCTCCAAGAGTTGCTCCTCACACTCGTCTCACAAATGGCTCTCTTCTAGAGCCGAGCTCTTCACTCCGCTCGCCTCCGAAGCGGACCTCTTCTCAACGAGTTTGGAGCACAACTCTCTCATAGAGTCCCTCCTCAAACTCGTCTCCCAAATAGCTCTCTTCCAGAGCCAAGCTCTTCGCTCCGCTCACCTCCATGGCGGACCTCTTCTCCACGAGTTCGGAGCTCAAAACTCTCTCCAAGAGTTGCTCCTCAAACTCATCTCACAAATGGCTCTCTTCCAGAGCCGAGTTCTTCCCTCCGCTCATCGCCGAAGCGGACCCCTTATAAACAAGTTTGGAGCACAACTCTCTCCTAGAGTTCCTCCTCACACTTGTCTCACAAATAGCTCTCTTCCAGAGTCGAGCTCTTTGCTCCGCTCGCCCCCGAAGCGGAGCTCTTCTCAACGAGTTTGGAGCTCAACTCTCTCATAGAGTCCCTCCTCACACTCGTCTCACAAATAGCTCTCTTCCAGAGCCGAGCTCTTCCCATCCGAGCCCCAACATCAAAGAGCCCGGTCGGCTGCCGAGCAAGTGCCTTTCCGATCCTGCAAACGGAGAAAACTCACTTTCTCCTCAACATTCGTGCAAGATCTCGATCAGACGGTCCAGATCTTGCCAGCGTCGCTAAACGACAAGATAGCGTTTTCTTGGGAACTGAGCCATCTCGAGATTCGTGCCATCATCCAACGGCCCAGATCTTGCCAGCGTCGCTAAACGATAAGATAATGTTTTCTTGAAAACTGTGCCCGCCTCGAGATCCGCGCTGAGATCCAGCGGCTCAGATCGCTCCACGTCGCTCAGTATTCCTAGCCGAGCGACTAGCGATCCGACCCACTCGCGCCTCTTCCTAGCCCAAGGGTCTTCCAAGCGCAAGGGTCTTCCTAGCACACCTTACAAGGATCTTCCTAGCCCAAGGGTCTTCCAAGCACAAGGGTCTTCCTAGCACATTTTCTCCGCCCCTAGGAGTGGAACTCCTCTTCCAAAATCCCCAAGACCAAAGTACTTATCAACTTCATGAAGACAAGCATGTTGCGGGGCTATTTTGACCATGAAGGAGGGTGAATCTTCATCCCACTCCTAAAGAGAAGTTGTAGATCTTCGAACTAGCTTCGAAACGAGGGGTCGCATGTCCCGATCGGACCTCCGTAGCACCGGGAAAGTGGATCTCAATGCAGCTGCGCCGAATAGCTCGGAAATCCGAGCCGAGCCACTCGCACGATCAAGAATCCGAACTCTTCCCATCCGAGCTCTTCCCATCCGAGCAAGAATCTGAACTCTTCCCATCCGAGCTCTTCCCATCCGAGCTCTTCCCATCGAGCTCTTCCCGTCCGAGCAAGAATCCGAGCTCTTCCCGTCCGAGCAAGAATCCGAGCTCTTC
Source organism: Hemerocallis citrina (assembly GCA_017893485.1). Classification (NCBI taxonomy): domain Eukaryota; kingdom Viridiplantae; phylum Streptophyta; class Magnoliopsida; order Asparagales; family Asphodelaceae; genus Hemerocallis; species Hemerocallis citrina. The sequence goes on along the minus strand of JACEHZ010000239.1, from coordinate 909,504 downwards.
CCATCCGAGCTCTTCCCGTCCGAGCAAGAATCCGAGCTCTTCCCATCTGAGCCCCAACATCAATGAGCCCGGTCGGCTGCCGAGCAAGTGCCTTTCCGAGCCTGCAAACGGAGAAAACTCACTTTCTCCTCAACATTCGTGTAAGATCTCAATCAGACGGCTCAGATCGTGCCAGCACCACTACACGACAAGATAGCGTTTTCTTGGGAATTGAGCCCGTCTCGAGATTCGTGCCACCATCCAACGGTCCAGATCGTGCCAGCGCCACTACACGACAAGATAGCGTTTTCTTGGGAATTGAGCCCGTCTCGAGATTCGTGCCACCATCCAACGGCCCAGATCGAGCCACGTAGCTCGGATCTACCATCCGAGCTACTGCCCTACCGAGCTGCAAAATGACCCAAAAATTGTCTCAAAATTCGCGCTCGGATTTGCCGAACAAGAAGCCAAAAAAAAAGGGAAGGGAGAGGGGAAAACGGGTCGGCAGTACGGGTTCGGACCCGTTAAGGGATCCAAACCCGAACCCCGTACCCCATCACCTTCTTCTCCTCTTCAGAGCTTTCCCGCCAAAACCAAGGGAGCCAAATACCGACCTCTTCTTCAAAAGCTCTGGCTCCACGCCGCTCGCCTCCCCCTCGACGAGCTCACCATGGCTTCGCCGAGCCCTTAGCGACCGAGCTCCGAGGTCGAGCCCAAGCTTCCACCATCTCGACGAGCAACTGTCTCGCCACCACCGAGTTCACCGACTGAGCTTCGAGCCAATCGCCGACCTCTGTCATCTCCCACGTCGAGCTCGACTTCGTCTCTTGCACGAGCTCCGAGGCCCCGCCGAGCTCTCCATGCCGAGTCGAGCTCCCTCCTTCGGCAAGCTCTCAAGGGCCCCGCCATGGCCAAAGCTCGGCCGTCGAGCCCACAATGCGGAGATCGACCACCAACAACGGTGCCGAGCAAGCTCCTCGTCCAACCATCTCCGAGTTCCATCATATCCTTCACCACGACGAGCACGACGAGGCGACGCACCCCACTGTCGAGCTCGCCAAACCATCGCGAGCTCCCCTCGCCGAGCTCGACGCTCCGTCTCCATCGTCAACTCAGCAAGCTCACCACCGCCATCAACGAGCTCCGAGCTCATACTCACGACCAAGCTCCACCATGGTCGGACTTCTCCATCACCTCAGACGAGCTCCATTGACGAGCTCCGTCTCATTCGCCTCCGCTGAGATCAAGCTCCGACGAGCTCCAGCGCTGAGCCTCCACCAAGCTCGTCACCGCACTCGTCGACCTCACCCCTTCCGTCGTCGAGCTCTCGTCAACGAGCTCCGAACGACTTCGCGCCGAGCTCCACTCCTCCAACGCTCCGAGCCCACCTCCGAGCTCCAGACAACTCCACCTTCGAGCTCTGCGACTTCCTCGCCGAGCTCCGACGCCACTATCGATCAACCCATGGCAGACCTCCCGGAGCTCCACCCTCGCCGACTTTGCGAGCTCGAGCTCTCCCCAACTCCGAGCTCCGAGTTCCATTCCGAAGCTCTCCACCGCCGTCGAGCCCCTCTCATTCGTCACCGAGCTTCTCGCCACGTGAAGTCGGAAAGGGGAAGGGGGCGAGGCGGGAATTCGAAGACGAAGAAGAACAGAGGAAAGAAGAAGAAGAAGAACATGTGGAGACAGCGCGGAGAGAAGAAAAAAAAAATACATTTTTTGCCACGTGGCATCGCCACGTGGCCTCACACCAATGGTCGAAGTTACCTCTCGGTCGGCTGCCGAGCAACCCCCTATCCGAGCTTCACAAACGGAGAAAATATCCGCCGAACGACTACGACCATTGGATCTTCCAGAAATTCGCACTTCTGGTGATGGGCGATCCAGATCGCGCCACGCGCGCTAAACGACAAGATAACGATTTTTTGAAAAGCGCGCCTCCTCGAGATTCGCGCAGGGATCCGACGGCACAGATCGCGCCACGTGTCCTGGGATCCGATGGCACAGATCGTGCCACGTGTCAGGTATTATTTAATTTAATTTAATTTATTTATTTATTTGTTTTTTTATTTAAAAAATTCGAAAAAAATTTAAAAAATCAGAAAAAATTAAATAAAAATTCTAAAAATAATTATAAATTCAGAAAAATTATTTTAAATTCTGAAAAATATAATTATTTAATTAGAATAATTATTTAATATTTTTTGATAATTAATTATTTAATTCGGAAAATGAATAAAAAATTCAAAAAAAATGAGAAAAAATTCAGAAAAATCTGGAAAAATCACCAAAAATCCAGAAAATTCTGAGAGTATTTTTGGGCATTTTACAAGCCCATAATAACACCGTTACACCCCGAGCAAGATTCCAAACTCCATTAAGAATACCGATAAAATCCCGTACGCCATTAGAACAGTAAAACTACTCCTCAAAGGCTGATCAAACTCAGTCTTCGGGAGTGGGGGGCTCGTGATATGGCTAAAAATAGGATTAAATCGGGACCGTTCACATCGGACGCGAATCTCAAAGCTCAGGGGTAAAACGGTAATTTCACCTACCAGCGGGTCCGAAGCGGGTACTGGGTCTCCTTCTCACAGATCTAATAACCCGCGAACGGGTCCACTCCAACTGGGTGCGGGTCCCGACCCAAGACAAACCCAGATCAGTAAGAGGAAAATCAGGGTTACTGATTTGACCAAATCAACAGGCCTGATTTGCTCTCACCGGGAATTAGGGGATCAGTTTCCTAAACTGATTAGGAGGATTTTATTCCTATCACAGGAAATCAAATCTCTAATCATATCCCTAATTAACTCCCCCTTGGCGACTATAAATACCTCCTACCCACCACTGTGACCAGGTTAATCACTTTTTGACCTGCCTAAGCTCTTTTTTAATCATCACTGGTTACTGACAAGAACATCGGAGGGTGCGTCGTCGGGATCAACCCCGGTGTTTCGCACTTTCCTTGCAGGTGCACGGTGGGAGTCAGCAGCCCAACTCAGACGAACAGGTTCGGATCTGCTATTCAGGTTTTTCCACGAACCCACAAATTCTATCTGTTTACCCCCACACCAGAATTAGCGGTAACAAGTATAAAACTCTAATACTTAAGAAAGTTTCCCCGATTATCTGATTCATCAGATTCATCATGTCCTTGAAATGGAAATCCTTGACGCAAAAGCAATTTAATAACTTTAATTGTAGCAAGTAAATGCATGTGATACTCCATTCGGACTTTGTCTGATTGCTTTCCCAACTGAACATCTATACGCTGTCTTTGATTTATTAAATCAAGACACTTCTTCATGCACGAATTATGAATGCTATTATGACCTCCTACATGCTCTTTGAATTTGTATGACACTTTCTTCCAATTTGTAAATCCTTCACCAACAAACTTGTCACCACCACTTTGAGAACCACTTTCGAGCTTGAATAAATAACAACATAAACAGAATGCAGCATCTTTAGACACACTATACTTCAACCAACTCCTATTAGGGTGTTCTTGAAACCAATTAGGAAGAAACTTTCTTTTCTCGTTACCAAAATTCCTAGAAGGGAAAACATGGGACTTTGGTTGATACGGACCTTTTTGCCAATAATGCCTTCGAATTATCTCTCTATCATTAGCATCAAAGGAATAAATATTTTTCCTATTTCCAGGATTAGATGCAAGTTCATCAATGTTCATCACTACACGAGGACGAGGAGAACGAACACTTGAATCACCATCCTCCCTTGATTTTCTTTTTAAAAAAAATCAATAACTGTTTGAATATTTTTCAAAAATTAAATTAGTATCAAACAAAAATCTAATTTATAAATCCCTAATTTAGTTGCTACACATTAGAACCTATATATTGAAGTGTCTATATATTGACTCAATTTAGGTGTTGATCAAAGGATATTAATTCATATTAGATGATGTTGATTAGTTGTGAAGCACGCACTTACTATAAATTTATGGTTTATCTTCATCCTTTTAATCAAACTAGAGAAATACATCATAAGGTAGCAAAACATCAGATTAGCTTCCACATCAAACACATCATAGTTTGTTGATACCTTTGTCTCTATGTTGCACATCCGATTAGCTCCCACATCAAACACATCATAGTTTCCATTCATTCTTCCTAACCAATTACTATCACAAAATCTATATTACTAAACACTTTCAATAGTGCAATTATTCAGATTGCTTAGTCATCAAAATTACTAAGCAATCTGAATAAATTTTCATATGAGATAACATGGACAATCACTTGGACAATCAATCATATATGGTATATGAGTAAAGGTCAATTAGAAAATATTGTTAGGAAAGCATAGGTGCTTCAGTGATTTAGTGATGTAGCAATTAGTTTCTTTACTCATATGGTATATGAGTAAAGGTCAATTAGAAAATATTGTTAGGAAAGCATAGGTGCTTCAGTAATGGATATCAATCACATGAGAAGCATCAGAACTTTCTTACTTTTTTAGGATCAAACTTTGCCATAATTCTAAATAAGACTTCATACTGATATTCATGTACATATTTAGGGGCAGCTTATAGTGGTGGCCGCAAGCAACAGCTCCTAACCTAAAACAATAGTGAGTTGAATCAATGAACAATAAACTACAGAAAGAAGAGAAGATAAGAAAGAAAAATAAAATAAAATAGAAAGTCACATTTATGATGCACACATGTCAAATAACAATCAAATAATCAATATGATTGAACTTTTACATTGTAAATAGTGGGGATATAAACTTTGCAAACTAGAGAAATCAAAACCTATTTCTTTCACATTTTTACAGTTTAGAATTTAGACAAACCTTCAGCTTGATAACCGGTAAAATTTTCCAGCATCCCCTCTAGTTATTAAATTCTAAGGAAAATAAACATACACTGTTTGCTGGATAAAATGAGGGAAAACCATTAGCAATAGTTTGGTCATGTGCGATCCCCACTCTATTTTATCGCCATTATGTGACCATCAGACCATGTGCTGTAGCGTTTTTGTTTCTTACTATTTTTGGTTTTTGTTCTCTTTTTTTGGATCAAAAGAAACACTCAAAAGACTGAGAAAGGAAGTCAAATTTACCGATAGAATACTGTACACACATTCAGAGCAGAGCATCAAATACCCAATAGCTAGATTCTTAGCTGTTCATTTTTTTACTTACTTATAAGAGCATCTCCAATGGGAGTCTCTATTTCTCATCTCTATAATGGAATATTCCTAGGAATATTCCATTATAGAGATGAGGAAATAGAGACCCACTCCAATGGGACATCTCTATAATTTTTAGGAATTTGTAATTAGTTTTGTTATAAATAATTTTACATTAAATTGCTTATATTAATAATCTATTTGGGAAAATAAAAATTATGCTGTTGGAAATATCTCGCCGAATGCTTTAAAACGAGCCTAATATTAGTACTTTTTGGAACTAATTTTAAATTATGAACTTTTTACTTGTATTAACAATGTAAAATATGTTAAGCTAATACAAAATAACTAAATAATCTTATCTATAAATATTGTATCAATTATTTTTTCAAATAAAAAAAAAAATATTCAAAATTGGTCTCATTTTAAAGGTATCGTCAAGACATTTCCAACTGTACCAAAATAATAAAATTTTGTTTAATATTTTATAAGATACATTCACGAAATATACAATACACATTTTAATTAAAGGACATGGAAGGAATTTTTAAAAAGATGTTAAGGTCAAAAGGGGTAAAATGGGAAATAAAAAAAAGGAATAGTGATTTAGAGATGGGATGAAGAGTCTCCAAATTTGGAGACGTTTTCACCCAATCTCTATTTTGGAGATAGAGATAGAGCACCATTGGGGCTTCATTTCTTCAAAATGGAGCCCCATTGGAGATGCTCTAATACTTTCTACTCCAAATTACAGATCCTTTTGAATCTCTCATATGTGTATTTTACTGGGTCAAATTAATGATTTTGGTAGCATTTGATTCTTCTTTAAAAATGTAACTTGTTATTGTTAATTGATTCAGTGTGTCACCTTATATAGGCGATGATGAATTCTAAATGTTTGCCAAATGCCAGACAATTACAGATTCATAACTATCAACATTATTGAACATATACAAGTCCCGTGTGTGTGAACTCTGGAATCATAGTGTTTCAAATTGAAATTATTTTACTGGGTCAGAACACATCATAGCAAAATCCCTAATTTCTCAAACACAACAAAATTGATCTTTAGTTCTTTACTTTATTACTTACATAATTACATTGTCAAACAAGTGAACAAAAAACCATGGACTCAACTCAAACAGCATAACAAAAATTCTATAAAAAAAATTCACTAACCATTGACGTCGACTTGGGAGGGGATTCAGGTAGTTAGGGGAGAGATTGGAGTCCGGGAATCGGGGGTAATTGAGGGCCTGGGCTTCGATTTGATGATGGATTATGATTTACGAGCTAGGGTTTCAGTTTGATAGATGATGAAGCATGGAAAGAATCAAAGAAAGAAAAGAAGAAAGAAGAGAAAGGTAGGGAGCCTAGGGTTTCGGTGGAGCCGTGGAGGGCCTGGAGAAGAAAGGAGAGATTGAGAGAGGCTGAGAGCTAGGGTTTCCTTTTCGATTTTGGAGCTAAAAGAACGAAAGAAAGATAAGAACAAAGAAGGGATGCAGCGATCGGGGGAAAAAGGAGCGGGAGCATGGGCTTCGAGCCTTGGGCCTAAGAGGGGAGCAAATTGGGCTCACTGAGGGGGAGCAGGTTTTTTCTTTATTGGGCTTTTTTAAGCGCCTGGCAAAATCCAGGGGGAGCAGCCGCTCCCCCTAGCCCAATACGCCATCCGCCCCTGCCCATCAGTGTGATGGCGTGACGGGGAGGAACAGACAGGGTTGGATTTTTTTGAAAGATATAGAGATAGAGGGAGAGGAACATGCGATAGAATTTAAGAGAGAGAGATAGAGGGAAATTAATTTGACTGAACAGGTGTTTGACAGATTTGTGGATTTGTAGGGATTAGTTTGTACTTGTGGTACACGTGTTGATAGATTCACAAATGACAACTCCTCTCATTCCATTATAATATTAGAGATTAGAGATACTGAAAGGAGAGAGAGTCTATCCCCTCTCTCCTTTATCTATTTTGAAATAGAGAAAAGAGAAAAAAAAATAGGGATTCCTATTTAACTAACACATGTACTACGCACGATTTTATTAAAAAACCAAAACAAAATAAAAATCTCAATCCTTCAAACACAGTCCTCTTCCTCTCCCACTTTCTCAATCTCACAAAATCCCACGTCTCTTTCCAAACTCACCCCCATCCCCTAACTTAGAATTAGATTTTTAAGCAAACACAATTCATAAAATTATTTTTATATGATTTTTTTATTCTATCATCTTTACCCTAACTTGTGCTATAATGCATGGTTTATAATGTATAACCTATTTATTTAATGTTAATGAAGTTATAATATACCTATTAATATAAATTAGTTAAATTTGCGACATCTTTTCATTCCATGCATTTTTTGCTTTAGTAATACTCAGTTGGATAACATTATGGTTTGGCCGTGATTCTCTAAAGCGTCTACTTATATGAGGATGATAATGAAGATTTCAGTAATTACAGTAGGAATGATATTCATAAGTTTTCCCCAATTCTCTCAAGCTTTTTTGGAGTTCTATATAATTTTATAAGTCTCTCAAAAACTATTTTAGGCTATACAATTTGCACAGGGTAACAAAAGTTTTTCCTTTATAGAGCCACTAAGAGGCTCAAAAGGGCCATTTTGGATAGTTGTTGTGGGCCTGTTTTGTGATTTTTTTTTTTTGAAAACGCGTTTGGTTACGCGTTCAAGGCTGACGTTTTGGGGCCTTTTTCCAGAGAAAAACCCAACCCCTTCTTTTCAGATATCATTCTCTCTCTCTCTTTTTGGTTACCCCCTTCCTCTCTCTTCTTTGACTCCGAGTTCAGAAAGAAAACCCTAGACCCTCTTTACTCCCATTTACTCCCATCTTCAAATATCCTTTACTCCCTTTTTACTCTAATCAAGAGTCGATACTTTCTTCTGCGATTAGCTCTATTTTCCCCCTTCTCAACCTCCTCGACGGTCGATTCATGGTCTGTGAGACCAGATCTGCTTTTACAAGAAGGTGTCCTCGAGAACGTTGTAGTAGAATCACACGCCGGCTGAGGCTTGAATCTGTCGGAGACAACTTCTTGAGCTTTGAAAGCAAGCAAACCAATGTATGTTTAAAACTGATTTAATTTTTTTGCTTCTGCTTAGTTTTGGGTCGTTGTTAATTCTAGATCTGTTCAAAAAAAAATCCCCTTTTTTAGTGTTTTTTTTGCCGGAGTACCGATTTGAAGGATTAATTTTTTTTTATGCTGTGATTTGGAGATGATGAGTACTGATCCTTAAGTTCGACGTCGTTGTGTTAATTCCAGATCTGAATCAAAAAAAAATTGTTTTTTTATTTTTTGACCTATACTGAATTGAGGGATAAAGATTTTTATTGAACTGAAATTAAAGATGCTGTGTTCTGATCCTACGGTCGACGTCGCTTTTGTTACTTGTGGAAATTGGATATTTCAATTGAACTGGATTAAAGATGGTTGCTGAACTGGAATTGGAGATTTTTTTTGAAATGTGATTTTGATTGAACTGGAACTGGATAGTAGACATCATCTACAATTGCTATAGTAACTAGGGATGTCAAAAAATACCATATTACCGTACCATACCGTACCATACCATTACCATACCATATATTACCGAAATCTTGGTAATACCATACCGAAATCTCGGTATTGTACCATACCGAAATTATATGGTATGGTACTGGTATCCAATACTGATACCATGGTATACCGTACCATACCAAGTAATCGATATATATTTAATTTAATTTTTATATTTAAAAATCCAGGCTCAGACCTAGCTCCAGGCCCATTTTTCTTATTTTCTTTTTCAATTTTTCACCCCAGTTATACTAGTACTTCAACTATTCTTCTATTTTTCCTTCTTCCTTTTTTTCTTTTTCTGAATCTAGGGCACACGCACTGATTGACCTATGCACTACGCTGCCGAAGCACCACGCTGTCGCGACACCGCCTACCTTCTTCAGCCCCATCGGTACGGTATTTTTGGAGGATTTTTTCGACTAATTAGAAAACATTAGAATTTATTTGGTGTATTAATATAAGATCCATCTTCTTCTTGTTCTTGTTGGGTTTTCTTGAGATCTTGGGTATTATTATTCACAAGTAAATTAGGAATTTAGAATGTAAAAGATCTTCTGATTTGATTTATCAAATTAATTTTTGTATTTTTTTAGGAGTTAATATAGGTGAAATCTTATTTATGTATTATATTTGTATCATAATCCTGAAATTGATTTATATATGAATCTTCTAAATGAGATACATACTACAAAAAAAAGGAGTAGAACAATACACAGAAATGAAAGAACCATCAAATATCATGAATGTTATGAACGAAAAATAACAATACTGTTGTCATTCTTTATATATGAATCTTCTTAACTTCAGGAATTGTTGTCATTCTTTCTCTGTATGTTGAAGTTATCCAATTATATCTAATTAAGCATATTGCAGAATGTTGAATCTAATAGAGTAGCATATTAAATCAATCATATTGTAGAATGTCGAAACTAATTTTCATACAATATAGATACATTATATTGAAACTTATACATCTCTGAAATTGTACAACAATAAAGTCTACAACCCTGATTTGTTGTTTGGCCTGGGTGGATTAAGGAACTTCTTCATATATATATATATATATATATATATATATATATATATATATATATATAATAAAACACAAAGAAAGCTATCAAGTGGCTCTCCTTCAATCCCCCAAAAAATCAAAGGCCCCGATCTAATCTTACAAAACATATTTTCCCTCCAGAAGTTCCCCTCCAAAACTCAAATTCAAATCTCCCACCCAAAACAACTCCTATATTTATTTTATTTTTTTTCTCTCTCTCTTTACCTCCCTTTTCTATTCAAAAAATTAAGAAAATAAAAATTTTAAAAATTTTGAAATATTACAAAATTAAAAAAATTTAAAATTTAAAAACTTTAAAAATAATTCAAAATAAATCAAAAAAATCATATAATATATTTTTTGCTCTATGTTTGCTACTTCAATTAATTTGCTGGACTTCCAAAATTATTTTATATGATCAAACAAGGTGCACCGTTCCGAATACGTGCCGTAGGCACGTGTGAATGGGCAAACCTAGTATATATATAATTATATATATATATATATATATATATATATACAAATTAGGGTTGTAGACTTTATTGTTGTATATATATATATATATATATATATAATTATTTATGTTGGAACTTCTTCATATATATATTTATGTTGAGCTTATTTATCCTTCATTTGCCATTTATATGAATGTTATTTTTTTAAGCTAATTGATGTCCGGTAGTATCATGGTATTACCAATAACGTACCAATATTCCGGTAGTAACGAACTCGGTAGTACCAAAATCTTGGCACGGTAATGGTAGAGAAATTTGTATAACAAGTATTCCGGTACGGTAGACGGTAGAGTAATGATAATACGGTACGGTATGGTATACCAGTCCTAATAGTAACCTCAAAATAGTTTTCCCATTCATTGTTATAGTTGAGCAATTGATGATTGTTATTTTATATTTATCGTTTCTGTGGCTAATGAAGATGACTAGTAAGGGAAAGGAGATTGAGGTGGAGAGTGATATTGAACCGTCAGCCGTTATTGTATACCAAAACAATAAACTTTACACAACATTGTGTCCTTCACATTCAATCCCTCAGTTGTGTTCATTTTAGCCATGAACAAATCTCGGTTCTGCGAGTGTTTTAGAGATCTCCAGCCTTTCAAAGTTCTCAATATAATAGTGAACACAAATCCTCAGTCTCTAATCTCTAATCTCTAATATTATAATGAGAGAGTTAAAGTTGTCGTTTGTGAACATACAAACTTACGTGCATTACCTATGCATAACTAATATAAAGGAGGTCTCATATTTGAGGCCAAACTACATCGGGTTTTTTATTTTAAAAAAAAATATATTTATTAAGACGTGCATCCCACGTGTAAATTACTAATATTTTGAGCTCAAATCTACGTTGTCTATGTTGACTGTTGACCAGTAACCCTGAGAACTCCATCAGTATTTTCTCCTTTTAGGGAATCCAACAGTTTCCCAAGATTTTGGCATCAGTTCCAGTCCAATTACAATTAAATGGCTGATTGAAGTTAGCAAAGGTCTTTTCTTCTCCTAGGAAAAAAATCTATAAATTTGTGTGATTCTGATAGTGTTCGAGAGTATCATCTAATTTTGAGTTCAAATCTATGTTGTCTATGCTGACTGTTGACACAGTAACAAAAAGAATTTGGTAGCTCTGAGAACTCCAACAGTCTTTTCTCTTTTTAGGGAATCCAACAGTTTCCCTAGATTTTGGCACCAGTTCCAGTCCAATTACAATTAAATGGCCAATTAAAGTTAGCAAAGGTCTTTTCTTCTCCTAGGAAAAAAATCTATAAATTTCTGTGATTCTGATAGTATTTGGGGTATCATCTAAGCACCTAATGGCGGCCACTAAGATTAGCTTGATCCTTGTTGTAGACAAAGAGAAGAACCGAGTTTTATTCGCTGAATCCGACAAGGATTTTGTGGACATTCTTTTCAGTTTCTTGACTTTACCAATGGGGACTGTCATCAGAGTTCTGGGCAAGCAGTCCTCTGTTGGATGTTTTGACAAGTTGTATGAAAGCGTCGCGAATCTTGATGAAAAGTTCCTGCAGACTAAGGCTTGCAAGAACATGCTGCTCCAGCCTCGATGCTCTTCAGGTTTAGATTTAGTATTCTTAAAGACAAGGGTTGATGATATAGACCCTCGGACTTATTATACGTGCTCCAATCACCTAACTTTTAATATTTACTTTTCTGGTGACCGCTGCTGTTCTTACGCTGGTGCAATGTATCTTCGCCTAAAAGAAAATGATATTGGTGGAGTTGATGACGATGGTGTGTTTGTAAAAGGAGTTAGATTCATTATTGGAGACGACTTGCAGGTTGTGAAGTCTTCAACAGGTGCTACCTTATCCCTGCTACAAAAGCTTGGTATAAAAACTGCAGATGCTATCGAGAGAAAGACTGTTCAATTGGGCAGACAAGAGGTGATTTGTACATTAATATCTCTCTACAAACTTGAATAAGATCTTAACCACCATGTTCTTAGTTTGCTTTATCTATGCATGCTGTAGCATCTCATTTTTCTATACTTGCAATCAACTTCTGAAAGACCTTGCCTTTTGAGCATAGATATATCTCCTAATATATTGTCTCCTTAGATTTTGGATCTCTTGAAGAGAACTCTGTTATCAAAGACACCTTTGACAGACATGTTCCTGAAGGAGATACAAGGCTCTGAAACTTCTACCGTGGAGATTAAGCTAATCGACTTAACAACTGTGAAATCAGAAGATGATGCAGCAGTTGATTCGGAAAAGAAGATATGCATCAAGCTCTTCAAAAGTAGTTTAACGAACAAAGTAATATATGCCGAAGCAGAGAATGATTTTGTAGATCTTATTGTCAGCTTCCTTACCTTCCCGCTGGGATTGATTGTAAAGCTTTTGAGCAAGAATTCATTCGCAGGGTCCATCGACAACCTATACCAAAGTGTGGAGAATCTGGGTGTTGAAGACTGCATTAAATTTCAGGCATACAAGAATGCTTTGTTAGATCCCAAACTTCCTCCTCATTATGGCTGCAGCAGCTCTCTGTTCAAGATTGATGAAATTTCATGTTCTGAGGGTTTCTTGCATCCAAATGAGTCAAATCCAAAGTTACCGAAACTCGGAATAGAGAAGGGAGGAGGATTCATGAGAAGGTTACTTAAATTTACGGTCACAAATGAGAGTGCTATCACAATATTCTCTCCTGCCTTGAGTATTGAATGATTCAAGGAATCAAAAGCACCAATTGACTGCTTGGTGGAGGAAGAGGTCACAATTGGAGAACAAGAGGTGAATTATGCTGTGCTTAGTGCTCTTAATACATTGGTTTTGAATATTTTGATCATCTGTTAATTTCTACAAACCGTAGTCTGTGATCATATAGTGCATCAAATGTCTTTTTTTAGAAGTAGAACAGTCATGGAACCTGCCCATTCAAATTTAGTTATTCAACTGTTAAATCAAGCCTCCGGATATACATGGCTTGTTAGCCTGTAATTTGTGATTCATTGGTTTCACTATCAATATTTTATGTTGCAACTTGCAAGTGCTAAGATTATCCTCAGCCAAGAGTCATGTTCTGTAATTATGTTACATTACAAAATTATTGTCCGCGCATTCACATAAAGATATTTTTAATCTTTGAAAATCCATTTCCAAATTTTTAACCGAACTATGTAAAGCGATGCTTTAATATTTTCCCCATGTGATGCAGGCTTTGAAGCTGTTGAAAGCTTGTGTAACCTCTCGGACAGCTCTGAGCAGTGTGTTCTCCCCTAAAGTCATGTCCAGTTCTGGGCAGTGCAGTCTCTCCTGAAATAACAAAAAGGAAGAACCAAGCTTGGAAGTGACTGTATCGGCCATGCTCCTTGGGAACAACATTCAGTATTTAGTTTTTAAGATCCGCAATTATTGTTTTTATTATGTTTATTCTTGAAGTTTGCAGAATGCTTTCTTTTTCATAGGAAAGGTTAGAAGATTTTGCTGTTTAAGAAGTACTTTCTTATCAGGGCTTAATGTTATGTTTGTGCTTTCTATTGAATCAATTTTATATTATTAGCAGAGAACTTGAACAGTTAATGCTTGTTTTTTACGAATATTTGTTTTCTTGTGTCATTCATCAAATATCAACTTATTGCTAACAGTGTCTGTGCTTTGAGTTATAGTATTGCTTTCTGCCTCAAACGGGTGCAACTATAAATTGTTATATTGTTATGTTTTGACCTCTTTCTTCTATCAAAACATAATTGTCGTGATAATGCAATATAAGCCCTCAGAAGGGTTGTTTCTATACAAAATGTATGCAAGAATCTTGAGATGCTTATAATTGAAGAGAATAAGTGAGCAATTTTCGACAATGCAATCATGAAGAGCCATTAACCATAGGAAACAACCACAAACTTTAACAATAGTCTTATTGTAAACAATCAGGAAGTTAAAAAGTTTAATATTAAATCTATAACTTATACTAATAGGAGAAAGAGAGTCTATCCCCTCTCTTCGATCTCTATTTTGAATTAGAGAAAGGAGAGGAAAACTAGGAATTCATATTTGACTAACACGTAGACTAAGCATGATTTTATTAAAAAAAACTAAAACCAAATAAAAACTTCAATCCCTCAAACACAAACACAAGTCTCTTCTCTCACTTTCTCAATCTCACAAAATCTCATGTCTCTTCCCAAACCCACCCAACCCCTAGCATAGAATTAGATTTTTAAGCAAATACAATTTATAATTTTTTTTATAATAATTTTCTTAGTCTATCATCTTTATCCTAACATGTGCTGGAATGCTTGATTTATAATGTATAACCTATTTACTGAATGTTAATGATATTGTAATATACCTGTAAATTAATTGAGTTTGCAATACTTTTTCATTGCATGCATTTTTTAAATAACTTTAGCAATATTCAATTGGATAACATTATGGTTTGACTAGCTATTTGCACGCGTGCGATGCACGCCCTAATATATATATATTTTTTCAAATCAAACACCAGAAATTACAAAACAACACAGCATTAATTTTATAAAAATTTCTACAAAAACAAAAAATCAAACACTTACTGGGCATCGTGTTTAGACTCAAACGACTCACAGCCGTACTTCACCATCCATCAAGCCTGTGTTCTTGCTACAAATAAATAAATTAACCCAATTAGAAACAAAACCCAATAATTTCCCCTATAAAAAAAACCATGAATTTCCCTAATAATTTCACCTATATATAATCCGGATGGATATATAGGCAGCATTAGACATTTGAAAAGCCATGAGTTAAACAAATTACGTGAGTCCGATTTGAGTGAGAGAGAGATTGAATTAAATGTGAAGCGAAAATTACGCTTGTGCCCTCTGTTTGTTTAGGGATCATGGGCAAAAATTGACAGAATTAACCCTATATTTTTTTTAGCCTTTTATGTTTATGAGGGCATGATAATAAAAAGGTGCCAAAATAGGGCTTTGCTTAAGAATAGTATAGATTTTAGACAACAAAACCCTAATTAAGAATTTTTATTCACAAATCCGAAATTACATACCACAACAGATTATATCACAGCCTTGGCCTTCCAGATCTTTGATCTGAAATGTAAAAGAAGACAAATTGTCATCATTAGATAAAGCAAAGGCTTTTTTTTCACCCAAAAAAAAAACAGCAAAGATGAACCAAATTAAATAGTCCTTTTACAGTTGTAAACTTACAAAAGTAGAGATCTATTTACTCTAGTAGAAACCCGGAAATTCTTATTTATCAATGTTAAATCCTCGAGTATCCTGCTCATGTGATTCAACAACAAAACAAATAACTTGTATATATAGTGCAGCTATTTTTTTTGCAAAAGCAGCAACACATTCTCCATTGTCTTACAGAGCTATATTGCTGTATGTGGTTTTTCGTTTTAGGATAAATAAATAACAACATAGGTGTATATACACAAATCTCAAAAGATTCTTTTTTTAATAATCATCTTTATTATTATCACTCAAGAGTTGCCAACTCAATGGGACATTGGTTGTTTAGCTTAAACGTGTATCAAACATATTTCTTATCTTCATTTACCAGTCTCTTATTCAATAAAATCACATGTAGTGTCATGTGCTAATAATCTAGTGTTTTGTTTTCCTAACCTACAATTCCCAATTCCCGCACCACCCTTAACTCTTAACCACTCCTTTCACTGGGCACAACTGCTGTAAGCCTTCTGCACTCCTCGTCGTGGGCCCGTGTTAGCCTCTTTCTCATCTCCCCCTCTTCTTATACTTCTTTTCTCCTATTATCTCAAGCCATCTCCTCAGCCAGGTGTTTCCCTGATAAATCTATTACCTCAGGGCACATCATAATAGGGAGTTGTTTATTTGTTTGTCTTTCTTCTTTCCAAAATCAGGAGAGTACGAATTTGTTTTGAAAATGAAGATCTCAACTTGTTAATATTAAGCATAGTTATGCCACACTTCAAAGTATCAATTATCAATTATCAGCACTTGATATATGTAACTATGTTAACAAAGGCAGAGGTGTTGACACATTTGACTTTTTTAGTGTACATAACTAATAAGAGATATGCATGTATTATATCTACTTACATCAATGTGTTTAACTCCAAAATAGAATCATATGAAGTCTTACTGTGCTTATATCATACCATAATTTTCTTTTAAAAGAATGCAATATGCGTATATCCTTCACCTCGTGAGTGTAATTGACTAAGCTCACTCAACTATTAGGCAA
Source organism: Hemerocallis citrina (assembly GCA_017893485.1). Classification (NCBI taxonomy): domain Eukaryota; kingdom Viridiplantae; phylum Streptophyta; class Magnoliopsida; order Asparagales; family Asphodelaceae; genus Hemerocallis; species Hemerocallis citrina. The sequence goes on along the minus strand of JACEHZ010000239.1, from coordinate 893,020 downwards.
AATGTGTCTCTACAGAACATTAAAATTTGAGCTTTCTCAAGTGAGATGATTAAAAGAATCCAAGCCATATGTACAGATAGCTACAACAACTAAAGTGGATTAATTAATTTCTTTGATTAACACTTATGGGTGTGCTAAGAATCTATTGTTGCAATTTTTTTTATAAATGTAACTTTTGACGATTTGGAAGATCTGCATTTAATAGGTGAGAGCGGCATTCGGTTTAATGGCATTTATTGCTATTGAAAGAAATTGCAAATAATACGTATAGGTCTTGGAGTATTTTTCGATGAAGAGCTATAACCATTTTCATGGTCATCATTTCACATCATAAAGATAAAATGATATTAATGGTTGTCAAAATTTTACTTTTACCATTTGAACGAACAGACTTAATAGAGTTAATGAATTTACCTTGGAAGTAGGATCAAACTGACCCCGAACAAAGCGAAGAACAATGCAGCTTTTTCCAACACCTGAATCCCCCAGCAATACTAACTACATGATAAATCAAAATCCAAACCCCCAAAACCCAAACCCTAACCCTGACTCTTACCAATCTCTTCAAGAGCTCAGCCACCTCCGGCCGCACGTGCGCCGCCTCCACCGTATCGAAGGGCAGGAACTTGAAGTCCTGAAGCAGTAGATTCATCTCGATCGCCGCGGTCGCCATGGGAGGGGAGCAGAAGGTTCGAGAGAGAGGGAAAGATGTGATTTTTTTTGGGGGGGGGGAGCCTGAGTAGAGGGGACAGGGAAGGGATTTTGAGAGAGAGGTATAGGAATGGACGGGAGGGGGGGTTGGATTTTTTTTCCTGAGAGAGAGAGTTTGATTTGGGTGAGAATTACGATTGTGACCTTCTTTTGTGTATGATTCAGGGGTAAAATTTGACAGATTTAACCCTACATTATTTTTTAGGTGTGTTATGTATAAGAGGGCATAATAGTAAAAAGCCGCTAAAATAGGGCTTTGCTTAATAATAGTATAGATAGTGATTCTCTAAACTATCTGCTTATATGAAAATGATAATGAAAATTTTAGTAATTTCGGTAGGGTTGATATTCACAAGTTTTTCTGAATTCTCTCGCATTTTTATGACTTCTATATAATTTTATGAGTCCAACTTAAACAAGGTGACACTAATAGACACTTATTGGAAATCAATCCTACACTGTTAAGGAGCCAAGAACAGGCCGCAAAAATTGAAACTTGAAAGTAGGCACCTACTCATACACTACAGTACATTAATTAGTAGCACAAAAGAAAGAACTACGGTTCGTTCTATAATGTGTTGCTAAATTGCAGTAATGATATAGTCAACAAAGGTGAATATCAACTACTGATCACCAACATTATCTTCATCTTCAACAAGAACTTAGATAAAAGTATAAAAAATGAGCTCCTACCAACTTCCCTCCTCTCCCCTTCCTCACCACCACTCAACTGACGGCAACCTCTTCTAACCTTCTCCTTGCTTAGAACTCCCCCTCCACTCCCTCCGTGTCACTTCCTCTTCTCACCCTCTTTTAATCCCACAGTGGGTGATGGAGCTCACCTTCATCGAGCTTTATGGTGGTGAACTATCATGTTGTAGCGGTGAGCCTACGGCGGAGGTTCCCCAACAATAGCCTAGTGTCCCTTAATCTCCCTTCCTTCGTGCGGTTACGCCATTCCCCCCCCAGCAAATCCTCGACAACACCCCCAAATGACCCTTGACCTCCTGCAAAACCACCGCAGCAACTTCTCCACCTTCACCCCCACCCCCCCTCCCCCAGCACCCACTAGCTGCAGTGACAGTGGAAGAGACTACGAGGCTCAGCCCGACGCAACTCCCTGCGCGTGCACAAGATGCACACAAGCAGCAGGTGATAATTGACGGTGGTCATCATCGCCAAACCTTCTCCTCGTCAAGAGCAGCCCCCCTAAGTTCTACATTCAACCTTCCTACTCTTACAGATACAACCACAGCTGCAATCCCCCCACCCCAACCACAGAACCCTCAAAGTTACAGGGAAGAGGTAGAGAAGCGGTGACTCAGACCTGATCCACGCAAGGATGCACACAAGCAACCGGGGAACTTTGAAGTTGGTTATCACCGTCACCATTATGCTAGACCCTCGGCGAGAGGATGGGCCCACATAGGGGGTCCTCCTATTAGCTCAGGTGAGCGTAAGAGTGACCACCAAAGGGGCCTTCATCGTTCCTACGAAGGCCTATACATGAATCACAAGAGATATCAGCAATCTGCTCATCAAGTCCCAAAACATTCTTACCCTCAACATCCACGGCACACCCAAACCAACCCCCCCTCCACAACTTCCCTGCAAAGGCTATCTCCTACCCCTGAGCCCCAATGGTGGAACTCACCCACAACTCCCACACTGTCCCACCGCCGCAAGTGCTGCCTAAGATGCATTAAAGTCCTGCGTGGTGCGGGCCTAAGAGGGGTTCCCGCCAAACGCGGTTTCCATGGCCCTAGGAGCAAATAAGGAAGAAGAATAGTGGATGGTTGTTGCCAACAAATCAGAACGAACTCACAGTGTTACCCCCCCCCCCCCCCCCCCACATCGACATCAGTAAAAGGCAACGGAGGGGCAAACAAAAACTAGTACCTTGTTTTAATTGCGGCGAACTAGGTCACTACCGTAAAGATAGCACCAAGGAAGTTCGCTGCCTCAAATGCATGAAATGGGGTAACCTTTCGTACGTCTGCACCAATATGGTTGAGACGCACATTGACGATGATCGCCTGGTGAGTCAAGGCAGATCGCCTGAAAGTCCCACTGTCATCCGACTAGCAACAAGTCTCCAAACAATTATGAATGAAGAAAAGTGGCTCCGGTTGTGGTGTGCTATCGCCAAAGTGAGAGCGGGGCATCCCTCTGAAACCCACCTACTCTAAGCCCTAAGCAATAAATGGTCGATGAAGGCTCACAGTGACTGGGTGGTTAAGAAACTGTGTCACTTACAATTTTTAGTCTCGTTACCCTCAACGGATAAGGTGGGTGAGGTTACGGAGATGGGCATTGTGGACTTCGGCCACTTCAAGGTGGAATTTTCTGCCTGGACACCTAGTTTTGGAGCGAAGCTCCCCCAAGGCGATCTATTCTGGATTTGGATACACAATATGCCGCTCCACTTTTGGAAAAAAAAGCTGCAAGAGATTGTAGTAGATTTTGGAACGGTGGAGGAGATCGATGAGAAGACGGTTCATCGCTCCAATATAGTGTCGGCAAGGATACTAATCCGAAGCATGGACATCTCATTGATGCCACACTTTGCCAAAGTCTACTCTTTTGTTGACTCATACCTCATTCGTTTTGTGCTCGACAAGCAAGGTGCAACAGAGGAAAACTCAGCCATCATCTCCCCCAACCCATTAAATGCTCTCAGAGACGGGCGCTCGTACAAACAGGTTGCGTCGCCACACTGGGATTCGACTATCGCCAGGGCCCATGAGATTGAAAGAGTGCATAGAGAACTCATCACAGAGGTAAGAAGCAAGGAGCGTAACCTGGTATGCATACTTCCAAGTATGCACTAGAGACAAACCACCATCTTTTCTAGATTCGGGGGGTTCGGTGCAAGCGTACCACCGAAAAGAGATTCAAAAGAAGCCCCAAAACGGAACCCTATGCCTCATAGGGGACACAGGCACTGGAAAAGAACAAGGTTGCCCCCCGAAAGGAAGAAAGGACCCTGCTTTGGGTCAGGAGTTGGTATGCAAAGCTGCGCTTATAGCCAGGGAGTGGGTACCAAAGCGCAGTAAGTCGCCAGAAAAGGGAAAAGGGGAAGCGGCAGATAAAGAACCCCAGAACACAGGGTCTACTTTGGAGGTGAAGACAAGCAAAGACCTGCTCGCCAACAAGGGCAAAAGGGCTGTGGAGACAGACTATGCGAACGACAGTCGTACGCGCAGCGCTCCTGTGCAAAAGTGGGTGGAAGTGGGTAGTGAGACAATAGTGGAACTTTCCCCTTTGAGGAAGAAGCCAACCTCAGATCTGAAGAAAGCCATAGCTCAAGAGGAAGTGAGAGTGGGTAGAGATAATAGAGATGAAAGAGGAAAAGAAGACAGAAGTAAAGAAGACGTGCTCCATTCAATACCCTTCCGAATTCCGAGGCTGTCGCCTCGATCGTTCTGCCAACCTGTCCCTTTGAGACACGTGGCGAGCTAAGTGCAGGTGGAAGGACACGTGCCCCACTACTGCAGTCGGTGGATGATAAAGTCGAGACGAGCGGTAAAGTGTCTCGCGGAGGAGAAATCGCTTATTGTGAGCCGGGGGTTTCTCAAAGTGAAGTTGTATTGGGGAACTCTTATATAGAAGTTAGTGGGTCTGAAGAGGGGTCCAAATTACTGTTTATGGTAGCCGAGGGGTACAAAAGTGGGCCCATTGAAGGGTCCGCGACAGAATCACCATCAACCTGCGGGCTCATTGAGGAGTTCGTGATGAAAGAGACTGCTTTACAACTAGTTACTAAGCAGATAGACGGTGATGAGGACTTAGCAGAACGCTTAAACTTAGATGAAGAGTTCTCATTTACGGATGAGGAGTCAGAGGATGAGTTTGTGGCTGATACTCAGAGTCAGATTTCACTAGAGTTGGTCTTATCCACCTTCCCGAATACTGCACCTGACATGGATAACGTAGTGCTTAGCAGAATGGTTGGATTCAGAGTACAGCGGTCGCTTAAGAGGGCTCATGCGGAGTCCCTGGATGACTACCTGGAGGTTGCGGTGGCAGCCAAAGCAAAAAAATTCGATGATGGAGGTACGAGAAGTTTTTTAGCATATGTTTTAAACTTCATGTCTGATTTAGAAGTTTTTTACCTCGCTCATACTTGTGGTTTAGAAGTTTGTGATAAAGAGCGTAATGCTCTGCTGCTCAACAAAATTAGGGGATGGGAAATTGCCCGGGTTAAGACGAACTCTCAGATAGACTCATGGTCTTACTCTGACTCGATGGAGGTCGGGGATGATGAACCCCGACCCCCACCCACGATCAACCTAAATACAGTCGCCCAATGAATACACTATTCTGGAATGTTAGGGGGCTAGGGGATAGGGGGAAGAGAGATATGGTTAGGGATGTTATTAAGAGCTCCAAGGCAGATGTGTAGGGTTACAGGAGACCAAACTCGCGAATGGGTTTAAGCTCAAAAGAGTAGGAGCAACAGGATCAAGGAATGGGTGCTGCGCCCGTCTACAGAAGCTTCGGGCAGAATTGCCATTGGGTTCAATCTGGATGTCTTCACCTGTTCTGAGGAGGACATCGGTACGTTTTCCCTTACTATCTGACTTAAATGACGATCAGATGATTGGATGCATATGATCACAGTTGTCTATGGGCCAAACATAGCTTCAGAGCGAGATGCCTTTTGGCTAGAGCTAATCCGTATTAGACAACGTTGGTCGGGCGCTTGGATTTTCGGGGGGAACTTAAATATCACTAGATTTGCTTTTGAGCACAAGGGAAGAGGATCCAGTGACAGGCACAGAGAAGAGTTTAATAGGGTGATCACGGAACTTGAACTAATCGATATCCCAATTAATGATAGACTATATACGTGGTCCAACATGCAAGCTACCCTGATTATGGCTAAATTAGATAGGATCCTGTTATCAATGGACTGGGAGGCCAAATTTCCTCTAGCGAGCGCTAAATCTATCCCCAGGCCCACATCAGATCATACCCCGGTCTTTCTTGACATCGGGGTACAGGGATCTCCAAGACCTAGGAAGTTCAGATTTGAGAATGCCTGGCTCGAAATCCAAGATTTTCACCACATGGTGATGGAAAGCTGGGCGCTCCCAACCACGGGTACGGATGCAGCATCCCGATGGTGTGAAAAACTATGCAGATTGAGAAATCGGTTGCGTAGGTGGAATCGATCTAGATTTTCGACCATATGGCGGGCAAAATACTCATTTTTGGGAGGCATTGATGAGTTAAAAAGACTGGAAGAAACGAGGGTCCTTTCACAAGACGAAAGAAACAGGCTGCTAGCCCTCCGAGAAAATATCGCCAATCTTTATAAGTTGGAGGAGATCAAATGGCAGCAAAGGTCGAGGCTTTCGTGGCTCAAAGAGGGAGACACGAACACGACCTACTTCCACCGAATAGCAAGCGCATGGCGCAGGTCCAACCTAATCTTGTCAATCCAAACGAACTCGAGAACCTCGCAAGACGAAATTGTGATCTACCAGACCTTTCTAGATTACTACAAGGGCCTCTTTGGGATGAAGAATGGTTTTAGGGTCCCACTCAAGGAAGACTTCTGGCAGGGCAATCAGAACGAGTCTACACAATCGCTCTCTAACTTGGAGGAACCCTTCTCGATGACAGAAGTGGAAAATGCCATCAAGCAAATGGGAGCAGACAAGTCGCCAGGACCAGATGGTTTTCCAATGCTATTTTTCAAGGTGTTCTGGAAAGAAATAAAAGGGGACATTATGGCATTGATGGATGAATTCTTCCACAACAATCTCAGATTGGACATATTCAACTTCGCGGAAGTAGTGCTGATCCCTAAGAAAACGGAATCTTCGAGGGTGTGGGATTTTAGACCGATCAGCCTGATAAACTGCTCGGCCAAGATCATCACTAAGGTCCTGGACATCCGTCTGGGAAACATAATGGACAGTTTAATTTCCAAAACCCAGACTGGTTTCATCAAGGGCAGATGTATCCTAGATTGTGTGGCTACTGCAGAACAAGTCATTCACCACTGCCATACGGGCCAGTCTAAGAATTTCCTCCTCAAACCAGACTTCGAGAAAGCATACAACTCCGTCGACTGGGACTACTTGCTGGAAGCTCTCAGAGGGAGAGGCTTCGGGGATAAATGAATTAGGTGGATCAAACAGTATTTATACACCAGTAAATCGGCAATCTCGATAAATTGAAGGCCGGGTCCACCGTTTCCATGTAAGAGGGGGCTTCGGCAGGGGGACCCGCTGTCTCTGCTACTATTCACCATCGTTTCAGATGTACTGCGGGGCATTCTAGATAACTGTAGGAGGAAAGGCTCGATTACGTCCGTGGCTAGCAGTCAATCTAACCAAGGGTGCACGATTCTTCAGTATGCTGATGACACCCTACTCTTTGGAAATGGAAATAGGTCAGAGACGGCCTGCTTTAAAGGGGCCCTCTACTGCTTTGAAGCCTGGTTAGGTCTCAGGATTAATTTCCACAAAAGTGCATTGATTCTAATTGCCATCTCTGATGTAGAGGCTCAGGACCATGCGACCATTCTTAACTATGTGACAGATGAGTTCCCAATCAAATATTTAGTGTGTCCACTCAAGCCAGGGAAGCTCACTAAGGTAGACTGGCTACCTATTATAGACAGGGTGGAGGATAGGTTATTAGGTTGGAAAGGAAAGTCGCTCTCCATCGGCGGTAGAGTGGTGCTCATCAATTCTGTATGGTCTAATTTGCCCATTTATTACATGTCTTTTTTTAGCTTCCCAAGTGGGTAATTCAAAGGATAGACCGAATCCGAAAAAGATTCCTTTGGAAAGGGGCAGACTCGAATAGGGGAGGATACCACCTAATCAAATGGAGTATCGCTTGCATGAAGAAGAAGTACGGAGGGCTAGGCATCATCGACCTTAGAGATATGAACCTAGCCTTCTTAGGGAAGTGGTTGTGGAATATATTCCATCACAACGAGAAAGGATGGCAGGATTATATTCAACCATACCTGCGGGGAAAAGGTACGAGAAATCTAGGCTTCCGAGTTGGCACTAGAGTTTCTCGATTTTGGAAAGGTATTACCAAAGCAAGTGGACCGTTCAACTCAGTTGTTACTTTGACTATCGGTAATGGACGGTCCACCAGATTTTGGTGGGACAAATGGTGTGGTGCACATACCCTTAAGGAAACCTTCCCGGAGCTGTACGAGAAAGCAAATCGACAAAATATTTCTGTGGTCGAGACTTGGAAGAGGGGCAATTGGAAACCATCGTTCTGAGGAACTCTAACACCAGAATTACACGAGCAACTTCTTGGATTGCAAGCACACATTACTCGGACAGGTGCGAAGTGCACTCAAGGCCTAGATCAAATGCGCTGGGCACTTGAGTCCAAGGGAGCTTTCACGATTAGATCGCTGTATCATCGAATCTACTATCGAGGATGCAGGCCAGGCTGGGCACAGGTGTTGTGGAAGGCAAAACCCCCCTTAAAGTCAGGGTCTTCCTCTGGCTAGTGCTTAACAATGCAATCCTCACCAGAGAGAACCTTGCTAAACGACAACCCCAGATAGCGACCAACTGTGGATTCTGCAACATGCATGCTGAAAATCTGAATCACCTTTTTATTCACTGTCCAAGGAGTAAGGCAACAATGGTAGAGGTCCTACGAGCCTTAGGTACAGATGACTACCCTAGTGAATATGAGGATCTGTGGATTGGTCCCAAATTTGCCTGGATTCGCAATGAAATGAAGGATGCGTGGTATATTGCCATTGTGGCAACTACATGGGTGTTATGGCTAGACAGAAATAATTTTTATTTTCGTACTTTATGTAATAGTATTTCTGGTAACCTTACTCATATCATGTATCTTATTTCTTTTTGGGCTACAACTGTCGCCACAGGAGCGAGAGGGAGGATCGCCAGAGTCTTCCAGGTGGAGGAGTTTGATGATGAGGAGGTAGAGTTCGGGCCGACTCTGGACTGAGGGGCAGATGCCGTCCAGTTTCCTCAGATTTTCACTGACCGCAGTCTACGCTTCTTTGTATCTTGTATCGACCCTCTGTACTTTTGGTTGTATGCGGTATGGATGATTAGACCCACCACCCAGAATTTTGTTGGGGAATTATGTTTTATTTTCTGCATTGTACCTTTTTTACTTTTGGTTGTAGTTCTCCATGATTTCTCTACATGGGGTGCAGTGGAAAGATGTCCCTGAATGCAAGATCCATGATTCAATCGAACTGTTGACGCTTAGAATCATAACATCACCTGATTCCTCGGTCACGTTTGCAGATTCCTGTATGTCGGTATCTTTCTTCAGTTCTCAGCAATCCCGTTGAAAGTGACCCATCTTGCCACAATTATCACAATTGAAATCTTTCTTTCCCAATCTAAATTTACCTCATCTAGATTTTGATCTGCTGCGATTATAGTTTCTTTCTGAAGTTCTTTGTGTGCATAGCTGAGGAGGTTGATGCTTCACATGATTCTCTCTATTGAACTTCTTTACTCAATACTAGATCTCGTACATCATCAAACTTTAATTTACTATTTCCCGACAAACTACTACTACTGTAACAGTAGCATTCCAACTGTCTGGTAAAGAGGATAAGATAATCAAAGCTCGAACTTCATCATCGAACTCTATTTCCATTGAAATTAGCTGGGTTGTGATTGTGTTGTGTTCATTCAGATGTTGAGCCACCAATGTAACCACCTTATCAAATGAACTTTGTTTGATGCCAATGGCTTCTTATCTAGGAAGCGTAGACTCATCACAGAGGTGCTTGCAACCGAGTTGGATTCGTATCTGAATCAGGTGCGGCGGGACATGCACCCATTATTGTACATTAAAAATTCAAATAGGGTGCGGGTGGGGTGTGGGTTGGCCTAAAAAATTTTAAAAAGAAAAAAAAAACTCTCTTTCACTATTTCTCTTCCCCTCTCTCTCAACCAACTCTAATCCCCAAATTCAAGCCTGATCAAAACCCAAATCCTCTCTCTTTCGTCGCCTCTTTCTCTCTCCGTTGACTTCTCTTCCTCCGTTGTCGCCTCTTCTGATTCCCCTGCCGTCGGCTCCTCCTTTTTTTGCCGTCGCGGCCTCCTCTTTCTTGTAATCTCTCCCTCTCTCTCCCCACAATCGCACCATCATCGCCACTGTTGACCACCTCAATTTCTCTGACCATTTCTCCTTCAACCCCAATTTCACTCCCATTCCCATATTTAGGTGTGCTAAAAAATTAGAAATTTGTTTAAAAGTAGCTTTTTTAGTTTGATTAAATTCAGAAATTTGTTTCATTTAATATTTAATTTTTGTTTTGTTGAAATGACTTGATTGGTGTACAAAATAGAAACTTTTATTGAACTCATCTATGTTATTTATTCTTAATTTTTTTATAAAAAAATTCGACAATTTATCATCAAACTAGCCTTCTTTTGAGCATGTAGAAATTTTGACCTTTGAAGATGAGTGAATCTTTGTGATTGTATGAACATAATATGCTTGCTTTTGTTTACATCAATTGATCAAATATATATAATATGCTTTCTTTTGTTTTTTATTCTTGCTATTTTAATGCTTGCTGTTATTTTTTTTGGTTTTTTTTGCTTGTTATTTTTAATGCTGGCTAATATTATTGATGCTTGATGTTTTTTTATATTTATAAATTTGATGCTTGATGAATTTTGCTCGATGCTTGATGCTCGATGCTTGATGCCTCTTCTTCCAATTGAGTATGCATTATGCACCAGTATTCCTGAAAAAAATTAGAAGGAAGAAAAATTGATTAATAGCTAAAATTTAATGAATAAGAGAGACTATGAATTGATTACTTTTGTATAGCTTCAAGTTAATATTGATATAAGATATTTAACAGTCCATGCTATGTTTTGTCTTTCTTATTCTTCATGTTAATATTGATAGAAGTTGGGGATGATGATAATGATGCTATCTCCCTTGGAGAATGATCACTTGTTTAGTTGTTTTCGTTTATCTATTGTTATCATTTTAAGACAATGTTTTATAAGTATATTGTGCTATATTATCATTTTGAATCACTTGGTTAATGAATGATTATTGACAATGATTTTTATTTTTTATACAAATATATAAATGTTATTATATTTATATAATATATAAAATAATTATTTAAATATTAGCCGAATCCCAGTCGCACCCGCATTTCACTGTTTTTGAAAATTGCCGCATCCCCGCACATGCATCTCCCGCACCCGCATCCCCACACCCGTATTGGTGCTTCCTAGCTTCTCGTATATACTGGAGAGAGCCACCATAAGACCTGCCGTGGTCTTTTTCTTCGGTACGTTGAAAGCAACATTGAGAGATAACATCAATCGGATAACTCCAAGGGCTTGTCTTTCGAGAAGAGCCCAGTCTTCATCTTGCATAAATCCTCGTTGGGTTTGTGGTAGATTGGTGGATCTGCTTACTTGCTTAACTGATTTGTCTCATCTACTTCGACTTCCTCATTGTGCTATTTAGTTCTGCTGCGACAACGGGTATTCGTTGTCGCCCCAATCCCAACAACTAGGATCAGAGCTTCAGGTTTTGGAGTCCCTTGGTTAAGATGACAGGTCACGGACTTTTGAAGATCAAGCAATTCGATGGAAAGATCAATTTCAATCTTTAGAAGGTTGACATGTATGATGTCCTTGTTCAAGAATGTTTGCAATTAGCCGTTAAGAAGAAAGAAAAGCCATCTGATATGAAGGAGGATGTTTGGGAAGATATTCGTGAAAGAGCCATAAGTCTGATCTGACTATCATTGATGGATTAGGTCAAGTGCAAATTTCTTGAAGAAACTGATGCAGCAAGTTTTTGGAAAAAATTCATAGCTGACTACTCTGGTTCGTCGTGATTAGATCGGATGCATTGGAAGAGTAAGTTATTCCGTTTGTCAATGAAGGAAGGTACCGATCTCCAAGACCACATTACATAGTTCAATAAGGTATTATCTGAACTTTAGGCGATCAATGCGGATGTGTGTGAAGAAGATAAAGCTTTCAACCTGATATATTTATTGCCAGATTCGTAGGAGCTTTTGATCACTACCATGCTACATGGTAGATCTGTCAAGGAGAGTATTTTGGTAAATGGTGTAATTAAAGCTTCGAAGGAAAATCAACTTAGGAAGGAGACTTATAAATCATCATCTATTCCCACAAGTTGTCTAGCAGTGGATGGTCTTTCAAGGGAAAGACAAAGTACGATGCAAAAGGATTCGATCTGTTGCCGATATTGCAAGTGGCCAGGGCATATCAAGAGAGACTGTTGGAAATTGCAGAATCATGAAAGCGCCAAGAATGGGTCTAATGTGGTTAGTGCCTTTGATTCAGGTGATTCGTGTCTTCTTGTTTCAAATTCTTTGGAAGTGAATTCTAGTTGGTTTCTTGACTTAGGGATTTCTTCTCATATTTGCTCTGAGAAGGAGTTATGTTCTACGTATCAGTCTATTATAGGGCGTTGTGTGAGAATGAGAATTGGAGAGATTTGTGAAGTAGTAGGTGATGGGACAGTTGAGTTGAAGATGCCAGGTCTAAACATGTTCACTTTAAGGGATGTTTTACATATTCCTCTACTTAAACAGAATCTGATTTTCTTGGGAACTCTTGATGCACAGGTTATAGGTACACAGCTCGAGGTGGAGTTCTGTCTGTTTTTCAGGGTCATCGTAAGGTTATTAGAGGTATGAGAGTGGTTAGGCCAAGCCAAAACAATCGCTACAAGCTGTGAGGAATCCAAAATACTTGTGCAAGTGTTACTCCTTTTCCCGTTATTCATGCAAGCTCATCTAGTTGCCACAACTAGCATCATCAAAGCGAGACTACGACGTTCGAATATCGTCGAGAGGTGGAGAATGCCTTAATGTAGGTGGAGTTTGTGCAGATGTTGGCAACTCCACGATATTTCCTACTAAGGTGTGCTCTTGAAGGGGTATACTGATCGGTTATATTGGGTAGAGATTTGTTCAACTAGAATAAAAAGCTATTGTTCTAAGTGTTTTTGTAAGTGGAGTTCATTAGAGTTTGGAGATGAATAATCACATCATGTGGTAGCACTCGTATGCAATCCAAGGTGGAGATTGTTAGGAATGTGTCTTGAATACTCGTGGTTCAGATTAGAAGAATGTATGATGAAGCACGGAGGTCGAAGTGTCGAAGACAGTAGAAGGGAAAATAGCAGCAGCAAGGTGTAGTAGGGTTGCGGTCGACTGTCTTGGGAGACGGTCACCTGCACACTCGATCGCAGTTGTACATGATTCGGCCGAGAGGAAGATGGTCGACCGTCCGCGGCGCTATGTATTTTCTGGGCCTCGATTTGTTAAATTGTTTCAGCCCAACCTTCAACTCCAAGTTAGATCGTATGACTCATATTTAGTTACCTCTCCTCCAGGTTATATCAGATGACTAAGAATCAAGATTAAACCTAGGGTTCTCCCTATTCTTCTATATATATTGTAAACTTCTCCAATATGAGTGTAGAGTACTTTATTGATATTTTCTTCATTGCAAAGAGAGGTTTAAGAGACATAGTTCTTAGTGAGTGAGTTTAATTCCTTGTATTGAGTGAATCAGTATCTCCTTGTAATCTCTTCTAGTTGAATATCAGATCTCCATATATTTCACCCCGGATCAAGTGAAAGCTAATCGGGATAAATCCTCGTGTTTGTGTTGGATTGGTGGATCTACTTACTTGCTCAATTAATCTGTCTCATCTACTTCGACTTCCTCAGTGCTCTATTTAGTTCCGCTGCGACAACAGGCGTTCGGTGATGCCCCAATCCCAACAAAACAGTCTTTGGATGTGGGCAGAGATGAGGTGATATAATGTTACATTTTGCAATTAAACTATTTCTTGTTGAGATAATAAGAGATTTCATGTTGCCCATATTTGTTTGGTATAAACAGCTATAACAAGTTCTAAGTATACTTGAAAGGTTCAGCTGATAAATTTCTTTGTACTAGCACAGGTTTTGAGTTTGCTTAAGTGGTTATTGCAAAGGAGGTTATTGCAGAGGTTATTGCAAGTGAGCACAAGTTTATAGAGCCTTTTCTACATTTTTTGTACACCAATGTATGTATAAAACTGTTCATATATGTAATTATTGGAATCAATTGAATTTATCGATGAATTGGACTAAATTTTTAATTATTATGCTTGATTATTGGAATGTTGCTATGATGTATTTTTCTATTGTTTATTTTGTTTGATTCATGGATTTGGGTATAATTATTAGAATGAATTCCTTAAATCACTGTGAATTGAATTACAAGAATTTTGATTTGATAAAATAAAAAATAAAACCACCACCACACAACTAGTCGGAAAAAATAAAAAATGAATACCTACCCCGGCATTTTAAAATACCGGGATAGGTCTTTAAATGGAAATTTAAAAAAATAAAATTAACCTATACCGGCGTTTACAAACGCCGGGATATCCTTATCAAATACCCCGGCGTTTGCAAACACCGGGGAAAGTCTTTCGCAACCCTGACGGGGGCAAGCATGGCACTTGCGGTGGCGCTTTTGAAGAGCCAAGGGGATTAACACGACATTTATAAACGCCAGGAATGGACAAAAAAATGTCGAGGTTTGTCTTCCTGTTTGTAGTGTTTGATTGCTTCACTAAGGTACACTGCCTTTTAAGTTTAATTTATGGTATTTGTGGCTGCTGTGGAAAAACAATGGACGAAAGTTTTGAGTGGACAAGAGAAGGTTTGTTACAGATGAATGTAATAGGGATGGAGTATTTGTGAGAGCATGTAAAACCTGAGTACAGAGCGATGGCAGCTGCTAGTAGAGAGATTGTTCATATTCGTTGGCTATTATCAGATATGGGTGTCACTCTTATAGGAGCTACTCCTCTTTATTGTGATAACTGAAGTGCATTGCACATTGCAAGCAACCCGGTCTTTCATGAGCGAACGAAACACAGAGATTCATTGCCACTATCTTCATGAGCGTTTTGAAGCAAGGACAATTTCACTTCATTTTGTTATCTCTTCACAGCCGAAAATAGACTTCTTCACCGAATCTTACACTCTTCAGAGATTTCGATACTTGGTGGAAACTCGCACTGTTCGGCCCACCATGAGTTTGAGAGGGGGTATTAGATATTATGTTTAGTCTCATATCGAATTATGTATTAGTTTAGTATCTGGTTTCCTCGTATATATATGTAATCAGTTATAATCAATCCAATAACATTTTCCAATCTCCCTGCTAATCTTCACAGTAGAAATTCTTCCACTGCTATCTAATTATGGCAGCATGGCGTATGAAATGTTTAATGACATTTCCTACATTTCAATAGGGAGTGGTTTCACACTCCTGTATTGGCTTTTCTCCTCATATAGGCTGGATCCTTATATGAAATTTGGTTAAAATTATAATAGAAAGATATATAATTAATTTGCTTATGCATGTCTATTTCAAACTAAAGATACTAAATTGATTAGTATATTCAGTCACGTGTTTAGTCCTATTAAGAGTTTTGCCTAATGTTATGAAATCATCGTGTTTCATTTCTAATGGAGAAGTAATCATGGAAGGAGACATTCTTTCAGAAAGTTAAAAAATGAGCTGAGAGAAAAGAGTATTAAAATATGATGTGGCTCAATTAAATTGGTGTTTCTTTTAATAAAACTTTAAATTTGAATGACATGTGGATAGTTGTTTACGATAGATATGATAATGAGCTCGGGTAGGGTAGCCTGGTAGGGCCTTGTATGAACCCTATCCCCAGGTTTACTTTCTTAGTTTCTTAAGGGCCTTATTTCAAGCCCCGGCCTCGACCCTGACCTGACCTTTATTTATCTAAGCCCCAATCCTACCTGTCAAAACCAAAGGCCAGGCCTTCATCTGGCCCAAGACATCTATTTTAGATGAATAAATTATAATAATTATTGGCTATTACATACAAACAATACAATCATGATGTAGTTCAAAATTTGAACATTCTATATTCTTTCTAAATAAATGTATAAGACATGATTTCACAACTAAGAATAACATCACGAAACAAATAAGAGAGATACCCAAATAGTTTCATGGAATATTATGCAAGTAATTATAGATAAGGTCTGTTAAGATAACATAGAGATTAAAAAAAAAATATGAATTGATTTTATTTGATTGATTATAATTGAGTACAATATCTCATATATATAAGAGAGAAGCAAAGATTAAACTAATACATATTCCGATATGAAACTAAACTGAGTAATATAATATCTAACATAACATCCCTCTCAAACATACGGTAGATCTACCAGTGTGAGTTTTCCACCAAGTATCGAAATCTCTGGACAATGTGGGATTTTGGGAAGAAGTCTGATGTCTGCTATGAAGATGTCACATAATGAAGTGAAATGGTCCACGTCTCAAAATGCTCACGGATATAGTGGCAATCAATCTCTATGTGCTTCGTCCGCTCATGAAAGACCAGGTTACTTGCAATATGTAAAGCGCTCCGGTTGTCATAGTGAAGAGGAGTACTCCTGTAAGAGTGACACTCGTCTCTGATAATAGCCATCGTACATGAACAATCTCTCTAATCTTAGTAGCCATCGCTCTGCACTCAAATTTTTTGGAAGAACATGCAACAACTGTCTGTTTCTTGCTTCACAATGTGATTAGCGAATCAACAATAAAGACACAAAAATATATGGTAGACCATCTGGTTGTAATACCCCGTAATTTCTAAACAGATAATATATATATATATAAGAGAAGGGAAAGGGGCCCACGATTGAAATGCATATAGGTGTTGTGTTTGAAGTGGTGTTAACGTCGTGATGACGTCAGCGGAGAGGGTCCCACACCCGGTTATGATTGAGAAACAGCAGCGCTGTGCTGTTCTGTCTGGTTGTTCGATGACGTAGCGTATAGGGGGCACTGGGCTTCTTCTATGTGTGACGGGGGTTAAGATTAAAAAGGAGAGATGGATTTGTATAGTCCCATATCGGGAGTATACAATAAATAATATAATATATATATAATTGCCTATGATCAAGAGTCACCTAATTGGTTAACCGCCTTTTAAGAGGTAGCCTGTGGTGGGCAGTTGTATTATAAGTATTAATTTGTCTTCTAAAAATAATAATAATAAAAATTGTCTGAGTATTGAGGCGGGGTGTTACACTGGTAGTAGGTTCCCCTGCCCAATCTAAATCAGAATATGCACTAAGTTCCAACTTAGATGTAGAAGACATGAATAATAAGCGAGTGATAGTCCTCTAAAGATATCTAAGGATCTGAAGAAGTGCATTGTAATGAACTGAAAGGAGATAAAACAAACTGACTGATAATTTCTGACTGCATGAGCAATATCAGGTCTAGTTATGCATAAATAGACAAACTATCCAACAATCTCCCCGTATCTAGTGGGACCGGGAAGGAGGTCATCATCTGTAGGATGAAGTTTCACGCGAGGCTTTAAGGGAGTATCAGCTGATTGATTGTAAGAGAGACATGCAGCAAAAATAATATTTGATGTGTATTTCTACTAAGAAATGAGTATCCCCCGGGAGCCCTGAACAATCTCTAAACCCAGAAAATAGTGTAGTCTGCCAAGATTCTTCATATAAAACTGCTGGTGAAGGTATCTCTGAATGGATGCAATGCCTGCAGAGTTATCTCCAGTAATAATCATATTATCAACATACACCAGTAGAAGTACCATTCCTTGCGGTGATGACCGCATAAACATAGAGTGAACCTGTAAGTTCTGACGAAAACTTGCCTGGATGATGACAGGGCAAAAATACTCAAACTAGGCTCGAGGAGCTTGTTTCAAACCATATATAGGTCGGCGAAGATGGCAAACATGACGAGGAGGTGTTGTGAGGCCAAGAGGCGGATGCATGTAAACAACCTCATATAATGTACCATGAAGAAAGCATTCTTCACGTCCAACTGATATAACAGCCACTGATGGATAGTAGCAATGGCAAGAAGAGTGTGAGTTGTAGTCACATGTGCAACTGGAGCAAAAGCCTCATTATAATCAATGTCATGCTCCGGAATAAAACCGCGAGCAACTAAACGAGTCTTATGTCGCTTAATGGATCCATCAGGTCGACGCTTGACCTTGAAGATCCACTTGCAACTAACAGGCTTGACTCCCTCTAGTAGTGGAACAACATCCCAAGTGTCAGTCTAATCAAATGCACGAAAGTCCTTTGCAATAACTTCCTGCCACTCGGAGTATTGAATAGCTTTCGAACAAGTTCTGGGCTCATGTGTGGAGTGTAAAGCGGTGAGATATGCATGGAACTGTGGCAAGTAAGATGCTAGAGTGGTAAAACCAAATTGGTCAAAAGGACAAGTTATGTTAGGTGTATAACATGCTAGTGGGATGCCCGAAGTTGAATGAGTAGAGTAACGAACCACTGGTGGATGTGCAGGGTGTGGAGGTGAGGTCGATGGTGTGGGTGCATGCAGATGTGGTGATGTGGATGCATGTGACTGTGGTAATGTAGGTGCATGTGGCTATAGGGATGCAAGTTGTATGGAAAGATCCTCTGTAGGAGGGACAGTAGTCGTAGTGTCTATATGAGAAGGGAGAGGAGCTAAAAGGGTGGGATCAAATGAAATTCATGGAGAGGTATCTGGTGAGGTAGTCGAGGAAACTGGGGAATCGAGAAAACGAATATCCTCAGAAAAGGACAGGTAGTAAGGAGTTATCCACAAAGGAGACTTGACGGGAGATACGGACACGACGCACCAAGGGATCAAAGCAACTATATCCATTGTGCTCTGAAGTGATACCTATGTGAATGCACTTAGTGGTCGTGGTGGTTAGCTTCATGCGCTGAGTGGGAGCGAGAAGGACGTAGCAGTTGCACCCAAAGGTGCGAAGCATACTATAGTTCGGTGGAGAGTAATGAAGAGCCTCATGAGGTGTCGTACGAGATAGGGTAAACAAGGGAGTGACGTTAATGGGGCTGACATAAGTCATGACAGCTTCAAGCCCAAAAAGACGAGGAACAGATGAAGAGAGTAAAAGATTGCAAGTCATCTTAAGAATATGATGATGCTTGCATTTAGGTACACTATTCTGTTCATGTGTGTGAAGGCATGACTGCTGGAAAATGGTGTCATGAGACTGAAGAATCGATCGCATAGTAGTCGAAGTGTACTCACGAACATCATCTGATCGAAAAATCTTGATGCGCACACCGAACTGAGTTTGAATCATGGTCGTAAAGGCCTGGTAAATGTTAGGAATCTCATATCGGTGGCATGTAAGGAAAACTCATGTGTATCGAGTGAAGTCATCTATGAAGATAACTTAATAGCGATAGCCTTAGCTAGAAGGTATAAGAGAGGGTCCCCATATGTCAGAATGAACAAGCTGAAAAGCATGAGTGCTCTGAGAAGCGCTTTTTTTTATTAAAGGGGAGCACTATATGTTTGGCTAACTTACAACTCTGACAAATAGACAAACGTGTAAAAGAAAGATGACCAAAGGCACCACTATGGGCTAAACTCTTTAAGCGAGACTCACTAACATAAGCTAAACGTCTGTGCCATGTATCGGCATCAAATAACCTAACACCAGCAAAACTAGGATGAAATTTATGTGTATGTAGAAAATCTAGATGATATAGATGACCATGTCAACTAGCACGCCCAAACTCTTGTCTAGTGTGTGTATCCTTCATAGAACAACCTAAAGAGTCGAAGGTAATGACAAGTCCACTATCGTACAAAGCACTAATGGAAACAAGATTCATGGATAAATAAGGAGCATAAAGAACATAAGACAATGTGAGGGTGGGAGAGCTAATAGATTCTGAGTGTGTAGTGAGAAGTAGTGAGTCATCGGCTGTGTCAAGTGATGGAGAGTGAGAGGAAAGTGAGGTGCTAGTGATGAGCAGTGTATAATTACTAGTAAGATACTGTGATGCACCAGAATCTAAAATCCAGGAAGAATCATACCTTGAGTAAAAAAGAATGCAGAGGCAGGGGAGCCAACATTGGT
Organism: Hemerocallis citrina; assembly: GCA_017893485.1. Lineage (NCBI taxonomy): Eukaryota > Viridiplantae > Streptophyta > Magnoliopsida > Asparagales > Asphodelaceae > Hemerocallis > Hemerocallis citrina. The sequence continues at coordinate 873,313 of JACEHZ010000239.1, read as the reverse complement.
AGACAGACCCAAGAGTTTGAGTTCCAACTGAGCGAGACGATGCTAAAGATTGGCCCAATCAGCATGAGATGACAAAGCTGGAGTAATGGTCATGGCAGAAGATGTAGGGAAAGGAGCACGGTGAGGAGGAATGTGATTGGTGCTACTGATGCAGGGATCAAAATGAGGATGACGATGCAGATGTTGTCAGGATCGGGATCGGGATTGTGATATTGTTGCTGGCATCAGGAAGAGGGAGGATTTTCGAAATTGATGTTCCATGAAGAAGCACTAGTACCTGCAGATTATTTCTTTTTTGGATTTTTTTCAAACTTTTTTAATATTTTGGACGGGTGACAGCGGCGGCGGTGGCAGCGACAGCGGAGACGGAGGTTGGTGAGCAAGCAGGAGGAAGGAAGGGAGTAGAGAGAAGTAGGTGGTGGGTTTAGGGTTTGGTTTGGGTTGGAATTTGAATTTGGGTTTGGGTTGTTTGGGTTTCGGGTTTGGGTTGATCAGTTGGGTTTAGTTGGGTTGTGGTTGAGCCTGGTTGAGTTTGGATCTGGTTTGGGTTTGGGTTTGGATTTTTTTTTGTTGGTGTTGTTGTTGAGCAGGTCGGGATGGGATTGAAGGGTAGGATTTTGAGAGTTTGGATAGAGAGGGAGGTAGGTACTGGAGGGTTACGTGTTAAGATGGAGGAGAGGGTTGCAGGTGGAAGGTGGGGAGGTTGGGATTGGGTTTGATGGTGATAAGGATGCCGGGGGGGGCAACGTCGGGTTTTAAGTTTGAATGGAGCCTAGGGAAGAGGATGATAATGAGAGGGAGGAAAGGGTTGTAGGTGGAAGGTGGGGAGGTTAGGTTTGGGTTTGTTGGTGGTTAGGATGGAGAAACGTCGGGTTGGGGCAGCAGCGGGAGGTGGCGATGGGGTTGGAGTTTGACTTCAGGATTCAAAGCAGAGGTTGGTTACTGCTGTTGGTGCTGCTGCTGTTGTTGTTGTAGCTGGCGCCGCTTGGCTAATGCTCTTTCTCTGTTTAAAGGTCGAGATGGAGAAGGTGTTGGTAGGAGATGACGAGGGTAATTAGAAATAGAGATTAGGGTTTGGGATTTGATTAGGGATTAGGTGTTGATGTATGCCCTAGAGGTTAGCTGTGTATTGACATTACTAGTTTACATTGTATCATGATATTTATTTCATATATGAGGCATTTCATTTATTGTGTTGTTTATTGTGATTAAATGAGCATAATAAAGTCCTTAGAATAGTAGGTTCAATACCATGGGATATCATGTGCATGACTTGATTGTGAGATCCTATTGGTTGTAATAAGAACACTATTTTTAAATGTCCCTAGTCAAGTATTATTGTGAATTAGGACAACAATAATACATAGAGACTAGTATGTGCGTAGAATGATGACCATATCTCACGGGTCATGGATATGAGATATCAAGTCTTCACATGGGTACATATTAGAGTAATAATGTACTGGACTGATTCACCAAGAGAACACTACATGGATCGTTATGTGAGTGTCATAAGCGGTTCTCACAGTGACCATGGTGTATATAGTCTTTTGACTTGAAGTCACTATGGTTCCCTACATGAGAAGTTATATATTTTAATGTAGTCCAACGTTGCTTTTAATAAGGTGATTATAAAGTCGACTATTGGATATACTACAAATCATGCGGAGGGATGTGAGTGACTTAAATAGGATTTGTCTCTCTTACATAATATGAGCCATATCTATGGGCCCCTTGATTGAGTGGGGCTGCCAAATGCATGGTCGTGCTCAAATATGTCAATATGAGTATTGAGCTCATTTGTTTTAGTAAGTCTACTCGGACATAACAAACCAAAGATTGAACTATACAAGGGTGACACGCTCTATGCCTTGTGTTCAATTAAGATATCTGGACAAAGGGACTAGACCATATGTAACATTGGTCACTGATAGGTTATGTCTAATCACTGACATTCCCGTTACTTGAGTAGCAGTGATGTATTGCTAGATACCGCTCACTGTTTGTAATACTAGAATATGATTTTAGTATTACTGTCAACGTAATGGGTACCTATAGGGTCACACACTTAGAATGGATAGAAATTGGGATATAAATTCATGAGATGAATTAAATTGGGGATCCAAGTAAGACTTGGACTCCTGACATTGGTTGGCCATTTAATTAGATTAAATGGGTTGGGTAAAGTTCAAAAGCCCACACACGAATCTGAACCATGTCATATTGTGAGTCCAACAACCTCATTACTCTTTTAGGGTTGATTTTCTGCAGCTATATATGATACATATCTGTGACAAATATATAGATGAGAAAACTCTTGCCATAACAGAAATTGTGAGAGAGAGAGATCGTGAGGAACATCCTCTTCTCGCAGTTAGCACTGCGGCATGAGGAAAAGCTTGATTTGATCCGTTCGTGTGGATACCGTAGAGGCATTGCAATATTGTAGTGTTGTGATTAGCATACTGTGGAGACAACAGATCCATCTTCAAGGTATAACTCTTAAACACGGTTTATGGTTTTTGCGTGGATCCATGGCTAGGTTTCGATATTTTTTTATATTTTTTCTACTGTGTATTTAATCTGAGATTGTCATCGAAACCTAACATTAGGGATTAGACATGGAAGGGAGAAAAGGGATTACAGTTTGGGATTAAAGCTCAGATAACATGTTAAGATAACAGAGAAATTGAAGGCAAATATGAATTGATATTATTGGATTGATTATAACTGGGTACAATGTCTCTTATATATAAGAGAGAATTAAAGATTAAACTAATACATATGGAGACTAAACTGAGTAATATAATATATAGAGTAAAAGGGATATGAGCAACTTGCTCATTTAGTAAATGAGCAATTGATTATGTGGCATGCATGTAATACATTGGACAACTAACCCTTTTAAGAATTTCCCAATCACATGTATGCCACATCATCAATTGCTTATTTACTAAATGAGCAAGTTGCTCATACCCCTTTTTCCCTAATATATAACATAATATAATATCTAACAAGGTCAACAAAATTCTTAGTTAACCATAACTTATTAATACCAAATCAAGATAGAGACAACTTGATACTTCCTATACTATTATAATTAAGTAGGTTTGGGAGTGGATCGGAGGCAGCTCAATGAAGTCTTGGGCTTCAGAAGTTGAGAGGGGAGAAAACTCATAAACATAGCAACTACGGTTTGATTTACTTTTCCTATTAGAATATACGTGGGTTTAGGGTCAAGTAAAATAGGCTAAACTATGTGATGTATTATGTACATATTTCCAATACTAAATATGTAGGGTATGGGTAGGTCTAACTAGGGCTTTAAAAGGGCTAGGGTCAGGGCTAGGTTGTGGTCAGGGTAAGGCCTAGGTTAAACCCTGGACCTGACCTTATGTTTAGAAGCATCCTATTTCAAGGCTCTACCCCTACCCATTTGTATTGAGGATTGGGGATGAATATGCCTTTTTCTATGGTCGGCCTCAGCTCTTTATCATCCCTATTTAAATCCACGGGGTACACAACCCCAACTCTACTATTCGAGCATCTGTAGTCGTTCCGACTCAAATTTTGGGTATTTGGCATATAGGAATAGGAAATATGGGTTTCGGCTGTAGTTGTTTGAACCCAAATTTTGGTTTTTAATTTTAAAAAATTGACGGACGAACTATGATTTCCCGTCCATTAATTTTTATTTTATTTTTTTAAATAAAAAAAACGGACAGGGAATCATTTCCCGTCTGAGAATTTAAAAAAAATCTAAATTAATTTCTAATTTACTGTTAAATTAATTATAATTAAATCTTATTAAATCTTAAATAAATCTTAATTCTTAATTAACTTCAATTAAAACATAATTTATACTCAGAGAAATATTTATAGGCTGCATTCTATAGGATTTTTTCCACCAAAAATCATACAAATGGACTGGGACGGGGCATCATTTCCCATCCGTGCTCAATTTTTTTTAAAATCGAACGAAAGGGAACCCGCCTGTCGAAAAAATAATTTAAAAAAATTGGAACGGATTGGAAATCAAAAAAAAAATCAAATAAAAAAATAAAAAATCGAACAGATGGGAAATCATTTCCTGTCCAATATTTAAAATAAAAAAAAACATCGATGAAAGATGATCTTTCATTTTATTGAACGGAAGAAAAATCATCTTTCGTCGGCTATTTTTTCCGAAATCCTATTTTGTCTCCCAAATATAGCAAACGAATGTTCACCCAATACCCAAAATTTGGGTATATAGTGAACGACTGCAGCGTCATTTTTTTTCTATTTTTTTCCAAAGAATGAGTATATAGCCAATGACTAGAGATGCTCTTAAGACGTTAGAGATTAGAGATATGTTTGAGTAATTTTTTGTTCACACGTTCATGTGAACGTGATATGGATCCTATTTTTCTCATATATATCTCTTTTATAATGAAAGCTGGTAATTATTTAATTTGTCATATTATATCTATATATTATGCTAATAGGAGAGAGAATGTACCCCTTCTCTCATTTCTTCATTTTGAAATAGAGAAATGAGAGAAAAAGTAGGAATTCACACATACCTTAACACGTGCGCACACTCAGCCACCACCTCCGCTCAATTTTCGACCGTCCAATAGTCCAGATGCGCAAAAACGTGCGCAATCGAGACTCCCGATCGCGCCACGTTGCCACCCAATCACGCATGTCCAATTCACTCAACGGGCGAACACATCACGTGATCAACGTCCCATGTCGCATGATGTCACTCTTGTGGTTCCAGAGAATCCAGCTACAAGACATCATTCTGGCACCATATTCCACTCAGCGGATGAGCACAGACTCATGGGCAATCCAAATCATTCCAAAAATCGTGCCAGCTCGATAAATCAATAAAAAGTAACATAAAATGATTTAAAATTAGGAAATTAAATTAAAAATCTAAAAAAAAATATTTAAATAAAGAAATTTAATTAGAATTTCTAAAAAATAATTAAAAATTTTGGATTCTTACAATATATTATGCTAAACCACTTTTGTCTAGAATTTTTCTCATTTTTTCTTTTTTTTTAAAAAAAAGGGGCAAATGTAGGAGATAACTCCCCACACTTATTCCATCCAAATTGGAATTGGAATTGGAATTGGAATCTTCATTATTATATATATGTTATTAGATGAATTTTTCAAAAAAATTTTACTATTTTCTTATTTCAAAAAACTTTGTGTTGTATAGCACAAGTTATACTACATATTATATTATATTATATTATATTATATTATATTATATTATATTGTATTGTATTATATTATATTATATTATATTATATTATATAAATTTGTACGCTAGTATTCTATCATTAGACTATACTAGTAATTTATATGTACAATGCACGTCTTAATAAATATATATTTTTTAAAATTAAAATTTCGATGTAGTCTGGCTTCGAACATGAGATCTCTTTTATATTAGTTATGCACGGACAATGCACGTTTTAATAATTTTTAAAAAAAAACTGACGTAGTGATGACTCAAACCTGAAACCTCCTTCATATTAGTTATGTACGTGCGTTAAACGCATAGATAGATTTATAAATGACACTAATGCATTCTCCCATTATAATATTAGAGATATTATACTAATAGGTCTACCTCATCTCCCCTTTCTTTATTTTGAAATAGATAAATAAAAGTAAAAGTAGAGTTTTTCATCTACATTAACACATGCAATACACACGTTTTAATAAAAGAAAAAAAAAAAACAAAAAAAAAACAACAACAACAAACCCTCTCATCCAATCTCTTCGTCTTCCACTCTCAAAATCCAAAACCATCCAACCCACACCGCACGCCGCCCCCAGCCGTTGCTACCCGCACTGTCAAACCGCTCGCCGCCCTCTCTCCCCATGCCACTCGCTGCCCTCTCTTTCCATGCCACTCGCCACCCCCTCACGCCGCACCCACTACCCACACCGCACGTCGCCCCCTCGCGGTGTGTAAGTATCATGTTTGAATTCGTGAAGAGTTTGTTAGGATTTGGAATCGGTTGTGGATTGTTAGGGTTTTGAGAAGATGAAGAGAAGAGAGGAAGAAGAAGGCAGCGGCTGCTTTGGAAGAGAAGATTAGCCAAAATTGTTGATTGATTATTTTCTTTGATTCAAAACTTACATATGTGAAGATACAAAGCCCAATGGGCCCAAAACAATTTGGGTCATAACATAACAATCTCCACCTTGAACCAAATTGCATCTAAAACAAACTAAAACATAAAGCAAATGCATAAAGCAAACATAACCTAAACAAAGGTAAACATAAAGATATACTAGCAACATGCTAGAAACAAAACTAGCTCAAACTAGCTAGAAACAAACCGACATCAAACTTGAACAAAGCTTGAACTTTGCAATTGGAAGAGGCTTTGTGAGCATATCGGCCGGATTTGATTCAGTACCAATCTTCTTCACGGCAACCTTGCCTTCCGAGATCACATCTCTAACAAAATGGTATCGAATGTCAATGTGCTTCGTCTTCTCATGGTACATGCGGTCCTTGGTCAAATGAATAGCGCTTTGGTTGTCACAAAATACCGTAATAGGACCCTCGAGTGAAGACATCTCACCAACAATTGCCTTGTGCCAAATAGCCTCCTTAATAGCCTCAGTAATTGCCATATATTCGGCCTCAGTACTTGAGAGTGCAACAGTGGCTTGAAGTGTAGACTTCCAACTAATTGCACAATCTCCAAGGGTAAAAACATAACCCATCAAGGAACACCTCTTGTCCAAATCACCCGCAAAATCCGCATCCACAAAACCCGTCAGTTTCTTACCATTACCAAACTCCAAACAAGCATCAATAGTACCTCTCAAATAGCGGAAGATCCACTTCACCGCTTCCGAATGCCCTTTCTCCGGACAAGAGAGATATCTACTTACCACACTAACGGCTTGAGCAATGTCGGGTTGAGTACACACCATCAAGTACATGAGACTCCCGACCGCACTCGAATATGGAACCTTTTCCATATATTTCTTCTCATCATCGGATTTTGGGCTTAAAGCAGCCGAAAGCTTGAAATGCGCCGCAAGAGGTGTTGAAACAACTTTCGCTTTCTCCATGCCAAAACGGCGTAGCACTTTCTCGGCAAAAATCTTTTGTGAAAGAAATAACTTTCTTTTGGACCTATCCCTTGTGATCTCCATTCCGAGAATCCTTTTGGCTGCCCCCAAATCTTTCATCTTAAATGCCGAACTTAGTTGCTCTTTCAACCTCCTAACTTCTTTCAAGTTTGAGGATGCAATCAACATGTCATCCACATAGAGCAACAAGTAAATGAAATTCTCACCATCCAACTTCTTGAAATAAACACAACTATCATAATTAGAACAATGGAAATTAATACTCACCATGAATGAGTCGAACTTCTTATACCATTGCCGCGGTGATTGCTTAAGGCCATAAAGGGACTTCTTCAAAAAACACACACGGTCCTCCTTTCACTACAAAACGCACGGGCTTTACCGGTGTTTTTTTGCACATTTACCGGCGTTTATAAATGTCGTTGTAGATACCACCGGCGTTTTATAAATCGCCGGTGCAAGTGTCGCTGAATCGCGCGTCGCTGTAGCTTAAGGACATTCACCGGCGTTTTTACGACCGTCGGTGTAGGTTAAACCTACACCGGCGGTCGTAAAAATGCCGGTGAATGTGTGTTTCTATTTGGTAGTGTTGTTTTCGGCCATTACCTACACCGGCGTTCTTAAACCGCCGGTAAAGGCTGTAAACTTTTTGTTGAAAGCTACACCGGCGCTTGTAAAAACGCCGGTGTAGCTATATTTTTTTTTAAAAAAATTAATTAAAAAAATTAGAAAATTAGATGACAGTTAACCCATTTTGGTAAAAAAAAAGCATGCTAAGATAACAATCAGATGGCTAATATCCAGCATCTTTAACAGTGAAAGAAAATGAAAATTTCTAGTATCTAAGCATATATGTTTGTCTATTAATTCTTCATCCCAACTAAATCATGATGTTTGTGGCTCCAAAAGAAACCTGCACAAGGTTTGTTAAGCCCAATCCTTGTGCAGATTTGGAGGATTTTGGTATATATACAGCATCCTTAGTTGACAGTTAACCCATTTTGGTAAAAAAATCATGCTAAGATGACAATCAGATGCATGAATTCAGTTTCTTTAACAGTAAAAGAAAATGAAAATTTCCAGTATCTAAGCATATATGTTTGTCTATTAATTCTTCATCCCAACTAAATCATTGATGTTTGTGGCTCCAAAAGAAACCTGCACATGGTTTGTTCAGCCTAATTCTTGTACAGATTTGGAGGATTTTGGTATATATACAGCATCCGTAGTTGACAGTTAACCCATTTTGGTAAAAAAAATCATGCTAAGATGACAGTCAGATGCATGAATTCAACTTCTTTATCAGTAAAAGAAAATGAAAATTTTCAGTATCTAAACATATATGTTTGTCTATTAATTCTTCATCCCAACTAAATCATGATGTTTATGGCTCCAAAAGAAACCTGCACAAGGTTTGTTCAGCCCAATCCTTGTACAGATTTGGAGGATTTTGGTATATATACAGCATTCTTAGTTGACAGTTAACCCATTTTGGTAAAAAAATCATGCTAAGATGACAATTAGATGCATGAATTCAGTTTCTTTAACAGTAAAAGAAAATGAAAATTTCCAGTATCTAAGCATATATGTTTGTCTATTAATTCTTCATCCCAACTAAATCATTGATGTTTGTGGCTCCAAAAGAAACCTGCACATGGTTTGTTCAGCCGAATTCTTGTACAGATTTGGAGGATTTTGGTATATATACAGCATCCTTAGTTGACAGTTAACCCATTTTGGTAAAAAAATCATGCTAAGATGACAATCAGATGCATGAATTCAGTTTCTTTAATAGTAAAAGAAAATGAAAATTTCCAGTATCTAAGCATATATGTTTGTCTATTAATTCTTCATCCCAACTAAATCATTGATGTTTGTGGCTCCAAAAGAAACCTGCACATGGTTTGTTCAGCCCAATTCTTGTACAGATTTGGAGGATTTTGGTATATATACAGCAACCTTAGTTGACAGTTAACCCATTTTGGTAAAAAGAAATCATGCTAAGATGACAATCAGATGCATGAATTCAGCTTCTTTATCGAAAACAATCCCTAACCCCCAAATAATAATGACAATCCCAACATCGGAAGGAGACCCCGCCTCACAATGGTGACCCAGTGGCGACGGCAGAGACCTAACCCCCAAATCGCCACCACATCACAATGAAATCAAGAAGTAGAGAGAGAAAGAGAGAGAGAGAGAGAGAGTACTTGCGATGAGGCCCCGACATCGTGCGAAAGGAGACCCAGTGGCGACGGCGGAGACCCTAACCACCAAATCGCCACAGCCGAATAATAAAATCGGAGGAGTAGAGAGAGAGAGAGTACTTGCGATGAGGCCCCGACGTCGCGCGAAAGGAGACCCACTGGCGACGGCGAAAGGAGGCGCGAAGAATTTAGGGTTTGGAAAAAAAAATCGAACGAAATGAAAAGGTTTCACGGAAGGAATGGGGATTTATCCCAGTAAATTCACCGGCGTTTATTAATAATAAATGCCGGTGAATGGGAGAGGAATTGCGAAGACACATTATCACTTTCTATTCACCGGCGTTTTTTTAAAAAAAATGCCGGTGAATATTATAATTCACCAGCGTTTTGTACAGACCGCCGGTGTATAACTATAGGATTTTGCGACCAAATCCTGGGCTTATCCTACCCTGGCGCGATTGGTAAAACGCCGGGGAATATACGCCGGTAAATCCATCAACTATTGTAGTGTTTCCCGCAGTCTCAAAACCCTCCGGTTGGCTCATGTAAATTTGCTCCTCCAAATCACCATGCAAGAAGGCAGTTTTCACATCCATTTGCTCCAATTCCAAATCCTTCATTGCCACCAAAGAGAGCAAAACTCGAATGGAGGTGTGCTTAACTACAGGAGAGAACACATCATTGAAGTCCACACCTTGGACTTGACTATACCCTTTAGCCACTAGCCTTGCCTTGTATCGAAAATCCGCGGGATTTGAGCCATCAATCTTCCTCTTAAACACCCACTTGCTACCCACAATCCTCTTACCACTCGGAGGCTTCACAAGAGACCAAGTCTCATTTTATTGCAAAGATTGTAACTCTTCATTCATAGCGGCAACCCAATTGGCCGCATCTTTAGAAGAAATGGCTTCCTTGTAGGAAGATGGTTCACAATACTCCACATCCTCTGCAATTGCCAAACAATAAGCAAAGTCGGAGTATCCATACCTTGTAGGTGGTCTTGTTTCTCTTCTAGCTCGGTCCCTTGCCAATGCATATGGTTGTGCATCTTCTTGGGCTTCCTCCAAATTGACATCATCATGTGAGATCAAATCATCACCTTCTTAGACCGGCACCTCAAACCCCACCTTCTTCTCAACCGTCTCATTCTCCTTAATAGTCGGCTCGGGTGCAACATCATTTGCCTTCAATATGGCCGACTCATTGAAAATGACATCTCTTGAAATAAGGAACTTAGATGATTCGGGACACCACAACTTATATTCCTTCACATTTGTGGGATACCCAACAAAAATACACTTCTTCGATCTAGGCTCCAACTTTCCTTCATTCACATGTGCATAAGCGGGACAACCAAACACCCTCAAATTCGAATAATCGGCCGTCTTACCCGACCACACTTCTTCGGGTGTCTTCAACTCAATTGAAGTGGTAGGAGATCGATTTACCAAATAGCAAGATGTGTTAATGGTTTCTGCCCAAAACTCCTTACCCAAATCCGCATTTGAAAGCATACTTTTAGACCTTTCAAGTAGTGTTCTATTCATCCTTTCTGCAACACCATTTTGTTGTGGAGTGTTGACCACCGTCTTGTGCCGAACAATCCCTTCAGCCTTGCAAAAATTATCAAACTCACGGTTGCAAAATTCCAAACCGTTATCGGTTCTCAACCTCTTAACTTTCCTTCCCGTTTGGTTCTCCAAAAGTGACTTCCATTCTTTGAAGGTGCGAAACACATCACTTTTCTCTTTCAAGAAATAAACCCAAACCTTCCTTGAGAAATCATCAATGAAAGTAAGCATGTAACGAGAACCATTACCTTTGGAAGGCTCACGAGAAGGTCCCCAAAGATCCGAATGGATGTAGTCAAGTGTTCCCTTGGTCGAATGAATGGCCGTGGAGAAGCTCAACCTCTTATGCTTGCCAAATATACAATGCTCACAAAACTCCAAGTTGCCCGTGAATTGGCCACACAACAAGCCTCTCTTGCTCAAAATGGTCATTCCTCGCTCGCTCATATGCCCCAATCTCATATGCCAGAGCCTAGTAGCATCCTCATCCGACATAGTACCCGAACGTGCAATGGCGGCCGAGCCCGTGACCGTGGAACCTTGTAGGAAATAAAGAGTTCCAATTCTCTTCGCCTTCATGATTGTGAGAGCCCCTTTAGAGACTCTAAGGACTCCACCTTCACTTTGGAACTTACACCCCTTTTCTTCAAGAGACCCCAGATAAATCAAATTCTTAGACAAATCGGGTATATGCCTCACACCCGTCAACCTTCGGACCTTTCCATCATGGAACTTAATTGTCACCGAACCAATTCCGGCAACCTTATACATATTGTTGTTCCCCATGAGAACCTTACTATCCGTAGGCTCATAAGTCTCAAACCAATCTCTATTCGGAGTCATGTGTTGCGAAGCACCCGTATCCATCACCCAACAATGTATATCATCAACATTAGTATCTATCACACAAAGAGTATCAACCGTGTCACATTCGGCCACATTGGCCTCCTCCGAAGAAGAACCTTTACTATCCGTCTTTTGTTTATTTTTGAGTTTGAAACAATCGGCCTTAATGTGTCCCTTCTTCTTACAATAGTTGCACGTCAAATTCTTGTGCCTAGACTTCGAACGGGTCCTTGTATCTTTCGAGTTTCGGTCCCATGACCTACCTTGATCAACAACTAAACCAACACCTTGGCTCCCTTTCTCATTATTGGTCATTTCACTATCAATGTGCAACTTAGCTTGCAAATTGCTCTTAACATCCTCTAGAGAAATTTTATCTCTACTATAAATCAACATGTCTCTAAAAACCTTGTATGATATGGGCAATGAGCATAATAACAAAAGGGCTTGGTCCTCGTCCTCCACCTTAACATCAATCTTACTTAAGTCATTCAAAATAGATGCAAACTTCGTAATATAATTGGAAATTGATATACCTTCAACCATGCGAAGAGTGTAGAGGCGCAATTTCAACCGCAGCCGATTGGTGAGGGACTTCTTCATGTAGATGTTCTCCAATTTCTCCCACAAAGCCTTAGCGGTCTTCTCCGATAGGACCTTTTGTAATGTCGAATCGCTCAAACACAATTGGATAATAGAGAGTGCTTTATCATCCATCTCTTTCCATTTCTTATCCGCCACCGCATCAATCAATTTTTCTCGACCAAAAATGGCATCCTTAACGCCTTGGCTCAACAAAATCGCTGTCATACGCACTTGACATAATGCAAAACTCGTCTTCCCATCATACTTCTCAATATCATATTTTCCCGACATATCCATTCAAATTTCTTTAACCCAATTCAACAAAACACCAAAATTTTCCCCCAAAAATTAATTACTCAAATCACAAAAATCAAACCTTCCTTCTTGATATCCTTCCTCCTCCAACGCTCAGACGAAGTAGTGCTGCATCGGAGGGAATCAACAACAACCGCAACCAGAATCAATCAGCAACAACCGCAACCGGAATCAATCAGCAACAACCGCAACCGAAAGAGAAACAACCGGCTGCTGCTTCTCCGGAATCAATCTGCAACCGGATCGATGGTGGCGAAAGGGATCGATGGCGGCTTGGGAGAAGGGCTCAACGACGGCAAGGAAGTTGGAAGGGATCGTCGACGACGGCGCCGGAGGAGAAGGGGATCGGGACGAACGGATGAGGTAGGTGTGGAGGTTTTTGGTGTTTGCTCTGATACCAGTTTGTTAGGTTTTGGAATGGGTTGTGGATTGTTAGGGTTTTGAGAAGATGAAGAGAAGAGAGGAAGAAGAAGGCAGCGGCTGCTTTGGAAGAGAAGATTAGCCAAAATTGTTGATTGATTATTTTCTTTGATTCAAAACTTACATATGTGAAGATACAAAGCCCAATGGGCCCAAAACAATTTGGGTCATAACATAACAGAGTCAAAGCCCTGTATTTTTTGAGTTTTTAGAATAATTTGATTCATTTTTGGGGATTTCCCCCCCACATCTTCTATATACGTCCACGGTGCTCGACACCTCACGTTGTACGTCGCCCGAGGTCCAATCATTTCTCAGTTTTTTTTTTGCAAACTTTTTTTAAATTTGGGTGGCTTTTTAGATTAATTTGATTCATTTTGGGATTCTTTTTCCACATCTTCTGTATAGGGCCATGCCGCACGCCACCCAAGGTCCGATCATTTCCTCTATTTATCATAATTTTTTCAATTTTTGGGTAATTTTTTGACTAATTAGATTCATTTTGGGGGACTTTTCCCATGTTTTTATATAGGGATTTCCAGATTGATCAAAAGTTCTTTGTTACTATTGTGATAGAAAACGGAGTTGTGAGTGATTGTTGATTTAATTTAGGCTACTGGGTTTGTTGAATTTTAGGATTTCTATTGAGATTAGTTAGTTGTTATTGTTGGTTGTGATTTTCGATTACTATCCGAACCTAAGATGATATTGTAACAACTTTTCCAACTTATAATGCAAGATATTGTTATTTTCATTAATTATGAATACTGCTCAAGGATGTTAATTATGATGTTCGCGAAAAATACAGGGAAAATGTTGCATTAAAGAATATGGGGTATCTCCAAATTTAGGGACCTAGGATTTACCTATGTCTCTGTGTGGGAATTGTTGAAAAGTTATACACATGGAGAAATTTTGGGGTTTCCTTTCAATTGAATAGAAAATATGGAATGATGTCAATTTAGAAATATGATTTGGTTAATTTGTATATTCGTCATCTTTTGCAATAGCTAATTATCAATTATTGTTCCCTCGATGTGTTTCTGATGTTGATTATGTTTGATTTGAGAGGAAAGACAGTTGAGAAGCAAGCGGTGGAGAAGGAGATAACAGAGTACATCAAGAAGTCCGAGAAGAGCCACAACCCAACTTCGGTATTTATTTTGATTTTTTCTTTTCCTTTCAATTGAATAGAAATATAGAATGATGTTGGTTAATTTGAAAATGTGAATATTGGATAATCTATAGATTTGTCATCTTTCGATTATGTTGTGATTAAAATTGTTAAGGGGCATCTTTAAATTTTTAAGTTCCATATAATTTTATGAGTGAATTTGTGCAATTTGCACAGGGTAACACTAGTATATCTTGATTCAAATCTGCAAATCTCGTTATCTTTAATATCTCTAATATTATAATGGGAAAAGGCCTTAGTGTCCTTTGTAAATATACCAACATGTGCAGTGCATGTACATAACTAATATGAAGGAGGTTTCAGGTTCGAATCCTCCCGACATTAGATTTTTTATTTTTAAATTTTTTTTATTAAAACGTGCATCTCACGTGTAAATTACAAGTTATGGAAAATTGGAAATTGGTCTATGTGAACTGTGAACATGCAGATCCTGGCCTCTTTCATGTGTGGAATGCACACTTTTTTTCAATCAAGGAAAGGTATTATATGCATGTAGAAGACAAATGAGGCTATAATACTTTAATTACCGACACTATTTTTTTTGCATGTGCCGATGCATGCCTTATTAAATATATATATTTTAAAGTATATTTATCTATAATATTATAATGGAAGAGTTGGAGTTGGAGTTTCAAGTGCAATACACGTGAGTTGGAATTGTCCGTGCGATGCACGTTTTAATAAATATATAATTTAAAAAATAAATAAAAAATATAATAGAAGACTTGGAATTGTACATGCAGGGGGCGAAGCCAGGACAATTGTGCCCGGGGAGAGGTAATAAACAAAATTAGGAAGAAAAAAATAATTTATAAAGTAAATATAATTTTTTGGCATAGAGATCTAGTCTTCAAAAGATAGTTCACATATCATACTTTTAAACAAAAATAAACAAAAAATGAGGGTCTAATGACTGTGATCAACAATCCTATATATATAGGGGAGGGTTTTCTAAAATTTTGGGGGGGGGGGGGGGGGGGGGGGGGGGGCGATCCCTCACTAAGCTCTGCCACTGTGTACATGCGATGCCCGGGTAAGTAAATAAAGAATATAACATTATAATGGGATAGTTGGAGTTGCACGTGCGATGCACGAGTTTTTGTTGTGACAAAAGGGGTTTGTTTTGTGACAAACTCTCTATTAAAATTGTAGAGATTACATAAGGAGTAATGCTATTGAAGTATTGATACTCAACTTTCTAGACTGAATTTGTACTCAATTCTATATGGGTAAAAGGGATATGAGCAACTTGCTCATTTAGTAAATGAGCAATTGATTATGTGGCATGCATGTGATACATCGGACAACTAACCCTTTTAAGGTTTTTCCAATCACATGTATGCCACATCATCAATTGCTTATTTACTAAATGAGCAAGTTGCTCATACCCCTTTTTCCCATTCTATATATATATAACATGTGCTGCGTATGATTAGCATTACTCAGAACATAAAATTAAAAATTACTGAAAAATCTATTTAAACTTGGCCAGTGCTTGACTTGCCTTTATGATTGCACTTGAAAACACCAACGGTCTACATAGATAATAGAAATAGTCGGTTGACATTCAATGGACCATTAGGAAGTAATTAAGGTCTTTCCTTCTTTTCACACACAATAGAGTAATGCTACCACATTCCGCATATAATGAAGTATAAATATCCTGAACCTTCACAGTCTTGCAGATTTATTTGAAGTGCTGATCTTCAAAGAATTTTAGAGCCTGCAATCGCTAATATGACCACCCCTACCCCCACCCCTACCATTAGCTTGAACCTTGTTGTCGACCGGGAGAAAAACCGAGTTTTGTTTGCAGAATCAGGGAAGGAATTTGTCGACATTCTCTTCAGTTTCTTGACTTTGCCAATGGGGACTGTTATCCGAGTTCTAGACAAGCAATCTTCTGTTGGATGCATGGACAGCCTGTATCAAAGTATCGAGAAACTTGATGCAAGGTTTCTGCAGACGTTTTCTTGCAAGGAAATGCTGCTCCAGCCAAGATGTCATGCAGAACTAGATTGTGAGTACCTCAAGATTAAGGTTGACGAATTACACCCTGGACGATACTATTCATGCTCTTGTCCTAAATTTGCTCATGTTTCTGGTGTTTATTGCTGCGGTAAAGTGATGCAAAAAAATGTGCACTCAGCAAAAGGAAAAAGTGGAGGTTATGATGATGGTGTATTTGTAAAAGGAAGAGTATGGTTCCTTATTTGTGATGATTTGCATGTTATAAAAGCTACAACAGGTTCCACCATATCACTGCTTCAAAAGCTTGGTATAAAAAATGCAGATGTTCTTGAGAGAAAGACTGTAGAATTTGGTAGGCAAGAGGTAGCTCTTTGTTTGAATATGCCCCACTATATCATTTCTTTCTTTCTGTTGTGCGAACATTACTTATTAGTATCTTCTAATAAGTTATCCAATTTTGTAGGTTCTGAATTTACTGAAAAGATCACTGGTGTCAAAGTCACCTTTGACAGACGTTTTCCTTCAGAAGGAACACACCAGCGAGTCTTTGGTTGAGGAGATAGAGCTAATAGATATTGGAAATATAAAATCAGAAAAAGATTTTATCTTTGGATCGAGCAAGTTACATATAAAGCTGTTCAAAAGCGATGCTACAGGTGAATCTATCTTTGCTGAAGCAGAAAAAGAGTTTGGAGATTTTCTTTTTAGCTTCCTTACCTTTCCGCTTGGATCTATAGTGAAGCTTCTAAACAAGAATTCCTTCAGGGGTTCTATTGATCAACTTTATACAAGTGTGGAAAATTTGGGTGTCGGTGACTGCATTAAATGTAACAAAAGTCTCTTATTGGATCCCAAACTTCCTATTTATTTTGGCTGTAGTGGCTCTCTGTTGAAGATAGATGAAGGTTCAAGTTTGCACCATGGCGTATATTATTGTGGGGAGGAAATCAATCCAAAGTTGCCAGTACCAGGAAAAGAGAAAGGAGGAGGATTTGCAAAGGAGTTCATAAAATATACATTCACAGATGAGTGTGACGTGTCAATCATCTTCTCTCCTATCTCCGCCATCGAAATGTTGAAGGGGTTAAACGTACCAATTGACCGTTTAGTCGAGAAACATGTCGCAGTTGGAGAATTAGAGGTGTGATATTCTGCTATACTTTGTGGATTACAACAATTAAAAACCTTTATGCGTACTTTTGGAACATCTGATTATTTTCAGGTGCTTTAATAGCTAAGATGTTTGTGATTCATTCCGAAATAGTTGTCCACTTATGTTTGTGTCTTGTGTTGCAGGCTTTGAAATTGTTGAAAGCTTGTATAACCTCTCGGTCAGCCTTGAACAGTGTATTCTCTCCTGAAACAAAGAGCAAAACACAGGGTGCCAAGAGCTAAGCTTGGAAACAACTTCACCTGCAAGTATTCAACCATCAGTATTGGTTCAGTTCCTGATTGCTACTCTTTTATGTGTTTGTTAGAATGTCTAAGGTGCTTTACTTTCTTTCATTCAAAATAAAAGGACAAGTACCATGAAGTGCTTCGTTACTATTACTTTTTATGTTCATGCTTCTTCGCGGTTTATGTAATTCTTTTCTTCTGTTATCTAGAAGTCAAGTCAGTTTCAAGCATATATGTTTTGGGTTTATGTCTTGTATACGATATTGGATAAGAAGATAATAGGACTATGAGAGCATCTGTAGTTGTTTATTAAATATGCATAATATGCATATTTGGTTGAAAACAACGCTGCAGTCGTTGGCCAAATATGCATATTTCGCTACAGGAGATTTCCATAAATAAGAGACGGAATGGGAATTATCCATATATGAGAGACGGCACCTCAAGTGCCGTCGCACCAAAATTTTTTTTAATTGTCGGACGGTACTTGCATTAAAAAAGTTATTTTTTTAATGGTCTATGTGAACTGGCAACATGCAGATCCTGGCCTCTTTCATGTGTGGTATGCGTATTATATGCATGTAGAAGACAAATGAGGCTATAATACTTTAATTACCGCCACTAATTTTTTGCATGTGTGATGCATGTCTTATTAAATATATATATTTTAAAGTATATTTATCTCTAATATTATAATGGGAGAGTTGGAGTTGGAGTTGGAGTTTCACGTGCAATACATGTAAGTTGGAATTGTCTGTTCGATGCACGTTTTAATAAATATATATTTTTAAAAATAAATAAAAAATATAATAGAAGAGTTGGAATTGTACATGCAGGGGGCGAAGCCAGGACAATTGTGCCCTGGGGGGGGGGGGGGGGCAAGTAATAAACAAAATTAGGAAGAAAAAATAATTTATAAAGAATATATTTTTTTGGCATAAAGATCTAGTCTTCAAAAGATAGTTCACATATCATACTTTTAAACAAAAATAAACAAAAAAAGTCAAGCTATCTTGATTTTTTACAAAATCCAAAAAGTATATTTGCCCCATTTTAATAAATAAAAACAAGTACGTAGCCTAAAAGAAATGTGATCTGCGTTCTTTCATAGAAGTAAACTCTTTGATAATTGTATCTATGCACAAATCTTCAGCTATTTCTCTTTCAATAAAAATCATCAAATAGTTCGAAAGATAATCATCCTCCATCTTATTGCGAAGCCTATTTTTCACAAAATTCATTGCTGAAAATGCCCTCTCAGTAATTGTTGTAGAAACTGGTAGTGTGAGCACAAGTCTAACGATCGACAAGATGATAGATAATTGACTTTCTGGATCTCGCTAATGCTTGACATAACTCGGAAAGAGATGGCAAATTTTTGAATTTACTCTGATGAGGAATATCAAGTATATAATGTTCTAGTTGATACTTTAGATGTGTTTGATCTTGCTCAGAGAAATTTTCATGATAGAATTGGCTTGCAAGCTTGCAAATTTTCTTAATATTAAAAGATGTATATGCATCTTTCGTATCCAAAGTACCACTTAGCACAAGTAAATCAACTGTATTTTCATTAAATCAGATATTTCACATACATGTTTAATACACTTGAGTTGAATGAGCATAAACGAACCAAGTCGAGCCCATTAAAGCACTAAATGAGCAAGCTCAGATAGGAATTGTTCATGTTCGTTCATTTAATTAAGTGAACATGAACTTACGTTCAAGCTTGGTTCATTACTACATTTTTAATAATTAAACGAGCTCAAACTAGTTTTTACCGAATCGGCGAGCCGAGCTTTGAAACTTCACGTGCTTATTCATAGTCTGTTATTTCTCTGGTGATGTTTCACAAGATGATAATCTATTTAGTACCATCATTGTACTATCAACAAATCGGTCATAGTTTTCCCAGTCATTAAAAAGAAATTGAGATTCCTACCACAACTAATAAAACTGCTACATTTAATCATACTAGCCTGGTATAAACTATAAAGTATAATAAAGTACACTTTAGGTATCTTTGAAGATCGGAATTGTAATAAGATCAAGAAAAATATAAGTGTGGTGCAAAAATAGTTAAAATATGTGTTATATCTTCACAAAGAAGAATTGGTACAATTGACTTTTTGCGAAAGTAACCAATGGCAAGTGCTTATAATTTTGATCAGCAAGCTATACAGATATTTTTAACCTGTACAAGCCTATACTACCATGATCTGGTCTGGTCCATCTCCTAATCACAAAACCCATGATCTTAAAAAAAAATCCCCCTTCCGATTCATCTTTGCCAATGATGCAATTTTTAACCATGCCAAGTTTCCATTTTGACTAACGCATATGGAGAAATTAGAAATGTATGTTTGTAATTTGAAACCCTAGCTTGAGAGAGACTGAGAGAGAGATGCCTAGGATTAGTTGAGTTCGAACATGATCTCCGCAAGCCGGAGGCGATTTGCACAAGCCGGCGACGGCGATTTGGAAAGGGGAAGAAGTAGTTCAAAGATCGAAAATGAGTATGAGGAAGGAAATCGATTGGATTTCAGATTTAGGGAAATGTGGGTGATGACTCTGATCAACAATCCTTTATATATACGGGAGGGTTTCTCCAAAATTGGGGGGGGGGGGGGGGGGAACTGTAAATATAAATATATTAGGAGGATTTTTTTAAAATTTCGGTGGGGCTATGTACATGCGATGCACGGGTAAGTAAATAAAGAATATAACATTATAATGGGATAGTTGGAGTTGCACGTGCGATGCACGAATTTGTTTTGTGACAAAAGGGGTTTGTTTTGTAACAAACTCTATTAAAATAGTAGAGATTACATAAGGAGTAATGCTATTGAAGTATGAGTAATGCTTTAGCCACTACCAATTTCACTACCATTTTCTTCACTACCTTAGGTGACATACTCCTATTGGAGAGTTCTCCCACCTACTCTATCATCCCCTACCTATTGGAGTGTGGCACCTAAGGTAGTGAAGAGAAATGTAGTGCAATTGGTAGTGGCTCTAGCATTACTCTTGAAGTATTGATACTCAACTTTCGAAACTGAATTTGTAACATGTGCGTATGATTAGCATTAATCAGAACATAAAATTAAAAATTACTGGAAAATCTATTTGAACTTGGCCAGTGCTTGACTTGGGAACTTGCGATCACACCAACGGTCTGCTTAGATATTAGAAATATTCAGTTGACATTCAATGGACCATTAGGAAGTAAAGTAATTAAGGTCTTCCCTTCTTTTCACACACAATAGAGTAATGCGACCACATTCCGCATATAATTAAGTATAAATATCCTGGACCTTCACAGTCTTGCAGATTTATTTGAAGTGCTGATCTTCAAAGAATTTTAGAGCCTGCAATCGCTAATATGACCACCCCTACCACCACCCCTACCATTCGCTTGAACCTTGTTGTCGACCGGGAGAAAAACCGAGTTTTGTTTGCAGAATCAGGGAAGGAATTTGTCGACATTCTCTTCAGTTTCTTGACTTTGCCATTGGGGACTGTTATCCGAGTTCTAGACAAGCAATCTTCTGTTGGATGCATGGACAGCCTGTATCAAAGTATCGAGAATCTTTATGCAAATTTTCTGCAGACGTTTTCTTGCAAGGAAATGCTGCTCCAGCCAAGATGTCATGCAGAGCTAGATTGTGAGTACCTCAAGATTAAGGTTGACGAATTACACCCTGGACGATACTATTCATGCTCTTCTTGTCGTAGATTTTTCAGTACGGTTTCTGGTGTTTATTGCTGCGGTAAAGTGATGCAAGAAAATGCGCACACAGCAAAAGGAAAAAGTGGAGCTTATGATGATGGTGTATTTGTAAAAGGAAGAGTATGGTTCCTTATTTGTGATGATTTGCATGTTATAAAAGCTACAACAGGTTCCACCTTATCTCTGCTTCAAAAGCTTGGTATAAAAAATGCAGATGTTCTTGAGAGAAAGACTGTAGAATTTGGTAGGCAAGAGGTAGCTCTTTGTTTGATTATGCCCCACTATATCATTTCTTTCTTTCTGTTGTGCGAACCTTACTTATTAGTTATTTTCTAATAAGTGATCCAATTTTGTAGGTTCTGAATTTACTGAAAAGATCACTGGTGTCAAAGTCACCTTTGACAGACGTTTTTCTTGAGAAGGAACGCTCCAGCGAGTCTTTGGTTGAGGAGATAGAGCTAATAGATATTGGAAATGTAAAATCAGAAAAAGATAAAGCCATTGGATCTAGCAAGTTACATGTAAAGCTGTTCAAAAGTGATGCTACAGGTGAATTTATCTTTGCTGAAGCAGACAAAGAGTTTGGAGATCTTCTTTTTAGCTTCCTTACCTTTCCGCTTGGATCTATAGTGAAGCTTCTAAACAAGAATTCCTTCAGGGGTTCTATTGATCAACTATATACAAGTGTGGAAAATTTGAGTGTCGGTGACTGCATTCAATATCAGGATAACAAAAGTCTCTTATTGGATCCCAAACTTCCTATTTATTTTGGCTGTAGTGGCTCTCTGTTGAAGATAGATGAAGGTTTAAATTTGCGCTGTGGCATGGTTTATGGTCGGGAGGAAATCAACCCAAAGTTGCCAGTACCAGGAAAAGAGAAAGGAGGAGGATTTGCAAAGGAGTTGATAAAATATACATTCACCGATGAGTGTGACGTGTCAATCTTCTCTCCTATCTCCGCCATCGAAATATTGAAGGGGTTAAAAGTACCAATTGACCGTTTAGTCGAGAAACATGTCCCAGTTGGAGAATTAGAGGTGTGATATTCTGCTATACTTTGTGGATTACAACAATTTAAAACCTTTATGCTTACTTTTGGAACATCTGATTATTTTCAGGTGCTTTAATAGCTAAGATGTTTGTGATTCATTCCGAAATAGTTGTCCACTTATGTTTGTGTCTTGTGTTGCAGGCTTTGAAATTGTTGAAAGCTTGTATAACCTCTCGGTCAGCATTGAGCAGTGTATTCTCTCCTGAAACAAAGAGCAAAACACAGGGTGCCAAGAGCTAATGCTTGGAAACAACTTCACCTGCAAGTATTCAACCATCAGTATTGGTTCAGTTCCTGATTGCTACTCTTTCATGTGTTTGTTAGAATGTCTAAGATGCTTTACTTTCTTTCATTCAAAGTAAAAGGACAAGTACCATGAAGTGCTTCATTACTATTACTTTTTATGTTCATGCTTCTTCGTAGTTTATGTAATACTTTTCTTCTGTTATCTAGAAGTCAAGTCAGTTTCAAGCATATATGTTTTGGGTTTATGTCTTGTATACGATATTGGATAAGAAGATAATAAGACTATGAGAGCATCTGTAGTTGTTTATTAAATATGCATAATATGCATATTTGGTTGAAAACAACGCTGCAGTCGTTGGCCAAATATGCATATTATGCATATTTCACTACAAGAGATTTCCATAAATAAGAAACGGAATGGGAATTATCCATATATGAGAGACGGCACTTCACCAAATTTTTTTTTAATTGTCGGACGGCACTTGCATTAAAAAAGTTATTTTTTTAATGGTCGGACGGCACTTGAAGTGCCGTCCCTCCACTCAGTGTAGTTTTTTGCAATTTTTAATTTTTTTGTAATTTTTTATAATGTTTATGTAATTTTGTAATTTTTTTGCAATTTTTATAATTTTTTGTATTTTTTTGCACTTCAAACACATTTTTTTAAAAAAAACCCACCCTCCCTCGGACGGCACTTGAAGTGCCCTCCCAACCTGTAGGGGGTTATTTGCAAATTTTTGTATTTTTTGTAATTTGTTTGAAATTTTTTGTAAATTTTACGTAATTTCTGAATTTTTTGTAACTTTTTATTTGCACTTCGATGACGAATTTTTCCCTTCGACGGCACTTGAAGTGCCGTCTCACATTTTATACAAAATAGCTTTCAACGATTGCAGCAAAACGTAACTTTGCTATATTCATTTATCAATTTATGCATATTTTGACCCTTAACGACTGTGGATGCTCTTAAGGGGTAAAGACCATTGGAAACGGAGTGGAGGCAAGAAACAGTCAGCGGCAGCAACAGCGATCGCAACTCATGTGCGGTCGACGGACCCTTGCACGAAGTTTTCCTGAGAGGGGGACAGTCGACCGACTTATTGGTGCGGTCGACCGTTCGCGGCGCTGATGGGTTACGGGCTTGAGTCTGGCAGATTAGTGAAAAGCCAACTTGCTCTTCAAGTTAGATCGTGTGGCTCCCATCGTAGGGTTATCTCTTATGTACTATCCAATGACTATTATAACAAGATATCAACTTAGGGTTTATCTCTAGATCTATATAAATAATTGTAATGCTTATAGATCCATATGATTTTATTGAGTGCCGAATAGAAGAAGATAGTACTTCGCAGAGAGGGTGAGAGAGTTTCTCCATTATAAGCAACATCAAGTTCCAATTAGGTTTGAGAGAGTGTTGTAGTGAGAATTATAATAATATTATTGTATTTTCTCTAGTTGAAATAATATCTAGGGTGAGAGAGTTTCTCCATTGTAAGCAGCATCAAGTTCCAATTAGGCTTGAGAGAGGGTTGTAATGGGAATTATAATAATATTCTTGTATCTTCTCTAGTTGAAATAATATCTCGGTTCTTCTCCATTCGGATTAAGGCGAAGCCCTAACCGGGACAATTCTTGTGTGCTTTGTGTGATTAGTGTGATCTAGTTTTGCTTGGTGGTTTGTGTTTTTTTTTTATATCATAAACGGTGGTTCGATTGACTTCCCGTGCTTCATTATTTTTTTTTTAATAAAACATACAACCAAGAAAATGGAAAATGATGTTCATGAATACCCACACGTGGGCCATGAGCCTCATTCCCCAGCAAAATAGAGCACCCATCCCATACAAGATTGATCCCGCCCCAAAACATTGTGATTACAATTAGTTTAACAAAAAAGTTGTTACTCCCGAACAAATATCCCAAAAAGTGGCACCGCCACAGGCCCACACAAAATGTACCCACCATCCTGCCTCAGCATGTCAATCACTCTTCCTCTGTGGTGCCCCTCTTTCCAGTCTCTGCCTCGACGCTCGTCGTGTTGGCCTCATTGTACATTTCTTTGACTCTCTTTGTTGAGTCCCCACCTGCCGTAATAGTCCAGAAGATGATATTAGTAATAATCTTGAATAGCAGTTGATGATGCATTGTGTGTTTGTGATGTGGTCTAAAAATTCTAGTGTCTCTCTTTAAGTTGACTCGCTTGGTGGTTTGCGTTAATTGTGTCAAAGACTCAACAAGATCCTAATAATTTCCTAACAAAATGAATATCATGTATGTGTAGTTTTACCTTATAATCAAGGTAATAATACATGTTTTACGCTGAGGATGGCACCATTAGACAATGGTTGATGGTAAATTCTATATTGTAATTACGTCCTTTGTTTTTTTGTTGTTGTTGATGTATCCGAAGACTAATAGCTGCTAAGACCATCCACAATGGTGTTTCTCATTTTGTTAAAAATGGCTACTACTGCTGCAGTGGTTGTTTGCTATATGTTTCTCATTTTTGCGTGGGACGGTACAACATTTACCGTCGCGCAAATTTTTTTAAAAAAAAAAGCGAGCGACGGTATATGTTATACCATCTCATTCATTTAAAAAAATAATTAAAAAATTTAATTACTTATTAACTAATTAAATATGTTAATTAAACAAATTAAATAATATAATAATAACTAAACCTAATTAAAAACTAACTAATCCTAATTAAATAAACCTAACCTACCCCTAATAAAGCCACAATTCAAGGACGGTACATGTTGTACCGTCCGAGAATTTGTGGAATTTTTTTTTTTTTTGGATGGAATCTAGACGTAGGATTAAAAAAAAAATAATTTTTTTTTTTAAAAAATGGGACGGTATAACATATACCGTCCAACCCCTAAAAAAAGAAATAAAAAAAATAAATTTTGGGACGGTATAACATATACCGTCCGACTCGATTAAAAAAAAATCAAAATAAGAGCGACAGTATATGTTGTACCGTCCTTCAAAATTTGAGAATCGCTATTTTGTTTCTCATATATGAGAAACGAATATAGCATGTTTGCCAAATAATGGCAAAATAGAAAACCACTGCAGCGATGCATTTGCTATAAAATGGCAATTTGCCAAATATAAGAAACCACCGTGGATGCTCTAAGCACTAATATTGTTTCTTAAATCATTAGAGTCGTTAGTCGGGTGCAACTATAGGAACTGAAATTGTGTTGTTCCATTTATAGCTTTTGCTTATGTTAGCTGGTAGTCATTTAACCCAAGTAATTTGTTGGTGGTGGAAGCATATATTGTGATCAAATTAGGTAAAAAAATAACAATGCTAAATTGTTGCCGAGAGAAAAATATATTCTTCTGATAAAAAGTGAGTTTTTAATAAGGTTCATTATATTTTTAAGTCTGCGTCGGTGATTAATTGAGATCTGCTAGATGGGGTAGGAGGCTTAGATCAAGAAAGTTCAGGACTAGTGCCTGCTGGTTCATACTATGCCTAATTGTTAGTAACACTATTAGTAAACCTAACCTTGGTATACCGACAATTAATACACTATCGAACTGTACTATATTTTTGGCTTGATGCTTTGTTGCAGGTTTTAGTGGGACACAATTTACCATAATGTATAGCTAGCTCTTTAGAGTCTAAGAGTTCAAAGAGGAAAAAGAGTTTTTCATTCAGTGTGTTTAGATCTATAGTACAAAGAGATAATAGTTTCTCTTTTATATAAAATTTACCGCAATGATTCTCATTTTTTTCATTTCTTTTCCGTCCGATTCAGTTTCACAAATAGGATCTCCACTCACTAGTACGAAGTCATACGTTGTGCCTTATCTAAATCCGTTTTAGCTTTAAATTAAAAGGATTTTTTTCCCAAAATGACCCTTTTTATGAAAGTTTTTCCACAAACGACCTGTTTTTTTTATATTCCATAAACGCCCCACTCGCTTTTTGGTATAATTCATCACGCTTTTTCAAAAAGCGAGTCTTGGCCTTCTTTGCCCAGCAACACTCGCTTTTTGAAAAAGCGGGGGGAATTAACCTACACTCGCTTTTTCAAAAAGCGAGTATCGTTTGGGACTTAAACCCCCCATCGTCAAACAGATCTCATTATTCTTTCTATTCTTTCTCTTTCTCTTCTAACTCTGAAACCCTAACCCATCTCTCATCTCAAATTCGTCAAGGTACCCTCGTAATTTGTGGAATAACCCATAAAATTGCTTTGGACAACTTAAACCCATCTTCCGATAGAGGTTTAATTTGTTGGAATTTGGGTATACTTGAAGAGGAAAGCAACTTTATTGTGAAGGTATGATGTTTATTGGGTTTTTATTTTGTTAATTTTATTAGGTTTTCTTTATGGGTAGATAATAACTCGCTTATTGGTATAAATTAACGTAGGTATGGATTTGGAGATTCCTATTTGGTTATACTTTGGTGGTGAAATAATTCGTGATCCAAAGATTGGTTGTTGTTATAGCGTGTTGGATCCGGAAATAGTTTGGGTACCCCGTACCATTACATTTGAAGTAGTTGAGAAAATATATGAAGTTACTAATTGGGATAGGAATCAATGGAATGTGAAAATTTTAGCTCGATACGCAGCAGGAAGAGGAGATGGTCAGTATTTTATGACAGTGCCCGTACCTACTGATAATGCGCTGAAGTCATTGATTGCTAGGACATTTGATCCCAATTGTGCTTGGTCTGCATTAGAGTTATATATTCAGCAAATTCAAGTTGTGAATGCTCAGCCACATGATATTCCCAGTGCAAGCTCCATTAGGGTAGTACCTACACAGCAGATTCGGTCTAACCCCGCTCAATCTTCACAACCAAATCCAGTATCCTCACAAGAGAACACTTTCACAAATACAACAATCCCGGATTCTGTAAATGTTGAGCTACCACGCCAACCTAGTCCGGTTCCTGACTCTGTTCCAAATGACAGTATATTTGAACTCTTTCAAAATGCAGTCTGTAACAACAGCTTATTAGACGATGATGAAGAAGAGGAAGAAACAGACGATGAAGATGTTGATAGTGGTGAAAATGATGACGGAGACGAAGATGATGATGATAGTGGTGCAAATGTAAATCCTACAAACAACAGTTCTAATGAAGTCAGAGCTACTTATAGGTACGCCAATGTTGACGCTCATGTTACCGAGGAGATGGCTGAAGGTGCTAGAGTACACCTAGTTCCACAAGAGTCGTCTGGTTCGTCAAATGTAGACGAATTGTACGTTGGACAGGAATTTATAAGTAAGCAATCGATTCAACAGGCAGTGAAGTTGTATTCTATCAAAAAACATCGTGAATTCGTAACTTTGAAATCTACACCGTCACCGTACACTGTTAAATGCAAAATGGCACCTAGAAAATGTACCATTGAGGAGATCGTGCAAGGTCCCCCCGGAGTAAGTGATGGTGGCTGCCCTTGGAGATTACGAGCAATGGTTCCAAAAGGCGGGACAAATTTTGTGGTAAAGAAGATAGTTGGGCCACACACTTGTACGAATCCAACGTTGAATCAGGATCACCTTAAAATTGATTACAATCTTGTTTGTAATCTGATTGTTGATGTGGTGAAAAAGGATACCGGTTTATCACCGAGGTCAATTATTGAGATTGTTAAATTACAATATAATTATCAGATTTCGTATAAGAAAGCTTGTCGAGCAAAACAAAAGGCGATCGAGAGGTTGTATGGTACCTTCGAAGAAGCATACACAAAGTTGCCTTTTCTACTCACAGCAATTCAAGCAGCAAATACAGGAACCGTTGTTCACTGGGATAAGTATGAGTCTAGTCCTAGCAAGGAAACATTCAAGGGTGTATTCTGGGTATTTGGTCCTTCAATTGAAGGTTTTAAGTCTTGCAGACCTGTTATCAGTGTTGACGGAACTCACTTGTACGGTAAGTACAAGGGTTGCTTGCTAATTGCTGTTTCCCCAGATGCGAATGATTGCTTATTTCCGTTTGCATTTGCATTGGTTGATGGAGAGAGTATAAATACGTGGACATGGTTCATGACTTGCATCCGATATTATGTCACTGATCGCACTGAGTTGTGCGTTATCTCTGATCGTCACGCTGGTATAATGTCTGCTATGGAGTTACAAAATGGAGCTTGGAACGAACCTAATGGATATCACCGTTATTGTATGCGCCATTTTGCTACAAATTTCTTTAGTAAATTTGGTAGCAAGGCATTGTGTAAAAAGGTGAAAATTATAGCGTGTCAACGCCAACCCAAAAAGTTCATGGCCAAACTTGCTAAACTTGAAAACGTAAATGTGGAGGCGGCTAATTGGTTGAAAGAGAAGTCAGTTGAGAAATGGGCACTTTATGCAGACGAAGGTCGAAGATACGGGATAATGACTACGAACCTGTCAGAAGTGTTCAATTCAGTCTTGAAAGGAGTCTGTAGTTTGCCAGTAACAGCGATTGTTGAGACGATCTTCTTACGTCTGAACTCTTATTTTACTACTCGTCGACAGGAAGCCAGTAAACTTTTATCTGAAGGGACGATTTTTGCTCGAAGAGTACATGAACTGCTTGATAGTCGCCGTGAGAGAGCTAACGGATATGAGGTTACAATGTTCCTTCATCAACCGGGAGTTTTTTCCGTGAGAACGGGTATACGCATGGTGGGTGGAGAAAGGAAGGGTGGGAACTTGCACACTGTGAATTTGGGAACGAAAACGTGCACATGTATAAAATTTCATCTATACCATATCCCATGTTCTCATGTACTGGCAGCTTATGCATATCGTGCAATCGATCACAAGCATCTCGTTGATAAATTTTACACCGTTACTTCATTAGCACAAACATACGGCCCACTGTTTCAGCCTATACTAGATCCAGCATATTGGCCTATTATTGATGGACCAAAACTAGTACATGATGCCACTTTGCGACGTAAAAGGAAGGGCAGGCCTAGAACTACCAGATTCCGCAATGACATGGATGTGAGAGATAGGTCAAGTCGTGGTACGGGGTTGAAATGTTCAAAATGTGGTTTACAAGGACACAATAAGCGGCGATGCACTAATAGTGAAACTCATAACATTTAACTATTGTATGCTTGTACTTTTTAATTTGGACTTTGTAATTGTACTAAATTATGTCGATAGAGACGATAAAGTTTTATTTTGAAAATCCGTTTGTATTTTTTGTTGATGTCCTGGTGTGTTTGTTGCATTATGAGTATCGTAATCTAACTTAAAGATTTCATTAACATAGGCAAGACTCACTTTTCCAAAAACCGAGTGTTATACAGAACACCGCGCTTTCTCAGAAAGCGAGTCTTTTGCCTGTAGATTTATTTCAACAAGCCAAAGACTCGCTTTCTCAGAAAGCGAGTTTGGTGTAAAGAACCGCGGTATTTGGGAAAGCGAGTCTTGAATCTGTTGATAACCAGAGATCAATACTTCACTGGTTTCACAGTCGCTTTCCCATAAATCATGGAACGAATGACTAGACTCGCTTTCTGAGAAAGCGAGTCTTCAATCTGCTAGCAAAAAAGAATTCAGAACCAAGACTCGCTTTCTCAGAAAGCGAGTTTAGGTCTAAACATCGCGGTTTTTCAGAAAGCGTCTGTTGAGTTTGCTTGATTCCCAGAGGCTTCAAGATCTGTGGAATTCCAAAAGATGTACACTCGCTTTTTGAAAAAGCAGGGTATTTATACCCAGACTCGCTTTTTGAAAAAGCGTCTGTTGAGTTTGCTTGATTCCCAGAGGCTTCAAGATCTTAGGAAATCAACACAGCTGCACACTCGCTTTTTGAAAAAGCGGGGTATTTATACCCAGACTCGCTTTTTCAAAAAGCGAGTCTTGCTCTGTATGCAGAAGAGGCCAATTGTTCTTCTCTTGGTGGGACAACTACACCACAAAAAACAGGACCAGCATCTCCATCTTCATTCCACAAACTCCACAATATACATACAATAATTTTTATACACAACTCCAGCATCTCCATCTTCTCAGCACAATCAATCCAATTTATCAGCACAATTCAAAAAAAAAACAGAAAACTTTAACAATAGATCACCACACACACACACCCCATACCGAATTTTGAATTTCATTCAATCCACTTTTCAAAAGTTGATTACAAGATTCAACTACACAATATCTCACATTATAATTACACCCAAAAAATCACGGGTCCGGGGTGAACATGTTGGGGCATCGCTGTTGCCTCTTCCCTCGCGGTGATGGAGTTTTCTGTGTCACACCCTCTATCGGCTCCTCTTCCTCTTGTTGGTCCTCACCCTCTACTTGCACTTCATCCTCTTGTTCTTCCTCAATTATAGGACGATGCGGTGGTTTACGGGCAACTCTCTTCACTCGCTTACCACGTGTATTGGTCCGATGAGCGGGAGTGTGTAAGATAGCATCCAGTGTCGCCCCCTCTCCCACAGCATCAGCTTGTGCTCGACAGGACGTCAGCATCTCGCGTGCGAAGTCCTTAACCGCATCGGCTACGTTGCTACTCAACACAGCTGCACATTTCTTGCCCATACTCCAAGTCTGGGCCATCTACAAAATATAATAAGTTGGACTTTGTAGTTCCAGTTCAAAAAAACTAAAAAACTTAACAGTACTAAAAACATACAATGGTACGAATAGCCGATGCCTTTGGTTGAAACATAGGCAAATGCATTGAATGTACATCTACTGGTTCTGCTGCCGGTCGACGTATAGGTATCACCACGCCTGCTGGAGTCTGCACTGTCGGTGAGATGTACCGCCTTGTCATTCTCCTATACCAACCCATATAGTTCTCGTGCATTACTAAGTCAAATGGAGGAATGTTCTGGATGATTTCATTGAACCTTTGTAGATTCCATCTCTTCACATATGACGAGAAGCTGGCAGCCCAATTATGACATGGCGTACGACCCATTCCAGTAATTTTATGAATGTCCGCATTGAATGGTTCGGCTACCGGAATCGCCTGCTGCAGACCAAACTGTCGGAGCACTCTGTTCACATAATAGAACTCGACAGTGCTAAAGTTGATCAGTGGTGCTTTTGTTAGCCAAAGATCTCGCCTAAACAAAGAAATGGGCGGTAGTCGAGCTAGACGCTCCTCCGTGTAGGGCATCCATACTACGCAGTTATCTGCCAACCTGTCCAACTCATCACGGTAGTAGGTCAGGCACCTGTTGGGGTTGGCAGTCCAAGTAAGGTTACCTGACCAGTACACACCAAGAGGAGGTAGCATGTACTGGTCCTCGGGGAGATGGGTCCAGTTGGGTGATTGTTTCCTAACTACAGGACGTCCAACGTGGATACGCTCCCAGCTCCACACTTGAAGCAATATCATCGGGCCATTCATCTGAACAGACCCGAGACTACACAGGCACAAACTCCTGTAGAGGGATGCTAAGGCAGCACTCCCCCAACTGTACTGGCCAACTCGTCCAAGATCTGCAATAAGCGGTAGGTACATGAGGGGGACAGAATGGCCGCTGGAATTAGGGAACAATACACCTCCAAAAAGAGTCAGAATGTACGCCCTACAGTAGTAGTGGACCTCCTCTTCAGTCGAATCATCTGTCAATCGGTCCTTGAATTTTTCCTTCAACCACTTCAACCGAATCTGTTTCCCAATAACTGCCCCAGTCTCCACTTCGACACCAAGATATTGTTCTACTAAATATGGAGGGTCGAAGTCCATAGATTCAGTCACCGCCTGCCCATCTACCGGAAGGCCTGTGATTACTGAAACGTCCTGCAACGTAACAGTCATCTCCCCAACTGAAAGGTGGAAGCTGTAGGTCTCAGGACGCCATCTCTCGAGGAGTGCTGTAAGCAGTGGCCGATCGCACTTGATGCCGCTCATCAGTGCAATACCGTAGAGTCCACAATCCCGTAAGATTTGGTGAATCCGTGGGTGCATAGGGAGTGGATGACCCCCACGGAATGTACACTCCTTCGAATCACCCTCCCACACATCTCTAGAACGTTGGTGCGACTGAAGAGTAAGAAGAGCGGGGTCGAGGGGACCTGGACCTCCAAGGGGAATAGTAGATGAAGAAGGGGCGGGGACGACGTACCAGCCACATTTGGGTTACTTGGGACCTGCAAAACAACATTTACATCAACAAAGAAATATATCATTCAATTGTTTGATAATGAAACAAATCGAATGCAGAAAATTATAAGCTTACATTAGTCCGTTCGGTGCCACCACGACGACCACCACGTCCACCGCGTGGAGGTGGGCCAAAAGATGTACGTGGTCCATCGCCACGATTGGCTCTACTACTAGAACCTACCTCCACATGTCCCCTAGTCCGTGGCATTTTTCAAAAAATAAGAGTATCCTACAATGTGGAGCGAGCAATCATTATTAACAATACCAAAATATAAAACCAAGAAATATAGAACACATACGAACATCTATAACTATTATAATGGGAGAGTTGAGGTTCACAAACAAATAAACAAATTTTTATTCTTTGGTGTATGTGTGTCAACACGTGCAGCGCACGTGTTAGTAGTTTTTTTTGTCCTTTTCAGTCCCCCTCCGCGTGCAACACACAAGCATTATACTACATTTTTTTTTTTTGTCCTTTTCATTCGCCCTACACGTGCATCGCACGTGCATTATACTAGTTTTGATTACTAATAACTATATACTAATTTTACTCACAAATTCTACATTTAACCACCTTTTCAAAACGTATAGACCTCGACCTCAACCAACTATCCGACTTTTACACCCTAAATACCCATAAATTTTATACCAAATTTTACACATTTTCAACGACGATGCAAATTGTACCTCCAATAATATCAACCAATTTCTAACCAAATAATTCTAAATATATATACAACATTAGAAAATATAGAGTTTGAGAAATATACCACAATC
The DNA here is from genome assembly GCA_017893485.1 of Hemerocallis citrina. NCBI lineage: Eukaryota > Viridiplantae > Streptophyta > Magnoliopsida > Asparagales > Asphodelaceae > Hemerocallis > Hemerocallis citrina. Next base: position 839,771 of record JACEHZ010000239.1, on the reverse strand, counting down.
TTCACGCAAGAATTGAACCACGAGAAACACCCCCAAATCGTTCAACCCCCATTTTGAAGAACGCCACTGCAATCACCAAAAAATCGAAAGAACCAGCAATTTCAAAGTGGGCAATTGGACTGGGATGAGATAATGAAGAATGTAGGAGTTATTCGACAGCTAATTTGATGGAATAGGACCTTAAATCGAAGAATTCCGACGATGGGTTAGGGTTTCGCGAGCGTAGAAGGAGAAAGAAAGAGGAATAGTGAGATCTGTTTGGGGGTGGGGGGGGGGGGGGGGGGGGGTTAAGTCAAAAAGCGAGTGTGGGTAAATTCCCCCCGCTTTTTCAAAAAGCGAGTGTTGCTGGGCAAAGAAGGCCAAGACCCGCTTTTTGAAAAAGCGAGTGTGGTATAATCCATCACGCTTTTTCAAAAAGCGAGTCTTAGGTTTCAAATTTTCTGAGCCCTAAGACTCGCTTTTTGAATAAGCGTGATGGTTTATACCACACTCGCTTTTTCAAAAAACGAGTGGGGCGTTTATGGAATTAAAAAAAAACCGGTCGTTTGTGGCAAAACTTTCATAAAAAGGGTCATTTTGGGAAAAAATTCAATTAAAAGACACTTTACTTAATCATGAAGTCTTCCTTCTTTAGCTCTTCACAAAACCACTTGAAGTCAAAGCCTCACTCATCCCTGTCTGAAACCCATTCTCCTTGGATTCAATGGAAAACGAAAACAACAACACAAAACTGTTCCTAAACCTTCTAGTAGACAAACACCAGAACCGTGTCGTCTTTGCTGAAGCAGACAGGCAATTTGTCGACATCCTCTTCAGCTTCCTCACCCTTCCAATCGGAACCATCATCCGACTACTCGACAGGCAGTCACCCCTAAGCCACATGAACAAACTTTATCAAAGCGTTGCAGATCTAGATGAAAGATTCTTCGAAACTGCTGCCTGCAAATCCATGCTGCTGTTTCCTCGGAGCGCAGCAGAGAGGGTATGGGAGAACTTGAGGATCAATGTCGATGACATGAACTCGCGGCGGTTCTACAAATGCCGTAGTATATTATGCAATCATGGGAACTGTTGTAGCTTGATTCCACATGGGCGGTGTCCGTGCGGAGCATCCGTGATCGATGAGATGACAGAGATTAGGCCGAGCGGTGTGAGGGGGTTTGTGGAGGATAGTGGGGAAATGACGTTTATGGTGGGGGATGATCTGCGGGTATCGCTGGTGTCAACTGCGGCTATTCTGTCTCTGCTTGAGAAGCTTGGGATCAGAGATGGGACTGTGCTTGAGAGCAGGGTCGTGGAGCTTGGTAGAGATGAGGTAAATTAGTGATTGATACAAATTAATAACACTTGAAGATTTCAATTAATATTGTTTCTTAGTCTTTTAGATTAATCATTAAATTAGCCCTAGTCAATGAATTTATCATATTTACGATTAGATCTGTCAATTGACTTGAAATTGGTCATTTAAGTATCAACTGAACGGAATTTTTTGCAGTACCACATTCCAAACTATTAGCACTTTTGGCTAGTAAGTGCCACGTCAGCAGCGGCCGCTATTGGGAATAGCGGTCTTTTCATAGCGACCACCACATTGGACTCCCACACTTGGCAGATTTGTATAATTGCAAACCACTTGGAGTAACGTAGGTCGCTATTGTCAATACTGACCTTGTATAACTAAGGTCGCTATTCCCAATAGCGACCACAGGTTGACCCAATCGCTTTTAGGCATAACTGAGGTTGCTATTGGGAATAGCGACCTTAGATATATAAGGTCGCTATTGACAATAGCGACCTCCGTTACTCCAAGTGGTTTTCAATTATACAAATCTGCCTAGTGTGGGAGTCCGATGTGTTGGTCGCTATGAAGAGACCGCTATTCCCAATAGCGGCCGCTGCTGACGTGGCACTTGCTAGCAAAAAGTGGTAATAGTTTGTCAACTGGCCTAAAATCGCAAAAAGATTCAAAAAGTAGCCCAGGAATGCAAAAAATTCCAACTGAATGACCCCAAGCCCCAGTTATCTTTCTATTTTTATCGAATGTTTACAGATATTAAGTTTGCTTAAGAGGTGCATGACGTCGACAATGCCCTTGTCGGAGGTGTTCTTAGGAAGGCTACCTGCTCAAAGCGAGGTATTAACACGATCGATTATGGTCAGTCCAAGAAATGTCAAGATGGGAGATGCAGATAATGAAACTGATATCCAGAGAATGGAAGTGAAGATTATCAAAGCCGGGTTAAATTACAAAGTTGTGTATTCAGAAGCAGGAAAAGATTTCATTGACTTCCTTTTCAGTTTCCTTACACTGCCATTAGGCTCCATAATGAAACTACTAAAGAGTGAGGTTCGATTGGGATGTCTCAACAATTTATACAACAGCATTGAGATCTTGGGTGATAGCAAAACTTGCATCATGTCTGAGGACTGCAGGTAAATCAGCAACTAGGGTGAACATTTTCCTATATATAGAAATATGATATGCAGATATTGCTAGAATAGTTATCTAAATAACCATATTGAATGGAAAAGAACTCAAATTCGTATATTATCTGGATGTTATTGAGTAATGCCGATAATTTACAAGAAAAATGATTTGATTTTCAGTTGTATCCATTTCTCTTGTTACTTCAAAGTTTGAAATATTTGTAAAATTATTATTGCCCATCTTGCTACAAAATGCAATGCTAAATAGACTTCAATATATGTGTTGGCAATGTACCACTATTTGTAATTTGTCTATGTATTGTTAAGTAAAACGAACAGACATTAAACATCCTCCTTTGTCAATGTAAGAATATGAATCAGATTGAGATTTTTCGTGTCCATTTGTACCCCCTGTTTCAGGTCTATGCTACTGTCACCAAAGCTCCCTCCGCATTTTGGAATCAGTAACCAGATCCTGAGAGTGTATGAAATGCATGAAATGCCTTCAATGCCGTCCTTGAGGGGATTAACAAACCCCAAATTACCAGGAGGAGGAAAAAAACCTGGTGGAGGGTTTGTAAAGGAATCAGGATTATTTTTGGTGACTGAAGAATTGGAAGTGACTCCTTTTTCACCAATCTCTGCCATCAACTTGGTCAACCAATTCAGGATTCCGGTTACAGACTTGGTAGAGAGGGTCATAAGTTTGGGTGAAAATGAGGTAATCCTTTAGCAGTTTAGTCTGCATATGTATATATATCCTGCATGTTAAACTTTTTTTTGATATGCAAAATTTTTTAGTTTACTTTAGAATTTTGTTTAGAATTATCATATTCATGTGTTTTATTCAGCATAAAATTGTGTTTATCTAGTTGTGTCTTCTTAGGAGAAGTAGGGAGCTAAGGACCCTTAAAAACTCAGTGAAAAGAGTTTAAAACTGAATTACGGAAAATAGCTATACTTTGGTCGCTTCAACAAAATATAAAACTACTATGTACTGTCATAAACCTTTGGCTTTAAAAAACCTAGTTTTCACAACAATGCTGTGTAAGAAATCTTCACTCTTTTGGATAAGAATACCGGTGGCATTGCCCGCTCTGAATAAATAGAACAAACCGGACACTTAGCATTTGCAGCTTCAAAATATTAGTCAGAAATATCTATTCTACTATATAGATGGGTGGTCATTTAGTTGATTTGGTCGTATTTTTAGTACTGCATGCTCGCCATTGATGATCAATTTGCAGTTTAGAGCTCAGTTTTATCTAACTTCCATCTTAGCCATCTTTGCTGCTTCATAATTTGGTGCATTTTTATTTTTATTTGTATGTTTTTTTTAATTTTTATTTCTGGTTCCTTTCTTGGATCTATACTTTGTTTCTCGTTTTTTTGTACCTTTTAAATTATTACTTCAAATGAAATAGATGGCTACTCTGGCTGTCTTCCTTTTCCACTTTATTTGCTTCATAAAGGTCGTTATTAAAAAATTAGGTAGCAATCAAAAGTATGCCCCATGTTGGTTGTTTCCGGTGTGGGGAGAGTACAACCAAACGATGCAAAAAGGAATTTTGTAATCCTCATTGCAATCCTTTGATTCAAGTAGAATTTGGGTCATACAAAAAAGGCCAGTTAATTAGCATTCTTTGTTGTCACGCCCTGCTTCCCAAAATTCGGAATACGAATACGTAACGTAGGCCCAGCGAATGATGTAAACACCATCTATAAACTGTACCAGACTAACTCAACAATATGAAAGAACAATCACAACCACGCAAGAAGATATAATTACATAAATAAGATCAACTTCAATAATAAATGAAATAATCCAAATAATAATTTCCAACATCTGGGACAAAAACAAACTCCGGGTCATATAGGCCAAAGAAAAACAAAGTATAATATCAAGACAATGCTCGAAAAATAAATCTAGCAATAAATTAATTCAAGCATTTATTTTGGACTCCATCTTTTAAAATCATTGCTCACCAATTCCTTCTGGTATTGTTCCTTCAGTACCTGTAAATTCTTGATTTAAAAAAAAAGAAAATAATGTCCTTAGAGCAAGTCATGGACAGCAAGTAGAGAAAGTAGAAAATAATAGGAACACGGTATATCAAAGAAAAAGGGACGGTATCAAAGTCAAAAGCAAAGACAATGAATGACAATAATGTCAAGGGTCTATATTTAATCATGCAATGTCCTTAGAGCATGAAATGTCAAATGATCGAGCATGAAATGTCAAGAATTTATAGGTACTAAACATATACAAGATCGAGCATGAAATGTCAAATGCATGTTATTAATCATTTTATTAACCTATCTAGTGCACGTACTACTGCGTCTCATTCCACAGCTTCGGCGCAAGCACATAGCGAACGCTTTAGACTGATGGTGAATTCGCGAATCGTGTACTCAGCCCAGTAATCAATGTTTAATGTTCAGTGACAGTAATTATCAAGCAGTATTTTATGGCCATCAGTACAAGTCAAGCAGTGGAGCCCGACCGAGTACAGTTTCCGATTGTTCACTACCAAGTCGTCCCATAATATCCCGGCTTGTTATTATTTTATTTCATCCTATGTGAGCATGCAAGAATGTGTCAATATTTTATGATGCTATGTGTGACTAATTCTACTCGTTACAGACAAATCAAGAAGCAAACATATTAAATTAACACGAATCACAAAATCTGGACAGCATGACGTTGATGTATAAAAACACAGATTGCCGCAACTACAGAAAAGCAAATCTGAATCCGTCAGAAATTCTACAAACTAGACTCTCTACCGGTTCTAGCAAAAATATATACGATATATAAAAGGTACGGGAACTAGGGTGAAAATCCTATTTTTTTCAGAATTTATGTTCATGAAGTAAGTTATAATTTGTATTCACCTATATGTTTTAGGTCAAAAAACTCATCAATTAAATCTACAAAAATTCAGGGTTGTTCCTACACATATCTAGTCTCAGCCAAATTAATTTCATATTTTTATTTTACTGTTAACATGTTCTATTTAATTATGAAACAGAAAGATAAGCATGAATTTGTGAATCTGAAAATTCAGACACAGTTGTACTAAAATACTGATATCTATCAGTTTATACATTTAAAGTTCTGAAAAATAGATTCGTGGGGCTATAATTCATGTTCAGAAAGTTATTTCAAATTACAACAGCAACATTGTCGAAAATCTAATGCAAAAAGGAACAAACAACAATCCAGAAAATAGTTTGATATGAATAGGCAACAACATAAACATACAACCATATAATTCATGCTAATTAATAATCAAGGTGATGCTAGATGTTTAACATTCATAATTCCAGTTTTAAGATGCAATATCACAGGCATGGTAATCAATTCATCAATTCAATTCAATCTAACATATCCAATTTATCAAACAATTCTATAACACATGGATCTAGTTATTTTTTACGTAAACGTGCATATGCAATGTACAAGAGGGACTAGGTTTTAGATCAAAGATGCAGACACGATGTTAAAAATATATCGGATTAGCTCGTGTAAACCCTCAATAAACTTAACGGAATTTCGAATAGCAATACGATAAAAAGATTTGGATCTACTTGCAGAGATCAAGGGATCTTGAACAAAATAAATAACTAGTTCAAGAAGAGACTTGCGTTTTAGTTGTTAATTTCGAATATATAGAATAATGGGATAAGAGTCCCGGGCGACAAAGCACGAACACGGAATCACGTGCGAGCGCGTGCAAACACACCAACGCAGCAAAACAGTAAATCAGGGGATCCTCTCCACAAAACAGCAAACGGGATCCTACCATACACCAAACAGCAAGCACAATCCCCCACTCTTCCAAAACAGCAAACAACAACCACTTCCCCCTTCTTCTCCACAGCGACAGAGAGAGAGAAAGAGGCTCGACGACAGAGGAACGACGACTGACGATGGCACTGCGGTCGAGGAGCGACGCAGCGATGGGAGCGAGGGCGGCGGCGCTCGCGGTCGGGAAGCGACGCAGCGACGAAAACAGGGGCGGCACGGCAACACTCTGTTTCGCAACGAAACAGAGGAGACGGCGGAATGGGGACTCGAGCTCTGGTCGACGACGACGAGGGGTGAGGGACCTTTGGTGGTTGCGGGGAGGATCGCGGTGGTCGACGAGGTGGTGGGTTGACGACGAGCGGATGGGTTCAGGGAAGTGGGGTTCGGTTGGCGATGGGTTTGGACGAAGGCGAGGGGGAATGACGAAGGCGAGGATGGGGGTGATGACAGGGTGATGATGCGGAGACGATGGCGAAGGGGCTAGGGTGATCGGGGTGGTGGTCGGAGAGGACAGGAGGAGCGACGAGCGGAGGGTTTGAAGGTGAAAACAGAGAGATGGGGAAGAGGGTGAACAGCGGGATGAGAGAGAGGGTATATTATAATTAGGGTTTAATAATAGGGGTATTTATAGGGGATTAAGAAGTTGAGGTTTTGGGTTGCGGTTTAATGGGTCTAGGGTACAGGTTTATGCTTCAAAAAGAGAAAAACACATAGAAACCAAAGAGATGAACATATAGCGGAACAATTCAAACTCAAAATACGAAGAACAAAGATTTGCAATGAGCAAAAAATAACAGAATTCAAGCTAAAAGAGTACGAAATGATCAAAGAGAATAAAAGAGCCCAATGAAAGCAAAAAATTTATTATTAAAAATGAATCAGACATAATAATCAAGAAAGAAAATAAAAAAATACAATAAAATCCAAAATGGGAAAATAGGGGTTACATTTGTAGTAAATTAAGTAATTCATTTCTTAATTGAAATATATGCAATTGTAAGTTAAATAATAAATACTATATATATATATATATATATGAGCTATTTCAATTTGAAAATCTTCTTTCCTTTGATGTTTTTAATATATGTATAAAGTTTTTTTAGGGAATTCTTATATAAGGTAACTTGAAAATAGCTTCAAATAATTGACAGGAATGAACGTTCGCTGCATCTATCAATATATAGTCAGCGAGTTATAGTAGTCTGTTTCTAAATTACCCAAGAATTTAAGATACCGGTCTTCAAGGTAGGGATTTTGAAACTATTGGATGAATATGGCCCAGGATATTGGGTTTGTTTTGTTATTTCTCGTTAATAAAACAGGGTGGTCGTACTCCACATTTTGTTATTAAAACAAAAACTATTGCATGAATAGTCAATGCAAATCATTTAACTATTCACAGGTAGCCAATGTAGAGTTTCCACCATTTTGAGGTTAGTAGAAACATACCCATATTATTTATTATACTTGGAGGAATCATGTATTGGTTAAATGCTGAATAGCTTAATTCTTTTCTTGCCATTCGTGTTTTCAAGATAATCTCTCACAAATCCTTGTGATCCTTTCGATACAGGCCTTGGATCTGCTCAAAGTTTGCATGATCAGGTCCCGCAAGCCTCTTACAGAACTGTCTTTTTTGGATATGCTAGAGTATTAGCTCAAGTGAAGACTGTTTCTAGAAATGTAATCTTCGCGTGGCTACATCTCTCTTTCGTATTTCTTTGTTAACGCAGATTAGCTAGCTTTGGTTTACAATCAGTTGCCGTTTTAGTTGAAAACTCTGTTGCTATGTACCTTACAAATATATGGTGCAGACGGGAGGTGGTGCAACGAAGGGATTTGGGTGATCAGTTTTGTTTCAGTTAATCTGTTCCAAGCCATAGGTTTGATGACTACATTTATCAGTTTGGTGCCACATTATATCTACTAGTATTTACACGTGCGATGCACGTTTTAATCAAAAATTTGTTTTTAATAGAGTAAATAATAAGAAGTAATCTGGTCTCGAACCTGGGAACTCCTTTTACTCATACATACTCTTTATAATTTACTCCTAGTGCCACAAATTTTTATTTTATATAAGTGACACTTTTGTAAATAATTATGTTGTAAATAAATTTAAACTTTGAAGGTATTATGGTAACTAACAACAGTTGAGTAAATTAGTAGTTAATATAACTCCCACTTAGAAATGAGTAGTTGAGATTAATTAGATGGTTGAATGTCTACAAATGACAACTCCAATTCTCCCATTATAATATTAAAGATTAGAGATAATAGTTATTATATATTATATTATAGATAGATAATTTACACACATGATACACATTTAATATATTTATAAAAAAATTAAAGTAAAAAATATGACCTTCATATTAGTTATGCACTTGCAATGCACGCGTTGGTAGATTTACAAATGACACTAAGGCCTTCTCTCATTATAATATTAGAGATTATCTAATATTATAATGGGAGAGTTGGGGTTGTCATTTGTCAATATACAAACTCGTGCGTTGCACGTGCAACTCAACTCTCCCATTAATTACAACAAAAACATACAAATATAAAAAATTCCACATATTTAAAATGTGAAACGCACGTACAAAACAATTTTATAATATTATTTTAACACTAAACATACACGTATGTTGCACATACAGCTCAAATTCCACTTATAAATATGTGCATTGCACGTACAAATTGTGGCTCTTCTTTCAAAATATTTTTCCCAACTACATGCAACACTTGTCCAACTCCAAAAATATTTCTTAACACGTATACCACAAGTAAAAATCCTCCAACTCTTACTAGTAATATTAGAGATTAGAGATATCTTACTAGTATAATGCACGTGCGATGCACGCCTACAAAAAGGTATAGTCATCAAGTTAAATGAATTGTGTAAAATATTAACCTCCAAAATATCAAGCTATCTCAAAAAAAATTCTGAAAATGAAGGAGAATAATTTGTTAGAGATTATGAGATTACGAGAGATTATAATAATAGAAAATAGGTTTAATATTCTAGATTAAGGTGCTTGAGATATGTACCTTAGGTATCAAGATTGGAATACCTAGACTACTATCACAATCCAGTATTTATAGGATAAATACTGGTTTGGATACTGGGTTCTCAACCCATTCAACCCGCGTTCCGATATCCATACAAACAGTACGTGTAACACACGTGTTACCCATAAAATAATATTACACATAATATTATTCATATAGTGAGAACATACTTATATATCCAACAATCTCCTCTTGTATTCTCAATATATAAACGTACTGGATTATCTCATCAGTTCATCATGAAGCTGACTGGCTGATAGCACCCTTTAAATAGAAGAAATGCATCATTCAATGTATTGAGAATAGTTCAAAAAATTATAAATTCGAATAGTTCAAAAAAGACTAAACAAAAATAATTAAATAGTTCCCAAACTATTTCACAAAATTAAATAGTTCCCAAACCATATCACAATAGAATAGTTCACAATGTCTAAACCAACTGGAGAAATCTGTCATAGTTTCAAAATCAAACAAAACAAATAAACTTCAAGAACAAAATAAGAGTTTTAAGCTTAATGAACACAAGAGTCTTAAAGTCAAAAGAAGTTTTACCAAGCAAGTGACTAATTTATTCTCGAAAGAAATAAACTGAAACTCTATCCTTGCACACTGCTTTATGTTTACTCCTCCATTTTGAGTAAATTATTATTTTGAAATCTATGTTGACAGATTCAACTCCTCCATCTTTGCTAGCATGTTACAAATAAGAATATCATGAGACATATCTCTAAGAATTTTAACGAATTTTACAAAGTATCTAGTTCCACAAAAGGAACTTAGTACAATTCATAATTAGCTTAGCAAAAATATAGCACAAATCACAATCAAGTTTCTTTAACAGTATAAAGAACAAGAACTATTATAGTTTCTACACAAAAATATACTATGTTTCATATTGGAATGATTGAACAGTCCGATCAATTATGATTAAATTCAGGATCATCAAAATTGGAATGAAACATGAATTCAGAAAGGAGATATACCATTAAAATTGGAATGATATAACGACATTCTAAACATCGGAATAATAAGATGATCCTAAGTAAATGATGAAAATATAGAGCATCATCAAAATTGGAATGAAATTATATATTAACAAAATTTACATTGAACTTTTCAAATTATCTAAAGCATGCCAACTACCTAGAATTGATGCTTAAGTTTGAACTTCTCTATGACTCCAATTGGATTCTAAATTTCAAAACAATTAGGATGTTGAAGCTTTTGAGTCAATAGCTTTTAACTCCATTTCCCCACTGTTTTGATAAGTAGATTACTTTCAAGTCTCTTAGCAAGAGCATTAGCCATATTTTATTTCAATTGCACTTTATTTATGGGAAAGTTCAACTAGGCTTTTTTCAGCCTCAATGTACTTCTCTAACTATTTTAGAGTGAGTTATGAGCTACAGTGCATTGTAGCTTGATGATCGACGAACAGAATTAGAGAGTTACTTAAACTTCTTAATGGATGACTAGCAACAAGTTCTTCAATCCACTCAGCCTCTTCCTCTGCAGAGGATAACACATAGATGTCTGATTTCATAGATGATAGCACAGTGTATGTTTGCCTTTTAATTTCCATAATATTTCTGTCCTTCCTAGTGTAAACACATATCCACTAGTTATCGACTTTCACTAAATTCTGAGCATTATAATGTGATATGGCTAAAATATAGAGCTAAATCGGAACCGTCCAAATTGGACACGAATCTTAAGACTTAGGGGAAAAATGGTAATTTCACCTACAAACGGGTCTGAAGTGGGTGCTGGGTCTTCTTTCCAAAAGCCCAGTAACCCGCAAACGGATCCGTCTCAGCTGGGTGCGGGTTCCAACCCACGATAAACCCAGTCCAGTATGATAGAATTAGGATTTCTGATTAGTCCTAATCAACGGCTCTGATTCGCATCTATCCTTTCACTGGGAATTAGGAATTACATTCCTAATCTGATCCCAAAGGCGGCTATAAATACCCCCCCACCCACCACCATTAAGAGGTAATCAATCTTTTGCCAATTTACGCTCTTTCATAATCTTTTCTGATTACTGACTTGAGCGTCGGAGGGTGCGTCGCCGAGATCAACCCCGGTGTATCGCACTTTTCGCAGGTGAACGGCGGGAGTCACCGGTCAAACTCCGGTAAGATTCCAGGTTTTTGCTATTCAGTTTTCCTAAGAATCCACAAATACTATCTGTTTGCCCCCACACCAGATTTAGTGGTAACAGATTGGCGCCATCTGTGGGAATCCACGAATAGCACTCCTTCCTCTCTTGGTTAAGATCATCTCCAGCCATGCCTCCAAGGAAACTTAGATCTAGGGGGTCCAACCGTGGACCTACCCCTTCTCAACAGCAGGAGATCCCCCTCCAAACAGTCCAGCCGCAGGGCCTTCCTGCTCAGCCCGACCAGGCCCCGCTGTAGGACCAACCTCCTCTTCAGAATCTTCAGCTCCCTCGGGGTCAAACCGGGCCTCAGAATGCCGGTGCGGGGGGCTCCCGTCCCAATCCTCAGAAACAACCTCTCCAACATGACCACGTCTCCATGCACAACCCCTCTACCGACTCCATGGCATCTCACAATCCCCGGGCCTCCGATGACCTCTGCAACACCCTCAACAATCGGCATAAAGAAGAGGATCTTCGTCGCCGTTTGGATGAAAGGCGGACCCGAGAGGGAGCCTCCCGCCAACAACGTCCAAATGAGCAATCTCCTCATCGCCGAGACTACAGAAGGTCCCCTCCTAGAAGAGGGCGAAGAGAGTCCCCTGGACACCATAGGAGAAGACCTCATTCTCCTGCGGGTCAGCAACCCCCGAGGAATGATGAAGCACCCATCACCCGTGCCGAATTCCAGCAATTCCAAACAACCATCTTGCAGGCCCTCAATCTCCGACCCAACAACGATAATGCTCGGAGGGTCTCCACTCCTCCTCCAGTCCAAAGTCCTCGCCATCGGTCCCTGACTCCTCCCCCAGCTCCTAGCAATCACCATCACATTCCTAGTCCTCGCCACTCCCGGAGCTACCCTCGTCGTAGCTCCCGCTCCCCTTCGTAGGAAGACGAGTCCAGAGTCTCGTTTGGCTACTAACAAAGGGATGATACCGTCTACCGTCGTCTCCACGAGATGGAGGGGCGCTTGGGTCAGCTAGACATAGAAGAGGAGCTTAGAGGAAGGACCCTCCGTCCAAGCCGACCTCCCTTCTCTCGAACAATCATGGAGGCGCCCGTTCTAATAGGCTTTAAGCCCCCACAGTTCGAGACTTACTCTAGGGAGTCAGACCCCGTAGACCACATTGGGAGCTTCAAGACCCTCATGCTGATACACCAAGCTTCCGATGCTCTATTGTGCAAAACCTTCCCGGCCACCCTCAAAGGTCCCGCTCGGGAGTGGTACTTTCGCCTCGCCCCATCCTCCATATTCTCATTTGAGCAATTTGAGACCCTCTTCGTCACCCACTTCGTGAGTAGCTGCCGCACAGAGAAGACCAGCATTTTGCTACTCTACCTTCACTAGAAGAAGGGTGAGAAGCTCAGGGACTATGTGAAAAGGTTCACCGCGAAAGCTAGGTCCATCGCTTCCCTCGACCAGTCGGTCGCTGCAGCAGCCTTTCAGTCGAATGTCCTCAACTCAAGCCTACGGTCCTCCCTTGCCAAGAAGCCCCCGCAAAACTTCTCCGACCTCCTCCTCAGAAGTGATAAGTATATTCGAGCTGAGGAAGCTGAGCATCGCCCCAACTTTGAGGGGTCTTCCTTCGGGACCAAACGAAAGGCAGTTGAAAAAGAAGGGGCTAAGAAGCTCCAGAAGGATAATAGGGGCCAGCGCCGCCCACCTCCAAGATTTGAGAAGTTCACCCCTCTTAATGCCAACATTTCCACTATTCTCATGGAGGTCGAGAAGGAAGGGGTCCTGCCTCCTGCCCCAAAGATGAACACCCCTAGCAAGAAGAGGGATAAAGAGAAGTGGTGCCGTTATCACCGAGACCACGGCTACGACACCAATAATTGTCAGGCCTTGAAGAACGAAATTGAGGCCCTCATTCAGAGGGGGCAGCTGGCTAAATTTGTGAGGAAAGACCGAACCGATCTTCTTCCTCCCCCTCGGGGGGCTAACAAGCGTACTGAAAGGCACGAGGGAACTCTCAAGTTCGAAGAGGAACGTGTCATGCATCTCATTCACGGAGGCCCCATGGGAGGCACCTCCAACTCTTCTCGGAAGGCCTTCATAAGAGAAGTCAATTCCGTTCATGGCACGCCTCCCCCTAAAGGCCTTGGAGTACCGGTCACCTTTTCAGATGAAGACCTTGAGGGTGTCCGAACCCCCCATTGTGATGCACTAGTCATCAACCTCCATATGGCGAATTTTAAAGTGGAAAGGATACTGGTGGACAATGGCAGCTCCGTTAACATCCTCTTCCTCACTGCTTTCAAAGGGCTCAAACTATCCCGGGATAGGCTTAAGCCCTCCGGCTACACACTCCACGGGTTCACGGAAGTGCCAGTGACTATCGAATGGGTAATCACCCTCGACGTAACCGCTGGCAAAACTCCTACTACCCGCACGAAGTCGATGGACTTCATGGTAGTCGATGTCCCCGCTGCTTATAATGTGATTCTAGGCCGACCTGGCCTAGCTGCTCTAGAGGCCGTCCCATCGGCTTATCACCTCAAGATGAAGTTTCCCACCAAGGCAGGGGTAGGGGAAGTAAGAAGTAGTCAAGAGATGGCTCAAAAATGCTATATGACCTCCACCGGAGGTCTAGTTCTCTCCCTCGAGACTCTTGAAATTTCCCAAGAGGGTGTCCGGCCAACGTCCGAGCCGGTGGATGAATTGGAGAAAGTGCTCTTCTCCGAGCAAGATCCGAACCACAAGTTCTTTATCAGCAAGACCCTCCCATCCGCCCTATGCTCCGACATAGTCCAATGCATTAGAAAGAACCGCGACCTCTTTACATGGTTGGTTGCCGACATGCTAGGAATCTCCGAAGAGCTCCTCGTCCACCACCTGAGTGTTGCTCCGGGGTCCAAACCGGTCCAACAGAAGAGGCGCAAATTTGCTCCCGAGCGCCAACAAGCTATCAAAGAAGAGGTGGACAAGCTCCTTAAGGCTCGGTTCATACAAAAGGTAAATTACCCTGAATGGATCTCCAATGTGGTCATGGTAAAGAAGTCCAACGGGAGCTGGAGAATCTGCATCGACTTCACCGACCTAAACAAAGCATGCCCTAAGGATCTGTTCCCTCTCCCTAGCATCGACACCTTGATCGATGCAACTTCGGGCCATGAACTCCTCAGCTTCATGGATGCCTTTTTCGGGTATAATCAGATCCGCATGTTTCCCCCGGATATCCCGAAGACCTCCTTTGTTACCGATCAAGGGCTCTACTGCTACAGGGTAATGCCCTTCGGGCTGAAGAATGCCGGTGCGACCTATCAACGCCTCGTCAACAAGGTCTTTCAACAACAAATCGGCCGAAATATGGAAGTATATGTTGATGACATGCTAGTCAAGAGCATCCATGGCGCCGATCATATGGTCGATCTGCAAGAGGCGTTCGATGTATTAAGAAAGCATGATATGAGGCTCAATCCGAATAAGTGTGCGTTCGGAGTCTCGTCGAAAAAATTCCTAGGCTTCGTGGTCAGCCAAAAAGGAATCGAAGCCAACCCCGAGAAGATCAAAGCCATACTAGACATGGCTCCTCCCAAAAATGTGAAAGAGGTTCAGAAGCTAACCGGGCGCCTTGCAGGTATAGGGCGCTTCCTCTCTAAGTCAGGGGAGAAGTGTCTTCCCTTCTTCAAGGCTCTCAGGGGGGCTAAGGGCTTCGAATGGGGTCAACAACAGCAGGAGTCATTCGATCAGCTTAAAGCCTATCTAGTCAACCCCCCTCTCCTCAGCAAGCCTATCCCCGAGGAAACACTCTACCTCTACTTAGCTGCCTCCGAACAGACCTTCAGTGCTATCTTGGTGAGGAAAGAAGACAAGGCTCAGAAGCCCATCTATTACGTAAGCAAGGTACTCCGGGATGCCGAGCTCCGCTACCCAAGATTGGAGAAGATGGCGTACGCCTTGGTCATGGCAGCTAGGAAGCTTCGCCCATATTTTCAGTCCCACTCGATGGTCATTCTTACCGACCAACCGCTGAAGCAAGTCCTTCACAAGCCGGAGACCTCTGGCTGCCTCATAAAGTGGTCGATCGAGCTGAGCTAGCATGACATATCATACCAGCCTCGGAGCGCGATCAAGGCTCAGGCCCTGGCTGAATTCATTGTTGAAAGCACCATCCCCGAGGTCAGTCGAGCAGCAAACGAGCCTCCTATCTGGTCGGTATATGTGGACGGGTCCTCTTGCACCGAGGGAAGCGGAGCCGGGGTCATTCTGGCAGGCCCAGATGATTTCGTTCTCCAATACTCCCTCCGCATTAACTTTAAAGCCTCCAATAATGAAGCGGAGTATGAAGCACTTATAGCCGGCCTCGGTATGGCTCGCAAGGCAGGGGCACAATGCCTACGGATTTTTAGCGACTCTCAGCTGGTCGTGAATCAAGTTTTGGGCGAATACGAGGCACGAGATGAGCGAATGGCTAAGTATCTAGCCAAGGTCCAAAATCTCATGGCTCAGTTCGAAGAGGCGCTCATTCAGCGGATCCCCAGAGAAGAAAATTCCCAAGCAGACGCCCTCTCCAAGCTGGCCTCCTCCTCCCTTCAAGGTCTCGAGCAGACCATCCTGATTGAAGTGTTCCTGAGACCGAGCATAGAAGAAGAAACTCCCGACTCGATGGAGTCGCTGCCCGTCCAACTTCAAGACAATTGGATGAAACCCCTGATAGAATTTCTATCAGGGGTGGGCTCCTTCCCGAAGACCCTAAGAAAGCTCATCAAGTTAGAACCAGAGCAGAGCGGTACACCCTTATTGAGGGGGTCTTGTACAAACGCTCCTTCACCCAAGTGGACGGCAGGCCCTATTTAAGGTGCCTCTCCCGGAACAAGCCTCGTATGCCTTGCAAGAGCTTCACGAAGGCATAGGCAGAGCACATTCAGGGTCAAGATCCCTATCTAGGAAGGTGTTGAATTATGGATACTTCTGGCCTACTCTCCTACAAGACGCCGAACGACACGTCCGGCAATGCAGCTCCTGCCAGAAGTACTCCAACATCCGTTGCCTACCCCAAGTTCAGCTCACCTCCCTATCAAGTCCTATCCCTTTCACAATGTGGGGGATGGACATGCTAGGGCCATTTCCACCAGCTCCCGGCCAGCTCAAGTTCTTAGTCGTGACAATCGACTATTTCTCCAAGTGGATAGACGCCGAACCATTGGCTACAATCACCGAGAATAAAGTGATGCAGTTCTATTAGAAGAACGTCATCTGTCGGTTCGGCGTGCCCCGGGTCCTAATAACCGATAATGGAACAAAATTTATTGGGGCTGCATTCCGATCTCTGTGTGAAGACCTTGCCATCCAACAACGTTTTTCCTCTGTCTCCCACCCCCAGTCAAACGGTCAAGTGGAAAATGCCAACCGATAGATCCTCTCCGGTATCAAGAAGAGACTGGATAAGTCCGCCAAAGGTTTATGGGTTGATCAGCTCCTTAACATGCTGTGGAATCACCGCACTACTAAACGGACCCCACATGAGAGTCGCCATTCAATCTCACCTATGGGTCCGAAGCTGTGATCCCCTTGGAAGTCGGCCTACCATCTCCTCGCCTTATGGCCTATGAAGAAGAGCAGAATGCCAGAGAACTTCGGGCAAATTTGGACTTGATCGATGAACTACGGGAAAGAGCGTCAATTTGCCAATAGAACTATCGAAGGAGGATCGAGTTGGCCTACAACAAGAGAGTCCGTCCCATCGATCTCAAAGAAGGGGACTTGGTCCTCAGAAAGTTAGCTATCTCTTTCCCCAGTCAGAAGAGTAAGCTAGCTCCAAATTGGAAAGGACCCTATAAGATCACCAAAGTAGTTCGGCCCGGAACATACCGTCTTGAAGATCTGGAAGGCAGAGAGATTCCTAGGAATTGGAATGCCGACCATCTATTGAAGTACCAAGGGAGCGCCCAAACGCCTCTCTAAGTATCTTCGGATGTCGAACCGTTCCTTTCCTTTCACTTGTATTTTACTTTAGCTTCTTATTTTTTCAATGTAATAACGGCTCGCAACTTAGAAGCAGCCGAGTAGTAGTTTTCAATAAAGAACTTCTTATTTTCGTATTTTACTTGTGAATTGGTTATATCTCTCTGTTTCAAACCTCCTTGCGCTCAAACAGCGAGTTCGGAGTCCAACACTTGGCTCGACTCCGCTTCGCAAGCTCGCTTTAAGCGAGCTAGAAGTGGTTTGCCATTCGGAATTGCTCCCACAACTGTTGAAACATACTCAAACGACAAGTTCGATGCTCCCACAACTGTTGAAACATACTCAAACGACAAGTTCGAAGTCCAACACTTGCCTCGACTCCACTTCGCAAGCTCGCTCTTAAGCGAGTTAGAAGTGGTTCGCCATTCAGAATTGCTCCCACAACCATTGAAACATACTCAAACGACGAGTTTGGAGTCCAACACTTGGCTCGACTCCACTTCGCAAGCTCGCTCTTAAACGAGTTAGAAGTGGTTCGCTATTCGGAATTGCTCCCACAACCGTTGAAACATACTCAAACGACGAGTTCGGAGACCAACACTTGGCTCGACTCCGCTTCGCAAGCTCACTCTTAAGCGAGCTAGAAGTGGTTCGCCATTCGGAATTGCTCCCACAACCGTTGAAATTCGCTTAAACGACGCGCACGAAGTGTTTACAACTATACTAGACATGGGAGAAGAGCACTTGGAGGTGCTAAACCGTCGGTCCCTATGGTTCGTTCAAAGTTAAAGTTAGACATTCCGTGCCTACAAGAAGAAAGATTTGCTTCTGATTTTGAGTAGTTGTTAAAAGTTGGGGGAGTTGTACTTGAGTAAATGCCTACCGACAAAGCACACAAATGCAAGATAGAAACAAGCTTTCAGTTATATAAAATTCAAACGCACAAAAGGATTCAAGTTACAAGACCCAGCTACCCTAACAAGGTACTACCAAACTCGAAGAGGACTAATTACAACCAGTTGTTCAGTGCTTCTTCAGAATAGGGATGTTTCAGTTGAGAGATACACGGGGGCGGCGCCGCCTAACCTCCGAGCTTGTCTCTAGACCAACGAATCGAGATGCCTCTTCGACGCCACCTCGAACAGTGGCTCCGACCGAGGCGCCACTAGACGAAGTAGCCACACCACTCTGAGCATCGGTCGGAATCCGCCTAACGGCAGGCAAACGAGTTGCGAGCTCATAGAAGGAGATCCCCTTCTCATTCTCTTCGTGAGTACATGACGTACTTCGAACATTGACCCTTACAGGCTGAGGTTTGAGGCGAGCGACTTCCTCCTCGATCTCGACAATCCTATCCTTCAGAGTATCGTCCTTCACGGATATTTTTAAACGAGAAAGTTTGGCTGATCCTGCGTCACCGACACTGTCGGTTATGATGCGACGAAGGTGGGTCACTTCGATACTTTTGTTGACTGTAACCCTCCTCAACTGCTCGACCCTCGCCGTCAGCTCGTCGCGTTCGACCATCAGCTTGCCCACTGCTGTTGCTAATTCGTCTTCTTCCGCCAAAAGTTCTTCTTCGGCTATTTCCAACTGGCGAAACTCTGCCAATAGCTTGCTTTTCTCCGTCTCAGTGACGAACAGCGTCTTCCTAAGCAACTCCACCTCGCCTTCGAGACGAGCCTCGCGAGATCTTTTCCGGAGTTGTTTCAGCTCGGAAAAATACCCCTCGCAGTAGCTTTGATATCCTCTAGCCTTAATTCGCTCCTAAGGAAACTCTCTCGGCTGCGAGAGAGGCCTGCCTCGCCTCCTCTAGTTCGGCACGAAGGCGAGTTGCTTCGGAGACCGAACTAGGTTCGACAACCTGAAAGACGGAAGTATATCAACACAGAAAGGCAAAGGGCGGTCCGAGCCAAACACTTAGCCAAATCTCGGAGAAACTCCATTTCAAAAAAAATCCAACACTTGGCCAAAATTCGAGAAGAGAGTTCGAACAAAAATTTTATTCACATCAAAAAAGCGGTGGCCAGTTCGCTACAAGGCAGTACATTGAAAGAGAGAAAAAATTACACAGACGAGGAGATCAAGGGTCCACCTGGGGCAGCAGCTCGGAAACAGGTGCCTCAGTGGCCCCTCGATGCCCCAGCTCGGGGGCTGGCTGCCACGGTCTCGGGATCAGTAGGCACTTCACCACCCCGCTGCTCACCTTCCTCCTGCTCTTCTTCCTCCTCCTCTTCTCCCTCCTCCTCTTCGCTTCCTTCCTCGCCGCCGGGCCACAACCGGTACCCCACCCTCTCGAATCTGGGAATTCGAGCCTCGACATGGTCGAGCGCCTGGGCCTAAGACAGCTCCATGTTGGCTGCCATGTGCTTCTTCACCTTGGCTTCGATCTCCTTCCTCGCCTTCTCCACCGCCACGGCCTGTTCCGACCTCACGTCCTCCAAGGCCTTCGCCGCTGCGGACCTTTCCTCGGTAGCCTTAGCGACCTCCGTAGCAAGCTTCTCCTTCGCTTGCTCCAGGGCTGCCTCGAGGTCGATTGTTAGGGTTATATACTGAAAGCATCACTTTTGTATTAACTTTATTTCCTTATTTTTTTGAATGAGAATCATATGGGCATATGTTTGCATATTGTGTTTATTATAATATCAATGCAAGTGTCTGATATTCTATAAGGTTGATAATATGGTGTGAGGTGTCACACAGAAGATCATATTATCAGTTCCCTATGGAATATATAAATAGTTCACAACCTAGACGGACTTGGACAATCCATTGGAAAGGTTGTAGTGTAATCTGGTATTAGTCTGTCTTGACTATAGGTTTACACTAGTACACTTTGTGTGTATTGAACAGGACCACTTGAGGTTGTTCTCTTTGTACTGACTACAAAAGAGAACAAACACCTCTGTTATTATGGATGCTTATGCTCTTAATCCAGATATAATAACAGACATGTATATGCAGTGTGCATTACTTTGACTCATAAAAGAGTGAGATTCATTATGGATCAACAACCTCTATGAATTGGGTAATAGCATTGTATGTATGATGGGCTGTTGATTGTAAAAGGAATCCATGTCCCGATACGTCGGGTTGATGATGTCCCCTTAAGGAGCTCATAAGGATTGTCATGTAAACCCTGCAGGTGGATTACATCCGACATGACAAATAAAGTTGAGTGGTACTACTTAAGGATAAAAGATGTTGATCAATGTAGTTGTCAGTAACTTAATTTGATCGACGGACATTCGATATCTTAACATGGGGAGTTGAACGAGCATATAATAAAAGGAGCCCATAAATATAATTTGGGATTAGGAAGGTAGTGCAACAATAGCTCCTTAGTGGACCGAGCTATTGTTAATGGGCCTGGGTTGTGTGCTCGGGCTGAACACGGGATACCCAGATCCGTTAGGAGACCTAACCCTAATTTCTCCTCATGGTCCCTGCCGTAGCCTTATATATATCCTCTATTTCTCTGGCCGTCATTCACAATCAGAAATATAAGATTTTTTTTCTCAAATCTCGTGATTCACGTAAGGAGAGAAAAAGAGGTCAGCCAAGGGAGAAAGGTTGGGAGATCGTCGCCCACACGACGTCCAACCCGAGGAAGGAATACGTGTAGAAGATCTTGGGGTCGCTATCGTCTTCTTCTCACCGCAGGTATAATTGTGAACCCTAGTTTCCGCTGTATAGGGTTAGATCACCATTAAGCAATCTGTTTATCTTTAACGATCGATACGCACACCAATCCGTAGTCCTGGGATTCATGTCAGTTCCTTCAGATGACCTGAGCCTCCAAGGCGTCCGAGCGATGCTGCTCCGCATCGAGCTGTTTCACGACCCTCACCCTTTCCGCTCGGTCCTTGTCACTAAGGGCCTTCAGCTCCCTCTCCTGCTCGACAAACTCCTGGATGAGGTGGCCGAAGTGGCAAGTGGCCTGCAAAAAGAAGCAGTTAGTACGCAGCAAAAACCGAGCTATAGATTTAGTAAATTTTCAAAAAGAAAGAATCGAGACTTATCGACATCAGCGACCGAGCGACTTCGAAGGTGTCGTTACCGGTCGTCCCCGCCTTCATGGCATCTTGGTCCTTCGGGGTCGCAAGATGCTTGACCGCCTGCATACACATCTGCGAGTCGCCCAAGAAGCCGTCATGGTTCTTCACTCGCCAGTTGGGGACGAACAACTTCTTGTGGGCCTCGGTCAAGATCCCCTCGGCCTGAGGAGTCAAGGTTGGGGCCTCGAGTGCCAGCACTGCCGAGACGAAAAAGGTCTTTCTTGCAGAGGCAAGCTGGTTAGGGAGGACGGCCACCTCCGAAGACATTTCCCGAGGAGCAGGAGCGACGACGGCTGAGGGTGCCTTGATGGGTCGGCCGGACGAAGGACCCGTGCTCGTCCTCTTCCTTTCCCTACCGTCGGCAATTTTGCTTCGCTCCGTCATCATGCCTTTAAAGTCCATGTTCGGCGCCTCTGTTCAAAGCAATAAAAGGAAAAAAGTAAGAAGAATGTACAAGACATTAAAAAAGAATTACAGCGAGATGTCAGGAGCGTACTCGGGTCGATCGGACTAAGGCCCGACTCGTGTAGCACCTCCTCGGTCATCTCTCTCCAGCTCAACATCGGGAGAGCGATCAGCTTGGCCACCACCTCCTCCTCGGCAGTGGTCAACACCGGGTCGGCCCTTGCAAACTTCGGTACCTCCGCCTTCCACCGAGTTGGGAAATCCAATGTCGAAGGTCCCTTTATCAGAAAAAACTTCTCCTTCCATTGCTTTATCGAATCAGGATTCTCTATTAACTTAACTCCTCTCCGAGGTGACAAGTAATAGCGAGGCTCGAGCTTGGTCATCCTGTTGATTCGGTATAAACTTCGAAGGATGACGAGGTCCGGCTCCACTTCGGCAATTCGACACTGAAGCAAAAAGGCGAGCACATGGTGCCAAGTGTTCGGCATGAATTGTATAGGGGCCAGACAGAACCAGTGAAGGACTTTCATCACGAAGGGGTGGAGAGGGAAGCGCAGACCAGCGTTCAAGGAATCGTAGGCGAAGATGCATGTGTCCTTTGACAGGATGGTGTTCGCTCGTATCCCGGGACCGGGGAGGATCAACTTATACTCCTGGGGGACAGCGAATCCCTTCCTGATCCGGAGGAGATCCCGCTCGGACAACACTGAGGGGAGGTCATCAGCCTCGGTGACCTCCCTCGGATCGTTCTCCTTATAAGTCGCCGAGCAACCAACGATCGCCTTACTCAACAGCTCGCTGCTATACTGCCTTATCCCCGCATGACCGGACAGCACGCCAGGCAGCCGACCCGATTCGGGAGCTCATCTAGCAATCTCCACAGCCTCCTCGACTATCGAAGACCGAACCACTACCCTCTCTTTCTCCTCAGCTGCAGACGACCCCGCTACCTCTTTCCCCTTCCTACGGCTCACTACTTCTCTCCCCTCCTCGGCATGCCGACCTCCCGAGGACGAAGCCTCACTTTTCGAGTTTACTCTTGACATCTCGAATAAATATCTAAGTCAAAGAACACTGACCTTGATGTGACGTTCACGGTCGGAAATAGTTCGCCAAAAATCGCTTGGCCCTCAGACAGCTAGCACAACCGCCTTGGAGCACAAATCACCGCTAGTAGAGCAAAAGTAAAAACTTGGGAGTAAAAGTGAGAAATGAGCTAAGGGTGAAGGGGGGGGGGGGGTAAGAAATTATAGCTAAGAAAGTGACTGTTGGGTTTTCGAAACGCCTAGAAGCCCATTAAGGGAGACGAAACGACAAAAAAGAGAAAGCGGCGACGGTTCGGAGGAAAGACGCATCGATTCACTTAACACCCCCGCTTGACGACTCGTGACTTGCCGAGCCGTAAAGGCAATCTGATGAACTGACGAGGTACCGACCTCCACATATGGAGAAAAATGTCGCCGAGCAGTTTCACCATCGGATTGTCTCAAAATTCGTGTCCAAATCTGATGGGCGACTCAGATCATGCCACGCCCACAAAACGACAAGATAGTGTTTTCTCGTGAATCTGAACCTCCAACTTCGTGATACGCGCCATGATGGATGTCTTAGATCCCACCACGTGGTTCGAAGACTCGATCCGAGCTATCGATTCACCAGAGCGCTTAGTCGAGACACCGAGCCATCGTCCTCCCTGGCAGGACTGGCGAAGTACCGACCTCCACATATGGAGAAAAATGCTGTCGAGCCAGTTTCACCGTCGGATTGTCTCAAAATTTGTGTCCAAATCTGATGAGAGGCTCAGATCATGCCACGCCCACAAAACGACAAGATAGTATTTTCTCGTGATCTGAACCTCCAACTTCGTGATACGCGCCATGATGGACGTCTCAAATCCCACCACGTGGTTCGAAGACTCGATCCGAGCTACCGATTCACCGGAGCGCTCAGTCGAGCCACCGAGCCACCATCCTCCCTGGCCGAACTGACGAAGTACCGACCTCCACATATGGAGAAAAATACCGCCGAGCCAGTTTCACCGTCGGATTGTCTCAAAATTCGTGTCCAAATCTGATGAGCAGCTCAGATCATGCCATGCCCACAAAACGGCAAGATAGTATTTTCTCGTGATCTGAACCCCGTCCTCGCGATTCATGTCATGATGAACATTCCAGATTAAGCCACGTGTCCCAACGGTTCATTCCGATCTACAAAGCCACCAGAGTGCTTAGCTAAGCTACCGAACAGCTTAGCCAAACTACCGGGTTACTGTGGACAGAGGTCGAATTGCCGAGCCACAGGAATGCTCAGCCGAGCTACCAAACAGGTTAGCTGAGCTACCGAGCTAATATGGGTAGAGGACGAGCTACCGAGTCACCGGGCCGAAGTGACGAGGTACCGACCCTCACATTTGAAGAAAAATGGAGCCGACCTATCTCAGCCGTTGGATCTTGTCAAGAAACGTGCTGGAACGCGATGGACGGCTCAGATCACGCCACGCCCACAAAATGACAAGATAACTTTTTTGGGATTTGCACCGTAATGAACGCTCCGGATCTTGCCACGTAGCTCGACAGATCGTTACGCGCTGATCCACCGAGATACCGAGGACTCGAGCTGAGGTGCCGATGCACCGACCCTCGCATACGGAGAAAAAGCTCGCCGAGCCACCCAGACCGTCTGATCCTCCAGAAAACTATGCTCAACACCAATGGAAGGCTCAGATTATGCCACGACATAATTCAGTATTTAAAATTAATTTTTATTTATTAAAATCGATTTACTTATTTAAAAATTGCGAAAAAATGATTAAAAATTCGGAAAAATTAATTAAAAATTCTGAAAAATAATTACAAATTCAGGGAAATATTTTTGAGCCCTTGGGAAAGTAATTATGACTTAGAAGAGACAGTTAAGACCCCCGAACAACGAATCAACACTTCGCAAAATTAGATAAGTGATCCGAGAAATAGATAAAAATTAAGAAAAATCACCAAAAGTCCAGGAGAGCTCAGGAACAACCTGGAGCGCGCAACTAACTCAGAAAATCACCACGATACCTCATATAAAGATTCAACGCCCCTCGTTTGGACTTCGATATGACCCTGTAAACCATTAAAACAGTATAACTACTCCTCAAAGACTAGTTAAACCTAGTCTTCGGGAGTGGGGTGCTCCTGATATGGCTAAAAATAGGGCTAAATCGGAACCGTCTAAATCAGGCACGAATCTTAAGACTTAGGGGCAAAATGGTAATTTCACCTACAAACGGGTCTGAAGTGGGTACTGGATCTTCTTTCCAAAAGCCCAGTAACCCGCAAACAGATCCGTCTCAGCTGGGTGCAGGTTCCAACCCGCGATAAACCCAGTCCAGCAGGACAGAATTAGGGTTTCTGATTAGTCCTAATCAACGGCTCTGATTCGCATCTATCCTTTCACTGGGAATTAGGGATTACATTCCTAATCTGATCCCAAAGGCGGCTATAAATACCCCCTATCCACCACCATTAAGAGTAATCAATCTTTTGCCAATTTACGCTCTTTCATAATCTTCTCTGATTACTGACTTGAGCGTCGGAGGGTGCGTCGCCGGAATCAACCCCGGTGTATTGCATTTTTTGCAGGTGAATGGCGGGAGTCACCGATCAAACTCCGGTGAGACGATTCCAGGTTTTTGCTATTCAGTTTTCCTAAGAATCCATAAATACTATATGTTTGTCCCCACACCAGATTTAGCGGTAACATAATGCATCAGATCATTCATTCAATCATGAAGGATGACTAGAGTAGCCCAAAGCAAACTCTTGAGTACCTCTCAAGTAACTCATCAGCCTCTTAGGGCTCTCCAATGTGTATTAATAGGACTATTACTGAATCAGCAGATCATACCTACCTCAAAGGTTATGTCTGTTAGTGCAGATCTTTGTATCAATAAGTTTAGAATGATCTAACTGTCTCATAGTTGCACCATCATTAGGTATCAAATTTTATCATAATCATAAGGTGTTTCAAAACACAATTTCAGTCACTATATCCCCACTTTTGGAACATATTATTGATTTAATGAGTTTGACTAAGAGTTATCCCTTGCCAACCAAAACTCACTCTTATACCTAATATGGTGTCCACAATACCTAGGTGTTTCATGTTGTAAACTTTGGATTGCACAGTTTTAACTTCATTTGTAGTAGAGATGTCATTTCCAATCAACAAGCATGTCAACAATATATAAATAAATGAGGGCAATTATATTTGACTTACCACAGAATTAAAAACATTTATATGAATTACTTGATTCAAATCTAAGCTCTTTAAAAGTCTGCCAAATTATTTATGCCTCAAGATTAACACATGTTTTAAAAAACATACAATGATTTTACTAATTTGTAAATCTAGTTCACTAAACACATTAATGCAAATTGTTTAGTACAAAACTATTTAGTACAAAACTTTTCAATACAAAATATCAAGAACAAAACTTTTGTACAAAACTGTTTAAACATCTTTCATAAATAACAAAATTTTAAATAGAAGTAAGAGCAAGAAGAATACTTATTGTAGCAATATGACAGACATGTGAGTAGATGTCAAATAAATCTTCCCCACTTGTCTCAATCAATCCTTTAGTTGCTAAAATTTCATTAAAATTGCTATTGATCATTTCAAAATTAAGTTTCTTCTACAAAAATCAACTTATGTACGATAGTTTTAGCCCATTTCGACAAATCAACTAAATTAAAGTATTATTGTATAACAACAAATTCATTTCATTATCTACTGAAGACTCTTCTTGGCTAACTTGTCATTGAAATTTTTAAGTGTCAGGCTAGTTTTTAATTCAAAATGTGAATTATTGATTGTCTGTAGGACTAGATAATTTCATACATTTATCGTTGATGAACACATTATCAAAGAACTCTGCAAGTCTAGATTATTCTAACACAAATTAGATAGATCAAATATCTGTCCACAAAATTACATTCTGCACTTTCTATGCACACACAAATATTTGTTATAGGTCCTACTTTAGGCCTTCTAGGGTCATGTACTCTAACAAATATACCGCACCACATGTTTTCACTTTAACAAAATTATTTGTGTTTCTATCCCATAGTCTACAAGGTGTAAATAATTTAGAATGTAGTAACATATTGGAAATATGATTAACAATACAATATCACCCATAATTACAAAAAAGTCAAACAACAGTCAATAATATAGAATTCAACATTTCACTAAGTGTTTGATTCTAACTTTTATCAATACCGTTTTGACTGTTGCAAATAGAGTGCACTAGAGATTATGTCAAATGCAAACTTCTCTTAAAATTGTTAAAACATATTCACCACCTCCATCAAATCTGAAACCTTTTGATCTTAGCATTTAACTAGAATTCTATTCATTAAAATAACAAGTGCTTCAATCTCCATATATATATGACAAACATTCAATAATCATCTACATAGGTAACTAGATACTTCTGACCAATCATCGTCTCATCTAGTCACAAAGCTACCGAGATCACAAATATCAGAATGTGTTGACTTAAGAAGTTGTGTGCTCCTAGAAACCATACTAAATGATTTTCTAGTGATCACAATCTGAGCAAAAATTTCACAATTGTCATATTTAATGAAGTGTCATTTAGCAGAGTTCTGAGTTTTAACAATGACAAACAATTTATATATAGTTCACATGTCCTTTCCTATTATGTCGTTTTCAAGGACTACACAAATTAGAACTACTATTGTCAGTTGCTTCATTTGTTAAACTCAATATTCACATGTCATTAACTATACAAGCACATTATAAAATAATAACAATATGAGTTAATACAAAATTACTCTACTATATTTTTCAAAATAGTTTGCTCTCTCTCATGGTTTCAACAATGTCCATATGCTCAACCACATAGAGCGAAGAGTTATTTCCTTTATTCGTTCTTCATAATCTTCATAACGCTAAATGAAATAATGACTAACATGTTAAAATTCAACTTTGCACACACAGTACAATGAACGAGAAAGAACAAAACGTAACTAACGGAGTCATATCATACATTAAGAGATGCTCTCTCCTAAGTTACAAACATGTGTTATACATTTTATACATCAATCTTTATTAGAGAAGCAAACATACAATCTCACACAAACTGCAAATGATGTGTCACCCAATATATCTATACACAGTATGACAAGGCACACTAAACAATTTAAAATATGCTAGTTTTAAAATGAGAATAATTATGATCTAAAACTCTCAATCATGTGATCAAACGTCAAAACATTAACACGTTCATCACATGAAAATACTAAGAAAGATTAGAGTATATCATACCGACACTTCAAGTTAGAAGTGTTTTCCGAATTTGATGGCGAAGCCTGCGTAGTGCACCTTATCCTACCGTGACGCAAATCCATCGTCTCCAATATACACAATTTGTAAGTAACTTTGGAGTTCCTACATTCATCAAATTATTAAAGATTAGCAAATTAAACGAATTATTAGCTCTATTTAATTCTAAGAACAATTTAATTAGATATACAATTTTGTAGTCAAACTTATAATTTAACTTACCAAAATAAATATTTGATCCTTAGCACATAGCCAAAACAGTTATTCAAACTTGTATTTAATTAAACAATATACACTCAAGCTTAGCACTTAGCAACATATCAATAGTATAATTCAAAACATAGACTTAGAACAAATGTTTTGAACTTTTAGCACATAGCAAATTATTTAACAAATAACTTTAATCGAGATATGAAAAAGTACATGAACTTATCTTTCGCTTCAATCGTGTAGACTTAGGTCGGGTTGGGAAATATCCAAACAACCAACCATCCTACGTGCACATGAGAGAAGGGGATGAGTCAACAGCAAACACCATCAAGAGGATCAGAAGCTATGGCCGAACACCAAACACCAAAACCGAGATCCAATAAAACTCATGCACCTAACACCACAACACTGTTAGGGTTTTGGACTCAAATACACGTAAGCACTGAGTACTTGAAGTTGGAGAAAAAGAGGAGGAGACGAAGACAGCAAGAGAAGACAATAGCAAGTAGAAGAAGTGTAGTCTGGAGAGTTGCGATCGACCGACCAATTATGCTGAGAATTCTTCGAGTGTACAGGTCCAACAGAAGAGGGGATGGTCGACCGGTCGTGTCTCGGGTTTTGCTCTACACATTGCGGTCGATCGACTTTGACAGCTGATTATTTTTGGGCTTACGAGTTTAGGCCCAATTGCTGGATTTGTGTTTATCTTTTAGGGTTTGCTTGGGGGCTATATGTATGGCTGTAGACTCTAGGGTTTAGATATCTTTAATGAACCAAAGAGAGATTTGGTGAGCCCTTATCATTATTCAACTTCAAGAGGGGATTGTACCAAGTGTTTCAAAGGTGAGAGAGAAAGAGATTGAGAGTTGTAATCACTTTTTTTAATCTTTGTATTTCTTGGGGAATATGAAGTATTAGTTATCTCTGCATATTGATTGTAGAGATATTGCATATATTGTGGTGACTTGTTCTTGGTTCATCTAAGTCTTGGGAGTTTCTATTGCTTGTGGTGTGTTTCCGCTATTAGCACTACGAGTTGTGGGGTAGATTCTTCAACAAGTGGTATCAAAGCAGTTGGTTCGATATGGCCGATAACAAGATGAAGATCGAGAGATTTGATGGGAGTGACTTCGCGATGTGGAAGATTCAGATGATAACATATCTTCATCAGAAAGATTTTAATGGTCCGTTGTTTGATGAGAAGCCGGTAGGTGTAGACAAGAATGCGAAGGTCTTGGCAGATTGGAATCGTCTGGATCAGAAGACACTATGGTAGATTCAGATGGGGCTGAATAGGAAGGCATTATTTCATATCTCGAAGGCAAAGACCACAAAGGAGGCTATGAAGATTGTCACGCCCCGCTTTCCAAAATACGGAATATGAGTACGTAACGTAGGCCTGAATGATGTAAACAACATCTATAAGCTGTACCAGACTAACTCAATTATATGAAGCAACAATCAGAACCACAGAAGAAGATATAATCACATAAACAAGATCAACTTCAATAATAAATGAAATAATCCAAATAATAATATCCAACGTCTGGGATAAAAACAAACTCCGGGTCATAAAGCCCAAAAAAAACAAAGTATAATATCAAGACAATGTTCAAATAAAATAAGTCTAGCAATAAAATAATTCAAGCAGTCAGATTTGGACTCCATCTTCTAGAATCGTTGCTTACCAATTCCTTCAGGTATTGTTCCTCCAGTACCTGTAAATTATTGATCTAAAAAGAAAGAAAATAATGTCTTTAGAGCAAGTCATGGACAGCAAGTAGAGGAAATAAAGAATAATAGGAACATGATATATAGAAAGAAAATGGACAGGATCAAAGTTAAATAGCAAAGTCAAGAAACGACAATCATGTCAAGGGTCTATGTTTAATCATGCATTTAATTAATAGTTTCAATTCAAGTTCAAGAATAATGACAGTATACGGAATCAAGCATGAAATGTCAAATACAGGTTATTAATCATTTTATTAATCCTATCTAGTGCACATACTACTGCGTCCCATTCTACAGGTTCGACGCAAGCACACAGTGTACGCTTTAGACTGATGGTGAATTCATGGTTCGTGTACTCCACCCAGTAACCAGTGTTTAATATTCAATGTCAGTGATTATCAAGCAGTATTTTATGGCCATCAGTACAGGTCAAGTAGTAGGGCCCGACCGAGTAGAGTTTCCGATTGTTCACTACCAATTCATCCCATAATACCCCGGCTTGTTATCATTTTATTTCATCCTATGTGAGCATGCAAGAAGGTGTCAATTTTGTATAATGCTAGGTGTGACTAATTCTACTCGTTACACACAAAACAAGAAGCAAACATATTAAATTAAGTACAAATCACACAATCTGGACAGCATGACGTTGCTGTAAAAAACACATATTACCGCTACTACAGAAAAGCAAATCTGAATCCGTTGGAAATTCTAGAAACTACTATTTGCTAGTTCTAGCAAATATATATGTGACATATAAAAGTTACGGAAACTTGGGTGGAAATCCTATTCTTTTCAGATTTTATGTTCAGGTAGCAAGTTGTAAATTGTGTTCACCTATATGTTTTGGGTCAGAAAAATCATCAATTAAATCTACAAAAATTCAGGGTGGTTCCTACACATGTCTAGTTTCAGCCAAATTTATTTAATATTTTTATTTTACTTTTAACATGTTTAATTAAATTCTGAAACAGAAAGATACGCATGAATTTGTGAATCTGAAAATTCTAACACAGTTGTACTAAAATGATATCTAACAGAATATAACTCAGAATTCAGATTCCTTAAAATTTCTGGAAAATAGATTCATGGGGCTATAATTCATATTCAGAAAGTTATTTCAAAATACAACAGCAACATGGTCGAAAATCTGATACAATACGGAATAAACAGCAGTCTAGAATTTATTTTGATGTGAATAGGCAACAATTTGATCATACAACCCTATAATTCATGCTAATTAATAATCAAAGTGATGCTAGATGTCTAACATGCATAATTTCAATTTTAAGAAGCAATTTCACAGGCATGGTAATCAATTCATCATGTCAAATTCAATCTAACATATTCAGTTCATCAGACGATTCAATAACATGGATCTAGTTATCTTTCATGTAATTGTGCATATGCAATGTACAAGGGGGGACTAGGTTTTAGATCAAAGATGTAGGCACAATGTTAAGAATACATCGGGTTAGCTCGTGTAAATCCTCAATATACTTAACGGAATTTCAAATAGTAGTACAATAAAAGGACTCGATCTACTTGCAGAGATCAAAGAAATCTTGAACAAAACAAATAACTAGTTCAATAAGAGACTTCCTTTTAATTAGTGTATTCGAATATATAGAATAACGGGATGAGAATCCCGACGACGAACCACGAACACGTGCGAGCTACGTGTAAAACACACAACAATTCAAGCCAACACAGCAAAACAAAACAGCAACTACCCTTCTCCTCCACACGAACAGCAAATAGCAACTCAAGATTTTCCCTCTACACAACAGCAAACAGCACAACTCAAGATCTCCCCTCTTCACCACAGCAAAAGATAAAGAGGAAGATGGCGAAAAGAGCAGCGATGACTGGCAACGACGGCGACACCCACGGCGAGGGTGGCGAGAATTGGTGATGGCGGCGCTGCAGTCGGGAAGCGACGATAGTGACCAAGGGAAACGGTGGCACTGCGAGTACTCTATTTCTCGACGAAACAGAGGAGGAGACGATAAGGGAAAGTGCGGGGCTTGGATGACGACGAGGAGGCAAGGGTTTAGCGGTGGTTGCGAGGTGAATAGAGAGGGTGAGGGCGATGACGATGAGGCGACGACGACAACGAGATGGATCCAGGCAAAATGGGTTCGGTTGATGGCAATGGGGACGAGGGTGACGAGGATGAGATGGTGGCATGGGACGATGACAGGGGTGATGATGAGCGGTGGTGGTCAGAGAAGACAGGAGAATGGACGGGGCTTGGGTTTGGGCGGTTTGGGTTTGAAATGAAAAAACAGAGAGAGGGAGATGAGAGCGGCGGGTTGGAGGAGAGAGAGAAAGGGATTAATAAATTAGGGATTAACTAGTAGGGTGTTTATAGGGGATTAAAATATAGGGTTTTGGGTTGCAGGTTAATGGGTTTAAGGTACAGGTTTAGGCTCCAAAAAGAGATGAACAAGCATAAATCAATGAGATGAACATATAGCGGAACAATTCAAACTCAAATCATGAAGAGCAAAATTTGAAATGAGCCAAAAATAGAAGAAAATATTACGGAATGATCAAAAGGGATTAAAAGAACCCAATAAGAGAGAAAATTCTATTATAGAAAGAATCCAGATACAATAATCAAGAAAGAAAAATAAAAATACAATAAAAATCCAAAATAGGAAGATAGGGGTTACAGAGATTCTCACGGATATGTATGAGAAACCGTCGGCATCCAATCAAATTCTTCATTTGAAGAAATTGGTTAATATGAAGTTGAGGGAAGGGGGTTCTGTAGCAGAGCATGTGAACAATTACTGTATGTTTTACAACTAGATGGAAACTGCAGGTTTGAATGTTTAGAGAGGGGTCAGTCATTGTTACTTCTATCTACTTTTCCCGATAGTTATGGTTCAGTGGAACAAACTATTACAGGCACTATGATAGATTTGACGACTCTACAGGATGTGGTGAGTAGCATTCTGAACGAGTAGGTGAGAAGGGTGAGAAACGGAGGATATCTATCATCATCTTCTAGAGATTCCGTAATGTACGTTGAAAGATACGTGGGAGATCTAATAGCATCGAAGAAGAAAGGATCAGAGTAGTTTATCTGAGAGTGGGTCTGATGAAAGCGATGGGGAACATGGGCCTGAGTTCTGGTATTGTCACAAGAAGAGTCACATGATGCACAGTTGCAAGGCTTATATGAAGAAGAAGCAGGAGAAACTGAAGAAAGATACCCCAAAGGAAGCTCAAGTGGGGCTTGTTGAGGATATATGCTTATTAGCTCGGGAGGATTTGGGCACTCAAGATTAGTGTATTGATTCGAGAGCTTCTTTTCATTGCACTCTGAGGAGAGAGGTGTTTAATGACTTCGATGAGGGTTCTTTTGGAGATGTTATCGTGGGAAATGGTCACCGGTGTCCTGTACATGGGGTTGGTACTGTTCGCGTGAACAACAATGATGATCAAAGTGTTGTCTTGCAAGAGACAAGGCATGTTCCGGATTTGAAGGAAAATCTTATCTCAATTGGAAAGCTACACAAAGAGACGCTGTTTACTACAGTTGGTAGTGGGGAGTGCTGTATAGCTGCAGGTTCAAGGGTGATTGCAAAAGAAAAGCGTGAGGGAATGCTGTATTTGCTTAGAGACGTGAGGGGCATTTCTCCTGTTATTGACTATCAGCCGGAATCGAATAGTAGGTTGTGTGGGGTGCAACTGAGTTCTTTCAATTGTGGATGGGAGGTTACTAATTTAGTGGGAGCTGCTAACCATAGAAGTGTTCCTTGAGGGCAAGACGTTACTACTTTGCGAATTGGCAATTGAAGCTTCAAGTCACTCTTGTGTGATAGAAAGCACTGATATCGATATGCCGGGTGTCGATGAGGGTAACCGAATTGGGACTGCAGGGGATGAGCAGTCTGCGGATTTTTTGGAGGTGTCATCCACGGAGGTTTCTAGTGCAGATGGTGCATTGAGAGGCTTTGAACTATGTCGGTGTTGATGGAGATTCTGCGAGTTAGGGAGTCTCATAACATGAAATTCGACACGGGAGGTTGTTTCTCCGGTATTCATGTTCTATGCGATTGGTGGAGCACATCCTTCATGAGGCGATGAAGGGTGGTTGGTGCATTCCACGTGGTGGAGTGGCGGAGGTGCACTTCATGAGAGTGGGGAGTACTTGGGTCTTCCATGAAAATGGGAGATTGACAGAGATAATGCGAGGTAAAGATTGCAATAACTTTGAAGCGTTGTGTATTTGGTCCAAGTGGGAGATTGTTAGGGTTTTGGCCTCAAATACACATAGGCACTGAGTACTTGAAGTTGGAGAAGAAGAGGAGACAAAGACATCAAGTAGAAGAAGTGTATTCTGGAGAGTTGCGATCGACCGACCTGGGGGTGCGGTCAACCGACCCATTCTGCTGAGTTCTTCGAGTGTACAGGTCCAACAGAGGAGGGGAAGGTCGACCGTACGGTCGACCGATCATGTTTCGGGTTTGGCTCTACACGTTGCGGTCGACCAACTTCGGCGGCTGATTGTTTTTGGCTTACGAATTTAAGGTCCAATTGCTGGATTTGTGTTTATCTTTTAGGGTTTACTTGGAGCCATATATATGGTTGTAGGCTCTAGGGTTTAGATATCTTTGATGATCCAGAGAGAGAGAGATTTGGTGAGCCGTTATCATTGTTCAACTTCAGGAGGGGATTGTGCCAAATGTTTCAAAGGTGAGAGAGAGAGAGAGATTGAAAGTTGTAATCTCTTTTTGTAATCTATGTATTTCTTGGGGAATATGAAGTATTCGTTATCTCTGCATATTGATTGTGTTCTTATGAGATATTGCATATATTGTGGTGAACTTGTTCTTGGTTCATCTAAAATTTGGGAGTTTCTATTGCTTGTGGGGATTTTTCGCTATTAGCACTACGAGTTGTGAGGTAGATTCTTCAACAAACACTAAATACCGGATCTAATCCCCCACACCAGATTCAACCATTAAGAATCTTGATTTTGATCAGATCTGGGTCAAACTCAGTGGCGAGATCTGCTCTTCAAACCCCAACACACAACACCCAAATCCTTCAATGAACAAATCGGATCTGGTTAGATCCAGTCCTGATTTTGGTGTGTGCTCTGGAAAGAGGAGAAGGGGTTCACAGGTACGACGGCTGGAGGTGGCTTACGGCGATGTCGATGGCAGTGGTTGTTGCGGCGGCTACCAGCGACGACTATGGCAACTGCTGAACTGAGACTGCGCCTCGAGTCAATGATGTTGGTGACTGCGGATCTGTGACTGCGCCTCGAGTCGACAACGATGGCGACAACGGCAGCGGCGGCACACGACAACGTGCATCGGGATCTGGTGATCCTTTTTTCTTTTTATAAATCTCACAAATATTAAATAAATATCTCAAGATTGTTAAAGATTATGAGATTATGAGATATTATAACAATAGAAATTAGGGTTAATATCATAAACTAAGGTGCTTGAGATATTTACCCTAGGTATCAAGATTGGAATACCTAGACTACTATCACAAGCCAGTATTTATAGGATAAATATTGGTTTGGGTACTGGGTTCTCAACCCACTCAACCCGCGTTCCGATATGCATACAAATAGTACGTGTAACACACGTGTTACCCATAGAATATTAGTACACATAATTAATAATTAACAAAGCACATTAAAAATTCGGTATTAGCTGATTAATATTTTTGGAAGAATGAGTGACATGGAGCTATCTAGAACACTCCTATTGATATGGAAGAAGAAAGACATAACAATAGTTTAGCCATAGGCCATGGAAATAGCGAAGTTTCGATGAATATCAATTGTTGAGACTTACTTATAGAGATAAGCACCAATACCAAAATCAGTTTTTCAATGTATCCAAACCTTCAGCTATAACATCCAAGCCTTGATCCTTAAAAAAAGAATGAAATAATGGTAAGTATATTGATTCCGGATGATTTGGATGTAAGGGAATTAAAAGAACTATGGAAATCTATAACCTGAATTCTGTAGCTATGGAATTGACTGTACTGTATTTGTATTCCAATTAGTAATATGAACATCATAAATTTGCACCAAAATGTAGGCTATATCTCATCAAATCAAACTGAACATGATCATGGATACGGATTGAATATAGATATAAATATATACTCAACAAAAAAACCTATAAAGCTAAAATCTCTAGGATACGCTAGTGACTTCGGCTGGTTTGTACAGTGTGAGGTCTTGTTTGGATCTCTCAAATCCTACATACAAAAAAACCAATCTAAATCTAATAATTGTACTAATCTATCATAAAATAAGATGAATATTTAAAAGTGTTATGAAAATGTATATTTAAATAATACAAAAAAGCCGAGGCCACACTAATAACACAATCAAACTCCTTACAAGCTATTCGATATTTTCAAGTTTCTTGCAAGTGATGATCACAACTAGCTTTAGGCCTGCATTAAAAATATCATACACACATATTCAAACAGCTAAACATGTATATGAATGAAATTTTCAAACACAATCACATACGTTTATTTGGACATCTATCTTTTTAACCTCCATAGTATTAGGTTCCAAATCCTTCTTATCTATTCCTTGAGGTGAACTTCTTCGCATTTCAATCCAATGATCTTCTACAAATATGAGGGTGGATGGAGGTGATTAAGATAAATATATAGGCTAAATCAGCTGAAAATATGAGTTGAAAGATTGTTCATATAATGATGATTTATTTAATAGTTATGACTAATAGATTAATTAACATAAATATAAACCAGCAACTCTTTAATATTGTTTTTCAATCAAAATAAGAATTGCAATTATGGTTAACCTATATTTGCATTTTTCACAGCAATATACTTATATGGGGCGAAGCCATCATGTAACATGGCAGCAGAAAACCTGTAGAGGAAAATAAAAGGAACTGTTAAATATGGAAAGTGAACGCATTCTTAGATGAGAAATGTGAATGAATAAAATTAACGCAAAATCAATAATTCGTGTAGCAGTAGATATGGATGGCTTACAACCAGACTGGGCAGGCCGGTCTGTTTCAGAAGTATAGCCAAACATCATATTGAGTTAGTTTATTGTTGAACCTGGTACAGTAGGAGCTTTTCTTCTATTAAGTTGAAAGGGTGGCTGACGGGAAAGCTTATAAAAAATGATTCTGATAAGAAACAAGAAATTATTTCTTTTATATAGAAAGTTAACATTAGAGCTTGAAGAAGAAGAAATAAAATGTAACTCTAACCTTGGCGACGCTATGCTAATATGTAAGACCTTCTGTATGCTTTGTGCAAGCTTTCCCCACAACCTATAATGTAATACAAAAAACATACTCAATAGACAATAGTATACCATTTAATTTGAAGTTCCATGACATTTCATCAATACATCCTTGTAGACAACTTTTTTTGTATATAAGTGTGCCGACCGGCTAGATGTCCATTCTTGATTAAAAGTTTTGTAGACGATCTAGAAATTCCCCTAGAAATGTAACACCCTAGAATTTTAAATAATGTTTTTGGAATTAATAAATTTTGGTGATTTCATAAATTTGGTGATTTAATAAAAATTTTCTGAAATTTACCTTTTTGCACGTGCAAAACACGTGCAAATATTTTCTTGGGAAACACAAAGTCTAGAATTTTTTTGGAGGACATAATATTTGTTAATGAATAATAATTGCAAATTTTCTGGATTTTATAAATCACTATTGGTATTTTCGCAAATATTGCTAAATGAAGACTTTTTGCAAAAGTGCAACTTTGAGGCAAAATTTTGTATAGTCGATTTTCTGGGTTGCAATTTGAGGCCAGCCAGATCTGGAGGGAT
Source organism: Hemerocallis citrina (assembly GCA_017893485.1). NCBI lineage: Eukaryota > Viridiplantae > Streptophyta > Magnoliopsida > Asparagales > Asphodelaceae > Hemerocallis > Hemerocallis citrina. The sequence goes on along the minus strand of JACEHZ010000239.1, from coordinate 801,791 downwards.
TTGATGGATTTAAATCTTACCCCTTTTGGTTTATCTAACTAAGATATTTCTTAAAAGAATATTTTATAAAATCTTCACAAAAAACCCTAAAGTGAACAAATCCCGACCTATTAAACACTGCAGCCCCCCTGTGGTGAACTCAAACTTTAATTCTCTTAAATATTTTTGTGAATTGGAGGATTGGATCTTGAAGCTTTGCAAAAGAGGAGGAGAAGGTTTTCTTTATTATTATTACCTTCTTCGTTGAATCTTCTTTGAGGTGAGTGATACTTTTTATCCCTTGTTTGTTCTATATTTACTGAATATGATGATTTGTCTAGTAGGATGCATGCTAGGAGATTTTGTTGATGTAGTGAATAATTTTGGATGAATAAGTAGTTAAAGTAAGATCTTCATGAACAAGAATATAACTTGGTGAATGATTGTACACAAAAGATTGATTAAGAATGATAGAGACTTAGTAATACTCATGAAAATTTTGATTTCATCTACACCATGCCTTGTTCGATTGTGTAGAGATTGTTGTTATTGAAATCTGTATGGAACATTATGCATATACATAGATAAGGATGTGTTATGATGCTCTGTTTGATGTTTTGATGAGAAAAACTTGATTCACAATTGGTTTAGAAGCAAATGGTCAAGAGCAAATTGTTTTAACAGGATTGTGAATGTGTATAATGAATTATATAATGGATTTTGGAAGAAAGAATTTTATGTTAAAGATGGGGAAAATTTTTCAAGTCAGTCAAGGTTAATTGATGTGGATAACTTGCATTTCCAGATTTGTCACGATCCAAGTTCAGGATCATAGTTTATGTCCCGAGCCTTTAAATGGTTACTGTTGAGTCTGCATTTTATTTGAGAAGTTTTCAAATATGAGAGTTATGCTTTAATTGATGGAGTGTATGTCCAGGATCATAGTTATATCCCAAACTTTAAATTGTTTCTGTTTGAGTTTGAACTATATACGCCTAATACGTCATGGGTTTCTTTTACAGATAAATTAATATATACATGCATGTTTTCATCTTGAAGAAGCATCATCAGAATACTCTTTTTGTAAATGACTAATTTGTATACAACTTGAAGTTCTTCACCCAAATGTTAAAGTTTTAGAGTTGCTTCATATATACATATACACATGCTTCATTACAGGAAAAGGATTTCTCTTATATCATATATGCATATACATATGCCTCATTACAGGAAAAGGGTTTCTTCTATATCATATATACACATACACAGGCTTCATTACGGGAAGGGTTCCTAAATTGATTATTGATTTTCTTAAGTGAATGTATGGAAAGTTTCTCTTTAATTCTTGCTGTTGAGATTCTAAGACCCCAGAGTTTCCTTCTACATATATATGTATATATGCATGGTTTTCAGTATTTTATCGAGCAATACGTTGCAAATGTGTGTAGTCATATTTAGCCAATTGTTTACCGAGGAGGGAAACTGCAGACCATGTGTCGGTCGACCGCAACACTAATTCAATTACCACATCGGTCGACTGCAGCAACTGCTACTTGCAATTGGACTGCAATCTGTCTACTGCGAATTATGATCCAGTTCTGACAGTCGACTGTCATTGCCTGGTTGTTTCGCTGTTACTTTTATTCCCTCTGAACAAGTGTTTCTTCTAATGTATGAATTAATGATTTCCACTTCAAACAAATGTTTTAGCTTCAGATTTTCAGTGTTTTTTTTCAAGAGTTGGACTTCGAATTGTGATAGAATTTAACTCATGTTTCCATGGTGTTAGGAAGTGAAATGTGTGCAGATTGCAAGAAAACAACGTTCGAGAAAGTTCCGTGGGTTCTATATATCAGTTTAACTGATGTTTGAAATCTAATTTCCTTAACAAACTTCCTGGATTCATATGTATATTGATGTATTTTGGGTTGGCCATCGTTTAGAAGAAAATTCTCGTTGTGGACTAGTGACTTGAACTCGTGAGATTAAAAGAAAGGTTGTGATGATTTTTTTGAGATTTTGAGACTAGAGGTTGAGTGGGACCCTAGTATACCGGCAAATGAGATTTTGTGGTTATGGCTAGTTGAGGCTTTGATGTTGATTAGTTGAGTTAAGTTTGGTAGGGTACACCAACTCTAGGGGAACTGTGGTTAATTAATGAACTTAATAAATATAAGGACATGCACTAGAATGGTGATGTGATGAAATGGGGGCAAACGTTAGTTATGGACTCCAGGATGATCCGCAGAGTGAGATAATCCCCAGTAATCCGGGATGATGGATGAAATAGGCCACAAAATGATCCACGGAGGGGATTGGTCTCCAGCATTCCAAGGACGAGAGCGACGCTCATGGGATATTTGTGCAATGAGGGTTCCAGGATGACCTGCGGAGTGAGATAATCCCAGTATTCCGGGACGATGAATGAAATAGGTCACAGAATGATCCACGGAGTGGGATTAGTCTCCAGTATTCCAAGGGCGAGAGCCGATACTTGAAAAATGTCTAAATCCCGTAGTAGTCATTGTAGTAGGATAGTTGCGTAACGTGGGATTGAACCCTATCAAGTGGAGAGCGATAAGGGCTTGCACTGGACCTATGTATTGTGGGATGCATAGAATCCGACAAGTATGCATTAGTAATCATCATAACCATTGTGTTTTATTGACTTGTATTATGCATGCTTGTTTTTTGTTTTCTTACACTTGACACTTAACCTAGTCACTTGATGATTTATGTTTCATTCATTGTTATTTCATGTCCCATCTGTATTTACTGTGTTAATACGTTCCACTTGTTGACTCATGATTGTATTCTCTATGTTCATTTAAGTTTGTATTTTTCTTGAATATTACTCATACCGTTATGGCTTACCATGTAGTTTTGGGGTTAGGGATATCTCTAGCCTCATGTTTCACAAGTAGGTACCATTAGCATGGGGTTGGGAGCATGTGGTAGAATGTTTAATGTTATTACATATGTTGTAAAAAGATTGCTTGTAAAGAGTAAACTTGTAATTATGGTACTGTGTTGTAAAAAGAATTTTAATTCAAGGTGTGTAAATTCCGTTGTGCTTTGTAAAAGAATTGACGTAATAAAAGTTTTAAATTTTCCTTATATTTGGATACTATGTTTACAATTACAATTGAGGTAGATACTGGGAATTATGTCACGTATTTCTAAATTTATTTATTGAAAATTCAGGGCTCTACAAGAAAGAGCGACATGTAATTGTCCATGACTGAATACATGATCCGGAAGATACACACCAACACAATGAATTATTTGTCCTTACGACTTGTTGATTGTCAAGGCAAAACTAAGCCGTACTAGGAAATGCTTCCTTATTAGTGTAAAGGGCATCCTTACATTTTCTAAAGGCTTAAGAGGGATCCGATGAATAAAGACACTTGTACCAAAGCAGTGACCCGTCACTACTTCTGCATTGATTAAATTTGGAGTGAAGTTCTTACAAATTAATTCCATCTCATTGCAAAGACAAAGTTTTGGATCAATATTTCTCAAAAGCATGATTGGAGCACCTATTTTTAGTGTCAACTTAAGTGGTGGAAGTCCTCCAAGTGCAATCGAATTTAGAAATTCTTGCTGATATAAATTATGTGTATCATTTTCAACCGTGTCAAACAAAAAATATATTTGTTCATCTCCAGAAAATAAACATATTATACCATCATTAATTTGGACAACAGATTGATTGGTTAGAGTAAACAAAGCCCTATCAGTAATATACTTCATGTCATGTGCATTAGAGCTCAAAGAAGAAAAAATTATGTTGATAAAAATTGTTTAATGAGTTTTCACCTTCCTAGGGAACAATCATATCCACTGGTACTCTAATCATTTCACTCTCAACATATGGTTCATTTCCATCGCCAATCCGTATGAGAATTGGAAAAATCAGAATCCTCATTGGCTCGCATATTTTCTGTCAACCAAATAACAATTACATCATTCCAAATTGCAAAATTGACTAAACATGAGTCAATGGTCTGTGCTTTTGTACCATACTGCACAACTGGAAGAATATGTCGAAAATCTCCACCCAAAACCATAAATTTTCCTCCAAATGGCAATTCATTTCCAATTATATCTTTCAGTGTCTTGTTTAAAGCCTTAAAAGCCTAACGATGGGTCATTGTTGCTTCATCCCAAATGATAGCACTTGAGAGACGTAAAAGTTTGGCCTCATCAAATAGGATAGAGATCAAACATGACAAAGTAGAAAATAACTTTATAGGAATCTTGAATCTTGAGTGTGTTGTACGACTGCCAGGCATAATTATAGAAACTATTTCGGAGGATGTCGTTGCTAATACTATATGACCTCTATGCTGCCAAAAAAGAAACAATAGCGATAAAGAAATGTCTTTCCAGTACCTTTAGGACATCAACCAAAAAGACTTTACTCTCCCCATTAACGAATGCTTCTGTGATAAGATTGAATGCATACTTCTGTTTGACATTAAGTTTTTCAATTAAGGATAAATCTCCATCATAAATAGGTATTAACTTATGATCTTCTATTAATTGCGGCATATCGACCTCTTCATTAACATTGATTGCAGGTAAGTCATAATCATCAATGCTTTTGCCGTACTGGTTCGTACTTCACATAATCCACTCATGTTGCTTGCAAATGAATAATCCTCAGACATATATGATTTGAATTGGTCCCAGTGTTACCTTACTCCAACTGGCTCACAATATATCAATAATGTCGTAAAAAGTCTTCTTAGAGCTGATGGCATATGAGTATTGGATTCTTCTAAAAGACAACTGTTGATGCTATTATCGCTCTCCAACAAACCCAACACCTCAGCCACATGCTTAAATGTTGGATATCTAATCTCATTTACTGTAAGTATGTGGTCAAACGATAATGGACCTTTAACATAATTTAGCAACATCCTTAAATAGTAGCGATCACCTTCTCGAGGAGAAATGACATATATTCTACCGATTTTGACGAATAGTATTTTGTCTCTTGCTCCATTTATGTTCTTTGTTCTTCCACCTAAATGCATAAATTTTATCAATAATTAAAAAGCATATAAATGTTATCATTTGTTCCTTTCATAACTAAAAGCATGAACATACCCAGTAAAGATATATTCTAATAAGATTAACTGAAATATTCAAAATGTTTCGATAATTTATACCTATAATGCTCTGAAATTCCATGTACAAATATTTTCTTGCTCCAGGGTCTTTCATTATTTTTTTGTAAAGAACTCTGTTAACATCGTTTGCATTCAATCATCAGCAAGTACATTCTCAATTGACTGATGAGAATAATATAAAACTTGCTGTCGATTCGGCAAGTGAAATTGCAATGGGCGAACCGATGGATACATTCGAGTCATAGGAAAATCGAATATTTTCTAGGCAGCTTCTTGAGGGCATATCCAATGGGCATCAAAATATTGTGATATTTCATCTGTAGCATTACCTGGTTGTATCTGAAAAGACACACGATCGGGTCCTTTGTAAACATACTTATAAATATACTTAAAAGAGAAATTATCTGTATAATAAAATACAAAAAAAATCTATCAAGTGGCTCTCCTTCAGTCCCCCCAAAATCAAAGGCCCAGATCTAACCTCACAAAACACATTCTCTCCCCCCCCCCTCACCCACCCACAAAAAAGTTTCCCCCAAAAACTCAAATTCATATCCCCCCAAAACAACTCATTTATTTATTTAATTATCTCTCTCTCTCTCTCTCTCTCTCTCTCTCTCTCTCTCTCTCTCTCTCTCTCTCTCTCTCTATATATATATATATATATATATATATATATATATATATATATATAGGAAAATGATCGAGTGAGAACTCTTTTGATGAGAACCACGTGAGAACATTTGTTTGGGATATTAGTTGAAAGATCCGAACCGTTCATTTTGATCTACACGACTCAATTAGTCCATGGATGAGAAATCAAGTCATTTGAGATTCATTTGCCCATGTATTGAAGTGTTACAAATTGTGTGGCTGAAAAATCGTGATTTTTTATAGTGACATGATGCATGGACAAATGAATACCAAATGACTTGATTTTATATTTCTAGACTAAATTAGTTATGTTAAACAATGTGAACGGTTCGGATTATCCATAAGATGGATAGGCGTGGGGTTCTCACGAAGCTTATCGTGAGAACGGTTCTCACCAGATCGCTACCCTATATATATATATATATATATATATATATATATATATATATATATATACACACACACACACTAGTAGTTTACACGTGCGTTGCACGTTTTAATAAATATAGTTTTTTAAAATTAAAATTTAGATGTAGTCTTGATTTGAACCTAGGACCTCCTTTATAATAATTATGCATGTTTGTTACATGGGTTGGTAGAATGACAAAATATTTAAAAATGACACTAAGGCCTTCTCCCATTATAATATTTTATATATATATGTATATACTTATGGAAACATGGACTTTTATTTACAACTAATTATTGTCATACTATTCAAACTTGAGCTACATAATTGTTGATATACTGTTATCGTTCTGAAGACGTGCCTACGGCACGTGCCCATGGGAAAATCTAGTACTTGAACAAATTTCAACATTAATATGAAAATTATATATTTTTTCAATAGGAATGGGTTGTAAGGAACCACCCATCTGTTATCGATCAACTGATTAGAGTTCTCCATTCGAGAGATATATCGACCAGTATCTCGTCAGTGATATACATAATATGAGGTCTCTCCTTGCAAAGTTGTCGGAGCAAATTGTTTGGGATACTCTTTTTTGCATTTTCCATATTTTCATGCAAGTTGATTTAGGATTCAAATGCGCAAGGTCCATGAATCATAGGTCTCACCACAGTCTCGTATAGTTTAGGTTCCGCATCCCGATCTGGAATTTCTGCTCTTACTATCCCATCGTAATCATCTGCATAAATGATTTTATGTCTATCATCTAGAATGATTAAAATGTGAGCATGAGGCAATCAGTTCTTCTGAAATTCAATGTCATATACATGTGCAATGACTCTCCCAAGTACTCCTCTGTCAAATATATCTTTCTTAAACTCTTCATGTTTAGAATGAAAGATTCTTGTTGTTAAATCTGGTCTGTCTTGTGGAAGTTGCTCAGGTAGTAATTCCTTGGAAATTTCAATCAATGTTGGATTGCAAGTCATAGTAATGAATAAGTTAGGTTTGCCATATTTTTGCACCAAAGCCATGGAATTTTGATATCTCGGGGACTTCCGACATAAGATGCAGGTGGCACGGTTCTACGACCCACATTTACTACCAAATAACAAATAGTGCAAAATTTAGGTAGTTAATTTACTTATAGAATATTTTTCATATCGTACGATTCGTATAAAAAGATATAATTTACCTACAAATGTTTCGGCTGCATCTTGTGCATCTTGTAACCCTTGGTACATTTCAACATGTATTTCATGTTGATGAACGCGAATCCAACACAACCTCTCTATGTGGCAATTTTAACATAGTTGTCTACTAAATATTGTTGTAGCAATCGCCCACCAAGAAGAAAAGCAGATGTGTCAGTTTTATGAATTTAGGAAAAAATATATTAGAGCATTATTGATAGGTTGATTAATGATTAGGAACAAATATAATAAAATAAAATAGCCAGCCATAGTCAACACCTGAAGTTGAAATGCATAATATTCTCTACATAACACTTTTCGTCTGTCATTATGAATGTAAATATCCCAACCATGGCTCCTGCAAGGTAAGAAAAGAGGATATTGAAGAGGATCATAATACCCTACAGTATCTGAAACATTGTGAAGTTAGTTGGAATAAGTTTCCACAACAATTTCTTTTTCCTGATAGTCATAAGGATTATCCCCAGGAACCCACACTGCAGCAACTTGTGAAGAAGTAGGCAAATGATATTGTCCTTCTGTCCTTCATGGTTTGGTATTTCCTTAAGTATTAGCTTGCAATTGTCGAGATCACAACGTCGTGAAAGACACCACAAATTATGGATATATAGATTATGTGCATGCAGAATATGTTGAAGATTTTTCACAACTGGCCTACTTACCAAATCACTTTCCATTAATCTATTATCAAGTTCATGCTCAGTATCATATATATACAATTGCATATATCGAGGCCTAGAATTATTATGTGGAAAAAGACTACCAATCTTATGGTATATGGCATCCTGAGCACAAAAAGTGTAAACATCCATTCTACTATTTGAAAATTTGTCATCAATGTTTACCCCAATGGAAGTAAATGCAAATATATGGTTGTAAGTACATATAAGTTGTCTAAAAGTTCTTCCTTCTTCAGGCTAATCAAGATAAATGCTCATCAATTCATGATGAACTGATGTTCTCGGCAATTGTAATTTGCCTTTTTGACAACCCAGATCATTAGATTCTTGAAAAAATAATTTTCCTGCACAGTGAGGGCACCTTCTTGTAGGTGATAGATGAAATTGTTGACAGCGAGATGTATCCACATGGTTTCTTGTAGAATTATAGTGCCTCACAATAGTTCGAACTCTTCTTAGCACTTGATTATTTCCAGTTGTTCCTATGTTAATTTTTAGAAATATGACATAATTAAGAAGAAGAAAAACACAGTAGTGGTAAAATAAAATGCTGTATTAATTCATACTTGCATTCATAACAAAAGTTTCTTCATTGTTGTCTATATTATCTATAGTCACACCTAATTAAATAATAGTATTAATACAATGATTAAATGATCATAAACCTTCCAGTAGTTATAGAAATTTTTTGCATGTTTACTATTATTACGATTAAAAAATCAAACAGTTTAGAAATAATATGTTTCTATAATTGAAACCTTCGCTTAATATAGAGTTTTTCAGTATCATTGGCTCGTCGATCCCTTCGATATTGACGAAGTCTCTCCCAATGTTCAACTAGTTGATGTCCGTCCATTCTTGACATTCGATTATGCATGTTTTGTTTATTTCTTGCTCTTTCATCAGCCAATTGTTGCACATTCATATTAGAGCATCGATATCTCTTTGATACTGCCTATGCCTCTCTCTTTGTTCAGCTAATTGATCTTCCGACATCGATAATCGTCAATTTCTAACATATTCTCGTTGTCTTCGTTTATTCTCTTCCAATTGTATTGCAGTCATATTAGCTCTTCTATTTATGTCATACTATCTACGTTTCTTTTTGTTTATCAGGTTGTAATGAGTTTCTGATAGTTGAGGTATTTCAGTTGATGATTCAATTTTTTGGTTATATTGCATTTCTCTTTCATTTACTATTTCTATGTCAATACCCTGTCGTTCATTTGCCATATACAATCTATCCATTTTCCTTGATAGAAACAATGAGAACTTAAAATTTAGCTTTATAATTAAACGAAAAAAACAAAAGGCTGATATAAATAGAACTTTTAGAATGTCAAAAATTAATCTTTTGGAATGTAAAGCAATTGTATGACACCTAATCTCCTTCATCTTATAGTAAGTGTCCAATACGATAAGTGGTTTTTCCACACATGTCCTAAAATAATTTTTAATTTCATATTAGCCTCCCCAAAAGTGGAAGAGAATTATAAGTAAAATTGTGTAGAAGAGAATAAGTCCGTTAGGATAGAAAAATTAATCTAAGAGAATCAGATTGGAACTTCAAGATTTTTTTCTTGAAGATAAGCTTAACACATGCAATTGATGCTTTGATTGATAATTTTAGGGATGACTAAAAGATTAATATAGAAAAAGGGAAAAAGGGGTATGAGTAACTTGCTCATTTAGTAAATAAGCAATTGATGATGTGGCATGCATGTGATTGGAAAATCCTTAAAAGGGTTAGTTGTCCAATGTATCACATGCATGCCACATAATCACTTGCTCATTTATGAGCAAGTTGCTCATATCCCTTTTACCCAAAGAAAAACAACTTATGGGAAACAAATATGGAAATTCAATATTCTTAGACTGTCACATATTTATAAATCAACAATAATCCTTATAAAGATTAGGACTTTATCAAAGGGAAAATTAAGATCTGGCCAGTCATATCGAACATCAAAACATAGTGTTTTTCATAAAGTCAATGATCCCATAATCTCAGATAAACAGTATATCAAATAATCGACCAAAACAAATACCGATTAATAAGATATTAATAGAAAATTTAAAATCTCAATAAAAAAAATTCTACCATGCTGGTAGCGGACACTGTAGCCAATAATAGATAACTATGATAACGAAGTATTGAACATAGAGCTTTTCATCCATAAAGAATAAAAGGGATTAATAACTAATTTTTTTAAAATTTATTCAGAATATTGAATTTATCATTGTTGGGTGCATCAATAGACCTAGTTGCAACGACAAGGCGTAGCGACGGCGCGGCGTGCTGGAGCGACGGTGAGGCGGAGCTAAGGCATTATGGAGCGACGGCACGGTGGAGTAATGGCACAGTGATTTGCTGGCCTGTCAGTGCGGTGGCGTGGGGGAAGGAAGAGACAGTGTTGGGGTTTTTTTAAGAGAGAGAGAGGCAATGAGACAAGGTGGAGTGAGGACGTGGCGCGCCAGAGCGGCGGTGTTGCGGAGCGACAGCACAGCGGAGTAATGATGCAGCAATCCGTCAGCCCATCAGTAGTGGCGGAGCCAGAATTTTCATCCAGCGGGAGCAAAATCATAAAAACCACAAATTTATAAAAGTCTTTAAACAATCACATCACAATCATATTACAAAAGCAATTAAACAAACATTGTTATATTACAAAACTCCCCTACGCGACTTCATATTTTGAAACCTTTTCATGATATCTTCATTTTTGATTGACTTTAACGTCCTTTTCTCGACATATGCAAGCAAACAATCATTAAACCATTCATCTCTCATCTGGTTGTGAAGCGAAGTTTTTATAAGCTTCATAGCTGAAAATGCTTTTTCACTGGTTGTCGTGGCCACCGGTAGGAGTAATGCCAACTTCATAAGTAAATACACCAATGGAAAAACAACATGTCTTCTAGTCTGAACCATTTTTTGAGTCAAATCATTAATTCCAATCAGATTAGAAAACTCATCAGCACGTGTGACATCTTCAAGGTATGTATCAAGTTGGAAACTCAAAGCCATCAAATCAGTAGGAGAAAAATCAACTGGGTAAAACTTTGCAAATTGCAGTAGCTTTACCTTATCAAAAACAGAGAATGAATCTCTTGGATCAAGACAAGTAATGCACAACACCAACTGGGTATTTACTTCATCGAAGCGATGTTTCAACTCTTGAAGTTGTAAGTCGATCACTGCATAAAATATCTCTACACGATAATGATGAAGGTTTGTTAGTTCCTCAGCTGGACGACGTGATCTCCCAGGTGCTACAAAAGTTTCATCCATGTTTGGAAATGAAATTTCATTTTTCTTGCAAAACTCACAAACTTCTTCTAAGAAAGACTCCCATTCGTTTTCTCTCAATTTCTGTAATTGTCTTTTGGTTACACCAACAAGATTGATTGCATTTAGAATGTCTTGGTCCCTTCTCTGTAATGCTTGAGATAACTCGTTACTGATTCCCAATACTGTTCTCATCAAATTCAAATTAAATACAAATTCAAAATCAAATAACTTCAATAGCATATTTGCATCTCCATGTAGGTCATCCTCATCAATAACTTTAGGTACCTCAACTATTGAAGGAAACAAGTGAATTACACTCAAAAGAGTATTAAAGTGTGATCCCCAACGTGTGTCTCCTGAGCGCTTTAGTGTAGCTTCTTGGTTCAATCCTCGCCCTGTTTCAATTTCACCACTACTTATTCCCGCAATCAATCTCTCAAACTGTTTATCCCGAAGAATATCATGTCGTTTAGCTGAACCTCCAACAATATTGTACAATTTGGTAATTAAGTTGAAGAATGTGGCAATAGTCCTATGCTTATGAACAACACCAACAAGTGCTAACTGTAATTGATGAGCAAAACAATGAACATAAAAGGTAGACTGATTTTCTCTCATAATCAAGGTTTTGAGACCATTATATTCACCTTTCATGTTGCTAGCTCCATCATAACCTTGTCCACGCAATCGTGATATACTCAACCCATGATTAGCAAAAAGAATATCAATTGCCTCCTTCAAACATATAGCAGTTGTAGAAGAAACATGTACCGCTCCAAGAATACGTTCAGCGACATAACCTTTTTTATTCACATAACGAAGGCATACAACCATTTGTTCTTTCGCGGATATGTCTCTAGATTCATCAACTAAAATAGAGAACAAATCACTTCCTAGATCATCCATGATTACATTTGTGATCTTAGTTGTTATTGCTTTCACAATATCCTTCTGAATCATTGGGGATGTCAGCTTATTATTCTCTGGAGCATTTTTCAAAACAACCTTTTTCACTTCTTCATTATCTTCAGCATAAAACTCTAGTACTTCAAGAAAGTTTCCCCGATTATCTGATTCATCAGATTCATCATGTCCTTGAAATGGAAATCCTTGACGAAAAAGCAATTTAATAACTTTAATTGAAGCAAGTAAACGCGTGTGATACTCCATTCGGACTTTGTCTGATTGCTTTACCAACTGAACATCTATATGTTGTCTATGATTTATTAAATCAAGACACTTTTTCATGCACGAATTATGAATGCTATTATGACCTCCTACATGCCCTTTGAATTTGTATGACACTTTCTTCCAATTTGTAAATCCTTCACCAACAAACTTGTCACCACCACTTTGAGAACCACTTTCGGGCTTGAACAAATAACAACATAAACAGAATGCATCATCTTTAGACACACTATACTCCAACCAACTCATATTAGGGTGTTCTTGAAACCAATTAGGAAGAAACTTTCTTTTCTCATTACCAAAATTCCTAGAAGGGAAAACATGGAACTTTAGTTGACACGGACCTTTTTGCTAATAATGCCTTCGAATTATCTCTCTATCATTAGCATCAAAGGAATAAATATTTTTCCTATTTTCAAGATCAGATGCAAGTTCATCAATGTTTAGCTCTACACGAGGACGAGGATGACGAACACTTGAATCACCATCCTCCCTTGATTTTCTTTTAAAAAATTTATCCATAACTGTTTGAATATTGTTCAAAAATTAAATTAGTATCAAACAAAAATCTAATTTATAAATCCCTAATTTAGTTGCTACACATTAGAACCTATATATTGAAGTGTCTATATATTGACTCAATTTAGGTGTTGATCAAAGGATATTAATTCATATTAATGATGTTGATTAGTTGTGAAGCACACACTTACTATAAATTTATGGTTTATCTTATTCTTTTAATCAAACTAGAGAAATACATCATAAGGTAGCAAAACATCAGATTAGCTTCCACATCAAACACATCATAGTTTGTTGATACCTTTGTCTCTATGTTGCACATCCGATTGGCTCCCACATCAAACACATCATAGTTTCGATTCATTCTTCCCAACCAATTACTATCACATAATCTATATTACTAAACACTTTCAATAGTGCAATTATTCATATTGCTTAGTCATCAAAATTACTAAGCAATCTGAATAAATTTTCATATGAGATAACATGGACAATCACATGGACAATCAATCATATATGGTATATGAGTAAAGGTCAATTAGAAAATATTGTTAGGAAAGCATAGGTGCTTCAGTGATTTAGTGATGTAGCAATTAGTTTCTTTACTCATATGGTATATGAGTAAAGGTCAATTAGAAAATATTGTTAGGAAAGCATAGGTGCTTTAGTAATGGATATCAATCACATGAGAAGCATCAGAACTTTCTTACTTTTTTGGGATCAAACTTTGCCATAATTCTAAATAAGACTTCATACTGATATTCACGTACATATTTAGGGGCAGCTTATAGTGGTGGCCTCAAGCAACAGCTCCTAACCTGAAACAATAGTGAGTTGAATCAATGAACAATAAAATACAGAAAGAAGAGAAGATAAGAAAGAAAATTGAAATAAAATAGAAAGTCACATTTATGATGCACATGTCAAATAACAATCAAATAATCAATATGATTGAACTTTTACATTGTAAACAGTGGGGATATAAACTTTGCAAACTAGAGAAATCAAAACCTATTTCTTTCACATTTTTACAGTTTAGAATTTAGACAAACCATCAGCTTGATAACCGGTAAAATTTTCCAACATCCCCTTTAGTTATTAAATTCTAAGGAAAATAAACATACACTGTTTGCTAGATAAAATGAGGGAAAACGCAATAGTTTGGTTTTGTGCGATCCCCACTCTATTTTATCGCCATTATGTGACCATCAGACCTTGTGCTGTAGCATTTTTGTTTCTTACTATTTTGGGTTTTTGTTCTCTTTCTTTGGATCAAAAGAAACACTCAAAAGACTGAGAAAGGGAGTCAAATTTACCGATAGAATACTGTGCACACATTCAAAGCAGAGCATCAAATACCCAACAGCTAGATTCTTAGCTATTCATTTTTTTACTTACTTATAATACTTTCTACTCCAAACTACAGATCCTTTTGAATCTCTCATATGTGTATTTTACTGGGTCAAATTAATGATTTTGGTAGCATTTGATTCTTCTTTAAAAATGTAACTTGTAATTGTTAATTGATTCAGTGTGTCGCCTTATATAGGTGATGATGAATTCTAAATGTTTGCCAAATGCCAAACAATTACAGATTCATAACTATCAACACTATTGAACATATACAAGTCCAGTGTGTGTGAACTCTGGAATCATAGTGTTTCAAATTGAAAGTATTTTACTGGGTCAGAACACATCATAGCAAAATCGCTAATTTCTCAAACACAACAAAATTGATCTTTAGTTCTTTACTTTATTACTTACATAATTACATTTTCAAACAAGTGAACAAAAAACCATGGACTCAAACTCAAACAGCATAACAAAAATTCTATAAAAAAAAATTCACTAACCATTGACGTCGACTTGGGAAGGGATTCAGGCAGTCAGGGGAGAGATTGGAGTCCGGGAATCTGGGGTAATTGAGGGCCTGGGCTTCGATTCGATGATGGATTATGATTTACGAGCTAGGGTTTCGGTTCGATAGATGATGAAGCATGGAAAGAATCAAAGAAAGAAAAGAAGAAAGAAGAGAAAGGTAGGGAGCCTAGGGTTTCGGTGGAGTCATGGAGGGCCTGGAGAAGAAAGGAGAGATTGAGAGAGGCTGAGAGCTAGAGTTTCCTTTTCAATTTTGGAGCTGAAAGAACGAAAGAAAGAAATGAAGAAAGAAAGGATGCAGCGATCGGGGGAAAAAGGAGCGGGAGCATGGGCTTCGAGCCTTGGGCCTAAGAGGGGAGCGAATTGGGCTCACTGAGGGGGAGCAGGTTTTTTCTTTATCGGGCTTTTTTAAGCGCCTGGAAAAATCCAGGGGGAGCAGCCGCTCCTCCTAGCCCAATACGCCATCCGCCCCTGCCCATCAGTGTGGTGGCGTGACGGGGAGGAACAGACGGGGTTGGGTTTTTTTGAAAGAGATAAAGATAGAGGGAGAGGAACATGCGATGGAATTTTAGAGAGAGAGATAGAGGGAAATTAATTTGACTGCACAGGTGTTTGACGGATTTGTGGATTTGTAGGGGTTAGTTTGTATTTGTGGTACACGTGTTGATAGATTTACAAATGACAACTCCTCACATTCCATTATAATATTAGAGATTAGAGATACTAATAGGAGAGAGAGTCTACCCCCTCTCTCCTTTATCTATTTTGAAATAGAGGAAAGAGAAAAAAAATAGGGATTCCTATTTAACTAACACATGTACTACGCACGATTTTATTAAAAAACCAAAACAAAATAAAAATCTCAATCCTTCAAACACAGTCCTCTTCCTCTCCCACTTTCTCAATCTCACAAACTCCCACGTCTCTTTCCAAACTCACCCCCATCCCCTAACTTAGAATTAGATTTTTAAGCAAACACAATTCATAAAATTATTTTTATATGATTTTTTTATTCTATCATGTTTACCCTAACTTGTGCTATAATGCATGGTTTATCATGTATAACCTATTTATTTAATGTTAATGAAGTTATAATCTACCTGTTAATATAAATTAGTTGAATTTGCGACATCTTTTCATTCCATGCATTTTTAGCTTTAGTAATACTCAGTTGGATAACATTATGGTTTGGCCGTGATTCTCTAAAGCATCTACTTATATGTGGATGATAATGAAGATTTCAGTAATTATAGTAGGGATGATATTCATAAGTTTTTCCCAATTCTCTCAAGCTTTTTTGGAGTTCTATATAATTTTATAAGTCTCTCAAAACTATTTTAGGCTATACAATTTGCACAGGGTAACAAATTTTTCCTTTATAGAGCCACTAAGAGTCTCAAAAGGGCCAGTTTGGAAGTTGTTGTGAGCCTGTTTTGTGAATTTTTTTTTGAAAACGCGTTTGGTTACGTGTTCAAGGCTGACGTTTTGGGGCCTTTTTCAGAAAAAAAACCCAACCCCCTCTTTTCAGATATCGTTCTCTCTCTCTCTTTTTGGTTACCCCCTTCATCTCTCTTCTTTGACGCCGACTTCAGAAAGAAAACCCTAGACCCTCTTTACTCCCATTTACTCCCATCTTCAAGTATCCTTTACTCCCTCTTTACTCTAATCAAGAGCCGATACTTTCTTCTGCGATTCGCTCTATTTTCCCCCTTCTCAACCTCCTCGACGGTCGATTCATGGTCTGTGAGACCAGATCTGCTTTTACAAGAAGGTGTCTTTGAGAACGTTGTAGTAGAATCACACGCCGGCTGAGGCTTGAATCTGTCGGAGACAACTTCTTGAGCTTTGAAAGCAAGCAAACCAAGGTATGTTTAAAACTGATTTAATTTTTCTGCTTCTGTTTAGTTTTGGATCGTTGTTAATTCCAGATCTGTTCAAAAAAAAATTCCCCTTTTTTAGTGTTTTTTTTTGCCGAAGTACCGATTTGAAGGATTAATTTTTTTTTATGCTGTGATTTGGAGATGATGAGTACTGATCCTCATGTTCGACGTCGATGTGTTAATTCCAGATCTGAATCAAAAAAAATTTTGTTTTTTTAATTTTTTGACCTATACTGAATTGAGGGATAAAGATTTTTATTGAAATGAAATTAGAGATGATGTGTTCTGATCCTACGGTCGACGTCGCTTTTGTTACTTGTGGAAATTGGATATTTCAATTGAACTGGATTAAAGATGGTTGCTGAACTGGAATTGGACATTTTTTTTGAAATGTGATTTTGATTGAACTAGAACTGGATAGTAGACATCATCTACAATTGCTATAGTAACCTCAAAATAGTTTTCCCATTCACTTTTATAGTTGAGCAATTGATGATTGTTATTTTATATTTATCGTTTCTGTGGCTAATGAAGATGACTAGTAAGGGAAAGGAGATTGAGGTGGAGAGTGATATTTGTCATTTGGCCAACATGTAATGTACGTATATTTGTGGAAATGATGGAGGCGGAGGTCGATCGAAATAGTTTGAAAAGTTCGACCTTTGAAGCCAAAGTTTGGCAAAAATTTGTGGGAAGTTTGAATCACATGTGTAACCGTACATACACGATTAAACAATTAAAAGATAAACATTCCCAACTTAGGCTGCAGTGGAGGGAGTTTCACAATTTGAAGAATCAAAGTGGTATGGGTTGGGATGAAGACAACCATACAGTCACTTGCGAGCCCGATGTTTGGGACATATGTCAAGGTTCACATATAACTTATTTTTTATGCAGTGTGTGATTATCATCGTAATATACTTATTCATGACTTTAGTACTTGTAAACTAACAACACATAATAATTTTTGAATAGGCACACCCTAATGCTAAACAATTCAAATCAAAGGGTTTGGCCAATTATGATGCTTTGACCAAAATTTTTGGTAAGTCTACTACCCAGGGCTTACTTTCTAGGGCTTCAACTCAAAGGGTGTATGACTCCGATGAGGAATGGAGGGTCAACTTTGAGTTCACCCACCCCACCCCCCCAATGCACAACATGTAAATTTGGTTGATGATGATGATTACGAACCAATACATTCGGGGTCTCACAAGAGACGATCTGGTGGGTCGAGCGGTCGAGCAACAAAAAGCTTGAGAATGGATATTTATATTGATGCCAATACCGAATCACATATTGCAAGAACTGAATATTATAGGAAGAAAATTAGCGACCGGAGTGATCGCTCGAATGCAGAAGATCAGTTCTCCATTGACAAGTGCATGGAAATAATTAATGAGATGGGGGGGGCTTGATGAAAAAAAGCTCGGTGTGGCAATGGACAACATAGTTGCAAGCCATAACTGGCGTCGTGGCTTCATTCTTATGAAACCGGATCTTAGACCCATGTGGTTGGCCAATCTTTCGAAAAAGTGCTATTTTGTTAAAGTGGATCCAACCCAATGTATTGTTTAAATGTCTTACCAATTTATTGAAATATTTCTGTATGCGTACATTGTGAATATGTAATGGCACAGTGTGTTCGATTTTCTATGGTAACGGTTTAATTTTAGATGCATTTGCCTTCACTAGCTGTTGTTGTTTTTGTTTTTTTTATTTAACTTTGCTAGATATGATAAAATGTTGGTGTAATTGTTTATATGACCTCCACTATTTTGATGAAGTACTAAAATTCGAATATTCTTTATGCAAATGTATTCTACTTTTTCAGAGTTCAGTACTATTGCACTTGCTACCATACTGATGGACTTGTCAAGTGACACATCAAGTTCTGATAGTGACGGGATTGATGACTTGTTGGGACTTCAGTCGCTAGAAAAATTGTATAAAAAAAGTCCCCATTTCACTTCTAAACTATCAGGCAGTGAATATCTACAAGAATCCTAGATGGCCCACCGGATAAGTGTATTCGCATTTTCCGCATGAATCAAGACTGTTTTTTGGCTTTGTGTCAATTTATAAAAATGGCAACTACCTTGAGGAAATGCTCGAGGAAATACAACATAGGCATGTCTCTCTTAAGGAAAGTGTTGCCATTTTTTTGTACATTGTCGGTCACAGTCATAGAATGAGAGGGGCTGCTGATCGGTTTCAGCACTCATTGGAAACAATCGAATGACATTTTACTGATGTGTTGAAAGGTTTGGCAAGAGCAGCAACAGTTCTTATTACTCCCCCAAACACGACACATGTACATGAAAGGATCAGTAGTTCCACAGACTTTTATCCATGGTTTAAGGTATTTTGTTACCTTCATAATTACCACCATATTATTCTAATATTTCAAATGTGTTCAATAAAGTAGTATGTTTCTTCTTCAATAATGTAGGGAGCTATTGGTGCTGCCGATGGCACATTAATAAATGCTTGCGTACTCGCTAGTCGACAAAATACTTGTCGTGGCCGCAAATGCGATATATCTCAAAATGTGCTGGCCGTTTGTGATTTTGACATGATGTTCACTTTTGTTTATGCGGGTTGGGAAGGAAGTGCTAATGACTCCTGGGTAATACAAAGTGCATTAACAGAAGGATTGTTGCAAATCCCTCCCGATGATAAATATTACTTAGTAGATTGTGGTTACACAAACATACCAGGGTTTTTAGCTCCCTACCGTGGGGAGCCATATCACTTGCAAGATTTAGAAGGGCCTAACCATGCACCAACCCAATATAGACAAATTTTCAACAAACAACATGCTAGGCTATGAAATGTCATTGAACGAACCTTTGGTGTATTCAAAAAAAGGTTTCCCATATTCAAGTATATGACCAACTACATGTTCACAATGTACTTGTTCATGGCTTCATTGTGCTATTCCAATATATGGTTGTAAATGCTTTTCTTTCATTTGAAGCCGATCTATTTGATAAACACATCTAAATTTGATTTAAGTATGTTGGCTATGATGAAATTCACACATTGTATTTAGCGGCATGTGCCCCCCCCCCCCCCCCACCCCACCCCCCCTTCACAAACCTACTAGTTTTGTATAGTTCTGACTATGAAATGAACACCCGCAGTGAACCTCCATCAAAATGAACATACTTGGGGGTGATTTGTATTGACCCTTATGGTTTATGTTAAGCAAGATGGGTTATTATGTGGACTATTCATGCTAAATTGATTGAATGCTTTTCATACTTAACTATAGGTGGTGGAGAGGGTGGACAGTTGATTAGATATAGTTGGCATGGCATAATAATGCAGCCCTATACTAAGCTTGATGCTTTATTTGAACAAATGTTCTATACAAATGTGTTCTGAGCCTATGACTAATTCATTCCTCTAAGAACACATGATTGGTTCAATGGGATGGGATGCATACATACAAAATCAAATATCTGATATGCATTAACCTTTGTCCGTTTTGGATTTTTATGAAAAGAGAAGCAAAAATTTTCTTTCAGAAGTGGGTAACCAAACGCTTTTCATGTAAAAAATTTTCATCTTATCATGATAGTTAAATAGTTGTTTATAATGCATCTTCAACCTTGTATGATTTCGTCGCTTTATTTTCATTCTGATTGTGGGATATGTCACGGGTATTGATGTTTTGTTTCCATGGTGTACTGATGTATTTGCAAGTTGTACTTGGACGTTAATGTAGTGCAGTTGGATGCATGCAGTGTTTTTTTATGCAGTGCACTATGATACTTTAGATGAATGAATGGAGTTTTCTCCTGACATGAACTACCTTTCGTTTAAATATATTTACAAGTATTTTTAACATATATGTCGTTCTAGGCAATGATGAAATATACTATCAATGAAAAGGTTCTGTGTCCACCCCCACCTACCATCATGTGCCACTGATCAATCTGGATATGATGGATATGGTATATTCTGATCCAGTTTTTTTTTATTAACGTAAACAGACAAAAATTTTATGATGATATATTCCCATTATACTGACCCAATGAATGATGTATTCAACTATGGGTGACGGATGGGGTGGGCACATAATTAGTAGTAGTTGGCATGGCATTTTAAAAAATGCAGCTCTACACTAATATTGATGATTTAGTAGAACAATTGTTCTATGATAATGTGTTTTGAGCCTACGACTAATTGGGGAGATGATGAAGATATATTCTGATCCTATATAACCTTGTTTTGTATTGAAATTTTATTTCATACACAGTTATAAATGAAATACATGCTACATTTTGTTACCTTCTACTAGCATTAGAAGCCATCATCACTCGATTCTTATCAGGCTCATGTGAGAATTTTGTGACTGTTTACTAGTATTTCAAAATATGGATATGATGATGCTTTATTCTGATCCTATATACTATTTGGAGTAATGACAACTGATGTTGCTCATGACATCTTATATGTCCACTCATGGATTGTTTAAGGTATCTTTTTTGCTTTATAAGGGACTAAGGATTGAGTTTCACAATGGAAAATTTCCATACAGTACACACTGTACTTCGTGTGATGGGTTTTGATGCTGATATTACTAGCTGATGGCACATGAATGCTTGTGATGGCTTCTTCTAGCTTTATGAAGTAGTAAGGTATTATTTTCACCAAACAAAATTTCCATATTGTGGACAAGAGGCTGCAGTGATGGGTTTTGATGCTGCTTATGGTAGGAGATGATGATCTACTGATCGATTGTGGTGGGTTTTTTTTCGCTTTATAAAGGGTTAAGGTTTGAGTTAGGCAACTATGAAAATATCCATATTGCATACTGTGTACCTTACTGTGATGGGAACTGATGCGGCTTATGGCAACTGATGACTTCTCAATGCTTATATTCCACAGTACTACCTGGTTTATAGGGAAGTAGTGTATGGTTTTCAATTTGGATAATTTCCATCTTGTACACAATGTCCTGCATCCGATGGGTTTTGATGCTGCTCATGGCTACTGATGGGTTCTGCTCAAATGTGAGAAGGTTTTCTTCTTACTTTATAAGGAATTAAGGTATGATTTTCACATTTAAAATTTAATTCTTATTACTATGTTATAAAAGTGAATGTGTTCTGTGTCAATGTGATACTATTTCATGGTGGGACAAAAAAAGTTTGCTATGTACCATTTTCTGTGCCTCTCATGAATGTGGACATGATGGCCTCTGATCCAATTTACCTAAACCACCGAATTCTTCCTTGTTTAGAATTTCATACTGTGTACAATATCTTCCTGTCATGGGATCTGCAGTTGCTCATGGTTTTTGAGGGTTGCTGATGGATTGTGATGGCTTCAACTGATGGTTTTAACTTTTGGTTACATTCCTTTTAACAGCTGATGGATACTGATGCTTGTGCTATGCTTGTCATGGATTCTGATGTTGCTCATAACAGCTGATGGATACTGAAAGTGTTGCAATGGCTTCTTCTTGCATTGTAAGGGTTTAAGGTGTGAGTTTCAATTTGTAAAATATGGATACGGTGTACAATTACCTTCCTATGATGAGTTCTGATGCTGCTAATGGCATATGATGGATACTGATGGATTGTAATGGGTTCTTTTTGCTTTGTAAGAGGTTAAGGTGTGATTTTCACATTATAAATTGAAGTCTTGTTACTATGTTATAAATTTTGAAGGGTTCTCATGCTTGTGATGCAAAATTGATGCTTGGGCCATCTCAGTTTGTGAAATAAATGTAACCAAACACAAATTCTAATGGATATTTTGTACATGTTCCTCTCATGAATGTGGACATGATGGCCTCTGATCCAATTTACCTAAACCATTGAATTCTTCCTTGATTAAAATTTCATACTGTGTACAATACCTTCCTGTCATGGGATCTGTAGTTGCTCATGGTTTTTTAGGGTAGCTGATGGATTGTGATGGCTTCAACTGATGGTTTTAATTTTTGGTTAGATTCCTTTTAACAGCTGATGGATACTGATGCTTGTGTTATGCTTGTCATGGGTTCTGATGGATACTGATCGGTCGCAATGGCTTCTTCTTGCTTTGTAAGGGGTTAATGTGTGAGTATACTGTGTCCAATATTTGCATACTGTGTCCAATATCCCTCTGTGGTTGGGTTGTGATGTTGCTCATGGCTTCTAATTTTTATGATGGATTCTGAAACAATCTGATGATTTATAACGGATTGAGAATGAAGTTTCACTCTCATTTATTAACCGCTAATTTTTTTCCGCTCAAAATTTGTAGATTACAATTGCTATATTAGCCGACTCTTACACAATTCAGATAAAACTTTGCATAGTCAAAAGCTTGCCAGTGATGGGGAGATACGAAGAAGAAACAAAAAAAAAATTTAAAGCGAAGAAAACTTTGCATAGTCGCACGTTGCTTGTTCGTATACTTGTAGAACTTTGCTCTGTAACTGCAAAGAAAAAAAATTCATAAGAAAACTAATACAAATTGATTAAACATACACCGTTTATAAGCTCACTGTCACGAAAACTGCAAAAAAAATAATTTTATAATTTAATTTTAAACCCAAATGCCTTTTCTAACCACATTATCCAATAACTATTTTTTGATAAAAGTTCAGATTATTTGGTTTATCCAACTGCATTTTATACATTCATTTTGAAAAACAGTTTTTCAAAAAAAATTTATCACCAAACAACATTTTACAGTCTAGTTTTAAGAAAACAGTTTTCAGAAAAAATTATTACCAAACAGGTTTTACAATCTCATTTTCAGAAAACAGTTTTCAGAAAAAATTACTATCCAAACAGCTTTTACACTCTCATTTTCAGAAAACAGTTTTCACAAAACAGTTTTCAGAAAACTGTTTTTAGAACAACTATCCAAACACACTCTCAGTATCCCCTTGGAATATAATACATCATCAATTTTTTATAGTGTTTAACCAACTACAAGAATTGAGGTTCTGACCCTATAAAGTTTTGTCTTCTATTCTTAAGTTCGACAGGAATTGTAGGGTGTGAAATAGCAAGAACGAAACCTTAAAGTTCTGTCTTTTAACAAATCATGTTCCTCCTCCAGTTTGACCATAAGAATCAGATGATGACAGAATTGGAGCGATGCCGAAAATACCAAGCAGTCGTTCTCAAGTATGATTTCAACCATGACGAGGAAGATGGAAAATCATTTTTATAGTTAGAATGCATCTGCGTAGGGGTGGCATCAGGGTCGGGCTTAGCCCGTGCCTGGCCCGGCCCGCCCAAAACCAGGGCCAAACCATTGGCCCTTGTTGCTGTCTGAGATATCTAAATAGATAGATAAACTAGGCATAAATTAAAAACCTCGCAAGTGAACGAATCGTTTACAGAAGCGTAGTGAAAAGCAAGGGTCGATCCCACAGAGATTGTAGTAATTAACTCACTAATCAATAATCCGAAATGTTTGTCATAAAGTTTGTTCTAAAAGTATGTTTTGAAAGGAAATGAGATCTAGATCAAGTAGTCCTCAATTTGAATCACAAAATATCTATTGAATTAGTTGGGCATGATTTCCACCTATAGTCAAGAATGCTAAATTAACTTCTAAACTACTCTAATCACTCATGTTTATTCATTTAAGGGCATGGTATCTGTTGCCGCTAAATTTGGTGTGGGGGCACACAGATAGAACTTGTGGATTCTTGGGGAAACTGAATAGAAAAACCTGTGTACCTATTCCGTCGGGCGTCGATCGTCGCTCCGCCGTGCACTTGCAAAAAGTGCGAGACACCGGGGTTGTTCCTGGCGACGCACCCTCCGACGCTCAAGTCAGTAATCTAGGAAGACTATGAATGAGCACAAAAACTGGTGAAGAGTTGATTACCTCTTAATGGAGATGGGCGGGGGGTATTTATAGGCGCCTTAGGGAACGGATTAGGAATGTAATCCTTGTGATCTGATATGGAATATCCTTCCTGTGAACAGATTAGGAATGTAATCTGATAAGGTATATTCCCTGTAATCAGATAAAGAATTTAATCCCAAATCCCGGTGAAAGGATAGGCACGAATCAGGGCCGTTGATCAATAGAATCAGGAACCCTAATTCTATCCCTTCTGAGCTGGGTTTGCTGCGGGTTGAGACCCGTACCCGATTAAGGTGGATCCGTTCGCGGGTAAGTGGATTTTCGGGGAAGATAACCAGTACCCGCTTCAGACTAGTCAGAAGGCGAAATTACCGCTCTACCCCTGTGCCTCAAGATTCGTGATCCATCTGGACGGTTCCGATTTAACCCAATTTTTAGCCATATCACGAGCCCCCCACTCCTAAAGACTGAGTTCGATCAGCCTTTGAGGAGTAGTTTAACTGTTTTAATGGCTAGCGGAGCTGTATCGGAGTCCAAATGGAGGGTTTCGAAACTTAAAGGGGGTAGTAATGTGTTTTTGGAGTTGCAATCTGGTCTTAAGCATCTCTGAGTGTCCAACGGTCTTTATCTACTTTTTCGGTTTATTTATTTAATTTTGCGATGTGTTAACCAGTCGTCCGGGGGCCCTCACGATACATTCTAGGGAATAATTGTTTGTTCAGGGGTTCGAAAATATCACCCCGAATTTATAATTATTTTCTAGATTTTCCAGTGAATTTTCCCGGATTTTTTGTGATTTTTTCGCAATTTTTAAATAAATAAAACGATTAAAATAAATTAAAACTGTTTTTAAATACCCATTTATGACGTGGCGTCATCAGAGCCCTTGATCAGAGCGCAGCGTGATTTTCGGAGAGATCGAGTGGCCCCTGTTCTTCGGTTCGCTTTTTCGCCGTATGTGAGGTTCGGTACTCCGGCACTTCGGCTCGGCGTCTCGGCACCTCGGTTCGGATGGCTCGGTGCTTCGGCTCGGCGGTTCCGAAGTGCGTGGCATCATCTGAGCCGTCTATCTCAGCGCGGATCCCCGTAAAGCGCTATCTTGTCGTTTAGTGGACGTGGCCAAATCTGTACCGTCCATCATGACGAGCGCGCTTTTTGACAAGATCCAACGGCTGATATGGGTCGGAGCGATTTTTTGCCATATACGAGGGTCGGTACTCCGGCTCGGCGTCTCGGCACCTCGGTTCGTTGGGTCGGTGCTTCGACTCGTTGGGTCGGTGCTTCGGCTTGACGGTTCCGAGGTACGTGGCATCATCTGAGCCGTCCATCTCAGCGTGGATCCCCAAAAAACGTTATCTTGTCGTTTAGTGGACGTGGCCAAATCTGGACCGTCCATCATGACGAGCGCGCTTTTTGGCAAGATCCAACGGCTGATATGGGTCGGAGCGATTTTTTGCCATATACGAGGGTCGGTACTCCGGTACTCCGGCTCGGCGTCTCGGCACCTCGGTTCGTTGGGTCGGTGCTTCAACTCGTTGGGTCGGTGCTTCGGCTCGATGGTTCTGAGGTACGTGGCATCATCTGAGCCGTCCATCTCAGCGTGGATCCCCAAAAAATGTTATCTTGTCGTTTAGTGGACGTGGCCAAATCTGGACCGTCCATCATGACGAGCGCGCTTTTTGGCAAGATCCAACGGCTGATATGGGTCGGAGCGATTTTTTGCCATATACGAGGGTCGGTACCCCGGTATCCCGGCTCGGCGCATCGAAGTTGACTGGCCGAGGCACAAAGTTGTGTTTTGGAGGAGGTGCTTCCTGAGGGGTCACCTCCTCGGCACTTAGCGGCTCGGTGGCTCGGCTGAGCTGTTCGGTAGCTCGGCTGGGCGAACCGATGGCAGGCAGCAAGGAGGGACGCGTGGCTGGATCTGGACGGTCCATCCTGACGCGCATCTCGAGGATGGGGTTCAGATCACGAGAAAACGCTATCTTGTCGTTTTGTGGGCGTGGCACGATCTGAACCGTCCATCAGATTTTGTCGCGAGTTTTAAGGAGATCCGACGGTGACTTCGCCTCGGAGCGATTTTTTGCCATATACGAGGGTCGGTACCCCGGTATCCCGGCTCGGCGCATCGAAGTTGACTGGCCGAGGCACAAAGTTGTGTGTTTTGGAGGAGGTGCTTCCTGAGGGGTCACCTCCTCGGCACTTAGCGGCTCGGTGGCTTGGCTGAGCTGTTCGGTAGCTCGGCTGGGCGAACCGATGGCAGGCAGCAAGGAGGGACGCGTGGTTGGATCTGGACGGTCTATCTTGTCGCGCATCTCGAGGATGGGGTTCAGATCACGAGAAAACGCTATCTTGTCGTTTTGTGGGCGTGGCACGATCTGAACCGTCCATCAGATTTTGTCGCGAGTTTCAAGGAGATCCGACGGTGACTCCGCCTCGAAGCGATTTTTTGCCATATACGAGGGTCGGTACCCCGGTATCTCGGCTCGGCGCATCGAGGTTGACTGGCCGAGGCACTGAGTCATGTAGCCGGGGCGTCCTATGGCTTTCTTGTAGGTGGCCGAGACGTTGACTTGGTATTTTTAAGTTTCTCTTGCTCTGAGTAGGCTCCGTATTTTTTCCGCTTCCGCCTGTCGCTTTGGCTCCCTGTTGGGCTTTTTGCGTTTCCCAAGGAGGCCCAACTTGGAGGGGTTAAAGGTGCTCACTCTTACTCTCAAAGCTCACTTCTCACTTTTAACTCAAGTTTTTTACTTTCGTTCTCTAAGTGCTCTGCTAGCGGCGATTTCCTCTCTAAGGCGTTTCCGTTAGCTGTCGTGTGGGCCAGGCGATTTCCGGCAAGAGCATTCCGACAGTAGACGTCACTTCAAAAGGTCAGTTTACTTAGTCTGAATATTTTTCCTAGAGATGTCTCGAGTAGATTCGGGGAGTGGGGCCTCGTCTTCGGGCGACGAGAGTGCCGAGGAGAGGAGGAGGTCGGAGATTAGGAGGAAGGGTAAGCAAGCCGCTGAACCGTCTGTAGTCGAGACGAAGAAGGGGAAGAAGAAGAGGAGGGTAGAGGCTCAATCCCCCATTGTGGAGGTGATTATGGAGAATCCGAAGCAGGCAGGCGAGATAGGTCGGTATCCTTCCGTCCTGTCCGGTCACTCGGGGGTCAGGCAGTACCAGGGGGACTTGCTAGAGAAGGCGATCTATGGGAAGTCCAAGATCGTCGAAGAGCCCAATCCGGCCCTTGTCACCGAAGCAGATGAGCTTATCACTTTGGTATCCGAGGAGGACCTGCTCCGGGTTAGGAGGGCCTTCGCTATCCCCCCGGAGTACAAACTGATTCTTCCAGGTCCCGGGATACGAGCGAATTCTAAGTTGCCGTCTTCGGACATGTGCATGTTCGACGTTGACTCGTTTCATGCCGGGCTGCGTTTCCCTCCGCACCCATTCATCCTCGAGATCCTCGGCTGGTATTGCCTCGCGCCAACCCAGTTCATGCCGAACACATGGCACCATGTGAACGCCTTTATGCTTCAGTGCTACCGAGCCGAGGTGCAGCCGGATCTCACGGTCTTCCGAGGAATGTATCGAGTAAACCGTCAGCACAAGACGGAGTACCGATACTACTTGGGGCCGAGGAAGGGTGTCAAGATTGTAGAAAACCCTGACTCGATTAAGGGTTGGAAGGAAAAGTTTTTTATAGTGAGGGGCGAGGCGATCAGGCCCATCCCGACCCGTTGGAAGGTGGAGGTGCCGAATTTCGCACGTGCCGACCCTGTTTTGTCTGATGCCGAGGAAGAGGTGGCGAGGAGGATAATGGCCCTTCCGATACTGAGTTAAAGGGATTTGACGGAGGAGGTGTTGTTCGGGTGCGGCCTAAGCCCCATCAACCCAAGTATGCTCCTGACATCTCGTTTTTTTTTATTTTTCTTCTAAGTTTTCGGTTCGGGCTGCTGACTCGTCCCCCCCCCCCCTCTTTTTTTTTGACTCGTTGCAGAAGCAATGAAGATCGACTTCAACTCCATGATGGCGGACAGGTCTAAGCTGGCCGGGAGGAAGAAGAGGAAGAGGGCAGCTGCGACTGTTTCGTCGACCCCGGCACCTGTCGCCTCGACCATCTCTCCGCCTCCCCTGCTGTGGAGGTGCCCTCGGAAGTTATCGTCGCCGAGGAGCCCCCGTCTTCTTCGGTCCCTGGCGTGATCGAGGGGATCTTCGATGTGAATGCGGCGCTGTCGATCGAGGCACCACCGCTGACCTAGGCCGCCGAAGAGATCCTGACGGAGCAGCACAAGCAACTGTTTGTGCCGAATTGGCGAGTGAAGAACCATGACGGGTTCCTCGGCAATTCGCAGATGTCAGTGCAGGTCGTCAAACACTTGGCGACCCCGAAGGACAGGGCCACGCTGAGGGCGGGGACGGTCGGTGATGATACCTATGAAGTCGCCCGGTCACTCATTTCGGTAAGTGTATTGCAAATTTCTCTAAGTCTGCAACTCGGCATGTGTATTAGTGACTGTTGTCTCTGTAGGCCACTTGCCACTTCGGCCACCTCCTCGAGACATTTGCCGCGCAGGAGAAGGAGCTGAGGTCCGCCAGCGACAAGGACAGGTTGGCGAAGGTCGGGGCGGTCAAAGAACTTGAGGCCGAGCAGAGGAGGGCTGAGGCCTTGGAAGTCCGGGTCGCGGATCTTGGGTCGGATTTGGAGAAGGCCAAGGAGCGGCTCGACGCGGAGTCTGCCAAGGCCGCCAAGGCTGCCGAGGACTTAGCTGCGGCGCTGAAGTCCTTGGCCGAGGAGAGAGCGGAGAAGGAGGCCCTGGCGACGAGGATCCGGGCCGAGGTGGAGAAGGAGGTCGAGGAAGAGGCGAAGAAGCACATGGCCGAAAATATGGAGAAGTCCTATCAAATGGCCCTCGACCACGTTCAGGAACGCGTCCCCGGCTTCGAGCGGGTCGGCTATCAATTGTTTCCAACACCGACCTCGGACGATGAAGGGGAGGAAGGCGAAGATGGCGAGGCCGAAGGCGAAGGCGAGGAAGGACGGGAAGGAGAGACTGTAGGGGACGGCCAGGTCAAGGGACCCTCCGCCGATGCACCTGTGGCTGACGCGTCAACGAAGGTGGACCCTTGATCCCCTCAGTTTTTGTAGTTTTTTTTTTTTTTTTTTTTTTTTTTTTTTTTTTTTTTTTTGGTGTTTCGATCGTTGTAATGCCTTTTGCGGACTGGCCACCGCCTTTCAATGAATGAAAAGTATTTTGACTCCGGAATTTGTCTAAGTATTTGGCTCGGTAATGAATGAAAAGTATCCAATGCTATCTCTTTCTTATTTCAGATTGCCGAGCCGGCTTGTAACACTTCGGCCGAACAGCGCCGAGCCGAGCCGTTTAAGCGATCTCGGGAGGATCGTCTCGAGGGTGAGGTTCACTTGACGAGGAAAATACTTCATAACTTGGAGATAAGGCATAGCGATGCTTTAGTTGAACTGCACCACCTGCGAATAGTCGAGGCCGAGCTATCTGCTAGGGAAGAGGAACTGGCTCGGATTTCAGCCGAACGGGACGGCTTGGTGAAGAAGGTGGAAGAGTTGCAGAGGGTGACTGTCGACAAGAGCATCGAAGTGACCCACTTGCGTCGCGTTATCTCTGACAGCGCCGAATACCCCGGTTCGGCGAAACTCCCTCGGTTTAAGGTGATAGTAAATGATGACACTTTGAAGGATCGCATCGTCGAGCTGGAGGAAGAAGTCGCTCGGCTCAAGCCTCAGCCGGTGAGGGCCAACGTCCGGAGCACCTCGTGCACCCGCGAGGAGATCGAGCGGGGGATCACGTTCTATCAAGCGGCGAGCCGGACTCCCCTCGTAGGCAGGTCAGCCGCCGATGCCCAAAGCGGTGTGGCGGTGTCTTCAAGCGGTGCTTCGGTAGGAGTAACCGTCAGAGTTAGTGGTGAGGAGGCGTCTCGGTTCGTCAGCCTAGATTCGAGCTCGGAGGTCAAGAAGCGTCGACCCAAAGTGTCTCTAAAACGGAGCATTCCCCTTCCTCGGAAGTAACGGGCTGGTCGTGTCCTTGTGTTGTAATCCTACTTGCAAGTTTTTGCTGTTGTAATCCGCTTTGTAACTTTTATCCAAGTTATTAATGGAATTGGAGTTGTTTTATCTGAATTGTCCTCGGCTGTCTTCTTATCTGTGCCATGTTTGTGCCGACTAGGGTAGGCTTGAGACGAACCACGAGGCTGGTGTTCGCTTCGCCGAACTCCTTGGCCTCGAATTTTCCTTCTTCGCTGTGCTTATGAGCTATCGGCTCGGTTTGGCTGCTTAGGGCGTAGTTGCTTTTTGACTATGCCCACGTGGCTTGACCAGAGACGTCTGACGTTCGCGCGGATCTCGAGGCGGGTCCGGTTCCCAAGAAAACAATATCTTGTCGTTTTGTGGACACGTGGCTGAACGAGATCCGCTCATCACGCGCTAGCGCACTTTCTGAGGCGATCTGACGGTGGCTTCGCCTCGGAGTGATTTTTTGCCATATACGAGGGTCGGTAACCCGGTACCTCGGCTCGGCGCGTAGTTGCTTCCCGATTGCGCCCACGTGGCCTAATCAGGGACGTCTGATGTTTGCACGGATCTTGAGGCGGGTCCAGTTTCCAAGAAAACACTATCTTGTCGTTTTGTGGACACGTGGCTGAATGAGATCCGCTCATCACGCCCTAGCGCACTTTCTGAGGCGATCTGACGGTGGCTTCGCCTCGGAGTGATTTTTTGCCATATACGAGGGTCGGTAACCCGGTACCTCGGCTCGGCGCGCGAGGGCTGTGATTTGTACCTAATCCTGGCCCGACCGAGGGTGAGTCGGAAAGATTGGGTCAAGTCGTCGGAGAGATCCGATCGTTGGATTAGTTTAGTTTGGGGGATGCGGGAGCAGTTTCGAATGGCGAGCTACTTCTATTCCGCTTAGGAGCGAACTTGCGAAGCAAAGCCGATCCAAGTGTTGGACTCCGATCCATTCAACGGCTGCATGAGCAATTTCGAACGGCGATCTACCCCCGGCTCGTCTATAGACGTACCGAGGAGGAAGAGTCGAGCCGAGTGTTGGACTCCGAACCATCGTGTGGGTAGTTTAAGAGATGCAGGAGCAGTTTCGAATGGCGAGCTACTTCTATTCCGCTTAGGAGCGAACTTGCGAAGCAAAGCCGAGCCAAGTGTTGGACTCCGATCCATTCAACGGCTGCAGGAGCAATTTCGAACGGCGATCT
The DNA here is from genome assembly GCA_017893485.1 of Hemerocallis citrina. NCBI lineage: Eukaryota > Viridiplantae > Streptophyta > Magnoliopsida > Asparagales > Asphodelaceae > Hemerocallis > Hemerocallis citrina. Next base: position 769,897 of record JACEHZ010000239.1, on the reverse strand, counting down.
ACCTACGGCTCGTCTATAGACGTGCCGAGGAGGAAGAGTCGAGCCGAGTGTTGGACTCCGAACCATCGTGTGGGTAGTTTAAAAGATGCAGGAGCAGTTTCGAATGGCGAGCTGCTTCTAGTCCGCTTAGGAGCGAACTTGCGAAGCAAAGCCGAACCATGTGTTGGACTCCGATCCATTCAACGGCTGCAGGAGCAATTTCGAACGGCGATCTACCCCCGGCTCGTCTATAGACGTGCCGAGGAGGAAGAGTCGAGCCGAGTGCTGGACTCCGAACCATCGTGTGGTTAGAAAATTAAAGGCTGAGGTATGCGATAGTATCAAAAATATGAAAAACTTTATTTATTAATATCTAATGGTCGGCTGCTTCTAAAGTTGCTAGCCGTTATTACAATGAAAAAAGAACAAAGGAAAAATTACTAGCAGCAGGAGAGGAGTGGTCTGACATCTCGAGTTACTTAGATAGGCGTGGCTGCCTTCTCTTGGTATTTCAAAAGATGGTCGGCGTTCCAAGTCCTGGGAATTTCTCTGCCCTCAAGATCTTCTAGCTTGTATGCACCGGGGCGGATCACTTTGGAGACTTTGTATGGTCCCTCCCAATTTGGGGCCAGTTTGCTTTTCTGTCCGGGGAACGAGATGGCCAATTTTCGGAGGACTAGATCTCCCTCTTTCAGGTCGGTTGGGCGGACCCGTTTGTTGTAGGCGAGTTCGATTCTTCTCCGGTAACTTTGTTGCCGTATGGCTGCCCTTTCCCGGATTTCGTCTATCAAGTCTAGGCTTGTTCTGAGCTCCCTGGCATTCTGTTCTTCTTCAAAAGCTATCAAACGAGGAGAGGGTATCCCAACTTCTAGTGGGATGAGGGCCTCGGACCCATAGGTGAGATTGAACGGACTCTCGCCTGTCGGGGTCCGCTTCGTGGTTCGGTAATTCCATAACACATTGGGCAGCTGATCGACCCACAATCCCTTGGAGCACTTGTCGAGTCTCTTCTTGATGCTGGAGAGGATCTGTCGGTTGGCATTCTCGGCTTGGCCATTTGACTGGGGATGAGAGACGGAGGAGAAGCGGTGTTGTATGGCTAGGTCTTCACATAAGGCACGGAAGGCAGCTCCAGCGAACTGCGTACCGTTATCCGTAACTACGACCCGAGGAACACCGAATCGGCAGATTACATTTTTCCAGAAGAACTGAAAAACTCTATGTTCGGTAATTGTAGCCAGGGGCTCGGCCTCTATCCATTTCGAGAAATAGTCGACTACCACGACTAGGAACTTCAATTGTCCGGGGGTCGGTGGAAATGGCCCCAGTAAGTCCATCCCCCACATTGCGAAGGGGATTGGACTTTATAGGGAGGAGAGTGGTGCTTGTGGAAGGCGTCGGATGTCGGAATACTTCTGGCAGGAGGTGCATTGCCGAACGTGATGTTCGGCATCCCGTAGGAGAGTGGGCCAGTAATACCCGTAGTTTAACACTTTGCGCGCCAAGGCTCTGGAGCCGGAGTGGGCTCCGCCGATGCCCTCATGGAGCTCTTGCAGGGCGTAGTCGGCTTGTCCGGGGGAGAGGCATCTTAGGTAGGGTCGACCATCCACCTGGGTGAAGGAGCGCTTATACAGAACGCCTTCGACCAATATGTATCGCTCGGCTCGGCTCCTTATCTTTCGGGCTTCCTTCGGATCCCGGGAAAGGAGTCCGTCTCTTAAAAATTCGACGAGGGGCTTCATCCAATTGTCTTCGAGGGGGAGTGGCAGTGTTTCGACGGAGTTGAGAGCCTCGTCCTCTATGCTTGGCTTGAGGAGGACTTCTATCAGAACAGTTTGTTCGAGGCCTTGAAGGGATGAGGAAGCTAATTTGGACAGGGCGTCGGCCTGGGCATTTTCTTCTCTGGGGATTCTTCGGATGAGGGCCTCCTCGAAGAGCGCCATGAGGCTCTTTACTTTAGCCAAGTACTTTACCATCCTGTCATCGCGGGCTTCGTATTCGCCGAGGACCTGGTTGACGACCAACTGAGAGTCGCTGAAGATCTGCAGGCGTCGCGCCCCTGCGTTTCGGGCCATGCCGAGGCCGGCTATGAGTGCCTCGTATTCGGCTTCGTTGTTCGAGGCTTTGAAGTTTATCCGGAGGGAGTATTGGAGGACAAAGTCGTCTGGGCCCGCGAGGATGACTCCTGCCCTGCTCCCCTCGTTGCAAGAGGATCCATCGACATATACCGACCAGACAGGCGGTCCCTTCATTGTTTGTTCGGAGTCGGGGATAGTTGTTTCAACTATGAATTCGGCCAGCGCCTGCGCCTTGATTGCGGTCCGAGGCTGATAAGTAATATCATGTTGGCTCAGCTCGATTGACCACTTCATGAGGCGGCCGGAAGTCTCTGGCTTGTGAAGGATCTGTTTCAGCGACTGGTCGGTAAGAACGACCATCGAATGGGACTGGAAGTATGGCCGAAGCTTTCTCGCGGCCATTATCAAGGCGTAGGCTATTTTCTCAATTTCCGGGTACCGGAGCTCGGCGTCCCGGAGCACTTTGCTGACGTAGTAAATGGGCTTCTGAGTTCTCTCTTCTTCTCTGACTAAGACCGCACTAAGCGTCTGTTCGGAGGCTGCCAAGTAGAGGTAGAGTGGTTCGCCCGGTATGGGTTTGCTGAGAAGAGGTGGATTGACGAGGTAAGCCTTAAGCTGGTCCAAGGAGTCTTGTTGTTGCTGCCCCCACTCGAATCCCTTAGCCCCCCTGAGGGCTTTGAAGAACGGGAGGCACTTCTCCCCAGACTTCGACAAAAAGCGCCCAATGGCGGCTAATCGACCAGTCAATCTCTGAACCTCTTTGACGTTTCTAGGTGGGGCCATGTCCAGTATGGCCTTGATCTTCTCCGGATTTGCCTCTATTCCTCGTTGGCTAACCATGAAGCCGAGGAACTTGCCTGATGAGACGTCGAACGCACACTTGTTCGGGTTGAGTCTCATATTGTGCTTTCTCAAAACATCAAACGCTTCTTGGAGGTCGGCGACGTGATCAATGCCTCGGATGCTTTTCACAAGCATGTCATCCACGTACACTTCCATGTTTCGGCCAATCTGGGCCTGGAATACCTTGTTGACGAGACGCTGGTATGTTGCTCCGGCATTCTTTAGGCCGAACGGCATGACTCTATAGCAGTAGAGTCCTTGGTCGGTCACAAAAGATGTCTTCGGAATATCCGGGGGGAACATCCTTATCTGATTGTAACCCGAGAAAGCGTCCATGAAGCTGAGGAGCTCATGTCCCGAGGTTGCGTCAATCAGAGTGTCGATGCTCGGCAGAGGGAAGGGGTCTTTAGGGCAGGCCTTGTTAAGGTCAGTGAAATCAATACAGATTCTCCATGTTCCGTTGGACTTTTTCACCATTACTACGTTTGACAACCACTCAGGATAATTCACTTCCTGTATGAACCGGGCCTTCAACAATTTGTCCACCTCCTCTTTGATAGCGAGCTGACGTTCGGGAGCGAACTTGCGCCTCTTCTGCTGGACCGGTTTGGACCCCGGATCAACACTGAGGCGGTGGACCAAGAGTTCTTCGGAGATACCGGGCATGTCTGCAGCTGACCATGCGAAGAGGTCTTGGTTGGCTCGGATGCATTTTACAATACCCGCGTATAGTGCGGATGGGAGGGTCTTGCTGACAAAGAACCTGCGGGTCGGCTCCTGCTCCGAGAAGAGTACCTCTTCCAACTCGTCTACCGGCTCGGAAGTTGGCCGAGCAGCGTCTTGGGGGATCTCGAGTGTTTCTAAGGAGAGGACGGGTCCGAGGGTGGAAGTCATATAACACTTGCGGGCCTGCTCCTGATTGCCCCTTACTTCTCCCACTCCAGCCCGAGTGGGGAATTTCATTTTGAGATGATAGGCGGAAAGGACGGCTTCAAGGGCGGCTAGGCCGGGCCGACCCAAAATGACGTTGTAGGCGGCTGGGACATCTACGACCATGAAATCCATCGACTCCGTGCGGGTAGTAGGAGTTTTGCCGGCCGTGACATCGAGGGTGATTACCCCTTCAATCGTGACCGGCACTCCCGTGAACCCATGGAGCGTGTAGCCGGCGGGCTTGAGTCTGTCTCGGGAGAGCTTCAGCCCCTTGAAGGCATCGAGAAAGAGGATGTTGACGGAGCTACCGTTGTCCACTAAGATTCTCTCGACTTTGAAATTGGCCATGTGAAGGCTGATGACGAGTGCGTCACAATGAGGGGTACGGACACCCTCGAGATCTTCATCAGAGAAGGTGACGGGCACTCCGAGGCCTTTGGGAGGAGGGGTGGTTCGGACTGAGTTTACTTCTCTAATAAAAGCTTTCCGAGAAGAGTTCGAGGAGCTCCCCATTGGACCTCCGTGGATGAGGTGGAGGACCCGTTCTTCCTCAAACTCTGGCGTCTCTTCTCGTTCCGGACGTTTGTTAGCCCCCCGAGGCTGGGGAGGAAGCTCGGCTTGATCCTTTCTCACGAATTTTACCAACTGCCCCCTCTGGATAAGGGCATCAATCTCGTTTCTTAGCGCACGGCAATCGTTGGTGTCGTGCCCATGGTCCCGGTGATAGCGGCACCATTTTTCTCTATCTCTTCTCTTAGCAGGGGTGTTCATCTTCGGAGCAGGAGGTAAGACCCCTTCTTTTTCGACTTCCATGAAAATGGTGGAGATGTTTGTGGCGAGGGGAGTAAACTTTTCAAATCTAGGGGGAGGTCGGCGCTGGCCAGCATTATCCTTCTGGAACTTCTTTGCTCCCTCTTCTTCCGTTCCCTTCCTCTTAGACCCGGAGGCGTTTCCTTCCCAGTTGGGCTGTTCCTCGGCCTCTTCAGCTCGGATGTACTTTTCAGTGCGGAGGAGGAGGTCAGAAAAGTCGTGCGGCGGTTTCTTGGCGAGGGAGGAGCGGAGGTTGGAATTGAGGATATTGGATTGGAACGCCGCGGTAGCGACGGATTGGTCGAGGGATGCGATGGTTCTGGCTTCAGCTGTGAACCTCTTCACGTAGTCCCTCAATTTCTCCCCCTTCTGTTGACGGAGGTGCAATAGTGAGATGCTGGTCTTCTCGGCCCTCCGGCTGCTGACGAAATGGGTGATGAACAGGGTTTCGAACTGTTCGAAGGAGAATATCGACGCCGGGGCAAGACGAGAGTACCATTCTCGAGCTGGGCCTTTGAGAGTTGCAGGGAATGTTTTGCAGAGGAGGGCATCGGAAGCTTGATGGAGGAGCATCAAAGTCTTAAAGCTTTCGATGTGGTCAACTGGATTGGTCTCCCCAGTGTAGTTCTCGAACTGGGGAGGTTTGAAACCGAACGGAACAGGGGCATCTACTATGGTCCGGGAGAATGGGGGTCGGCTAGGACGTAGGGTCCTCCCCCTAAGCTCCTCTTCTCGGTTTATCTGTCCCAAGAGTTTTTCCACCTCGTTTAGACGGCGGTTCATGGTATCATCTCTCCGACGGTGATCTGCCGAGCCACGGGACTCGTCTTCGTATGAGGGGGAGCGAGGGCTACGGCGATGGTAGCTTCGAGAACGACGAGGACTTGGGGTGCGCCTGGAATTGGTAGGAGCGGGTCGAGGAGAAGGGGACCGTTGGCGAGGGCTCCGGACCGGAGGAGGGGATGGGGCCCTCGGCTCATTGGGGTTCTGACGGAGGTTGAGGGCCTGTTGTACCATTGCTTGGAATTGTTGGAACTCGGCACGGGTGATGGGTGCCTCATTGTTCCTAGGCTGCTGCCGACCTGCTGGAGAGTGCCTCCTTCGGTAATGATCGGGGGAGTCCTTTCTCCCTCTTCGGACGGGAGACCTCCTGTGCTCTCGGTGTCGGGGGGATCGCTCTTGCTGGCGGGAGGCTTCCCCCCGAGCCCGCTTTTCATCCAGATGGCGACGAAGGTCATCATCCTCCGGGCATTTGGGAGGGGCATTGTGGCGACCAGAGGCTCGGGGATGATGGGAGGCCATGGAGGCACTGGAGGCGTTGTGGATGGAGAGGTTCTCTTGGTGAAGAGGCTGTTTCTGGGGGTTAGGACCCTTTGGATCAGGAGGAGGAGGGTTCCGTTGGAGCGGCTCTTCCATGGTAGGGGGGAGTTGCCCTTGTTGCTGAGCGGGATCAGGAAGGACTTCTTGCTGGTCAGGGTTAGGCGCTCGGTTGGAGCCTCTAGACCTGACTTTGCGAGGCGGCATGGCTGGAGAAAACCTGTTCACCGGGAAGAGGAGAGGTCCCTATTCGTTAGTTTCCCACAGACAGCGCCAATCTATTGCCGCTAAATTTGGTGTGGGGGCACATAGATAGAACTTGTGGATTCTTGGGGAAACTGAATAGAAAAACCTGTGTACCTGTTCCGTCGGGCGTCGATCGTCGCTCCGCCGTGCACCTGCAAAAAGTGCGAGACACCGGGGTTGTTCCCGGCGACGCACCCTCCGACGCTCAAGTCAGTAATCTAGGAAGACTATGAATGAGCACAAAAACTGGTGAAGAGTTGATTACCTCTTAATGGAGATGGGCGGGGGGTATTTATAGGCGCCTTAGGGAACGGATTAGGAATGTAATCCTTGTGATCTGATATGGAATATCCTTCCTATGAACAGATTAGGAATGTAATCTGATAAGGTATATTCCCTGTAATCAGATAAAGAATTTAATCCCAAATCCCGGTGAAAGGATAGGCACGAATCAGGGCCGTTGATCAATAGAATCAGGAACCCTAATTCTATCCCTTCTGAGCTGGGTTTGCTGCGGGTTGAGACCCGTACCCGATTAAGGTGGATCCGTTCGCGGGTAAGTGGATTTTCGGGGAAGATAACCAGTACCCGCTTCAGACTAGTCAGAAGGCGAAATTACCGCTCTACCCCTGTGCCTCAAGATTCGTGATCCATCTGGATGGTTCCGATTTAACCCCATTTTTAGCCATATCAGTATCTACTCCTTAAAGTTAAGATTTTCCTGAGCCAAGAATTAGGCATGGTATCTACTCTAATTCTTTTCTCTCCTTAAGTATTTAGCATGGTATCTACTAAGTTGCACTTGAAGAAAGCATAGGAACCATGGAAATTAACAAACACTCAAAGCTCTAGAAGTTGGTATCAAATCTAGATCCTCCAAGTTGATTAAACCAAGAACCTAAATGATTCTTGTGTTACTAGTTATGAGCATAACACATGGATCATCTTTATACTCATATAACAGAGTCAATTTTATAATAAGCAAACTTAATCACGTAAGGTTCTTCGGTTCAGTAGACTATCGCTAGCTCTCAATCGACTGTACCTAAGAACTTTCTAACAAATATTGATTCATATTATAAATTTGATCAAGAAAACCAGGTTTATTCAATAAGTGATAAAAGTAGTGTTTTAGAAGATTTATAAACATTACATGACTACGGTTTCAATCTGCCCAACAATGAAATTAGTTGCACATAATACAACTTTTATTGACTAAAAGATTTGAATACATGACTCAAATGAATTAAACTAGAACAAGAATTAAAGAGAAAAGAAGAACACTGATTTGTATGATGTTTGGCTTGAACCCAATCAGCCTGAAGTCGACTTGATATCCTTTGAAGTCAACTTGTTCTCCTCCCCCTTAATGCAGAGTTTCAGTACTTGATCTCCTTCTTTATTCGATGCTGATAGATTGATGCTTGATTGATAGATGATGCTTTGATAGATAGATGATGCTTTGATTGATCGATCCCCCCTCTTCTTATAGTTTCTCTTGCCCTTATCTGCAGATCTCAAGCTCCTGCTTTCTATCTCCTCACACGATCGGACATGGATTGAGTCGAATCTTCAATACTTGCTAGACCCGATCTCTTGATTTTTGGGAAGTTGTCATTTGCAGTTATCCCATATCTGTTTCCTGGATTTTGACAGCTCACTTTGATTCGGATTTGGATGAGGGTGTATCTCAACTGATTTTATCTTTAATTCCTGTTGAATGCCAGTTCAGTCGACTGGTGTTAGAATCAGTCGACTGAACCGTGAACTTTTAAAAACTAAAACCAGTCATAGCAGTCGGCTTTTGACTAGGAGTCAGTCGACTGTTCTGCAAAGCTTCGGAAACTCAACCCTCTTTGTTCAGTCGACTATTGTTAAGAAATAAGTCGACTGTATTCAGCAGCTTCTCAGAAATGCTTTGATGCAAAATTAGGGTTCTTCGTTTCAGTGTATCATCCTCACAGTCTTGAGTAAATCTTGAATCTGCTTCGTTTAGTTGCTTTTAGGTTGTTTCCTATGGAAAAGAGAAAAGAAGAGTAAGTTACCAAGAATAGAGACTTTAACTGTCTAATTGCATCAGATTATTGCTCCAAAATATGGACATTAACGGATGTATCAAATGCCCCCAAACTCAGCTTTTGCTTGTCCTCAAGTAAAAATAAGAAACTAAAACTACAAGCATCGCAAGATTCACTTGACCCTTCCAACATGTACCTCAGAGAACTTGCTACTTTAAGTGTCAAGGTTAGAACAAGCATTAAGATAGGTCTAAAAAAGTTTTAATTCAAATGTTAATCACTTATTCACAAGAATACTTAACTTGAATATTAATAAGTAGGGTGGCCAATGCCTCTGCAACATAATCATGATTAAGGTTAGCAAGCTCAACTATATTTCAACTTCAAAATCTCACCATGGCATACACTCCCAAAAAATATAGCTCTCATTAACATGGAAATTTCAAATTAGATCTCTTGACAAATATTCATTACTTGGATGAAACCATATGCTTGATCTTGCTACTATATCTTCACACCATTGATTTGCACACTACTTGGATCAAAAGGTCTTATATAGGTTGTAATGGGGCCATGGGTGAGGGTTTAAACAATTGAAGAGAAAAGGAATACAAAATTTCTAATAAGTAGAGCAACTTGTATTGTTCTAAGAGATTATTTTTCTTTTTCTTTTTTTATTTTTTTTTATTTTTTTATTTTTTTATTTTTTTTTTAGTATCACAGGCCTATACCAACACCTTTCAACCACCCACGACACAGCAATTTTTATTTGATGAACAACTTTTCACATATATATATATATATATATATATATATATATATATATATATATATTATTTTTATTTTTATGGCAACTCTCCCAACTTCACTTAAAAATTTCATCCCCTTCAACTTGACATACCACATCTCTTTTACAATTTTTGCTCTACTAACTCAATAGATATAGGTAAGGTAACCTATTCATCTAGGTATGGTTAAGGATGATGTGTCTTACAAAAAGAAAGCTTTTATAGGCTTCAAAGGGGCAACTAGTGAATAATTGATGTTGGGTAGGCTATTTGTCTTTGGTGATAGAATCTTTGGTGCCTTAATCATTTCCAAGTTTTCATGCAAAAACCAAAATAAGTTTCGAAAAAGTAGCAAGAACAAGTTCTAGTTCATCTCAAGAATGTAGATAAATGCAGTCAACTGAGATCTTCAAGTGTATGACTCTCTCAAAAAATATATAAGGATCAAAACTCACAATTTGTGTAAAAGTTCACTCATAATTGAACTTGCTATTCTCTTTCAAAATTCATCGAATTGACATGACCAAATGAATAAAAATTTCAAGTATGATCCATAGGATAAGTTATTAACATTTTTAAAGATAAAGACCACAATTAATACTTGTTCTCCACTCTCTATCTATAGTAACTGAGCTCATGTTCTCATCATTGTTGTTAGAAAGGACACAACATCAAAAGACTCCAAATGTGAATAACTACCCCCAAACTTAGATGGAACATTATCCTCAATGTTTGAAACAAAAATTTAAAATAGGCATGTGTTACCATCCGGTTTGAAGGAAAGAAAATGAATAAAGAAATAAAGAAATGATTAAAGAAATGAATAAAGAGAAAGTGTAAGTACTTCCCTGAAAATTGGGTTGCCTCCCAATAAGCGCTGAGTTTCTTGTCTTCAGCTAGACTTGACGAGTTTAGGCAATGTATTATCTTCCTCTCGTGGCTCAAAACTCATCTCAATATAAGGTTTCCCCCTATGCCCATTTACCTTGAATGTTTGCTTTTTCTCTTTGCTATGAACCTCCAAAGCTCCATATGGGAAAATCTTCGTAACAATGTACGGACCGTACCATCTTGACCTAAGCCTATCTGCAATGGTCCACCTTAATGAACCTTTGTGTTCTCGCAATACTCTCAGCAGCTTTTCTTCTTCCTGCATACTCAAATTTGCAGCGACTATCACAGGTAACGTATGGTTCTCACCCAAATATGCATACTTCAAGTGTTCAGGTAGCGGCTTTAGTTCCACGTCTGGTGTCCTGGTAATAGAAGAAACAAAAGTGTTATTAGACACAAGGTTTTCAAACACAGGTGCAAACTTACCTGAATCTGATTTTGGATTTTTAAGGTAATGTACTGTCTCTGCAATCCTCCAATCATCATATTCCTGTTCAACTTGAGATAGTGTTAGAGAGTGTGTAATTGTGGCTTGTAGTGGATCGACGCTATGTACCTGAAATGTTTGGTCAACAGTCTCCTGAACCACATCAATATTATAACATTCATGATCATCGTGTGGTAATTTTGGTGCATCAAACATTTTAAACTCAATCTTTTCACCATTTATTTTCATACTTATAGTGCCCTTTTTAACACAAATTTTCATATCAGCAGTACTCATAAAGGGTCTACCTAAGATGATAGGTAAAGAAGATAACATTGAAGAGTCTTCCATATCCAAAACAACAAAATCTGCAGGCAAAATGAAATCATTTACCTGAACTAAGACATCTTCTAAAATACCTCTAGGTCTTTTGATACTGCGATCAGCCAATTGCAAAGTGATTGATGTCGGTTTGAGTTCTCCCAACCCTAGTTCTTCGTAAACAGAGTATGGAAGAAGATTGATGCTTTCCCCCAAATCTAACAGTGCCTTTTCAAAGAAATGTTCACCAATCCTGCAAGGGATGGTAAAACTGCCTGGATCCTTCAACTTAGGAGGTAGTTTCCTCAACAATACCGCACTCACTTCTTCTGTTAGAGCCACATCCTTCCTAACCTGAAACGTTCTCTTGTGAGTAAAACATTCTTTCAAAAATTTGGCATAAGAAGGAATTTGTTTAATAGCATCAAGTAGGGGAATATTGATTTCTACCTTCCTGAGAGTTTCAAAGATATCAAATAAATGTTGTTCTTTCTTTTGCTTGACTAACCTTTAAGGAAATGGTGGCAATACTACCCTTTCTTTTTTACTTACCGTGCTGGAACCCAAAGACTTTGATGGTTGTGTGTCCCTGATTTTGTCTGATTCGTCCGTGTTTGTTCCAACCTTGCTGTCAATTGTCTTACCACTTCTTAGGGTTGTCACCGATTTGAGCTGTTCTTATCCTCTAGGGTTTGGTATGGTTTGTGATGGGAGTTCTCCTGCCTTTCTTTCACTTAACTCCTTAGCAATTTAACCAATTTGAGTCTCCAATTTCTGAATGGCCTGCCCTTATTGGTTACTTGTTTGATGTTGCTGTTGGAGCAATTGAAGAACGGTGGATTCGAAATCCAACTTCTTCTGTTCTTGTACTGGCCGATCAAACCCACTCCCGATCTGGAAGTTTCGCGCATGCCCTTGTGCAATTTGAGTGCCTTGATTGTTTTGATTATTGTTCCATGAGAAATTTGGATGGTTTCTCCACCTTGGGTTGTACGTGTTCGAGAAGGAGTTGTTCTTTGGTGGAAACACTCCCTGTCCGACGTAGTCTGCGTGCTCCTGATCTATGAAAGAAGACATTGGACATGTGTTAGTTGTATGATCAGAATGAGAACAAATTGCACAAATCTCTTTTGTTTGGCCACCTAACATCGAAATTGCATTAACAAGCATATCAATTTTTTTTTTCATGGTTACCATTTCTAATTGCAAGTTGTTACTACTATAAATTTCGTAAACTCCCTGTTTTTTCGAAAAACTCCTTCCTCGTGTTGAGAATTGTCGTGAGTTCTCACTGAGTTCTTCGAATAGCTCGATGGCCTCCTCACCACTCTTCCTCATCAAGATTCCATTGCAAGCTGAATCTACAATTGCTTTGTTGGTGTCATTTAAACCCTCATAAAATGCTTGTACCTGATCATCCTTAGGCATGTTGTGCGTAGGACACTTTAGAAGTTTGTTCTTAAAGTCCTTCCATGCCTCGAAGAATAAATCGCCATCTTTTGTTGGAAGAGTTGAATTTTCCTTTTTAGTTGTTTGGTTTTCTGAGCTGGAAAGAATTCCTTCAAGAACTTTGTTGCCAATTGCTCCCATGACTGAATTGATCCTGGTTCCAAAGAATTATACTACAATTTAGCATTAAGTTTTAATGAAATGGAAACAAGATTAACCTGATTTGTTCAGGGGTAAGCCCTTGGACGCTTTGCATTCTGCAAAGATCGAAGAAATCTTGCAAGTGGAGGTGCGGATCCTCGTCTAGTTTGCCACTAAAGTGGGAAACCATGCTGAGTAATTGAGGTGATAGATGCATATTCCTTGTGACATTAGGTTGATAAGCTATGCAAGAAGGTTGCTCAATATTCTTGGGAGTGAATTTGTCCTGCATTGGTACTTGATTTGGTACTTCCTCGCCTATTGTTACTTTTGGAAAGGTTTGCGGTACAGTCAACTTGCACCTCGACGACAGTCGACTGATCTGACTCAGTCTGTGCAGAGTGTGCTCAATCTCTTGGGATGAAGTGATCGTCTCCCGTGCATACACCAAAGTCTTGTATCCTAAAAGAAAACAAGTAAATTTTTTTTATTGATTTGCAAGTTAAAATACTAAACAATCCCCGGCAGCGGCACCAAAAACTTGTTGCTGTCTCAGATATCTAAATAGATAGATAAACTAGACACAAATTAAAAACCTCGCAAGTGTACGAATCGTTTATAGAAGCATAGTGAAATGCAAGGGTCGATCCCACAGAGATTGTAGTAATTAACTCACTAATCAATAATCTGAAATGTTTGTCATAAAGTTTGTTCTAAAAGTATGTTTTGAAAGGAAATGAGATCTAGATCAAGTAGTCCTCAATTTGAATCACAAAATATCTATTGAATTAGTTGGGCATGATTTCCACCTATAGTCAAGAATGCTAAATTAACTTCTACACTACTCTAATCACTCATGTTTGTTCATTTAAGGGCATGGTATCTACTCCTTAAAGTTAAGATTTCCCTGAGCCAAGAATTAGGCATGGTATCTACTCTAATTCGTTTCTCTCCTTAAGTATTTAGCATGGTATCTACTAAGTTGCACTTGAAGAAAGCATAGGAACGATGGAAATTAACAAACACTCAAAGCTCTAGAAGTTGGTATCAAGTCTAGATCCTCCAAGTTGATTAAACCAAGAACCTAAATGATTCTTGTGTTACTAGTTATGAGCATAAGACATGGATCATCTTTATACTCATATAACAGAGTCAATTTTATAATAAGCAAACTTAATCACGTAAGGTTCTTCGGTTCAGTCGACTATCGCTAGCTCTCAATCGACTCTACCTAAGAACTTTCTAACAAATGTTGATTCATATTATAAATTTGATCAAGACAACCAGGTTTAATCAATAAGTGATAAAAGTAGTGTTTTAGAAGATTTATAAACATTACATGACTACGGTTTCAATCTGCCCAACAATGAAATTAGATGCACATAATACAACTTTTATTGACTAAAAGATTTGAATACATGACTCAAATGAATTAAACTAGAACAAGAATTAAAGAGAAAAGAAGAACACTGATTTGTATGATGTTTGGCTTGAACCCAATCAACCTGAAGTCGACTTGATATCCTCTGAAGTCAACTTGTTCTCCTCCCCCTTAATGCAGAGTTTCAGTATTTGATCTCCTTCCTTATTCATTGCTGATAGATTGATGCTCGATTGATAGATGATGTTTGATAGATAGATGATGCTTTGATAGATCGATCCCCCCCTCTTCTTATAGTTTCTCTTGCCCTTATCTGCAGATTTCAAGCTCCTGCTTTCTATCTCCTCACACGATCGGACATGGATTGAGTCGAATCTTCAATACTTGCCAGACTCGATCTCTTGATTTTTGGGAAGTTGTCATTTGCAGTTATCCCATATCTGTTTCCTGGATTTTGACAGCTCACTTTGATTCAGATTTGGATGAGGGTGTATCTCAACTGATTTTATCTTTAATTCCTGTTGAATGCCAGTTCAGTCGACTGGTGTTAGAATCAGTCGACTGAACCGTGAACTTTTAAAAACTAAAACCAGTCATAGCAGTCGGCTTTTGACTAGGAGTCAGTCGACTGTTCTGCAAAGCTTCGGAAACTCAACCCTCTTTGTTCAGTCGACTGGTGTTAAGAAATAAGTCGACTGTATTCAGCAGCTTCTCAGAAATGCTTTGATGCAAAATTAGGGTTCTTCATTTCAGTGTATCATCCTCACAGTCTTGAGTAAATCTTGAATTTGCTTCGTTTAGTTGCTTTTAGGTTGTTTCCTATGGAAAAGAGAAAAGAAGAGTAAGTTACCAAGAATAGAAACTTTAACTGTCAAATTGCATCAGATTATTGTTCCAAAATATGGACATTAACGGATGTATCAGCCTCGAACCCTCCATCCCCCCAGTCTTGGTCGGGCCCCTCTACATCTTTCGAAAGCCCGCGCAGGCCCGCCCCACGAGTGGCCCGACTCACCCCGAGACGGGGTTGAACCGGCTCGGTCGGGTCCGGGCTGAACTGCGAGCCACCCATTGGGTAGGGGTTTTTTTGAACTTTTTTTCCTTTTCGATTTCACCACTGAAGAGAGAGAGAGAGAGAGAGAGAAATCAAGTGGGTTTTGAAGTTGAGCTCAATGACAGAAGAGAGGGGAGGAGTGGTTCTTGAGGAATATTTTATTCATTGAGGAATTATATCTATATATTATGCTAATAGGAGAGAGAGTGTATCCTCTCTTACCTTTCTCTACTTTGAAATAGATAAAGAAGAATAAAAGAAGAAATATACATGCAAACCGCACAAAAAAATAATTAAAAAAACATCCATTCACCCAACAATTCTTCATCTTCATCCCCACTTTCTATATTTTATGCTAATAGGAGAGGGAGTGTATCCTCTTTTACCTTTCTCTATTTTGAAATAGAAAAAGAAGAACAAAGGAAGAAATATACATGCAAACCGCACAAAAAAAATATTTAAAAAAACATCCATTCACTCAATAACTCTTCAACTTCATCCCACTTCCAACCAAAAAAATAAAACCCAAACCCCAGATCATCGCATCCCTCCCACCGCCCTCCCCCTCACCCGGCACGCCGCTGTCCACGCAATGGAGTCTCGGGTCTCCACTATCTAATTGCAGGTTTTAGGGCTTAATTAAGTTCGATTTTTAGGTGTAGTTTAATTCCAAGATGCTGTTGATCTTAGTAACTTCGAGTTGTATTTTCTTTTCATTTTAAGGGGTAACAAGTATACTCTTTCAAAGATTTGAAAAAAATCTGTGTACTATTCAAAAATGTGCTATAAAATAATGCCTTATTTGGATTTATTTTTTGTTAATTCCAGTTCAATGTTGATTAAATTAAGAATTTAGTTTTAGTTGATTCCATATTAGGCCTAATTTTTTTTTCAGTATTGGGATAAGAATCATTTCAGATTTCAGATTAGTTGATAAGTCAGGATGGGTTCGGGTTTAAGCCAGGGCTTTTGGATGTGGGTTTGCTTGGAATAGGAAATTAATTGAAGTCCAGATTATGGTGTGATTTAAGATATATTTTAAGGCTTAATTAAGTTCAATTTTTAGGTGTAGTTGAATCCGAGCTTACTATTGATTAATTTCAAATTTTGGTTTTAATCAATTTCATATTAGACTTATGTTTTTTTCAGTATTAGGATTATAATCATTTCTAATTTTAGATTAGTTAATAAGTCAAGATGGGTTTGGAATTAAGCCAGGGCTTTTGGATGTGGGCTTGCTTGGAATAGGAAATTGCAATAGTTGGATGGAACAAGGAAATGACTGACTTGATCCCTTAAACCTAAGAATATATTGTCACATTCCAATTTCATAAATTACACTTACACACTCTACTGGGGATGTTTCAAACCCAAACTTGAATAGTATATGATTCATGAACACCACTTATGTCGATATACTTTATTTGTCACAGATTGGCTAGAAATGCCTGGAACACTGATTCTCCTGCTGGTAGTTTCCACCGGCATTTTTGCTGACACGATTTGGGGCAGCCTGATCAGTGTAGTTAATTGTCCCCTCACCGCCTGCTACCTGCTACAAGTGCACATTAGAGCATCAGGTGGATTCAGGAATTCGTTCACAAAGAGCCAAGTGCAAGGGTGTATCCAACACCATTAGCATTATTCTTATAATGGTTTACCCGGTCTGGAGTTTGGCTCTGCTCATGTTGTAAATTTATGGTACCATCTTAGTTTGTTATGGTGTCTATTGACTCTATTCTGAATAGAGCTCCGTTCTTGCTTATGATTATTACATTGTAATTGTGGTTGTATTATATCTATATCTTATACTAATAGGAGTATCCCATCTCTCCTTTCTCTATTTTGAAATAGAAAATTGTGAGGAAAAATAGGGATTCTATTTAACTAACACGTGCACTACACGCGATTTTAATAAAAAAAACCAAAACAAACTAAAAATTGACAACATAAAATATCTATTTCTTTTTTCATTTAGATATATGTTGCTTAATAACTTATTATTAGAATTTTTGTTTCAGTTTTTTGTGATGAAAAGAGGAGATGAAAATTTTATGAAGGAAGAGAAGCTTCGGAATATGCTGGAATCAGAAGGAAAATAACATGCTGATAGTGGTATCTTTTCTACATCTTTTGTTTTGTTTGAAAAGTTTTGGGAAATTGTAGTATTGTATATGTGTTTTATGGTATGATCATTTTGTAGAGGCACAACTAAGGAGTAATACAGAATAGTTGGAGAAAAATATTGAGGAGCTTTGTAGACAATATTAGTATTTGTAAGCAAGCTTTAGAATGGAGGAATCTGGCAAGATTGTAAGTGATTTATGAAAATACCTCTTTCTTGACATCTCTAAATTTATGGATCTAGGATTTACCTATGTCTTTGTGCTCGAATGGTTAGAGAGTTACACACATCGAGAATTTTGGTGTTTCCTTTTAATTGAATAAAAAATATATAATGATATTGGTTTCGAAATGTGAATTGGTTAATCTATATATTTGTCATCTTTTGATATAGCTAATTATCAATTATTGTTCCCTCCATGTGTTTCTGATGTTGATTATATTTACTTTGAGACGGAAGACGGTTAAGAAGCATGCAATCGAGAAAGTGATAACGAACTACATCAAGGAGTCCGAGAAGAGCCACAACCCAACTTCGGTAATTATTCGCTTTTTTTTTATTTCCTTTCAATTGAAAAAAATATAAAATGATGTTGGTTTGATTGAAAGTGTAAATTAATATGTAGATTTATCATCTTTTAATTATATTGAAAATGAAATAGTTAAGGAGCATCTCTAAATTTTAGGAGCATTTCTCAGTTTCAAATAATTTTATGAGTTCCTTAAAATTATTTTAGTCTGTGCAATTTGCACAGGGTAACACTAGTGTACTCATTGTGGAAACTTGGGTCCAACTAGAGCAGAGAAAGGACAAGCATGAAGCATCTAATCATTGTGGGATTTTTTTTAAAAGCTGTCTACTTGAAATTTTTTTAATCAAAAAATTATATTTATATAATTACCAAAATACCCCCCAACGGATCTATACTAGCTAGTTTTGGGGGGTATTTTAGAAAATCCGAAAATTTACAGAATCTATATATACAAATAGAGGCCATATCTCGATCTCTAAATTCAAATATTCCCCTCATATTGTAATTTGATAAGATTTGTATGAAATGTTACTTATATATTTGATTATATTTGAAAATTTGTAATTCATTAAAACAATTTAATGTACGAATCTCTCTTTTATCTATGTGTTCTTACAGTTGTTGTCTTAATTCACCATTTCCTTTTATCTTTGTACTCTTAAAACAATTTAAAAAAATAAGTGAAAATCCACCTAACCCGCGAACCCGCAACGACCCGGCCCGAGCCCTGAGCCAGGGGCCAGGTCCGGGCCCTCCTTCCCCTCCCAGCCCAGCCTGCAACTCGCCTCAACCCGGCCCGCCATAGCCTGGGACTGAGTCAAACCCACGGGGTTTCGACCCGGCTTGGCCCAGTGGAACCGGATGCCACCCCTAATCTGCCACATGTGTCTTTATTAGACCATTTAGCGGTGGTTTGAATGGTTGAAAATCAATTCCAACTGTTGGAAACCCAAATCCTTGAAAATATTTGCGAATACTTTGATTTGTTTGTAAGTAGATGTATTGTATCTAATTTGTTTGATGGGGGAACCACTGAGTTTTAATATTAAAAAATGGGTCTACTGAGTTGGTGAGTGAAAATTAGATTTTTTTCCATACTGACCCATTTTTAATATAATTACCAAACTGATCAACTTTCAAAAATATTTACCAAACTGGCTCACTTTTGGACACGTCAGCATAAAACGCTATTGATAACAACGTCATATATTATTTTACTGTCATTGTTTCGAATAGCGGTTACTGTAAATTTCTTTCTTCCCAGATGCCACTATTGAAAGTAATGGTATAAGTACATCATTCAACTAGAACTTGAGATTTACGAGCTCTCCGATAACAGCAACCATATGGAGGATGCCGTTATTGGAGATAGCACCATCAGTATAATAGTGCTTACATTATCTCTCTCAACCTCCACTCCCAAACCCAAAACCCTAGATCTCACACTTCTCCTTCAATCTGTCAACTTTCTTATCCCCAAAAATTAATCAAATCCTAATTCATAAACCTTCGAGACTATCGTCAGACTCTTCAACAAGCAGTCGTCACCTAGATGCTTGGGCAAGTTGTATGAGAGTATCCAGAATCTTGATAAAAAGTATTTGGTAACAGAGGCATGCAGGACAATGTTGCTTCAGCCTAGAAGCGCAACAGAAAGGCTATGTGAAGATTTAATTTTCAATGTTGATGATTTAGATTCTCGAAGAATCTATAGATGCCCAACTTTTGATTGCTATACAACGGCTCACCACCTTTATAGTTAGTTTGTGGTGCTCGTTGTTTCTGTGAAAATGGTATGGATAAATATTGTGAGTGGACACGGAGAAATGTTGACGTTAAGGATGATGTTTTTTTAGAGGAGGAACAAAATACATTATAAGTGACGATTTAAATATATCACCATCTAATATCGGAACTACCCTCTTTATGGTTGAAAGGCTAGGGATCAACGACGCAAATGTCATTCAGGAATTGGTTGTAGACGTGCACCGAGAGGAAGTAAAGAAAAGGGGTTTATAAGATTAATGCAATTCTTTAATATAAGATCAAGGTATTATATATAATCACCATTCTCTTGATCGTTGTCTTCTTTTCTCATTCTACTATAATGTACAAATATTTCTGTCATAGGTTTTGAGTTTGCTGAAGAGGCTACGGTTGTCAAAAATGCCACTTACATATTTTTTTTTGCAGAAATCAAAATCATGTTAGGGAATTACAAGCAATAGGGAGGGGTTGTAGTGAAGCGATAACCGTTCACAACAAATCAACCAAGCAAGTAGACCAAACCCAGCATAGAAAGCACACAATTTTGTCCTGGTTCGGACGAACCTAATCTAAGGGAGAAATAACTGAGATATTATTCAACTAGAAAAGATACAAGAGTTATAATCACTCTCACCAAGAACCTATTTATCTCTTATAGTTCACTAGAAGATATTTTACTGTTTACAATGGAAAACTCTCAGATGAAATACTACCTCACAATGGTGGTCATTAAATTGATATATAGAGATCTAGAGAAACCCTAGGTTGTAGTCTTGATCAAACACCATCCGATATACCCTGTAGAGAATGCCATTCGATAGGAGCCATATGATCTAACTTAGAGAGGATGTTGGGCTCCAACCAATTCACCCAGAATCAACTCAATTGTTGTCGATGCTTCCTTGCGGTCGACTGCTCTCAATTTAGAAAGCAGCTCAAACCCCCTTGCAGTCGACCACAGTCAGCTGCTGCTATTGTTGCTTTCTGTCATCTCCATATTCGCTTCAAACCCTCTTCTCGCTTCACCATCTTCTTTTCACATTGAACCTAGTATGCAAGACATAAATCCAACAATTTCCACATTGGATTGCATATTCACTCCACACCTGAGTGATTAATTTTCTCAAGACTTTTTTTTATTTTTCTTTTGCAAATAACCCGATTTAGTGGCTTATTATGCTAGTCGAATTTATCTCTACCTGTTATTTCTCCAATCGTATGCCCTTTCGAGGGCATACCCAGTAGGCATCAACACGAAGGTGTCACCCTCTGCTCGAACTCCACCTACCTCGAGGCATTCTCCACCCCTTGATGATATTCAAACTGTAACCCCTGTTTTCCCAAAAATATATTTTTATGTATTTTCTGTATTTTAAAAAGTTTCTCAAATTATTTTTCCGGTTTTCAAATTCTTTTATCAAAATGTATTATTGGATTTTCCATTTAAAATCTATTTTTGATCCATAATTTTAGTTGTAACTATTTTTCTATGATTTTGTATTTAATACAGTTCTTATTATTATTATCATTACCTTCATTATTTTTATCATTTTATGATTATTAATATTGTTACTATCCGTATTATTTTGCTAGTGTGGTTATTTGCATTATTATTTTATTTTACTTTTATTGTTAAAATTAAATTATTTTATAAATTATAGATATTGTATTAATTTTCTTATTGGAGTTATTTTCAATATACATTCTTTTTTTTCCTTTCATTTGAGCTCCTCATGTGTTGTTCGTCGTTTTTGTTCGTTTTCACTATTTTGAGTTCTTTGTCTCTTTTTCTTGGCCTCATTCATCATTATTATTTATTTTGGTGATGTGGTGGATTTTTGGTGGTGTTTGCTCAACATTTTGATTTTTGGCCCATAAGGAGATTTTTAGGAGCCATAGGATTCTCTATATATTGTATCCCCATTTGAAATCTACCCAATACCCATTATCCATTTGTATACCTATTAATTCATATTCATACCCACTACCCATTAACCCACAATTAACCCATATATAATAACCCTAATCCTAATTAAACCTAACCCTAATCTCTTTTTCTCTCTCCCTCTCCAAAAGCACACCCGGCCTCTTTTTTTCTCCTCTCCACTTCCGTCCTGCTATTGTCCCCCTCCAAAACCGACCCTCTCCCTCCCTCTAGCCTCCAATCCGACCACCACATCATGTCCACTCCATACTTCATCCACCATACTTCCTCCTACAACCCTAAACCCCCTTCCTTGTGGCCGACTACTCCAAACCAGCACCACCACCATCAGCAAATCCTCATCAAAACTCTCTCCTTTGCTGATTTGTCGAGTGGGTATCCCTACTTTGGTTCGTGTATTAAGGAGTTCGATCGTAGGAGCTTTTCGTGTTCGTGGGTTCGCTTGGATTCGTGCGTGGAGGCTTTTCTCTCGTGGGTTTTCTTCCTAAGGCTCGTTGGCATCGTTTTCACTCCATTAGAGGCAAGTAACTTGTACATAATTTTATTAGGTTGATATAAGTCAAAAAGTTCACATATAGTGTAGTTGAGACTAGAGATAGCCAAAAATTGTATTTTTATTTGTGTGTTTTGTCACTATTGTGTAAATCAGGCCATATATGACTTATGACATGAGGATTGATAGGTTTATGCACTAGGTTTCACCCAAACTTGTTTTTGCTCATATATGTGAATGTATATCATCTATGCATGCAGATTTGATTTCCTGAACCTAAACCTGATTATATCGTGTTAGTTTGACACTATTTCATGCTTATACCTGCCTGTTTGAGAATAATAATAAATAATCAAGCCGGGGTTTATGGGACAGATCTAGTAGTGGATATTGCAGAAACGAGTACTCGGAAGGAGACTTGTGTTTCCTGTATGACAAGTTACCGATCAAGTTAATATTCTGTTACCGATCAAGTTTACTGACCAATTTCTGTGATTCTGTGAATACCTGAGTACACTGTACTGCATGGTCCCCTATGAAATCTAAAGCAAAACTGTTGTGTTGTAGCAACCATGTAGGGTGGGGTGCATGTCGTGCTACCTAGATAGTAACCACACAAGACTTAAACTTAATACTTGAACATGATACTTGACATGATACATGCTTACCTGATACTTGACTACGTGATACGTGAGACTTGATACATGAGACTTGAAACGTGATTCATGATACATGATTACACGACACTTGACACTTGATGCATGTTATAGGATACTTGTTGCTTGACACTTAATTTATGTCGTGTACACTTGACACTTTTACCATGCTAGTTTGTCTAGGTTGACATCATGCCTATACCATGTGCTAGTTAGTTTTCCCATTCCATGTGCTTGTATCCTACTCTATTTGTGACCCGTGACTTGCAATTGAAGGGTATTTGTGTTTTCTCTTTTCCTCTTTCCTGCATTCGTTGTATTGCAGATTGTGGAGGACAGGTTCCAGACGGTATTAGTGACATGATGTACTAGATGCTGGAATTTTGCTCTTATTATTCTTGTTGCTTATTTTGGACAATAATTGTATTTTGAGACTTGTATTTATTCTTATATTTGGGCGATGCGACCCAAAATTATTTGTGTATTTCAGAGCATGACTATTTGAGATTTATATAATTTATTTCAAGTATTCTTGTAGGTATTTGGTTCATATGTGCATGTGGTTGACTTTTCTGGCTTCCGACTCTGATTATACTGTGATATGTTGTAAAAAAATCCTGAACAGCTTATGGATGATGAAAATCATTCGCTGGATTTTTGTTACGTGCTCGTATTCCGTATTTTTGGGAAACGGGGCATGACATGGTTTTTAGTGGTATCAGAGCATCAGGTTTGGCTAATGTATTAGGCAACTAATATATTAGACAAGCTTGGCTCAAATTGGGATCTGCGCAATATTTTACCAACCATGCATGCATATATGAATCAATTATTATCAACATTGATCTGGATACTAGTCTTATTCCTTTCTTTTTTATCCTTTCTTATTCAATCCCTTGATTCCTTGATTCTTCCATCTTTTCAGTCGTCCCCTTTGATTGATTTCTTGTTGGGTATGAATTCATTTTTTTCATACCCATATTCCTTGATGTTGGTGGCATCAATTCTTTTGCTATTTCTGCTTGGTCCGTCCGTCGGCATCGCTGAATGCTATTGGCAGTCTTCCCGATCAGAGTGGCGCAGCGGAAGCGTGGTGGGCCCATAACCCATAGGTCCCAGGATCATCTAGTCGCTTCTCCTTCCTTGCATTGTTTTGGTTTCCCCTATCTCTTGCAATTGTTCTCATCCGTTGACTTATTATTTGATTCAACCTGTCTTTTCTCTCCTTTTTGATATCGTTTGCTTCTTTTCTTGCATTCCATTTTACCGCATTGTTATCCCCTTCCCTATTTTTCTGGTGTTGCCTCTGCTTTGCTAACCTTTCCCCAGTTAGTTGCTTCTGCTTTGTCCTATGTACCGCCTAAGCAAATTTCGAGAACGAAATTTTGTTGTAAGATGAACAGGATTGTAACCCCTGTTTTCCCAAAAATGTATTTTGTGTATTTTCTGTATTTTAAAATTTTTCTCAAATTATTTTTCCGGTTTTCAAATTCTTTTGTCAAAATGTATTATTAGATTTTTCATTTAAAATCAATTTTTGATTCATAATTTTAGCTGTAACTATTTTTCTATGATTTTGTATTTAATACAGTTCTTGTTATTGTTATCATTACCTTCATTATTTTTATCATTTTATGATTATTAATATTGTTACTATCCGTATTATTTTGCTAGTGTAGTTATTTGCATTCTTATTTTATTTTACTTTTATTGTAAAAATTATATTATTTTATAAATTATAGTTATTAGTTATTGTATTAATTTTCTTATTGGAGTTATTTTCAATATACATTTTTTTTCTTTCATTTGAGCTCCTCTTGTGTTGTTCGTCGTTTTTGTTCGTTTACACTATTTTGAGTTCTTTGTCTCTTTTTCTTGGCCTCATTCATCATTATTATTTATTTTGGTGATGTGGTGGATTTTTGGTGGTGTTTGCTCAAAATTGTGATTTTTGGTCCTTAAGGAGATTTTTAGGAGCCATAGGATTCTCTATATATTGTATCCCCATTTGAAATCTACCTAATACCCATTATCCATTTGTACACCTATTAATTCATATTCATACCCACTACCCATTAATCCACAATTAGCCCATATATAATAACCCTAATCCTAATTAACCCTAACCCTAATCTCTTTTTCTCTCTCCCTCTCCAAAAGCACACCCGACCTCTTTTTTTCTCCTCTCCACTTCCGGCCTGCTATTGTCCCCCTCCAAAACCGGCCCTCTCCCTCCCTCTAGCCTCCAATCCGACCACCACATCATCTCCACTCCATACTTCATCCACCATACTTCCTCCTACAACCCTAAACCCCCTTCCTTGTGGCCGACTACTCCAAACCAGCACCACCACCATCAGCAAATCCTCATCAAAACTCTCTCCTTTGCTAATTTGTCGAGTGGGTATCCCCACTTTGGTTCGTGCATTAAGGAGTTCGATCGTAGGAGCTTTTCGTATTCGTGGGTTCGCTTGGATTCGCGCGTGGAGGCTTTTCTCTCGTGGGTTTTCTTCCTAAGGCTCGTTGGCATCGTTTTCACTCCATTAGACGCAAGTAACTTGTACATAATTTCATTAGGTTGATATAAGTCAAAAAGTTTACATATAATGTAGTTGAGACTAGAGAAGGCCAAAAATTGTATTTTTATTTTTGGGTTTTGTCTCTATTGTATAAATCAGGCCATAGATGACTTATGACATGAGGATTGATAGGTTTATGCCCTAGGTTTCACCTAAACTTGTTTTTGCTCGTATATGTGAATGTATATCATACATGCATGCTGATTTGATTTCCTAAACCTAAACCTGATTATATCGTATTAGTTTGACACTATTTCATGCTTATACCTGCCTGTTTGAGAATAATAATAAATAATCAAGCCGGGGTTTATGGGACAGATCTAGTAGTGGATAGTGCAGAAACGTGTACTCGGAAGGAGACTTGTGTTTCCTGTATGACAAGTTACTGATCAAGTTAATATTCTGTTACCGATCAAGTTTACCGATCAAGTTTACCGACCAAGTTCTGTGATTCTGTGAATACCTGAGTACACTGCCCTGTATGGTCCCCTATGAAATCTAAAGCGAAACTGTTGTGTGGTAGCAACCATGTAGGATGGGATGCATGTCGTGCTACCTAGATAGTAACCACACAAGACTTAAACTTAATACTTGAACATGATACTTGACATGATACATGCTTGCCTGATACTTGACTACGTGATACATGAGACTTGATACATGAGACTTGAAACGTGATACATGATACATGATTACACAACACTTGACACTTGATGCATGTTATAGGATACTTGTTGCTTGACACTTGATTTATGCCGTGCACACTTGACACTTTTACCATGCTAGTTTGTCTAGGTTGACATCATACCTATACCATGTGCTAGTTAGTTTCTCCATTCCATGTGCTTGTATCCTACTCTATTTGTGACCCGTGACTTGCAATTGACGGGTACTTGTGTTTTCTCTTTTCCTCTTTCCTGCATTCGTTGTATTGCAGATTGTGGAGGACAGGTTCCAGACGGTATTGGTGACATGATGTACTAGATGCTAGAATTTTGCTATTATTATTCTTGTTGCTTATTTTGGACAATAATTGTATTTTGAGACTTGTATTTATTCTTGTATCTGGGCGATGCGACCCAGAATTATTTGTGTATTTCAGATCATGACTATTTGAGATTTATATAATTTATTTCAAGTATTCTTGTAGGTATTTGGTTCATATGTGCATGTGGTTGACTTTTCTGACTTTCGACTCTGATTATACTGTGATATGTTGTAAAGAATTCCTGAACAGCTTATGGATGATGAAAATCATTCGCTGGGCTTTTGTTACGTGCTCGTATTCCGTATTTTTGGGAAGCGGGGCGTGACACAAACGTTGTGATCTCGCTTCGGTGATTATAGTGGCGACGAACTAGATACTGCTTTAGGAACGCAAGCTTAGAAACACTTGCACAAGATTTTTTGTTCCCACAAAGCTTGTAGAGGTTGTGTTGGACACCCCTCATTCGCTTCATCACCTTACGACCACCTTCCCAAATCGATAGAACTCCACCTAAGACCTTCCCAAATCGATAGTGTTCCCAAGGATATCAGATTCTATTTCAGCAAATGGATATGCATGACCGTTTCCAGTGTTAACCTCTTTTCCAACTGGGCCTATGCAGGGCCGTCCCTGAGTTCCCGGGGGTCCGAGGCGAAAGACCCAAATAATTAATTTTGATGCCCCTAATAAAAATATTATTTTTTAAGTGCAAATATATGTATATTTATAAGGGGAATACAAATTTGGGGCCCCTAAAATTGCAAAAAATTTAGGGGTCTGAGGCGGCGCCTTACCTGCCTCAGGGTGGGGGCCGACTCTGGGCCTATGACCCCACATCTGTAATGCCCTGATTTTTCAATTTATGAAAAATTATTTATTTTGCACGTAGTGTGCACGTGCAATATTTTTGGTTAATATCTTCATCAAGATGAGTAAAGATATTTTAATATGTGCTTTTAATTATTTTATACAAAAGCCTTCATTCAATTAGACAAAAAAGCCTTTTCTTTTAAAAGCCCAAAGTTAATTAAATTTATCATTTTTTTTTATTTTGGCCCATAAACTAAAGCCCATGGATTAATCTATTTTTTATACGACTTGTCATGTAGAATACAATTTAAAGACTATTTTATTTTTATATAAAAAATTTTATGTACAATTTTTGGGCCTAGTTGCATGCACGTGCACTACGCGTACACGTGCAAAATGCACTCTCCTATGTAGGCCGGTTGCATTCTTTGGAGGGAAACCCAAATTTTTGAGTGGTGATCATGGTGTGGTGGTTACTTGGTTGTGGGTAGTTATTGCAACTCCTACTTGCATCCTAGCCTTCCATCTTACAACCAACCAATTGATCCTAGCCCTCCATTCTCCTTGATTTTTAGTATAAATACCCCCCCATGGCTAGTTATTCTTGTGCAAAACTATTCTCTTCCAAACTTATAGTCTATTATACATTATTTAGTAGTTATTTTTGTGAGTTAAAAGATTGAGTTGTGTGTGAGAGTTGTGCTTGCTTTCAATCAAAGAAGGAGAGGCCGGCTAGCAAAGGAGGAGCTCACGGTTTGGGTGCTTGGGCTTGGCTTGTCGGAGGAGAAGTATTCGGTTGCAAGGACTTTTGTTTAGGGAGTTGCTAATTGTGTTTTCTCTCCATACAAGGTGGGTAGATTTTCCCTATTTCTAAATTAGAAATGCATGTTAGATATGAATGAATGAAGCATGAAAATGATTAAGAAGAGCACACTTTAATTGGGAAAAATGACTTCTTGAATGATTGAAATGTGGATATACAAATTTATATGTGGTTCTATTATTTAAGTTGTATGTGAATTGATTAGAATCATGGATTGTTTGATAAAAACACATTTACACACAAAAGTTAGTAGTTTGATAATACCATTTCTTGTGTTAAATAGATCTTTTGTGTTAATATGGGCATGAATAATTTAAAATATGTGTTGTATGTTGGGTAAATGGTTAAAGACAGAGAATTAAGGTGAAAATTTATTGATAAAGAGATTAGAATGCTAAATGCGAAGAAATGTCGAAAGAAGAAGAAATGTAGTATTATAATGTGGAATTCGAATTAGTTACATGAAAATATGTTTTAATTATTACAAAAATTATTTTGCTCATACTGGTATGTAAATTATGTGAGGAAGAATTAATCTGGAGTTGTACAGTAATTTTATGAAAACCAAATGAAATGGGGACTAGTTGAACATCGAAATGTTCTAAATAACAGAGAGTATGAGTTAAATGAAATTGGAATTATACTAGTGACAACTTGAGCACATAGCTCAAGTGGTCGGGGGTTTTCTTCTGCTACAGTGTGCGGCTGGGTCTCATGAGGTTGTTGGTTCGAATCCCTGGTCGCCATACTTTTATTTCGTTTTTTTTAAAACAAGAATAGCAGCAGCCGAGAGCTCTTATGGCTCTCAGCGTCTCTTTATGATGCCAGTAGCATTCGGCCTAGTGGTTGTGGCTTTCGGTTGGGTTCTCTGTGGTGCTGGGTTCGAATCTTGTCCTCGGCAAGATTGAAAAACATTTTGAGGGTTTTAGTGCTCAAAAAATTATGAGAAAAATATGGTTATTCTTCTAAAAATATAAGGGACTTTATAAAAATGATTTGGGAATTATTTGCATGAAATAAACTATGCTTTGAGAATAAAATGCATAAATAGAACTATGGTTCTATATGTATACTTTGTGAAAAATTATACCTTTCAAAAAGAACTTGAAATGAAGGATTAGAAGATTAATATAGTAAAGATTGAAGTGATATTATGTGATGGATGTGATTTATTCCTAATTGAGAATAGTATGAAAAATATGAATGGTGAATATTCGTTAGTGATGTAAAGTATTTCTCATTTGAGAATAATGTGACAACTATGAAATGTGAATTATTCTCGTTGGAGAATAGTGCGACAAATTATGATGCGTGAATATCCATCTTGATTGAATACTAGTGATGTGGGTTTTAATGTGAAAATAACAATTCATGAGTTTCATGATGAATAATTAAAATTCATGTATAGTTATGGACTATTGAACAATTTAGAAATCATGATTGGAAAAGAGAAATGCTATTTGAATATGATAACTCAACATAATGAATTTATGAATTGGAAATGCTCATTTTGGAAATTGTGAATTGGAATTGAAACGAAAGAGTAGCTAAGTCTCCCCCGGCATTTGGAAAGAAATGAAATGAAAAATTGAAATGAAAGACCAAGGTTGGTCATGTTTGAATGAATGAATAAGTCCGGTTTAGTGGAGAGGCTAACTCTAGAGCTTTGATTTTTGTTCATGATTCTAATAAAAACTAAGGATTAGTGCATAGTGAAATGTGATGAAAGTGAGAGAAAAATATGAGTATGAGAACTAAGGTTTACGGTGCGGGTGTGTGAGCCACAGAATGCATGCTTGATGAGTCAAGACATGGCGTGGGCACAACTCAGTAATGATCAGACTCTAGCCACGCTTGTGGGATATTTGGTGACTGCAAGAGGGTTGTGTGCCATGAAGTGAGGCTGAATTGCCACATAATGCATGCTTGATGAGTCAAGACATGGCATGGGATTCCCCTCCAGAATTTTCTGTACACGAGCTTGTACTCATAGATCATCTAGGATACTCACCATAGTTACAGTAGTAGATTAAGTCATGGCGAGGGATTGAACCCTACAAAGATGAAGAACGATTAAGAGACTCGCCCTCGGACCTATGTAGTATGGGATGCATAGAATCCGAACAAGTGTGCATTAGTGTCATATTATATAAATAACTACATTAAGGATTAAGTGCACAATCACAACACGACATCAATAGGGTAGTCTCTTTAGTTTGAATGTGACAAGTTTGTGTTTGCTAAATATGGAAAATAAGTTATACTATTTCCGGCATAGAGAGGATGACTGTGTATAATGATCGTCGGTTGAATAAACTGACGTACCCACAGTCTTATATGCAGGTAAATGGCTTGATACAGATTAAAGAGGAACAAATGCTTAAAGATTATTCAATGTTGTTGTACATTTGTTTCATTATTGTAAATTTTACTTCCGCTGTGCAATGTAAAGTGTAATATTGATGTAAACTCTAATGTAGAGTGAAAAGTTTAAATTTTCTTGTAAAATTATACTAAAGAAAGCGGAAAGATCTGTAGAACATCTCGAATTCAGTGTATTTGGGATTCAAGGCGTTACAACATCCCAATTCAAATTCAAAAAAAAAATCAATTTGAACTTTGAAAACACTCACATGACACCTAAAGCCACCACATGAGTCCGTACGTACCATCCATCATCCTCCAGGCTTTGAACCGATCAACTATGCCCTCGGTCACCATCGAACCCAACCAAACATAATCTTCCAGCAACCAAACATAGGCCCAATTTTCAAACACCACCCTCAGCCTCCTTATACCCAATAGAAATAGGCTAAATTTAAAAAAAAACGTCACAATAGTTTGGCGCGGTTTAAAAAAACGTCACAAAACTTTGACTTTTTAAAAAAACCGCACAATGTTTAATTTTCAACTCACGGAGTTATCCAACCGTTAACTGGGTTATACGTAATGTTTAAAAAAACATCACAAAACTATTGTTTTGTTTAAAAAAACAACACTGAACTATTATTCTGTTTAAAAAAACATCACAAAAGTTCCCATTTGTTTTAAAAAAACATCACATAACTATTATCCCAGTTAACGGTTGGATAACTCCGTGAGTTGAAAGTTAAACATTGTGCGGTTTTTTTAAAAAGTCAAAGTTTTGTGACTTTTTTTTAAACAGCGCCAAACTATTGTGATGTTTTTTTAAATTTTGCCATAGAAATATCAGATCCTATACAAACAAACTGTATTTAATGAGTTCCTAATGAACTCATATCCTAATCTTGACATAGCGAGTCACATCGAGTGGTTACCGCTTCACTAGGCTAAATTGTGCTAATGGGCTTCCACCACAGTCTTCGAGAGCTTGACGAGGTTCAATAAAAAAAAGAGTATATCCACACCGAAAATCTTGTTAAAAATTCAGCAGGATAACATATGCAAACCAGATAGGGAAAATATATGTCGATAAAGAGCAACCAAGATCCAAAAGCAAATTAAAAAATCACCAACCAGAACATGGCAAAGATATCAAAGCAAGAAATAAAATTAGTGTTTAGAAATAAACCAAATCATTATACTGACTCGCCTTGAAGAAAATATTGTCCCCACTATAGATTTTTTTTCCAAAATGACCATTTTTTTGAAAGTTTTTCCCAAACTGCCCTATTTTTTATTTTTGTTCCCTAAACGACCCACTCGCTTTTTGAAAAAGCGAGTTTGGTTAAAAATAACTCGCTTTTTCAAAAAGCGAGTCTGGAACTTTTAATTTTCGAAATGTTAGACTCGCTTTTTGAAAAAGCGAGTTATTTTTAACCAAACTCGCTTTTTCAAAAAGCACGCTTGGTTATTTTGGTAAATATTTCGAAAGTGGGTCAGTTTGGTAAATACTTTTATAAAGTGGGTTAGTTTGGTAAATAATTTTAGGAAGTGGGTCATTTTGGTAACAAGTTCTTTCTATATCACATTGTCACTTTATCTTCTTTAGACCACTATATATGAAATCGTTTGTCAGGACTTTCTATATCACATTGTCACTTCATCTTCTTTGATCATGATTTCATAAATTGAGCAACTGTTTAGCAGTAGCAGAGGATATACATAACTTGACATTATTTCAGTATATACATAATTGGTGTGTTTTAAGTTGTCGAGAATGAGCCCATAGATACTCTCAATCCCCGATATACACATAATTGGCTTTTGACCTATCAATCATATGCGCTGAGTTCTTGCGCCAAAAGTCTCACACTCGCTTTCTGAAAATGCGAGGGTGGTTAAAAGGGTCCATGATTTTTTTTTTTTTTTGTATTTCACATTGGCGGAAATGACCAAGTTACCTCTTCCTTCATATAACCAGATTATCACCTTAGGGATAAAAGGGTTATGCGGTAGGGAGGGACGGATGAAGTTCATCCGTCTCTCACTTTCACAAATTTTTTTTAATTATAAACTTTATATATTTAATATATATTATTTATATTTAAAGTATTAAATCCACCGAGTGACAGAAGATCTTCATACATAAAGTTATTTATATTTATAAAGTTAGCAACAGTTTAGCAGTAGTCGAGGATATACATAACTTGACATTATTTCAGTATACACATAATTGGTGTGTTTTAAGTTATCGAGAATGAGCCCATAGATACTCCCAATCAATCTTAGCTTTTGGCCTATCAATCATATGCACTGGGTTCTTGCGCCAAAAATTCTTATATTAAAAGGGTGGTTGTAACTTCGTTCATGATTGCTGTTATACATAATGGCAGACCACAAAAGCCTGACGTGGTAATTGATGAGACATTATTTTCTAGTTCTGAATATTGTCAGCAGACTAAGGTTTGCTCATAATATATTGTTTTGTATTTCTTGCACTTGTTTTGAAAGCCTGAGTTTATTTTTTCCTAACAAAGAAGAAATTTTCTCTCTTGATCACTTTTCTTTCGTTTGTTTATATTGTTGTTTATGAATTGTTCATTCTGTTTATGATTTGTCCATTGATTTATTGGTAGGAGCATCAACATATGCCAATTCAGTATATGGATGGATAAATGTTAAGATTGTTGTCGAGGCTCATATCTGTTAACCATTGGATCTGATTTCTAAGATCGTAACCTAATGGTGAACTATTTTGGTTGATAGGTGTGCTGATGAAAAAGAGATGAGATTTTAACCACCCTCGCTTTTTCAGAAAGCGAGTGTGAGACTTTTGGCGCAAGAACTCGGCGCATATGATTGATAGGTCAAAAGCCAATTATGTGTATACCGGGGATTGAGAGTATCTATGAGCTCATTCTCGACAACTTAAAACACACCAATTATGTATATACTGAAATAATATCAAGTTATGTATATCCTCTGCTACTGCTAAACAGTTGCTAAATTTATAAAATCATGACCAAAGAAGATGAAGTGACAATGTGATATAGAAAGTCCTGACAAACGATTTCATATATATAGTGGTCTAAAGAAGATCAAGTGACAATGTGATATAGAAAGAACTTGTTACCACAATAGCCCACTTTCTGAAATTATTTACCAAACTAATCCACTTTCTAAAAGTATTTACCAAGATGACCCACTTTCGAAAATATTTACCAAAATAACCAAGCGTGCTGTTTGAAAAAGCGAGTTTGGTTAAAAATAACTCGCTTTTCCAAAAAGCGAGTCTAACATTTCGAAAATTAAAAGTTCCAAACTCGCTTTTTGAAAAAACGAGTTATTTTTAACCAAACTCACTTTTTCAAAAAGCGAGTGGGTCGTTTAGGGAACAAAAATAAAAAATAGGGCAGTTTGGGAAAAACTTTCAAAAAAAGGGTCATTTTGGGAAAAAAAAAATTCCCACTATATTGGTGCATAGGGTTATCGACGAGCTTCCCCAGGATAAGATAGTCAACAACGCTGGCATAAGCACCCCCAAAAATCATGCATTCTTCATCCAGAGCCTAAAATACCTGTGAGAAAAATATTTGGGAACAAAAAGAAGACGAAGAGAGGAGTGATTCTTTTTTAAAAGCATGTGTTTTTCTTGGGTGCACCCCTTATCTGTTTATATAACAAAAGGGAAAGAAAGTGGATGGCAAAGTCGGGGAGAGATTTTTCTCACCCACGAGATATTATCTTTATCACATTAGCCAAAACCGAAAAATAAAGATAAGATATTATTTTTTACCCCATCATTCAACAATCCCAAGGCCCCATACCTCCATGCGGTAAAAGATGAGTATATTTTCACTAGTGGATTCTAATGAATCCATCCATACATCCCATAACTCCCACATTTTATCAATGTTACCATAGATAAGTGAAAGTTATATATAAGGAACTCCACATCCAACAATTTCTTCTATGTGGTATTAAATAAGTTTCCATATTTGGATCACATCATATAAGGGCAAATCCATGAAATGTTGATTTTTCTCCTAATCATCTTCATCAATTTTCAACGAAGCTTATTTAGGGTTTGACAGGGTATAGGGCGGGGAAGGTGCCAACGATGGATAATGGCCGGCGACCCCCAAGCTGTGATTAAAAAAGGAGAGTGGTATATTGTATGTTCTGAGTAGTAGGGTTTATTGTATCATGTAGATCTTAGATCAAACAGAATATTGATTTCATGAGAGGATCAAATTGATTTCATGAGAGGAAATAGAATACTTTCGGATTGAGAACAAAATTATAAGCTTTTAACTTGATCAAACAAGAGGAAACATATTTTCTGTAATTCTGTGCAAGGACATAGTCAATAATTGCATCAGAAGAACCTGCAAAAAATGTTCTTGGTGTTTGTGATTTCTTGCTGCAGTTTGTGTATCTTTCATTTATGTGCTATCATATGAATTTCCATGACAAAGTTGTAGAGTCTGAAATATATTCTTTTGTACGTGGGTTGTGCTCGGTAGGGTGCTTAATTACCTTGCCAGGCACATCGGAAATTGACACAATATAAGCCTATGTTGGTGCACAGGGTTATCGGCGAGCTTCCCCAGGATAAGATAGTCAACAACGCAGATGTATGCACCCCCAAAAATCATGAATTCTTCATCCAGAGCCTAAAATACCTGTGGGAAAAATATTTGGGAACAAAAAGAAGAGGAAGAGAGAAGATATCTGATTCTTTTTTAAAAGCATATGTTTTTCTTGGGTGCACCCCTTATCTGTTTATATAACAAAAGGGAAAGAAAGTGGACAGCAAAGTGGGGGAGAGATTTTTCTCACCCACGAGATATTATCTTTATCACATTAGCCAAAACCGAAAAATAAAGATAAGATATTATTTTTACCCCATCATCCAACAATCCCAAGGCCCCACACCTCCATGCAGTAAAAGATGAGTATATTTTCACTAGTGGATTCTAATGAATTCATTCATACATCCAATAACTCCCACATTTTATCCATGTTACCATAGATAAGTGAAAGTTATATATAAGGAACTCCACATCCAACAATTTCTTCTGTGTGGTACTAAATATGTAGAACCCCATATTTTCAAATATTATTTTAATTATTTGAAAATGAATTCAAATGATTTTTGGAGATTTAATTAATATTTTCTAAGAAATTTATCTTTTGTACACGTGCAAAACACGTGCAAATGACTTTTCAGAAGTTTGAAAAATTAATATTTCTTTATGAAAAATCATTATTTATTATTTAGGATTTATGTAGTATTTTTCCAGAATTTTCTGAAATTAATTGATGCTATTTGCAAATTTTGAGAAAAGGACTTATTTGCAAAATTTACATTTTCAAGGGTTGGAATGCAAATCTGGCATTCTGGACGTTTTAAGCAGTATGGGCTGAGGTTTAGAAGTATATTTTCTATTAGAACCTAATTTAAAGGAATTTTATTGAATTTACAAGACTAATGTATATATATGTAAGTTGTATTTTTGGGAAGGATTGTTTTGCAAAAGGTGAGTAAACCCTAATATTTTATCCCGTATATATATATAAGGGATTTCTTTTCTTCAGCCGTCATTTACAAATATACAGATTTTGAGATTTGTTTGAGGAGCAAGAAGAGGCTTTTGGGATCTAGCAAAGAGGAGAGCTTTTTCGTGGATTTTTCTTCAAATCAATGTGAGTGGTTTGTTTTGTTTTGCTTTGTTTGCTTGATTGTTTGATCGATGAATGATGTGAGATCTTTTGTCACACCTTGTTTGGATCGTTATGATATTGATTGTTTGTCTCATTTGTATGCATGATATTGGATTTTTATTTTGATATGGATGATGAGAACACTTATTGATATTTGGACCATGTATGAGAATTATCAAGATTTGTTGAGGAAATAATGATTTATGGAATTGTAATATTGGAAAGCATGTTAAGAATTGATCAGGTTGTGATCGGATGAATAATATCTGGATCCATGGTTATAAATTAGATTTGATTATGTGTTGAGGAAGAAATTTAGTTTAAAGAAACCTTAATAGAAGATTGGTAAATTTGGATCATGAGAATTGAATTTTGAGGAATTGATTGATGGGTAATGTATCAGTAGTGGAGATTATTTTGAGAGTTAACATTGGCTTGTGTACAACTATTGATTGATAAATAATGAACCATGATTCTTAGAAATCTTCAGTTTGATTTTGTATTCGGATCTGTTCTTGAGAACTGTAGGCCGACAGTCGACTGGCCTACTGTGCAGTCGACTGGTACGACTCTACTGATTGCACTTTCAGTCCTTGGGAAATCGTTCTAGACAGTCGACTTGACCTTTAGCAGTCGACTGGTCCACGGAAATTATTCTTGTAAAGTGTGTTCCGGACAGTCAACTTAGACTACTGTCAGTCGACTGGACCACTGAGGTATATCTTGTTCAGTCCTTTCGGGACAGTCGACCCATGACCTTTTCAGTCGGCTTATATACTTAGATTATTTCCTTGAGAATTATTGATGTTGGTCTCGGTTGAGTCGACCGATGACTTCCCAAGTCGACTGACATGCCTTAGACTATTTTTGTAAAATTCTGGAGAATTGTCCTCTGGACAGTCAACTTATCTCAGCATAAGTCGACTGGTACTGAGGGATCTATGTAATTGATTTTGAGATATTTGTTCAGTATTTGATTTTGAGATATTTGTTCAGTATTTGATCTTTGAGATATTCAGTTAAGATCATGACTTTGAGACGTTCAGTTGAGCCACTTGTTAGTGGGAATTTGTTTAGATATTTGATTTTTAGTCTCTAGAGGTACGTGATCCTAGTATACCGGTGTTGAGTTATTTATTGAGGCCCATTGAGGCGAATTTTCAGTTATTCATATTTGTTTGTCCGGTGGGGTACACTACTCTAGGAGATTTGTTCAGTAACCAAAATAATAAGGACTTGCAATAGGAGTGTCATGACGAAGGGGAACATGAGTTATGCACCTCAGTAAGGCTTTAGGTGTGGGACTTAATCTCCTGAATTATCCAAGTAGTTAACTTGAGATGTGTGATTTATCTCCTGAATTATCCAGGTAGACAACCTGAGATGTGAGATATATCTCCTGAATAATCCAAGTAATTATCTTGAGATGCGGGATTGAACCACGGAATGATCAAAGTCGAGGCGACACTTTTGGGATATTATTG
Source organism: Hemerocallis citrina (assembly GCA_017893485.1). Taxonomy (NCBI): domain Eukaryota; kingdom Viridiplantae; phylum Streptophyta; class Magnoliopsida; order Asparagales; family Asphodelaceae; genus Hemerocallis; species Hemerocallis citrina. The sequence goes on along the minus strand of JACEHZ010000239.1, from coordinate 732,925 downwards.
TGATGATGAATTTATGTTTAGATGTGGGTCGATCTCCTGAATTATCCAGGAAAAATACCTGAGATGTGGGATCTACTTCCTGAATTATCAAGCATGGACAAATCCTCATGGTTTATCTTCATCTCTTAGTAGTTATCGTCGTCAGCATATAGCATTTGTGTTTTATTGACTCTTCTTTATGCATTCGGATTTCCTGTTACCACATTTGACACTTGGTTTTGGGTATCACCAGTTGTTTTATTTGGCATTTACTTGTTGGACATTACGATTTAAGTTCATTTATGTTGTTGTTTGATTTTTATACCACTCACACCATTTATGGCTGACCCCTTTAGTTTGGGGGTTAGGGTTCAACTCTAGCCTCACATGTTGCAGGTTATTGCTTAGAATTGGAGATTGGATGCTTGTGTCAACTTTTGGGATAAATGGACTATTTGGTGTTTTGTGTAAAACTTGTAAAGTCTTATTAAGATGATTTGGAGTTGTAAATAAAAGAAATTCTGGATTGAGTTGTTTAGACTTCCGCTGTGATTTGTAAAAGTTTTGTTGTAATAAAGATGAAAAATTTTAGTGGTGTTTGGTTATGTTTATTGTTATATTGAAGTGGATCACTGGGAATGTGCCACGTATTTTCTATGTTATTCATCTAGAAATTCGGGGCGCTACAAAATAAGTTTCTATATTTGGATCACATCATATAAGGGCAAATCCCTGAAATGTTGATTTTTCTTTTAATCATCTTCATCAATTTTCAACGAAGCTTATTTAGGGTTTGACGGGGTATAGGGCGGGGAAGGATAGGGGAAGGTGCCAACGATGGATAATGGCCGGCGACCACCCCCTAGCTGTGATTAAAAAAAAGAGTGGTATATTGTATGTTCTGAGTAGTTGGGTTTATTATATCATGTAGATCTTAGATCAAACAGAATATTGATTTCATGAGAGGATCGAATTGATTTCATGAGAGGAAATAGAATACTTTCGGATTGAGAACAAAATTATAAGCTTTTAACTTGATCAAACAAGAGGAATCGTCTTTTCTGCAATTCTGCACAAGGACATAGTCAATAATTGCATCAGAAGAACCTACAAAAAATGTTCTTGGTGTTTGTGATTTCTTGCTGCAGCTTGTGTATCTTTCATTTATGTGCTATCATATGAATTTCCATGACAAAGTTGTAGAGTTTGAAATATGTTCTTTTGTACATGGGTTGTGCTCGGTAGGGTGCTTAATTACCTTGCCAGGCACATCGGGAATTGACACAATATAAGCCAGTGTTTTTCCTGGCATGTTACAGTGCATGATCAAACCTTGCGGGTACATCGAGGCCCACTACCTTCTTTTATTTGACAACTTACAGTGCATGTATCTTGTATGTGTCTGTCCGCTGCTTTGTGTTAGGATTTGTGGACTCAAACACACAAAGCACAAGATTTGAGTTAGAAGAATAAAGAGCAGTAGAGACAGTAAACAACAGCAGCAAAGCGAATTGACAGTCGACTGCATAGTTGACCGTGTTTCCCCTTTATTTTGGCGAGACCTTATTGTAGTCGACTATCGAGGTGGTCAGTCGACCGCATCAAGCGGATGGCTATTATTTTCGTTGCGGGTTTGGATTATATTGAGCTGAATTTGTGTTTATTTTATGGTTTACTTGGGGATATAAAAATAGATATAAACTCTAGGGTTTAGAGTACCAATCATAACTGAAATAACTTCAAGAGAGTTCTTGTGCCAAGTGCTACCAAGGGAGAGGGAGAGATTCAAGTGAGATCTCTTTGTAGTTTTGTATTTCTTGAGTAATAAGATGTATTGATTATCTCTGCATATCATTATGTTTTTTGTGTTTGTAAGATCTTGTGTTTATGGTGGATCTTGTTATTGATGCATCTAGGTCTCTTATGTGCATTCTTCGGCACTACAAGTTTAATAAGAGCTTAGGGTTTCAGGATGGCCGATAGCAAGTCGAAAGTCAAGAGATTCAATGGAAGTGATTTTGCGATAAGGAAGATTCATATGGTGACGTATCGTCGTCCTGAAGATCTAGACGGTCTGTTTTTTTTTGGGAAGCTGAAGGTGCAGAAAGGGATGTGAAGATCTTGGCGGCATGAAATCGTTTGGATCAGAAGACACTTGGGAAGATTCAGTTAGCACTAAGTAGGAACACCTTATTTCATATATTGAAGGCAAAGACCACGAAGGAATTAGTTAACATGAAGTTGAGAGAAGGGGACTCAGTAGCAGAACATGTGAACAATTATTGTATGGTATACAACTTGATGGAAGCTACAAGATTGACATTTTTAGAAAGAGGGTAGTCATTGTTACTTCTATATACTCTACTCGATAGTTATGGTATGGTGGAATAGACTATTATAGGGACTATGACATATTTGACTACTCTACAGGATGTTGTGAGCAACATCATAAATGAGGAGGTGAGAAGGAAGAGAAACTAAGAGTTTTGATTATCTTTTAGCTATCCAGCATTTTCTGTTGAGTGGCGTGGGAGATCAAAGGGAAGTTGAAGAAGAAAGGATCAGAGAAGTGAGTCCGATAGTGGGTCTACAGGGACAATGGTGGTGGTCATGAGTGTTGGTATTTCCACAAACGGGGTCATAGAATGCGCAACTATAAGGATCTCAAGAAGAAGAAGTAAGACCAATAAAAGTAAGAAAACAAGGGTGGATGAGTACTTATGTCTATCAGTAGGGGTGGAATTGGACAAGCGAGATTGGTGTATTGATTCATACGCTTCTTTTCATTGCACTTCGAGGAGGGAGGTGTTTGAGGACTACATAGAGGATTCTTTTGGAGATGTAATCATGGGTATCAGTCAGTGATGTTCTGTGACTGGAACTGGAACTAGAACTGTTCGCGTGAAAGTCAGTGATGGTAAAAGTATTGTCTTGCGGGAGACGAGACACATCCAAAATTTGAAAGAAAATCTTAGCTCGATGGGAAGGCTAGACAAATAGTGTTTGTCAACTATATTTGGTGGTGGAGAGTGGTGTATAATTGTAGAATTAGAAGTGTTGGCATGAGGGAAGCGTGATGGACCAATGTATTTACAACAAGACGAGACGTGTCCTTCTATTGTAGTTGACTCTCAGCCGAAATTGAGACATAGGCTGTGTGGGGTACGACCAAGATCTAAGAGTTGTGGGGCAGATGCAAAGGTTGCACATTTAGTGGGAGTTGATGGCCTTGGTGAGGAGGATACTAGAAGAGAGCAAGACGTTACAGCGGTGAGGGTTTTTTGTGATATAGCGGAAACTTTGAGTTGCTCTTGTGATGTTGAGAGCATTGGTATCATATGCATGGTGATGTCAATGAGTATGGTTGAGTTGGTCACATTGGGGCTGTAAGTAGTGTTTTGCAGTCTACGGATATTGTGGAGGTGTTGTCCACGGAGATTTCAAGTGCAGAGGGTGTCTTGGCCTTGAGAGATTTTGAATCATGTAGGGTATTAGCAGAGGTTCTGCCAATTGGAGAGTATTGTGACACAAAATCCGGCACAGTGGAAAAGAATAAGTGATTCTCCATTATTTGTGCCCTATGAAATAGATGGTAGGATACGTCCTTCATGAGTCTATGAAGGGTGTTGGTGCTCTCCATGTGGTGGAGGGGCAGGGGATTCTCTTCAAGTGAATGAGGGGTACTCGGTCTTCTAAGAGAAGTGGGAGACTTATAGAGGTAATGCGAGAAAAAGATATAAGTGCTTTGGAGATTGTGTATTTGGTTCAAGTGGGAGATTGTTAGAATTTGTGGACTCAAATACACAAAACACATGTTTTGAGTTTGAAGAAAAAAGCGTAGTAGAGACAACAACAATCAGCAAGGGCTGGAAACACGGTAGTAAGACCATAGCAACAAAGGGAATTGACGGTTGGCTGCACAATCGACAGTCATATGCAGTCGACTGCATAGTCGACTGCGTTTCCTCTCTGTTTTGGCGAGACCTTATTGTAGCCGACTATCAAGGAGGTCAGTAGATTGCATCGAGTGGCTAGCTATTATTTAGGTTGCGGGTTTGGATCCAATCGAGCTGTATTAATTTGTGTTTATCTTTTAGGATTTACTTGGGGCTATAAATATAGATGTAAACTCTAGAGTTTAGAGTACCAATTATAACCGGAACAACTTCAAGAGAGTTCTTGTGCTGAGTGCTACCGAAGTAAGGGAGAGATTAGAGTGATATCTATTTGTATCTTTGTATTTCTTGAGTAATAAAAAATATTTGTTATCTCTGCATATCGTTTGTGTTCTTGTGTTTGTTAGATCTTTCCTTTATGGTGAAATATTGTTATTGGTGTATCTTGATCTTGTGGGCGCTCTTGGGCACTACACTTTGCAGGTTGTTTTTCATAAGAAAAGCATTTTTGGAGGCAAGCCACGTAAAAATTATAGCACTGTGGGGGAACTTCCATATATCACATAGGCTCGTAGATTAACAGGCACAACCTTTGTTTTTTTTTGTTGAGGAAAAGGTGGAATCTGGCCACCCTGTTTCATTAATCAGAGATTAATAAACAAAACTCAGAGTACTGAGCAAACAAAACACCTAAGGAGAAAGCAGAAAAACCATACTCCACCCAAAACATGGAGGGTGGGACAAAATAAATAACAACAATAAGAAAGCCAAAACAACAACATCTTTCCCCCCAACAAGCCCTGGGGTGGTGGGTATCCAACGTACTCTAGCCATGCCTCAATCAATTGTCGGGCCAATCTCGATTTCCTCGTCGTCAAATTCCTGTACCTGGAACACTGTGGCGATCCTGCTCCTGGGACCTGCTGCTGCCACATTTGCCCAAAATGAGATAAGATGCATAATATGATTTAAATTTCCAGTGATGGAATTGCAAGTTGTACGGAAGTAAAAATTGTTTCTATCTAGCCAAAGCACCCAAGTCGTAGCGGCAATCGCGAGATACTAAGCCTCTTTCATAACCCCTCGATCAGTCGCAAAATAGGACCCCACCCATAGATCGTCGTATGAATCAGGGTATTGAGACGTTCCTAGTGCACTGAGGACCTCGACCAAAACTGCTTTGCTCCTAGGACAGTGAAGAAACAGGTGGTCTCTAGTCTCCAAGTTGTTCTGGTAGAACCCACACTGGGCATCCAAATTTGGCTGTCGCTTAATCAGGTTCTCCCTGGTGAGGATCGCGTCGTTCAACACTAACCAAATGAAAACTTTAATTTTCAGGGGCGCCTTTGTTTTCCACACAATGCTCGACCATCTCGGTGTGCATCCCCTAAAGTGTACCCGATTGTACAAAGAGCGAACTGTGAATTTGCCGCTCTTTTCCAGATCCCAGGTCATTTTGTCCGGGCCTTGAGCACAGGCACGACCTTTGTTAAGAAAGCAATATCTGCAAGAGTTATAGTGTTTAAAGAGCAAATTTTATTCTTTCCAGAACTGACCTCCTCTCTAGCTCATACTTTTTCAGAAATATACTGAAGTTAAGTCACAAGGAAGTTAGACATCTTGGCAGGTAGAGAATGGTTAGAGGATGCTTCCTTAACAAATTTGAGGGAGGAGGCAGCTACCAAGATCTCCTCACGGATGTTGATATGGGAGCAAAACTTGTTTTCTTTTTTAGTACTCCCTCCGTTTCACTTTAAGTGATATTTAGGGGTTTTTTTCTTGTTTCACTTTAAGTGATATTATCCAATTTTTTTCCATTTTTTTCTAAGAAAACCCTTAATTATGTTGAAATTTTGTCTTAATTACTCATCTTAATCCTATCAAATATTCTTAGAAAATTGTAGTTTCAACTTTCTAGATTTTATTTTCTTAAAAAATTTATTGCCAACTGTATTGGAAGAAGAATTAGTAATTCTATTTTCTCTTGAAAACAGAATTTGTATTGAGAAAACATTAATTACAATTTCTTGAAATTAGAATCTGTATTGGAAAAAGAATTAGTAATTAAATCATGGAGACTAATTAATAAGGGTGTGCAGGGAAACAAATGTTTATCTCACCCTTCCTTAATTTGTATGCAAAACTCCTGAATATCACTTAAAGTGAAACGGGGGGAGTATCAATTATATCCAGACAATGAAATAGATGTAAGGAGTGAATAAGGCTTTTTGGTTGAAACAAAAGAATTATGTAGCATAAAATAACACTAGTAATTTCCACGTGCGATGCACGTCTTAATAAATATATTTCTATTAAAAGTAAAAACTTTAGCGTAGTCTAGTCTTGAATCTAACCCCTCCTTTATATTAGATATGCATGGGCGATACACTGATTTATTTATCTATAAAAATTTGTATTTGTTGAATTTAATTTGGACGTGTATTACACGTATTTGTTTGATTACAAAGTTAGGGTTCACGTGCGATGCACGTCTATAAAAAAGTTTAGTCATTAAATTAAATGAATTTGTATATTTTGATTTGACGTGCATGACACGGGAATGTTTAGTGGATGTAGTTTGCACGTATATTGTACGGGTTTGCTCAGTTGCAAAATTAGGGTTTGTTTGTTTACAACCCCAACTCTCCCATTAAAATAGTAGAGAAGAGATGTGCACTTCAATTGTAATTGTAAGCAGTTTTGCATATTGGGAGTCTGATAAACTAGCTGTTGTTTTTTTTTAAAAATTATTATTATACTTTTTTTCTTGATATCTGAACACAACATGTCTTTTGGGTTTCTGCTCAGAGCTCAATGTAGTCTTTATTTTACGTTAATATACCTAGAGGATGTGAAACGTCTCATTGAGAACTAAATCGTCCCCTCTATATTATTCAATATCATCTTCTATTAATATGGCTGTTAGTGTTACTCTATTAACTAGTATCATTTTACCACTCTCAATTGAGTTTGCTGGGAGCTCTCACTATCTCTCAAAAGCTCAATGGCAACTGTTAGCATAAAGCTTCTTGTGGATAAGGAGAAGAACAGAGTGGTGTTTGCTGAATCTGATAAGGATTTTGTAGACATACTCTTTAGTTTCTTGACATTGCCATTGGGGACAATAATCAGGCTCCTCGAGAAGCATTCGACAGTTGGATGCATGGACAAGCTTTATGAGAGTGTTGAGAATCTTGATGCAAATTACTTTGAGACGGAGGCATGCAAAACAATGCTTCTTCAGCCTAGAAGCGCAGCGGAAATAGCATGTGAAGATTTAGTGGTCAATGTCGATGATTTAAAACCTCGACGAGTTTACAGGTGCCCAAATTTTGATTGCTTTTCCAAGACTCACCGCCTTTACAGTTCCATTTGTGGTGCTCGCTGCCCCTGTGGAAAAGCAATGGATAAAGATTTTCACTGGGTACGAGCAGATGATGATGCTAAAGGTGATGTATTTTTAAGTGGAAGAAGAAAGTACATCATAAGTGATGATTTAAATGTAGCACCTTCTAATATTACAAATACCCTTTCCGAGTTTGATAAATTCGGAGTCAAGGATGTAGATGCTCTTGAGAAACAGACATTGGATGTGGGCAGAGATGAGGTGATATAATGTTACAACTGTGTAGTTGAATTATTATTTTATTTAATTGAAGATTTCTTTTTTGCTTCACTTTGTTGAGCTATTACAGGTTGTAAACATACGGATGATGGTATTTGCTGATTAGTTTCTCTGTGATGATACAGGTTCTGCGTTTGTTGAAGAGATCATTGCTGTCAAAGTTTCCTCTCACAGATGTTTTCTTGCAGAAGCCGGAATTAGATAGCGACAACAACAGTGAACATTATCCTGTAGGGATTTTTCAAGTCAAAATGGAAGATAAAAATGAAGCTAGTCCCCAAGAGAAGACAATAAGTATGAAGCTACTTCAAAACAAAACCACAAAAGAGATTATATATGCAGAAGCAGGGAATGACTTGGTGGATGTTCTCTTCAGTTTCCTTACGTTTCCTCTTGGATCCGTTGTGGAAGTCCTGAATAAGCAGACATCCATTGGTTGTTTGGACAACTTGTATCGCAGTGTTGAAGCTTTGGCTGTAGGAAGTGACTTAATCAAATCGGAGAAACGCAAGAACATGTTATTAGCTCCTAAGCTCTATCCCCATTTTAGATGCAGCAACCAGTTGATAAAACTTGAAGCAGATCTGTTTGCAAATTGCAGTATCCAAGGTTGTCAAACCTGCTGGAATGATTCGATCGATGTCTCTGGTATTTAGTGCAAGCATAACATAGCTGTTGTGAAATTATCTGAAGTCAATCCAAAGGTTCCAGACTCAGTGACTGAAACAGGAAGAGGTTATGCGAAGAAATCAGTTGAGTACATGGTTACAAGTGAGATGGTTGTCTCACCCTACTCATCGCTTTCTGGATTTGAATTGATGAAGGAACTGAAACAACCCATCAACAGCTTAGTGGAGAAGGAGGTCACAGTTGGAGAATTAGAGGTAGAGTAATTCTTATGCTCTTCTATTCCTTTTGGCCGTATGCTTTGATAAACTTTACTGAATGCCCACTTGAATTTTGTTCGCAAGGTTTAAAAGTAATATTTATTTTTGTTTGTAATCTCTGACTGTGGTGCAGGCTCTGAAGCTATTAAGTGCATGCTTGGTATGTCGGTCAGCACTTACTGATGTCTTCTCACCTCCAAAGCGAAAGAGGATTCGTCACTATTAGTGCAACATAGATCTCTGTTTTAGGCACCCTTGAAAAATGTCAGATGGGTTAATTCTCATAATTTACTTTAAGCTTTCTGCTACATGATTCTGGTAATCTATTTTGATTTTGATTTGCGAATCTCAGGAGAGTATGCCATTGAGAATTAGAAATATATTTTGATTAAGGAGTGGTAAATAACCTTTTCTATTTTGCCAATGAGAATTAGAAATATATAAATATGCCATATTTGTTCTCCACTGAAATTTGTGTATCTGGTTGTCCTTCCAATACTCTGTATTTCTTTTTTTGCCATTGTACCCTGTTTTGCTTGTCTGGTTATTTTTTATATGAAACTTATTTCAAATGGTCTAACCCAGCTAATTACTTCATGTGGTCCAAGCTTTGGAATAATGCTGTTATATTATGTGTAGCAAACTTTGAACTAGTAGAAAACTTAGTTGGTACTATGTAATGCCATTTTTCTGATGAAGAGAAGGAACCTGCCTTAATTTTTGAAATCCTATTGCAAGAAACTTGGCATTCTATTTCTATTATGTACTTTAATATCAGCATTTAGTCAGTTCATTTTTTTATTGAATTCTATCTGAGTAAGTACCTCTAGGCAGAGTTTTTTTTTTTTCCAAACAGACCCATTTTTTCAAAAAAACCAAACTAATTACCAAACAGCAAGTTCAGTTCAAATAGACTTGCTGTCTGAAACGAGTTTAGCTTTAATGATTTGAGACTTTAAGATTTCTCCAAGTGTTGGAGAAAATTCCTATAACTAAACTCAATGTTTCAAACAACGACCCTATTTAAATTAGACTTGCTGTTTGAAATAATGAGACTAGTTCTAATAGGGTTGTTTGAAACTGCGAGTTTAGCTTTTGTGTTTTGATACTTTGTGATATTTCTCCGAGCGTTGACTCGCTGTTTGAAACAATGAGTCTAGTTCAAATAGGGATGTTTGAAAATGCAAGTTTAGCTTTAGTTTTTTTATACTTTGTGATATTTCACCTAGTTTTGGTGAATTTTTTATAACTAAATTCCCTGTTTTAAACAACTACTCTAATTGAAATAGAATATATGCTTCAAAAAACAAGTCTAGTTTGAATATGGTCGTTGTTTGAAACTTCGAGTTTAGTTATAGTGTTTTGAGACTTAGCAATATTACTTCCAGTGTTGGAGAAAATTCTTATAACTAAACTCGTTGTTTCAAACAACCTTATTTGAACTTGACTCGTTGTCTCAAATAGTGAGTGTAGTTGGAGAAATTCCTATAACTATCAATCAGTGAGTGGATCAATTTGGTAATTAGTTTAGAAAGTGAGTCAGTTTTGGTATTTCTATTTTCAAAAAGTGGGTCATTTTAAAAGTAAGTTCTTCAAGGCAGGGGTGGAGTTATGTTGGGGCCGGGATCATTTTTTTTAAATCCCCTATAATTATTGAAAATTTTGGAAAAACCTTGAAGTCTATTAATGTTTATGGTTCAACCCCCCAGGCAAAATTTTTCTAGCTTTGCCTCTACCTCAGAGCTTCTCCAACCACGTTAGCTATTTTGGTTAACTAAAATAGTCAAAATGGACAACAAATGAATAATTTGGCTAGCAAAAAAGTCTTCAATCCAACCATGTTATTTATTTTGAAAAACAATTAATAATTTAAAGTGCAAAATTAAATAAAATAAAAATATAAAATATAAGCCCATAAAAAAGCCCAATACAAAATAAATTTCCAAACCCAAAAATAAAATTTTGCAATTTTTGCGATTGATTTTCGTGATTCTGCAACATCCGAAATATAAATGTCGCGATTCAGCAATTTTCAGAGATTTCGCAATTTTTGCGATTGATTTTGCAATTGTCCGATTGAATTCTCTAATTTCGCGATTGATTTCTGCGATTTCACTATTTTGTGGCTTTGGGAAGAAGTTTAGCGAGCGGTACATAATACTTGCCAGATCTGGCGAGTGAATATTAGAAATCTATTTTGGCGAGTGGTTTGGCTAGTCCTGTTGGAGTATATTTTTGTCTTTATATTAACTATTTTGGTTAAAATTGAAAAATGGCTAGCATGGTTGGAGATGTTCTCAAGGTCCTCAACTGTGACCACACATGTGACTTGAAAATTATCGCAGCTGAGTTTTGTAAAAATTAATTTTCATAAGAAAAGTTCTTTAGTGTAGCTCTCCTTTAGCTTGCTACATTAATAGACAATCCAGCAATTTTGTATCACGATATAGAACAAGGTATACCCAAATTTGGAGCACTTGCAGATAGTAAGTAGGTGTACTATCTAATGTATGGAGGATAATGGGTCGGGTTGGACCGGCTTTACCATTGTGAATGATCCCTGCCACTAGGCCAAAACTTTGAAGTTGTAGAAGGGTTGACAAAAATTAGACTTGTATTCTAATGCACTCCCACAGGTCGAGCGTATAATTTTTTTAAAAAAATATACTGAGCCAAAGAAACGAGATAAATGTCAAACGAAATATGGGCCAAGACCTGCTGTGTGCAACGAAATCAGTTCTTTTCTCTTTTTTTAGTTCTAAACTAAATAAACGCATCTAGCAAGGTTCGAACCCAGGGTACTCTGAGACCATTTGAAAAACCTTGTCACTAGGCTAAAACTTCGAAATTGTAGATCGGTTGAGAAAAATTACACGTGTATTCTAGCAACAATAAACCCTAACCCTAACCCAAATTCTTTAGGGCCTAAATTTTTTATCTGGCCTTGACCTTTTAAATTCATATCAAAACCCTTGCCCTACCCATCGGATATGCATATCATGTATTCAGTGTTGATTCTATCGAAGTGGGAAGCTTATGAGTTATGAGAATGTTTCTAAGTTTGAAGAAACACAAACTAATATCTAGGGGTGGACAACTATTATCATAACCGACCAATCTGAACCAATCCAATCCGAACCGACCGGTTTTTAACCGAACCAATTGGGGGTTTGGGTTGGCCCGGTTCTTGATCTTGAATAACCAACTGGCCGATTTGGTTGTTGGGTGGGGCTTTCAAATAACCAATGAAACCGAACCGACCGTACCTCTATGCATTAGTCTTTAAAAATCTAGTTCTCCTTTAATTTCTTGAATATACAAACAGTCTTTAAAAATCTAGTTCTCCTTTAATTTCCTGAATATACAAACAGTCATTTCTCATTTTCTTGGAGATACAAACAGTCTTCTTTAATTATTTTTAATACAAACAGAGCAGTTGTTCTACCTATGTTTTGATTCTCTATAATCATGTATGTTATGTTGTTAATAAATGCTTGATTTACAGTGTGGCTCACCTTAATAGAATCATGAAGTTTGATATGGCTAAAGTTGGGGTTAAATCGAGACCGTCCAGATCGATCACGAAATCTAGAGCACGGGGGTAAAAAGGTAATTTCACATGCAGATGGATCCAAAACGGGTATTGGGCCTCCTTCTCACAGAACCAACCACCCGCGAATAGATCCACTTCAATTGGGTACGGGTCCCGACCCGATACAAGCCCAATCCACCAAGAAGAGAATCAGGCCACTGATTTGGTCAAATCAATAAACCTGATTAGCTCTCACCAGGGAATCAAGGCCTAACTTCCCAAAACAGAATAGGAGGATTTTTCTCCTATTTGTTAGGCAGGAAATTAGGCCCCAAATCGTTCCAAAGGCGACTATAAATACAACCCCTCTACCACCGAGACCAGGTTAATCACTTTTTCACCACTTAAGCTCTTTCTTGATCTTTTCCTGATTACTGACAAGAGCGTCGGAGGGTGCGTCGCCGGAATCAACCCCGGTGTTTCGCACTTCCTTGCAGGTTGTGCCAGGAGCAAGGAGATCGAGTCAATCGTTCAGGTGTTTCCCGGACTCACAAATTCTATCTGTTTACCCCCACACCGAAATCAGCGGTAACAGATTGGCACCGTCTGTGGGAAGATCACCACACGAACGACCTCAGCTTCTCCTTCATCGCCTCCCATCGCCATGCCTCCGAAGAAGAACAGATCCAAAGGATCCAACCGGGTGGCCAACCCCGCCGACCCTACGGAGGATACCCCCGTCAACCAAATTCCCCAATCTGGGCTTCCTCCGCCGACCCAACCGGTCCAGCCTCCTCATCCTCAGCAGCAACCGAACAATGGTCCCGCCGGTCTCAACGGCCAGAAGCTGAAGCAGCCCATCCAGGACCATGTCTCGGTCCATAACGGGTCCTCGGACTCGATGGCCTCCCATAACCCCGACCGGAACCGCCAGAAGGAGAACGACCTCCGCACGCACCTTGACGAGAGGCGGGCCCGAGCGGAGGCCTCCCGACAGCGTCAGGGCGAGCGGTCACCTCGTCGCCGAGACAGACAGAGATCTCCGTACCGGAGAGGCCGAGCGGCATCTCCCGAACACCGAAGGAGGAGGCCGCGTTCCCCCGAGGATCGGCATCGTACGAGGGACCGTGAGGTACCTATCAGCCGTGCCGAGTTCCTCCAGTTTCAGGAGACTGTACTGCAGGCCCTGAACGCCCGTGCCAACAACCAAAACCCCCCGAGGGTCCCAACACCCCCTCGGATTCCCAGTCCTCACCGCCGGTCACGAAGTCCTCTCCAGACTCCCAGTCGTCAGCAACATTACAGTCCCCACCGATCCGAGGGATACCGGTGCCGAAGTCCACGCTCTCCCTCTTATGACGAAGAGTCCGAAGGGTCATACGGTTACCGGCGAGGGGACGATGCCTTTGACCGCCGCCTCCATGAGGTGGAGAGGCGCATTGTCCGTATGGACCGAGAAGGGGAGTCCAGAGCAGGGACTGTTCGCCCAAACCGACCGCCCTTCTCTCGGACAATCATGGAAGCTCGCATACCGAGGGGTTTCAAACCTCCACAGTTTGAAACGTACTCAGGCGAGTCCGACCCAGTAGATCACGTCGAGAGTTTTAAGACTCTGATGCTGATCCACCAAGTCTCCGATGCCATACTCTGCAGGACCTTCCCGGCCACCCTTCGGGGTTCGGCTCGGGAATGGTATTCCAGGCTTGCCCCCGCCTCCATCTTTTCATTTGAGCAGTTTGAGACGCTGTTCATAACTCACTTTGTGAGCAGCCGACGGGCCGAGAAGACGAGTCTCTCCCTTCTGAACCTCCGACAGGAAAGGGGAGAGAAGCTGCGTGACTATGTGAAGAGGTTCACTGCAGAAGTCAGGTCGATCGCCTCCTTAGACCAATCCGTGGCAACAGTGGCGTTCCAGTCGAACGTCCTCAACTCCAACCTCCGCTCGTCCCTAGCAAAGAAGCCGCCTACCAACTTCGCCGACCTCCTACTGAGGTGCGAGAAATACATCCGAGCCGAGGAGGCCGAGTCCCTCCCGAACTTCGGAGGACCCTCCTCCGGCTCGAAGAGGAAGGCAACGGAGGAAGAGGGGGCCAAGAAGACTATGAAGGACGGAGGCGGCCAGCGTCGTCCTCCCCCCAGGTTCGAGAAATTCACGCCCCTCACAACTAATGTCTCCACTATCCTCATGGAGGTAGAGAAGGAGGGGGTCCTCCCTCCAGCCCCGAGGATGCACAAACCGGCGAAGAGGAGGGACAAAGACAAGTGGTGTCGGTATCACCGGGACCACGGGCACGAGACGAATGACTGTCGGGCTTTGAGAGATGAGATCGAAGCTCTCATCCGAAGGGGGCAGTTGGCGAAGTTCGTGAAGGCTAACGATCGGATAGATCGGAACTCTCCTCCCCCTCGGGGGGCTAACAAGCGGCGCGAAGTAACGCCTGAGTTCGAAGAAGAAAGGGTTCTGCACATGATCCACGGGGGTCCCATGGGCGGCAACTCTAATACGTCCCGGAAAGCCTTCGTCCGAGAGGTGAACTCGGTCCACGGTGCTCCTCCTCCCAAGGGCTTCGGTGTGCCCGTATCCTTCTCCGACGCTGATCTCGAAGGAGTCCGAACCCCTCACTGTGATGCCCTCGTCATCGACCTCCGCATGGCCAACTTCAAGGTGCAGAGGATTTTGGTTGACAACGGGAGTTCGGTCAACATTCTATTCCTCTCGGCCTTCCAGGGCCTCCAGCTGTCCCGAGACCGTCTCAAACCGGCCGGATACACTCTACACGGGTTCACGGGGGTCCCGGTAACCATCGAAGGGGTAATAACCCTCGACGTTACTGCGGGGAGCACCCCTACTACCCGGACCGAGCCCATGGACTTCATGGTCGTTGACGTCCCGGCAGCATACAATGTCATCCTCGGTCGCCCCGGCCTGGCCGCCCTTGAGGCCGTCCCATCAGCATACCATTTGAAGATGAAGTTCCCCACTCGGTCGGGAGTAGGGGAAGTCAGGGGGAGCCAGGAAACAGCCCGGAAGTGCTACATGACTTCCACCGGGGGACCAGTGCTTTCGCTCGAGACCCTCGAGATCCCCGAGCCGAAGGCTCGCCCAACGTCCGAACCAGCGGACGAGTTGGAAGAAGTACTCTTCTCCGACGAGGATCCGAGCCGGAAATTCCTCGTCAGCAAGTCCTTACCGACCGTGCTATTCTCCGACCTTGTGAGATGCATCCGGGGTAACCGCGACCTATTTGCTTGGTCGGCCGCGGATATGCCCGGCATCTCCGAAGACTTGCTCGTCCACCGCCTAAGTGTCGAGCCGGGGTGCAAACCGGTTCAGCAGAAGAGGCGAAAGTTCGCTCCCGAG
Source organism: Hemerocallis citrina (assembly GCA_017893485.1). Lineage (NCBI taxonomy): Eukaryota > Viridiplantae > Streptophyta > Magnoliopsida > Asparagales > Asphodelaceae > Hemerocallis > Hemerocallis citrina. The sequence goes on along the minus strand of JACEHZ010000239.1, from coordinate 717,645 downwards.
CGACAGCAGGCAATCAAGGAGGAAGTGAATAAGCTGTTGAAGGCCAAGTTCATCCAGGAGGTGAATTATCCCGAGTGGTTGTCGAATGTTGTGATGGTCAAGAAGTCCAACGGCTCGTGGAGGATATGCATCGACTTCACCGACCTCAACAAAGCGTGTCCGAAGGATCCCTTCCCTCTCCCGAACATCGACACCCTAATCGACGCCACCTCGGGCCATGAGCTCCTCAGCTTCATGGATGCCTTCTCGGGCTACAACCAAATCCAGATGTTCCCTCCGGACATCCCGAAGACCTCCTTCGTCACCGACCAAGGCCTCTACTGCTACCGAGTAATGCCGTTCGGTTTGAAGAACGCGGGAGCCACCTACCAGCGCCTCGTTAACAAGGTCTTTCAGCATCAGATCGGCCGAAATATGGAGGTGTACGTCGATGACATGCTCGTCAAGAGCATCCACGGTACCGACCATGTAGCCGACCTCCAAGAGGCGTTCGGCGTGTTGAGGAAGTACAACATGCGGCTGAACCCGGACAAGTGTGCGTTCGGAGTCTCCTCTGGCAAGTTCCTCGGTTTCATGGTGAGCCAGCGGGGGATTGAAGCTAACCCCGAAAAGATCAAAGCCATATTAGACATGGCCCCGCCTCGGAACGTCAGAGAAGTGCAGAAGCTCACCGGTCGGCTCGCAGCCATCGGTCGGTTCCTCTCCAAGTCAGGGGAAAAGTGCCTTCCCTTCTTCAAGGCACTCCGAGGCGCTAAGGGATTTGAATGGGGCGAGGCACAGCAAGCGTCGTTCGACCAGCTGAAAGCCTATTTGGTGAACCCCCCTCTGCTCAGTAAGCCGGTCCCAGGCGAGCCTCTTTTTCTCTACTTGGCAGCCTCCGAGCAGTCCCTGAGCGCTGTCCTGGTCAGAGAAGAGGACCGGACCCAGAGGCCTATTTACTACGTGAGCAAGGTACTTCGGGATGCCGAGCTCCGTTATCCGGGGATAGAAAAGATAGCCTACGCCCTCGTCATGGCAGCAAGAAAGCTTCGGCCCTACTTCCAATCTCATTCAGTCATCGTCCTCACCGATCAACCGCTCAAGCAAGTCCTCCATAAACCCGAAACCTCGGGCCGGCTGATGAAGTGGTCGATAGAGTTGAGTCAGCACGACATTTCCTATCAACCTCGGACGGCAATTAAGGCACAGGCCCTCGCCGACTTCATTGTAGAATCCACCATCCCCGAGGTCGGCCACGTCCCGAACGGACCCCCCATTTGGACAGTCTTTGTGGACGGATCCTCTTGCAATGAGGGAAGCGGCGCCGGCATCATCCTGAACGGTCCTGATGGCTTCGTCCTACAGTACGCGATCCGCATGAGCTTCAAGGCCTCGAACAACGAGGCGGAGTACGAGGCACTCATAGCCGGTCTCGGACTCGCGCGAAGCGCTGGGGCGCATCGTCTCCGGATTCACAGTGATTCCCAGCTGGTCGTGAACCAGGTCTTGGGCGAATATGAAGCCTGGGACGAACGGATGGCGAAGTACCTCGCCAAGGTCCGGGGTCTCATGGGTCGATTCGAAGAAGCCATCATCCAGCGGGTCCCTCGGGAGGAAAACGCACAGGCCGATGCACTTTCCAAGTTGGCCTCGTCCTCTTTACAAGGACTCGAGCAGACCGTACTAATTGAAGTCCTCGCTAAGCCGAGCATCGAAGACGAGGCACTAGGCTCGGCGGAGTCATTGCCAGTCATGCTGCAAGACAACTGGATGAAGCCACTGGTAGAATTTCTAAGGGATGGAGTTCTGCCCTCAGATCCCAAAGAAGCTCGCCGAGTTAGAACCCGAGCCGAGCGCTATGTCTTAATCGAGGGCATCCTATACAAGCGCTCCTTCTCCCAAATGGACGGCCGACCATATCTACGATGCCTCTCTCCGGAACAGGCCGAATATGCCCTACAGGAGCTTCATGAAGGGATCGGCGGGGCACACTCGGGATTTAGGTCCCTGGCCCGAAAAGCTCTGAATTATGGGTACTTCTGGCCGACACTTCTCCAAGACGCCGAGCGACACGTTCGGCAGTGCGGCTCCTGCCAGAGACACTCCAACATCCGACGCCTCCCTCAAGCCAACCTCGCCTCCCTATCGAGCCCTATCCCCTTCGCGATGTGGGGAATGGACTTGGTAGGGCCTTTCCCCCCAGCTCCGGGTCAGCTCAAGTTTTTAGTCGTCGCAATCGACTACTTCTCGAAGTGGGTCGAGGCCGAGCCCCTCGCCACGATAACAGAGAACAAAGTGGTGCAGTTCTTCTGGAAGAACATTATATGCAGATTCGGCGTCCCGCGCGTCCTCGTGACAGATAATGGGACCCAGTTCACTGGCTCAGCATTCCGAACCCTGTGCGACGACCTCGTCATTCAACAGCGTTTCTCGTCCGTCTCGCACCCCCAGTCGAACGGACAAGCCGAGAACGCTAACAAACAGATCCTTGCGGGGATCAAGAAGAGGTTGGACAAGTGCTCCAAAGGGCAGTGGGTCGATCAACTCCCTAATGTGTTGTGGAACTACCGCACAAGCAAGCGGATGCCCACTGGAGAGTCCCCTTTCAGCCTTACTTATGGGGCCGAAGCCGTAATACCCCTCGAGGTCGGGATTCCTTCCCCTCGGCTCATCGCCTATGACGAAGCACAGAATGCCAGGGAACTCAGAGGAAACTTGGACCTGATAGATGAACTGAGGGAAAGGGCATCGATTCGGCAGCAGAATTACAGAAGGAGAGTCGAGCTAGCCTACAACAAGAAAGTCCGACCCGCCAACCTTGAACAAGGAGACCTGGTGTTGAGAAAGCTAGCCATATCCCTCCCCAGTCAGAGGGGCAAGCTAGCTCCGAATTGGGAAGGGCCGTACCGGGTCGCAAAAGTTGTTCGGCCTGGAGCATATCGACTTGAGGACATGGATGGTAGAGAGCTTCCGAGGACCTGGAATGCCGATCACCTCCTGAAATACCAAGAGAGCGCCCCGGCGCCTCTCTAAGTAATCCGAGGTGTCGCGCCATTCCTCTCCTTTAACTTGTAACCTGTTCTATGAATCCCACTATGTAAAACGGTTCGCCGTCAAATATCAAATAAAGAAAGTTCCATTTTGTTTTTGAATTTGCCTGTTTTTTCCTCCCCTCTTTACTATACCGATGGTTCGGAGTCCAACACTCGGCTCGACTTTACCTCCTCGGTTCGTCTCCGGACGAACCAGGGGTAGATCGCCGTTCGGAATTGCTCCCACAGCCGTTGAACTACACCAATGGTTCGGAGTCCAACACTCGGTTCGACTTTACCTCCTCGGTTCGTCTCCGGACGAACCAGGGGTAGATCGCCGTTCGGAATTGCTCCCACAGCCGTTGAACTACACCGATGGTTCGGAGTCCAACACTCGGCTCGACTTTACCTCCTCGGTTCGTCTCCGGACGAACCAGGGGTAGATCGCCGTTCGGAATTGCTCCCACAGCCGTTGAACTACACCGATGGTTCGGAGTCCAACACTCGGTTCGACTTTACCTCCTCGGTTCGTCCCCGGACGAACCAGGGGTAGATCGCCGTTCGGAATTGCTCCCACAGCCGTTGAACTACACCGATGGTTCGGAGTCCAACACTCGGCTCGACTTTACCTCCTCGGTTCGTCTCCGGACGAACCAGGGGTAGATCGCCGTTCGGAACTGCTCCCACAGCCGTTGGACTATGCCTAAGGTCCGGAACACGCATCCAGACCACTCCTGACTGACAGCCGAGGGTCGAAGGCAGACATATCCGGTCGGCATCCGAGCAAGTGCCTTCCCGAGCTGGTAAACGGGGAAAACACACTTCCTCCTCAACTTTCGTGCCTGATCTTCCTCAGACGGCTCAGATCGTGCCACTCGCGCAAAACGACAAGATAACATTTTCTTGGAAAGCGAGCCACCTCGAGATCCGCGCCTACATTCAACGGCTCAGATAGCGCCACGGCGAAATAGCACTCTCGAGAACATCGCCGTGTCAGACCCACTAAGCGACAAATCGCCGTACCCCGGGGGATCCATTCGACTGAATAAACACACTCAGTTCAGATAGTTCGGCACGGCCAACACAGTATAAACAAAGACAGACGTACAAAAAAAAAAACACCGAAAGGAGATTTTATTAAATATCGGCGTACAGTACAAAATAGACCATTACAAAAGTGTCGGCAAACAAAACATACACCCCCCGACCCACTACACTTGTCTTTCATAAAAATGCATCCTCTCCATCTTGTTCGCCCTCCTCGGCAGACGGTTCCTCCGCCTCACCTCGAAGCTTCGCCATTTCCGCCCGCAGCTGTCCCATCTCCGAGAGCAAGTCGTCCCGTTCGGCGATGAGCTTCGACTGAATGTGCCGAATACTTTTGACCCGAAGAGCATTGCTGAATGCGGTCTGCGAGTCCTCGTCCTCCCCTGCGGGGCTCAGCTCGACGATCTTGCTCTCCAAGCGTTGTGTTTCGGCCTCCCGGAGACTGAGAACCAACGAAAGATGATTCCACTCGCCCTCGGATCGGCGTAGCTTCAGATCGACACTCCTGGGGCTCAGAACCACCGTCCCAGAAGTCGCCTCGGATGCGGTGTCATCATTCGGACGCCCTGAGTCCGACCCATGGATCGCCGCGACAAGCTGAAAAATAAAAAAAACGAACAAAGCGTTTTCAATACAGTGGCGAAGACAAACACTTAAAAAGTTTTTCAGAAAGTTTTGCATTCAGACATAATAGTGTTACAGACGGTCGACCGACCCTACAACTAAGTTATTACAACGGCCAACAGAAAGGAAAAGCGACGTAATCAAGTCCTCTTCGGAAGGGGAATGCTTCGGTTTAGGGAAACGCGAGGACGACGAGGCCGACCCTCTGAGCTCGACCCCAAACCAACGAAGCGCGACCCCCCTTCACTGCTAGTCCTAACAGCCGCGCCGACCGATGCCCCGCTCGACGAGACAGCCGCGCTGCTCTGAGCGTCAGTCGGACTCCGCCTGGTCGTTAGCGGGCGCGTCGCGAGCTCATAAAACGTGATCCCCCTCGCACTTTCCTCGCGAGTGCACGACGTGCTACGAACATTAGCCCTCTCCGGCGCAGGTTTAAGCGACGCGATCTCCTCCTCCAGTTCGATAATCCGATCCCTCAGGACGACGTCCTTCGCCAATTTCTTTGATCGAGGGGCCTTCAACGACCCGGAGGCATTGGGACTATCAGTTGCAAGCCGCCGATAGTGGGTGACCTCGATCCCCCTATCAACCGTGATCCTCCTGAGCATGTCGACTTCGGCCAATAGTCTCTTACGCTCAGCCAAAGCCCCCTCCAGCTCGGAGGCCATCTTCTCCCTTTCCGCAGAGCGCTCTCTCTCCGATAGCTCCAAGTGTTGTACCTCGTCCAAAAGGTCGTCGTTCTTCTGCTCGGCGGCTTTAAGCTCCCCGCGAAGCCGCTCAACTTCCCCTTCGGAACCAGGACCCAAGGAGCGCTTCCGGAGTTGATGCAGCTCGCGACAGTTCCTCCTCAGGACTGCCCTGACCTCCTCCGCCTGGCCGAGCAGGAGAAACCGCCTCTGCCGGCTGTCCGAGAGTTCACGCTTCAAGTTGGCCAATTCCTTCCGAAGGAAGACCAGCTCCGTGACCGGACCAAACACCACCTGAAAAGTGGAAATAAATCCGAGGCCCAACAGTTGGAGAAATTTACGCCCAAAACACCCGAAACGCACACTAAGTCCGAGGCTCAACACTTGGACAAATTTTTGGCCAAACAAAATACTTTTTCATTCAAAACAAGGGCGGTGGCCAGTCCGCGATAAGGCTTACAAAAAGAAAACAAAACCAAAAAGACTAAAAGTAGGAAGACAACCGAGTCAGGGGTCGACCTTTTTGCCGCTCGGATTCGTCGACCCCTCGGCCTTGCCGTCGCCGTCACCCTCGTCCCCGCCTTCGCTCCAGCTCTCCTCCTCGGAGAGTTCCTCCTCCTCGCCCTCGGCTTCGGTCTCACCATCACCTTCGGCGGGTTCTGTCTCACCATCGGGTCCGAGTAAACCCTCGGTGATCCCTTCTTCCCCCTCCACGGGCTCGTAAAAGTCATAGGAGGACGAGTCGAAGCCGGGGTTCTTCGCGGCTACATGGGTCAGGGCGCGGCCGTAGGCGTCCAGCATATTCTGGATCATGTGCTGCGCGGCCTCCTCTTGCACGGCCTTCTTCACCTCCTTCACCTTCCTCAGGTGGTTGGCCTTGATCCTCTCGGCTCTCTTCCGAGCAGCCTCCCCTTCCGACCGAGCCTTGGCCAGCTCATCCTTCAGCCCGGTGACCTCCTTCTCGGCTCCCGACCGAGCGCTGGCCAGCTCCTCCTTCAGCTCGGCCACCTCCTTCTCAAACTTGGCCGCCGTATCCTTCGACGATTGGATGGCGTCGGCCAGCTTCTTCTCCAGGTCCTCCGCTTCGGCGACTCTCTTCGTCGAAAGAAGCAGCTCGGACTCAAGCCGCTTCGCCACCCGAACGCGCTCCGTCCTCTCCTTCTCCTTCTCCTGATCCTTCCTCGCCATCTCCTCGACCAGCCAACTGAAGTGGCAGAGGGTCTGGAAGAGAACAACGCGTTAAAATCCGAGCCCAAGAACTCCATGAAAAATATGAATGAAGAAGGGTTTGACACACTCACCGACATAGTGCTCCGGGCCATCTGCATCACGTTGTCCCCTGCCATCCCGGCCCTCAGGGTCGCTCGGTCCTTCGGGGTCGGCAGGTGCCTCACTGCCTCCATGCAGATGTTCCCGTCGCCCAAAAAGCCGTCGACGTTCATCACCTGCCAATCAGGGACGAAGATCTGTTTATGACGCTCGGTCAAGATCTTCTCCGCGCCGGGGGTGAGTGGGGGAACCTGGAGGGACAGCGCATCGGCCACTCCGAACTCATTGCTCGACGGACCAGGAGCGTCCGCCTCCGGGGTAGGAGCAGTAGCACCCGGGGCCGAAGGATCGAGGTCCACGACCCCACCCTGCTCGGGGACCGCGACCTTTGCCGAAGGGACAAGAACCTCAACCTCTCCCTCCTTCAGGACCGCAACCTTCGGTTGATCGGCTGCCTTCACTACCGAGGCCTTCTTCGAAGCTCGGCTGTCCTGAGGCGCTGCCGACGGCCTCTTCTTCTTCTCCTGCTCGGACCTGCCCTTCGCCACCAGGGCCTTGTAATCGAGCTTCATGGTCTCTGCACGAGTCGAACGAAAAAACTTAGAAAAATTGAAGGCAAACTTTACGGAGAGAAGTATAAATACCAGAAGCGTACGAGGGTCGATCGGACTGAGACCCCCACGGAACAGATGCTCTTCGGTGATATCCTTCCAGCTAAGCGTCGGCAGAGCAAGGATCTTCTTCTGGACCTCGGTCTCTGCAGCGTTCAGCGGAACGTCCTTCTTTGTACGCTTGGGTAGCCCGTCCGCCCAAACTGTCGGTATCACCCATGGCGTCAGATTCCGAACGAGGAAGTATTTGTCCTTCCAGTGTTTGATCGAGTCTGGATTCTCGATCAGTTTCACGCCCGGCCGGGGCGAAAGATAAAACCTCTTCTCGTCTTTCCTCGGCTGGACGGGTCGGAAGAGACTCCGAAAGAGGAACATGGTCGGCTTGGCGCCGATCTCTTGGCATCGGAGGAGGAACGCCACAACTTGCCTCCAGGTGTTCGGCATCAGTTGAGCGGGACTCAGACCATACCAAACCAGGACCTCAACCACGAACGGGTGGAGGGGAAAGCGAAGACCGGCAATGAGGGAGTCGACCGGAAAGACGCACATGTCCGGAGAGGACCCAGTGTTGGCTCGGAACCCCGGCCCAGGGAGGAGCAACGTGTACTCGAGAGGGATCCGGAAGCCCTCTCGGACCAGACGAAGGTCCCCTTCGGTAAGAGTCGAGATCTTGCGATCGACCTCGGATAGCTCCCTAGGCTCGTTCTCCTCCACCAGTTTAGCCGTGCCTTGGGTGACCTTCTCCAAGATATCCTCAGTATAATCCCGGACTCCTCCCACGCTCGACACGGCGATGGGCTGCCGACCGAACTCCCCCGCTCTCTTCGGCGTCTCCACTATAGTAATTACGGCTTTGCCCTTTCGGGACTCCGCCGTGACTTCCTGGGGCACCTCGGCCACTCCACCCTCCGCGTCCGGACGAACAACGTCCTGCTCGCTCGGCTCCACTACTCCTTTCTCTTTCTCCCCTCGGCCAACGGCTTGCTCCGAGGCGGGGGTCTCAACCGAAATCTTAACCATATTTTCCTAAAGAGAGAAGGGAAAGAGACTGACCTTGAATTGACAGCTACGGTCGGAAACTTCGCCGGAACTAGGAACGCTACCGCGACAGCTAGCGACACCACCAGGGAGCTAAAGACCTCGAAGCAAAGTAAATACGAAAGAGAGAGAGTAAAAGTGAAAAGTGAAGACTTGGTCAAAGGGGGGGTAAAGATTTATAGTGAAAATGAGGCGCCTCTTGGACTTCCAGAGCGACTTTTGGGCTACTCTCGAAGCATCTCGAAGGCCCACCACAAAGTCAACCAGCTCGGCAAGATGGGACGAGAATCCGAGCTGCGAGCAAAACCGAACGGGGCTGCAATAGAGTCCGCTCGGAATCCGTGCAAGTGCCTTCCCGAGCTGGTAAATGGGGAAAACTCCTTTCCCCCTCAACTTCCGCGCCTGATCTTCATCAGACGGTCCAGATCTCGCCGAGAGCACTAAACGACAAGATAGTGTTTTCTTGGAGAACGCGCCCCATCTCGAGATGCGTGTCAGCATCCGGCGGCTCAGATAGCGCCACGTCGCTCGGACGATCGGGACCTCGGAGGCCCCCCCTATGCATAAAAGAACCTGGAAAATTTTTGATTATGTTTTAAGGCGCCGCCCTCGGCAGGCGCCCCCCGGGTCCCGTGCCTCGGTTGGTATAACCCCGACAACAGGCCCCGGTCAGAAGCAGATCGGCACTCCCCCATCTCTAACTCCCCCGGGCTGACCTCCGTCAAAAGCCATCAGCCCGAGAAGGAAGACAGAGATGGGAGGGGACCCACCAACACTCAGAGGTCGAAAGAGACGCACCATCCCGAGCTAGTTGGTTGCAACTGGAAGGCTCGGCTTGTCGAAAGACTCTAACAGCGGCGCCTTCACAGTTGCAACAAACGGACTCAGATGGCCCGGAGATCGACATCAGACAGGGGTCGTCACTCTCCCACCAAGATCTCTGCCTACTTCAACACTCACTTCGGAGCAACCGAAGAAGGCAGAAGATCTTGGTGAGAGAACGGCGACCCGTCCTTCGAAAGAGGTCCGCGCCCCGGGTCCGGACCATGGCCGTCGACGCTACTGTCTTGTTGCCCCCACCCCTCACACCCCTTCGGAGCAGGGAGGGATGGGGAAACAACAAGACAGCGGGGCGACCGCCCGTCCTTCCGGGGAGGCCCATCCCTCGGATCCGGACTACGGTCGTCGCCACTCTTGCCTTATTCTCCTCCGCTCCCGACACCCACTTAGGAACCGTCCGGAACGGGAGAAGAATAAGGTAAGAGAGCGACCACCCGTCCTTCGGAGATAACTCATCCCCCGAGTGCGGACTACGGTCGTCACCACTACTGCCTCGTTCCCCCTCGCTCCTGACATCCACTTTGGGGCCGTCAGGAACAAAGGGAAAACCAGGCAGAAGAGCAACCACCACTCCGAACTTCAAGAGAGAAGCTACCCAAGGCAGATGCCTCCGAGGTCTGGAACCCAATTTGGTTGTGACGAAAATGACAAAAGGGATGGGGTACTTATAGCCTGCACCCTATAACCAGCCATTACTACCCTCGGAAATTGAAGCGCCGCATTTTAATTGAGGGAATTATTGATCCCCGGAAGTCGGAACGCCACGCATTAATCAAAGGAGTTATTCTTAATGGCCTGGGGAAGAGGAATGCAGCACAAACCCCGAGCGCCATTAATACCCTCGGAAGCGAGATCGCCTCCGAACAGATTGGCCACGAGATCGCCTTCGGTCGGCTGCCGAGCAGAGGCCTTCCCGAACTGGTAAATGGAGGAAAAAAGGCACCGAGCTACCTCAGCCATCGGATCTCTCAGAAATTCACGCTCCCAATGGCGAACGGCTCAGATTGCGCCACGTGCGCTAGAAGACAAGATAACGTTTTCTTGGGAACCGTTCCCGTCTCGAGATGCGTGCCCACATCCAACGACCCAGATTACGCCACGTCACTCAAAGCCCTCGGTCGGCTGCCGAACCCCCATCCCTTCGGTCGGCTGCCGAGCAGAGGCCTTCCCGAACTGGTAAACGGAGAAAAACGCTGCCGAGCAGCAGCAACCGTCAGATCTTTCCGAAATTCGCGCCCTTCCGCGATCAGCGGCCCAGATCGAGCCACGTCATAAATCGGTATTTAAATCATTTTTTATCTATTTAATTTGTTTTATTTGTTTAAAAATTGCGAGAAAATTGTTAAAGATTCGGGAAAATTAGCCAAAAATTCTGGAGAGTAATTGAGATTTAGGGGGCACATTTTCGAACCCTTGAACGAACAATTATCGCCCAGAATGTACGGCTAAGGCCCCCGAATGATTAGCAAACGCGTCGCAAAGTTAAACAAATAGTCCGAGAAAAATAGATAAAAACTCTTGAATACCCGATGTCACCAGAGAACCGCCAGCGGCGTCAAAAGTCCCCTCTCTACCCCCTTTTCAGATTCAAAATCCCACGTCTGGACTCCGATACAACTCCATCAGCCACCAAAACAGCTAAACTACTCCTCAAAGTCTGATCACACTCAGTCTATAGGAGTGGGGGGCTCGTGATATGGCTAAAGTTGGGGTTAAATCGAGACCGTCCAGATCGATCACGAAATCTAGAGCACGGGGGTAAAAAGGTAATTTCACATGCAGATGGATCCAAAACGGGTATTGGGCCTCCTTCTCACAGAACCAACCACCCGCGAATAGATCCACTTCAATTGGGTACGGGTCCCGACCCGATACAAGCCCAATCCACCAAGAAGAGAATCAGGCCACTGATTTGGTCAAATCAATAAACCTGATTAGCTCTCACCAGGGAATCAAGGCCTAACTTCCCAAAACAGAATAGGAGGATTTTTCTCCTATTTGTTAGGCAGGAAATTAGGCCCCAAATCGTTCCAAAGGCGACTATAAATACAACCCCTCTACCACCGAGACCAGGTTAATCACTTTTTCACCACTTAAGCTCTTTCTTGATCTTTTCCTGATTACTGACAAGAGCGTCGGAGGGTGCGTCGCCGGAATCAACCCCGGTGTTTCGCACTTCCTTGCAGGTTGTGCCAGGAGCAAGGAGATTGAGTCAATCGTTCAGGTGTTTCCCGGACTCACAAATTCTATCTGTTTACCCCCACACCGAAATCAGCGGTAACAAAGTTGATGTAAAATTTAGTAGTTACTTTAATAAAGTCAAGTAGAATTTGTTTTCTAAATCTTTTTTATTGTACTTGAAATTCAATTAGTTATGGTTATTGATGTTCTTTTTATGAGAATAAACTAAGATTACAGAAGTATGCAAGTGAAAAAGCAGTGTATCTCATCCATTTAAATGTCATCATCTCAAACAATTAGTGTAAAAATCATTAGCAACTTGTAGTTTTATGAATCTTCATTTTAAATTCATTTCTGAACAACAAATAGAGGTTGTTTCTTAAATTTAAGTGATGTTGATCTTTTAAATTTCAACGAAATTGTGAATGATGTTAGACGCCAAACCGACCATTCAATTCAATCCAAACCGAGCTTAATCGGCTTGGATGGAAACCGATCCAATTAAGGCTCGGATTGGTTGCAAATGAGAAAATTAGAAACCCGATCTTTAGATCGGTGGTGGAGGGTTCATATTAGGTTTGATACTGACCGATGCTCACCCCTAGTAATATCTTTGGTTCCTAAGAGTAACCTGCATATTATCTAGAGCAGCAAGCCACATTAGATTTTGTAGTAATACTAGGTTTGCCCGTTGACACGTGCCTACGACACGTCTTCGGAACGGTGCACCTTATTTGATCATATAAAATAGTTTTGGAGGTCCAGCAAATTAATTGAAGTAGCAAACACAGAGCAAAAAACATATTATATGATTTTTTAAAAATTATTTTTAAAGTTTTTAATTTTTTAATTTTTTTAATTTTTTAATTTTTATTATTTTTAAAATTTTTTAAAATTTTATTTTCTTAATTTTTGAATAGAAGAGGGAGGGAGGGAGAGAGAGAGAAAAATAAATAAATAAATAAATATAGGATTTTTTTTTGGGTGGGAGATTTGAATTTGAGTTTTGGAGGGAAACTTTTGGGGTGGGCGGGAAATATGTATTGTGAGGTTAGATCTGAACCTTTGATTTTGGGGAGGATTAAAGGAGAGCCACTTGATATCTTTCTTTGTGTTTTATTTTATAGATATACTAGATTTGCCCGTGGACACGTGCCTATGGCACGTCGTCGGAACGATACAACACACGAAAAGCCCTGTAAACAGTAAAACAATAATTATGTAGTTCAAGTTTGAATAGTATGGCAATAATTAGTTGTAAATAAAAGTCCATGTTTCTATTAGTATATGTTGAAAAATAATTATAAATGAGGGTGTAAAATCTAACTTCTCAGAACTTTAAGGGTGGAAAATGATAAAATTTAATTTGTTGAAGAGATATTTGCTATTTTCAATATAATATGTGCAATAAAAAAGTATAAAAATTCTGAAAATTTTACATACCTGAAATCTTAAAATCTAAATTTCTAAGTTAAGAAAGAATGGGAGAGAGAGGGAGAGAGAGAAAGAGAGAAATATAAAAAAGTGAAGAGAGAAGAGAGAGATAGTAATAAAGTAATGAGTTTTTTAGTTTTGGGGGGAAAAATTTAATTTTGGGGTTTGAAATTTTTAGGCGGGAAAATATATTTTGTAAGAACCAATCTAGGCCATTAGTTTTAGAGGAGATTGAATGAGAACCACTTGATAGCTTTCTTTGTAATTTATTATATAGATAGATGTAATTGGACTCTTTAGTTCATTTGTGGTGGAAACTTAATGCAGCCTGTACGGGCTCCTTTTTTTTTAGTTATTTTGACTTGGTCACATTCTAATTGACGTGAAGGGAAGTTTCAGAAAGAAAAAAAACATTGTTAATAAACTATAATGGTTTTTTACTTAAAAATAGTGCAGATTATTTCATTATATATGCTGTTAGGTTCCAATGAACCCTTTTATAAAAACAAAATTTACCAAACAGAGGAAAGATAATATAGCAGCAAGCAAACTATTCTCAAACTTGATTAAACTCAGAATTCTCTCACTACAACATGAAAGGTCTTCCACGGCATTTTTAAATGCTAGGGTATCCCCTGCCGACATTTTTGAAAACGCCGGTCGAAATGCCGTCAAAATTTACGTCGCGGTAGGTGGGGGTCTACGCCGGCTTTTTTCACAAATGCCAGTTTAGCCAAACACCTACACCGGCATTTTACAAATGCCGGTGCAGGGTTACTTTAATATGGTTTAGTTTTTGGGTTAGGCGTAGCCCGGTGTTTTCGTTTCTAAAACGGCAGGCTAGGGGTTTTATAATTTTTTTATTTTTCGGATGATAACTACACTGGTGTTTTCAAAACGCTGGGGTAGGGTGCTGAATTTTTTCACCTCTTTTGCATTAAAATTTTCGAAAAATCGATAATACAATTAATTTTACAAATCATTTCAACAAAACCTGTAATATAATTCACAATCAATTCCACAACTTTCAGGTTAATCAAGCATAATAATACAATTCACTATCATGGACAATAATTAAGCATAACAAATAAATACATATTCCATTAATTATCCACGAATTCAACAGATTACAAAAATAACATATATATTCGAATAAACTATTTTTTAAAAACAGGATTTTGTTACAACAAACGTGCATTAACCACCACAAAAGAAGATTTTAGCGGATTGCTACTACGTATGCCTCCTTCCGGCGGAGTTGCTTCCATTCTCATCGGAAGTGTCATTTGGATTTGCACGACTTGCTCCCGATGGAATTCCTTGGACTTCCTGTATAATGCAAAAAAATATCAAAAATTAATTAAACAATCTTTCTACATAGACTAATATTTTCGTAGGTCAAAAGCAAGTCAGTAAGTCACTAATAAATCGCGCACTCAAGATATATAATCTATATCAAATCCTATATCAAATCCAAACCCCATTAGGTGCTTACATCGATCATAATGACATCTAAGACACCGTTGTGATTTGTAAAGAATGTCGAACAAAACTAGAATGAACTTTATTGTAATCTACAATTGTTAAATAAATTAAACGATCAACATATCTAATTTTCACCAATTCAATCTTATATAAGAAACGAAAAGCTCATCAAGTTAATTTACCTCTTAATAATATTTATATGCCAAATTTTATATTTGATTGTATTTGGGAATCATGTTTTGAATAAGCATGGATTGTGGAGAAATAAAAGGTGATTAAAGAAGCACTAAAAGCAACAGAAGTGACTAATCATACCTTTGTACAAGTTTCCTTCTCAACTACATCTGCTTTAAACTTTAGAAAGCCAATACGTTTCCCGAACATATCCAATCCCTACTAATTAAATTTGAGATGAGGACTACAAAGAAAGGAAGCAAACAAAATTAACAAGTATTTCAAGTTTCTAAAAGAAATTATAATTATTCAATTTTTTATTCATTATTTTAATTAATGGAAGTCAGAATCTAATTCCATATAGCACAACAACTAAGAATAGAACTTCTGTAAAAGATCTTAGTTTTCTCAGTGATGAGTACGGAAGACCAGTAATATCTTGCTCCGTATATTGCCAATATTTAAAATTTCTGGAAGCCAAAAAAGCAACATGGTAATGCTCGTTAGAAATTATGAGAGATTATAACAATAGAAATTACGGTTAATATCCTCAACCCGCGTTCCGATATCCATACAACTAGTACGTGTAACATACGTGTTATCCATAGAATAATATTACACATAATATCATTTATATAGTGAGAATATACCTATATATCCAACAATCTTCTCCTATATTCTCAAAATATAAACATACTGGATTATCTCATCAGCTCAACATGAAACTGACTGGCTGATAGCAGTCTTTAAATAGAAGAAATGCATCACTCAATGTACAATTCATAAGGACTAAATCAATTATAAATCCGAATAGTTCAAAAAGACTAAACCAAAATAATTAAATAGTTCCCAAACCATATCACAACAGAATAGTTTACAATGACTAAATTAACTGGAGTAATCTGTCATAGTTTCTAAATCAAACAAAGCAAATAAACTTAAAGAACAAAATAAGAGTTTTAAGCTCAATGAATACAAGAGTCTTAAACTCAACAGAGGTTTTACCAAGTAAGTGACTAATTTATTCTCGAAAGAAATAAACTAAAACTCTATCCTTACACACTGCTTTATGTTTACTCCTCCATTTTGAGCAAATCATTATGTTGAAATCTATGTTGACAGATTCAACTCCTTCATCTTTGCTAGCTTATTGAAAACAAGAATATCAAAAGACACATGTCTAAGAATTCCAACAATTTTTACAAAGTATCTAGTTCCACATAAGAACTTAGTACAATTCATAATTAGCTTAGCAAAAATGTAATGCAAATATCACAATCAAGTTTCTTTAACTAAATAAAGAACAAGAACTATTATAGTTTCTACACAGGAACTATACTATGCTTCATATTGGAATGATAGAACAATCAAATCAATTATGGTTTATTCTGAATCATCAAAATTGGAATGAAACAAGAATCCATAAAAGAGATATATCATCAAAATTAGAATGATATAACGACATTCTAAACATCAGAAACATATCGACAAGTTTTCATGTTTCGAATTGGAATAATATGATTATTCCAAGTAAGTTCTCTAGATATATAATACCATTAAATTTGGAATGACATTATATATTTGTGAAATTTATGTGGAATCATCAAAATTATCTAAACATGTCAACTGCCTAAAATTGATGCTTAAGTTTAAACTTCTCTATGACTCCAATTAGATTCTAAATTTCAAAATAGTTAGGATATTAAAGTTTTGACTCAATAACTTTTAACTCCATTTCCACCACAGTTTTGATAATTTGATCATTTTCAAGTCTCTTAGCAAGAGCATTAGCCATATTTTATTTCAATTGCACTTTATTTATGAGAAAGTTCAACTAGGTCTCTTTCAGCCTTAATATACTCCTCTTACTATTATAGAGTGAGTTATGAGATACAGTGCATTATAGCTTGATAGTCGCATAACAGAATTAGAGAGTTACTTAAACTTCTTAATGGATAATTAGCAACAATTTCTTCAATCCACTCAGCCTTTTTCATTGTAGAGGATAACACAAGGTCTGATTTTATGGATGATAGCACAATGCTCGTTTGCCTTTTAATTTCCATAACATTTCTGTTCCTCCTAGTGTAAACACATATCCACTAGTTATCGACTTTCACTAAATTCTAAGCATCATAATGCATCAGATCAGCCATTCATTCGAAGAATGACTAGAGTAGCACAAAGCAAACTCTTGAGTACCACTCAAATACCTTATTAGCCTCTTAAGGGCACTCAAATGTGTATGGAATTATTAGTGAATCTACAGATCATACCTACCTCAAAGGCTATGTCTATTCTAGTGCAAATCTTTGTATACATGAGACTTTCAATTCCTTTAGAATGATCTACTTGTCACATAGTTGCACCAACATTAGGTCTCAGCCTTTTTATCATAATCATAAGGTGTTTCAAAACACACTTTCAATCATTATATCCCCATTTTTGAAACACATTTTGATTTGATGAGTTTGACTAAGAGTTATCTCTTGCCAATCGAAACTCACCCTTATACCTATGGTGTCCACAATCCCTAGGTTTTTCATGTTGAATTCTTTGGATAACACAATTTTAACTTCATTTGTAATAGAGAGTTCACTTCCAAGAACAAGCATGTCAACAGAACAAATAAATAATAGCCACTATGTACACCACAAAGTTAAAAGCACTGATTTGAATTACTTGATTCATATATTAGGCTCTTTAGGAAATTTGTCAAATTATATATTCGTCGGCTATACATGTTTTAAGAACATACAATAATTTTACTAAATTGTAAATCTTGTTCACTAAACATATTAATTCAAAACTTTCAGTACAAAACTGTTCAGTACAAAATATCAAGTACAAAACTTTTAGTATAAAACTGTTTAAATATCCTTTATGAATAACAAAATTTTCAATAGATATAAAGGTAAGAATAATACTTATTATAGCCATATGACAAACATGTGAGTATACATCAAATAAATCTACCCCATTTTCTCAGTCATTCTGTTACCTACTAAAATGCCTTAAAATTACTACTAAGCAATCAAAATTAAGTTTCTTCCACAAAACCCCGCTTACTTACTATAGTTTTAGCCCATTTTGGCAGATCAACTAATTTAAAGTATTATTGTATGACACAAAATCATCTCATTGTCTACTAAAGACTCTTCTAAGCTCATTTGTCATTTCAAGTTTAAGTGTCAGTATTACTGGTTCTTGATTCCAACAGTGAATCATTGACTATGTCAGTATGACTATATAATTTCATACACTTATCTTTGATGAACACATTCTCAAAGAACTTTGTTTGTCTAGTATCTACTAATACAAATTAGATAGATCTAAAATCTGTCCATAGAACCATATTCTGCACTTTTTAAGTACACACAAATATTTGTTATAGGTCCTACTTTAGGCCTTCTAGGGTCATGTACTCTAACAAATATATCACAGCACATTTTTTCACATTAACAAAATTATTTTTGTTTCTATCCCATAGTCTACAAGGTGTAAATAATTTAGAGTGTGGTAACATATTGAAAATATGATTAACAATACAATATCACCCACAGTTACACAAAGTCAAACAATAGTCAATAATATAGAATCCAACATTTCACTAAGTATTTGATTCTAACTTTTATCAATGCCGTTTTGACTGTTGTAAATAGAGCGCACTAGAGATTATGCCAAATGCAAACTTTTCTTAAAATTGTTAAAACATATTCACCACCTCCATCAAATCTGAAACCTTTTAATCTTAGCATTTAACTAAATTTTTAATTCTTCAAAATAGCGAGTGCTACATCCTCCATATATGTTTGACAAACATTCAATAATCATCTACATAGGTGATTAAACACTTCTGACCAATTATCGTCTCATCTAGTCAAAAAGCTACTAAGATCACAAATATCAGAATGTATTAATTCAAAAGTTGTTGACTCCTAGAGACCATACAAAATGATTTTCTAGTGATTAAAATCTGAATTCAAACTTTACATTTGTCATATTTAATGAAGTGTCATTTAGTAGAATTATAAATTTTAACAAGAACAAAAAAGTTTAATATATATAGTTCTCAAATCATAGTCAATTATGCTATGTCCAGAAACTATACACAATTAGAACTATTATGATTAACTGTCTCATTTGTTAAACTCAACTTATACATGCGATTGACAATATATGTACATTATAAGAGTTAATACAAAATTACTCTGCCACATTTCACAAAACTATTTGCTTTCTCTAGTGATTCTAACAATGTCCACTTACTCAAACACATTAAGCGAAGAGTTCTCTCCTTTATTCGTTCTTCATCATCTTCATAACGCTAAATGAGATAATGACTAACATATTATAATTCAACTTTGCACACACAGTACAATGAACGAAAAAGAATTAAACGTAATTAATAGAGTCATATCCTACATTAAGAGATGCTCTCTCCTAAGTTACAAACATTTGTTATACATCTTATACATTAAATTTTTTTATTTTATTTTATTAGAGAAGCAAATATATGATCTCACACAAACTGCAAACAATGAATTTGTCAAAATATCTATATACATAGTATGATAAAACACTTAACAACCCTAAACATGCTAGTTTTCAAAGTGAGAATAACTATGATCTAAAACTCTCAATCATGTGATGAAACGCACAAAATGTTAACACATTCATCACATGAAAATACTAAGAAAGATTAGAGTAGATCATACCGACACTTCAAGTTAGAAGTGTTTTTCAAATTCGATGGAGAAGCTTGCGTAGTGCAGACTTATCATACCATGATGCAAATCCATCGTCTCTAATACACACAATTTGTAAGTAACTTTGAAGTTCCTACATTCATCAAATTGTTAAAGATTAGCCAATTTAAACAAATTATTAGCACTATCTAATTCACAACAATTTAATTGGAGATTCAATTTTATAGTCAAAGCCTATAATTTATCAAAATGAATATATTTGATCCTTAGCATGTAGCCAAAGCAGTTATTCAAATTTGTATTTAATTAAACAATGCATAATACGGTTTTGAACTTTAGCACTTAGAAACAAAATTCAAACAAATAATTAAATAACAATTTAAATTTGGTGAAAAACTTATCTTTAATTTAGATCTAAATTGGAAGTACACTGTAGTAGATCTAGTCTTCTCCCCAGACACGGAATACAAAACAATATGCAATGGATTGTCTCCACTGGTTAGATCCAGATCTGATTCCTTTTGGCTAGATCTGGATCTGATCCAATAGTCCAAACACCTAACAGCAAATATCCAACCAATAGAGCGGCTGTTGGACTGGATCTAAATCTGGATCCGCTCCAACAGTCCAAACACCAAACAACAATTGGACGTACACAACACCAAGTCCACTTCAAGTGGATCTGTCACCACACATACAGATCTGATCCCTTGCCAACACCAAACACCAAAAACCACAACAAACCAATCAAAAATCAGATCTGATACACGAAGCACCAAGTCAGCAAGTGGATCTGTCACCTACACAAGGATCTGATCTCTTGCTGAACACCAAGCATCAAAGCGAGCCAATCAGAAAAAACAGATCTGATGTGATCCCCTTAACCTGATCAGAAGATCAGAGGAGAAAAGGGACCCTGGCAGCTTGCGACGTCCCCATCGACGGCGGTAGCGACCCTGACAGCTTGCAGCATTCCCATCGATGGCGGCAGCGATCTGCTCCCCAGCGATGGTGAGTCAAGCACCGTGGATGCGACGGCTGGACGCGACGAGAAAGGGGGTCAGGGTGGTGGGCGCGACGAGAAGGGGGGTCACGGTGGTGTGCGCGACGAGAAGGGCGGTGGCGGTAGGCATGACGGCTGGTGGTGGCCGAGGCGGAGGCGTGTACCGACGACGAGGTGAGTTTCCGACGTACAAAACTCAAATCTCTCTCAAATCTCAATATTTTATATTTAAATATCTCAAGATTGTTAGAGATTATAACAATAGAAATTAGGGTTAATATCTTAGACTAAGGTGCTTGAGATATTTACCCTAGGTATCAAAATTGGAATACCTAGACTACTATCACAAGCTAGTATTTATAAGATATACGATAAATACTGGTTTAGTACTGGGTTCTCAACCCACTCAACCCACTCAACCCACGTTCCGATATCCATACAATGAGTACGTGTAACACACGTGTTACTCATAGAATAATATAACACATAATCTATATAATAAAATACAAAGAAAGCTATCAAGTGGCTCTCCTTCAATCCCCTCAAAAATAAAAGGCTCAGATCTGACCTCACAAAACATATTTTTCCTCCCAAAAGTCCCCCCCAAAACTCAAATTCAAACCCCCCACCCAAAACAACTCCTATATTTATTTAATTATTCTCTCTCTCTCTCTCTCTCTCTCCTCTCTCTCTCTCCCTCCCTCTATTTAAAAAATTAAGAAATAAAAATTTTGATTTTTTTTAAAAAATAAAAACTAAAAAACTAAAAAAATTAAAAATTTTAAAAACTTTAAAAATTATTTAAAAAATCAAAAAAAATCATATAATATGTTTTTTGTTGGATCCCAAAAATTTCTCATATAATATGTTTGCTACTTCATTTAATTTACTGGACCTCCAAAACTATTTTCTATGATCAAACAAGGTGCACCGTTCCCAAGACGTGCCGTAGGCACGTGTCAACGGGCAAACCTCGTATTATTAATATAGTGAGAATATACCTATATATCCAACAATGCTTTCCAAATAGGGTAACGAAGTGGTTGCGTTTATTCCATTATCTGAAGAAGAAAAAAATGTTCATTTTGCAACCTTGACTAAAAGTGTGAAGCCATGCTTTCAATTATTGTAGTGAGACACAAAGTCGTTCTCTGATAAAAGACTTGCCTACCGATACCTCCAACAACATGTCTAACATTGCCTATATATGATAGGTCAATATTGATACTGGGTTCTCAAAACCATGGGCAAAAATACATCCAAATCTCAAGAATTTTCACCTGAATTAATTTGGTGAAGAAAATCACTTATAACATACTAACAATGTGGATCATGTATTTGAGACGTAGAGATTAGAATTTTATAGCGACACGAGGAATTTTCCTCACCAAGGTTAAGCTTTGAGTTCAGCATACATGTCGAATTTTGCATAAAAGTCACCTCATGTTCATAACTTTATTTACTTTATGTGGGTATGTTTGGAGGAGTGATTCTATGTGTGCACTCATTCATCAGACTTTTGTGTCATGCAATGTCGACACGTTGTGTCATGTAACTTACTAATTATAAACAATTACATGGTGCTCATTTGGAAGCTAATACTAGGTAATTAGAATTAGAATTAGAACTTTGCAAATAATCCTGCCAAGCTTAACATTAGGAATGGACAATTACCATATGTGGGCAGGGTAGAACAGTCGTATCCCATGGCTTTGAGAGACAAATCACACATTCTTTTCTTGGATTGTTCCTATCCAAATCACCATCAACCGAATTACCTATTCCATAAATCTCTTGCAACGATCATATCTAGTGCCATTCACCCACAATATTTGCTTCACTACCCGTAGTCGACATTCCCCCTTTTCCTTCTTCTCAAACAAAGCCTATGTGATTTGTGAGTTTGGAGAGCATGCATTTTGGTTTTGATCATCAAATGGAGAAGCTTCTCACTGCAAGAGGGTAGATTTCCATATCCCCTCTTTCGTCAGCTCCGCTTCCTCAAACTCTGAGAAGTCGATCCCAGTTACTGATGGTTTGCTTGAACTTTTGGCCTAGGACTTTTTCGAAAGTTACATTGACGGGCTGCAGCAAGTCCACCTTAGTAGCACTCAGAGTCGAGTGGAAGCCTTCTTTCGCGAAGAAATATACTGTAATGCTGTTTACAAAAGAAGATAAAAATAAAAAGATAAAGTGGCAGAAAACGGGAGAACTTCAAATATGTTGAATCAAAAGTATTGAAGCTCAGGAATCAAACATAGTTCTCTTCACTTGAAAGAACATGAAACTAGCAATGTCTACAAGTAGAACACACCAACAATGTCAGAACACAAATTTCTATTGATAATAGTCTTAGAGATAAACAAATAACTCCGCATGCAATTTGATTTTAACACTTCACAAATAGGGAAGCATGGTTTAAGATTTTCATTTGATTGGGTACTTGGTGAATTTTTTACATTGACAAATTCTCTACTTCTCAAATTAATTAACAAATTCCTAAATTCTATACTTCACAAATTAACACATTCTCAAATTCCCAAATTCTCTACTTCACAAACTAACAAATTCTCTAAATTCCTAAATTCTCTACTTCACAAATTAACAAATTCCCAAATTCTTAAATTCATACCTAGGGTTTGCAAGATGGAGGAAGATGATGGTCATCGGAGAGACAGCGCGGGAACGGCGAGAGTGACGGAAACGACGACGTGGGGGGACAGTGGTCGGGGCTAGGGTTTGTGATAGAGACGTGGCGCTAGGAAGGTAAGGGGTGACACGATGATTGGGGCTAGGGTTTGTGAGAGAGAGAGGGGCTAGGCAACATGGGGAGGGGGGACGGGGGGCACGATGACGGAGGGTGGAGGACGACAATGGTGGGGGTCGACGAAGTCGAGGAGGGTTTGGGTTCTTGAGTGGAAGAAAGAGAGAAATCAAAAAATTGGAAGGGATTGAGTGAGTGAGAGACGAAGAAATTGAGGGGATATAATTTCAACTATACCAGCATTTTTTTTTAAGAAACGCCGGTATAGCCAAACCTCTACCCCGGTGTTTGTAAGAAACGCTGGAATAGGAAGGGTGGGTTTTTCTTTATTTGTAACCGAGGTTCTACCCCGGCGTTCCTACCCAAATTCTGGGGTAGAAACGCCCGGGTAGCATCATTTTGTTGTAGTGTCTCTGGATTCAAACTTCATGCCAAACCTCTTTATATAGACTGCATATGACGCCCACCTATAGACTCCAACTTAAATCAAAATCCTAGTCCAATTCAAACTCTAACTACCTTTTATCTCCTAATTAACTATTTAAATCAAACCTTATCTAATCACTTAACTAACTAACTTGACATAACCTGGACTCTAACCAACCTTGAATTAAACAAAATTTATAATTATCTAACTAAACTAAAATTCGAATTAATCAATCTCAACATCCTCTCTTAACTCACTTCTTCTAACGAGCACATTCCAAGCATCCTTCGCAACTTGATGAACACATCTTTCATCAACAGCTTCGTGAATATATATGTAGCTTGATCTTCTCCTCTGATGCAGAATAACACGATCTACTTGTCTTTGACTAAACCTTGAATGAAGTGATAACAAACATCAATATGCTCGCACCATCCATGAAACACTTGATTTTTTGCAATTGAGATAGCGGAGCTATTATCACAATAACTCTTTGTTAAACCTTTTAGAGACTGCCCAAGTTCTTTAAGTAGCCTCCTTAGCCAAACTGCTTCAGTACACGATGATGCAGCAATATATTATGTTTCTGTAGATAGAGCAACAACTTCTTGCTTCTTTGACAATCATGTAAATACAATATTCCCCACAAAAAACACATTGCCCGAAGTACTCTTCCAATCATCAATATATCCTGCCCAGTCACTATTTATATACCCAATAAGTGAAGGATAATCACTAGAATTATAGAACATACCATAATCCATAGTTTCTTTGACATATCGCAAGATCCTCTTTGCAGCTTGAAGATGAATTTGAGTAGGATGCTCCATGTACCTGCTAATTAACCCAGCACCATAGAGAATATCGGGTCTCGTAGCAGTCAAATAGTGAAGACTACCTACCAAACTCTTAAAATATGAAGGATCCACCTATTGGCCTTGACCTTTCTTACTTTTCACGCTGATTCCAGCCAGCTTCGAATTTTTCATCTTGAACTTCTCTAATATCTCTCGAGCATAGTTCTTTTGGCAAACAGAACTCCCTTCATCTCCTTGGGAAACTTCAATCCCAAGATAGTAAAACATGTGGCCAATATCAGTCATCTTGCACCTACGAACCATATTCTTCATGAACTCATCAACCATAGCGATATTATTTCCTGTGAAGACCATGCCATCACATATAAAGAGATAATAAAATATCACCTTGCTTATTTTTCTTCATGTAGAGGGCATGCTGATTGGGACACTTGTGAAAGTCATTCATATGAAAACAAGTATTAATACGAGTATACCATGTCAAGCACTTGTGGTGCAGGTGGCAAGGCTTCTCACTTTAAAGTGAGAGGTCATGGGTTTGATTCTGACCTTAGACGGAATTAGTTAGGGATATTGGAAAAATCTCTTTCTCCTCAATATGGGCGGCTACTGCCGATTTCCCAAAAAAAAAAAAAAATTAATAAGTAGACCTGCTCAGGGTGCTTGCTTCAATCCATAAAAAGCCTTTTCTCTTTGTCTGTTATGATCAGCATTCCGGGCTCATAGCAAAATCTTCCCTTTTCCTTTTACTGCAATTTTCCTATCATCTCCAAATTTTGCACTGTTGCTCACACTTTCATCCAACTCCATAAATTAACCCTTTTTGCCACACATATGGCTGCTACAACTTGTATCTAAATACCAAATATTGTCTTGAACTGAATTTTTTGTCTTGCAAATCAACATATAGGATGATTTTCAGGAGGATTAATCTCCTTTTGTACATAATTTGCATTAGTTTCTTTAACTGCTATCTTCTTTCTACCCTCATATTGAAGATAACCATATTTATTACAATAATAACACTGAGAATGAGATTTATTATACCTATGTGAGTAGTCATTGTGGCCATAATTTCCTTTACCTCTTCTGGGTCCTCTGCCACAAAAAAAGTTCTGTCCTTGATGACCTTCTTGATTGTACCAAGTATTATGTCAAAATCGTGGAATTAGATAGTTATCCAACCAATCATTACTTTTCGGAAGGTAAAATAAATCTGATTTGCAACAAGTACAAAAGTTGTAAAAAGAAGAACAAAGGAAGATTTTCGAAGCAAATATTCAATTAGAAGGTAAGGGAATTACAAAACATGCATCTTATTCTCACTATTTTCTCTCCGATTACAATAATCTCTCAATTAAATACATAGCTCTTAGTTCTTTCTATTGGCTCTCTTCAGAGCTTATTTAGATACTATTTATTCTCATATATTTATAGAGTAGTAATCGAGAGATAAAAGTTAGGGTTAGTAGTCTTTGACTTAGTCGCCAAGTAAACTTAGCCCCCAAGTCAAATACATTCTCCCTTATCAAGTTAGGAATAACTCCTAACAAATATCTCAAGGCAGTTATAAAAGATTGTATCAAATATTTCAAATATAGAAAGATATAAATATAAAATAAAACAACAAAAGAATAAAAATTCTAAATCTTAGAGAAATATTTGAGGCATATTTTCAACATTCTCCTCCTTGACTCAAATATGATTCTCCTCTTCAAACTAGAAGACTCAGATGAGTCGAAAAATATTCCTTATTGTGAATTACCCCATGTAGAAAATGAGTCGAATCGTGGCGTCAGAGGTAGGCTCTGTATTTTAGATCACGAACTGTTATCATTTAATCACATGAACTACAACTGCTTAAAACAAAAGAAGAAACAATACCCGATTTAGTTAACATTAATAAATTTTGAAAGGAAGTTACAAAGTAAGATAATTTTTTTGAGGAATTGAACATAGCTCACTGTAAATCTAGAGAGTGTAACGATGTTCGACACATCGGGAAAATCCGATGAGAACTTTGCGGGATGTTGTTGTTTTTTATAATGAAGTGGTATCTTTTTCCACAGACAAGATGATCACCCCAACCTAATAATACACACAAAAGAAAAGAACATGTAATTAGGCAATGTGAATACTTTGAAATAAGGAGTTCTAAGTTGATTCATTTCTAACATATTGAAGTTCTAGATGCACGCATTACATGTGTGTTATAGACATTGCCATGTTATCACAAAAGACCATACATCTGATTGTTGTGCGCGTGAGTTCGAACGTGATCAGGTGCGAAGGTGCGAACTGGTACGCGAGTTCGCACGTGATCTGATGCGAACTGGTACCAGTTCGCACCTGATTACCACCCAAAGACCATATGCATATAAATCTATGTTTGCATTGTTAAAATTGCATGAGTAGATATAATAGGGATGTATATCTTCTACTTGTTCACTTCATATCATTACTTTCATACATACGATTGAAGACATGGAATTGCTTATATGCTGGGTCTTCTAGTCGTAGAGTAAAATTTTTTTGTTTATCCTGAATGTTATGGTTAAGCATTTATACATCAGAACTCCAACTGGAGTGTTGGATACGTGATTCTCTTTTCAACAACAATGCTCCAAAGCATTTTCAATTAAAATTAACTTTCGATTACCTACCAGATGAAGTTGGTTTAAACCCCAAAACGAAATTTTTTCTAGCAGGTCATCTGTCCTAATAGTAGACTCCCTCATATACATTCCAGACGACACAAACAATATCAGAAATTCAGCACAACCTATCTAACCTTCTAGGAATAATAGTTAGCAAATAATTAGCTAGTTTCCTCAATAGAAGTAGATGGTAGATTAACGTAACCTCCAAGGTTTAAAATCACCATTAAACATCAATTGGTTTCATAAATATAAGCAAAATAACGAAATGATTTCCACATATTCAGTATCAGAAACATACACCACTCAAATTCGACATACAAAATCTTATTTGCAACTAAAGCTCGTAACTCTAAATAAAGTTTCAATGATTTTCTATCGCGAATAGGAATGACTACATCATTCCATCACAATCTCCATTTCCCACAAAAAGATTATTTTCTTACTGTTGGAACTCTAACAAAAGAAGAATTACGATCTCATGTTATGAATCTTTTGCTTCACTTCTGCTGCTTAGCAGAGACTTCACCCAGCATCTCTTGAAGATTGAGAAACAACTCATCAGACTTCAAGAACACGAGGTTGGACGAGTTTGCAATGGTGTGAGCAATCTCTCGTGCAGAGCAAGAAAAGCTGGATTGTTTGCTATTGCTTGACCAATGAGTTGGGTACTCTTAGCATCTCCCTACATATATGAAAGATAAAACATGAACTAAAATGAGCATGAGTGAATAAAAATTGATGATTAGTAAAGTTACAAGTTATAAAGTAAAGATAAAAAATAGTAAAGTTTGGTGCAAGTAATCCTCCTTAAAAAAATTCATTCCAAGAGTAAAGTATTCTTGCGATTGAAAATCTTGTCTGATTAAAATGCAAACTACTCTTCATCAGAAAAATATGTGAAGTTCTCTGTTTATGTGAATGTGTTGCTGCCATCAAAACTATCACACAATTACACAGAAGAGTTGAATTATACGATACGGACCTGCATTGAATGGACAGCTACCAGATGCTTTAAAAATTATCTACTGCAACATTTAATTCCAATATTTGAAAAAGGCTTAGAAAGATATCCAATAATTTCACTACCATTAAAAGATAAAAATAACTTTAAAGAGTTTTTTCATGCTCAAGACTCCACAACCTCTACATCCCCTTCTGTTCTTAAGAATTGTTTAGAACACACTTAAGTACTTCAAGGTTTAACAATTATTAGTGAAGTAAAACATGTCTATGGTAAGTGTTTAAGGTATTTATTTGGAAAAGAAGATTGCAATAACTTGTATATCTCCCTTCTGAAAAAATAAATAGACAAACATGAAATAAACAACAGTGTCAATAATTACTATCCTGAACTTCTGGACATAGTATTTGTAATGTCTTGTAACAAACAAACTGTTGCAAACAGTTGATACACCAACATGATTAATATGTTGGAGCTATAGAAGATACAAATTCACCAAAGTGTCATGGGTCTCCCTAACCTCTTCAATTCTAATTGTCATGCCCCGCTTCCCAAAAACATGGAATACGAGCGCGTGACGAAGCCCAGCGAACGATTTTAATATCATCCATAAGCTGTAGGATCGACTCAGCATCATAACAAGAATATAACATGATTTATATATAACCAAGCAAGCATGAATAATTCATTAAGCAACAGAAAACAATTGAAAACAAATAATAATATCCAATAGTTTTCAAGTCTGGATCAAAAGTAAAACTCCGAAACATAGGCCCGTTACAAATCTTAAGCAACAACAAATGAAATAACTCGATTACAAAACGAAATGATTAAAGAAAGCTTTTCCCAAGTAAGGCCTAGAACGTCTGCTCACCGATTCCAGCAGATAGTATGTCTCCAAAGTCTGCTTAATAAATATAAAGAGGGGAACCACAGAGAAAACAAGAGAAAATGTCCTTAGTGCAAGTTAGGGCCACAAATAGTAAAAACGAGTACAAGTAATGTGGAACAAGAATTGAAATCAAGAATGTAACAGGGATACAACAGGTAGTAGAAATTCAAGAACTAGCTAGTAAGGAGGACAACTTAAGTGAACAGGCTGGATAACAAATACTAATGGCGAAACAAGTGACAAGTGAACCTGTAGGGATATCTAACCTCAAGTGACAAGTCTCAAGTCTAGTGTCAAGTAACAAGTGTCAAGTCTAGTGTCAAATATCAAGTCTCAAGCCTAGTGTCAAATAACAAGTGTCAAGTCTAGTGTCAAATATCAAGTCTCAAGTCTAGTGTCAAATATCAAGTCTCAAGTCTAGTGTCAAATATTCAAGTGTCAGGTCTCAAGTAACAAGTTGTCAAGTATCAAGTAACATGTATCAAGTTCAAGTTTCATGTTTCATGCCTCACGTATCATGTTTCATGTATCATATCATCAAGTATTAAGTAAACATGTATCGAGTAGCAGGTATCATGTTCAAGTCTTGTGATTATTACTATCTACGTAGCACTTCATGCATCCATACTTTTACTACATGGTTGCTACAGTCAATACAATTTCGTTTAGACCTAGTAATGGAGTCTATAGGGCGGCGTACTCAGGTATCAAGTATCAAGTATCAAGCAAGCACGGTTCATAAATACGAAAATAAATAACAGGTTCACGAAGCAAGTTCGTGAATACTAACAGGTTCACGACACACACAGTGGGTTCATGAATACAACAGGTTCATGAGCCAAGTAACTGGCTCCATGAATACAACAAGGTGCAACAGGTTCATGAACCGAGTACTGATAAACACGGACCCCCTTCCGAGTACACTTACCTATATTGTCCACTACTATGGTCTTTTCCTTAAACCCCGGCTTATTACTTTTATTAATTTTTATCAAGCAAGCATAAAAGTGTGCGAAACAAGTCAGGAAATCATAATCATGGACATGGAACAAGTTTGAGATATTTATATAGCATATTCGAGGGTCAACACGAATAACAATCTCACAAACAACGAAAATCTCAAATCTAGACAGCACGACGTTGCTGTACCAAACTGTGATTCCCGTTGCTACGAAATAGAAAAAGTGAATCCGTCAGGAGGTCTAGAAACTAGACTCCTGTCCGGTTCCAATGCATATAATTAAGGTACATGAAAGTTGTGGTATCATGTGTCAAAACAGCGAACTACACAGCTAATGTGTTCAGGCAGAATTTGTGAATCTAAGTTTATACATGTGAAACAGTGTTGAAACATTATTAATTAATTCTGAGAAAATTTTGGGATGTTCTCTAGGGTGTCCACCAAAAGTATATAAAATTTCAAGTCAAACGCTTACTGTTAATATAGTTAAATTAATTTGCAAACTAAAGATGTGCAGCAGTTTTGCGAATCTGCGTCCACCGACACAGCTGCAGTAAAACTGCGATAACTCCTAAACCGCAACTCCGAATTCAAAAATTCCAGAGGCTATCGACATCTAGACATCTAGAGCTACATTTACTGTTCAGGGCTTGGGTTCAGATTCTGATGTTAAAGGGGTCAAAACAGCATAGCAAGGTCTAGGATAGCAACATATGGGAATGTCTTACGTGTATAGGTTGCATGAAAATTAGTTATTAGGCATCTAGGTTAATGTGTGATACACATACGGGGTAAAGGTTATCAAAACAGCAAGTAATATTTATTTCTCAACTCAAAAGGGTGCAAGTTCATCACATACAAAATGTAGCACATATCTACAAATCTAGGGTTCCTTAATTTCACGTGTTCATGTGTCTAGGGGATAAAATGAGTCCAAGTAGTTGTAATATAATACAATGAAATTGTTGTGACTCTTAAGATTATGAAATTTATGGGGATTAATATTTGATCAACAACGATGAGTCAAAGAGGAGTCACAACTTCTAACTATTTGCAGTATTTTCAAATTAACGCTTGTACTAGAACAAAAATATGTACAAGATGAATACTTGGCTTGATTGACGACGAATAGATCTGCTAAGTGAAGAAAACGGGATCGAAAAACTCCAGAAAAATCTCCCAAAAGCACGTGTGAAGCACGTGCAAAGATTCAACAGTAGAGCGAATATCACACACCAGATCCCGCCAAAACAGTGTACAGCGAGCTCCAGATCCGCCACGCCAAAACACGAAACACCAAAACGCACCAATCGGATTTCCCCTACGCAGCGGATCTGGCCGAACAGCGTACAGCCTTCTCGGATCGGCTGTGGGTGAACACGAAACAGCATTTTCGTCCACCCAGATCTCGTCTTCTTCCTCACAACGGCATCGAACGGGAGCGACGGCGCAGGCTCGCGCGACTGCGGCGATGTGATGCGGCGGGCTCGCGACGATGTCTGGGTTCGACTAGGGAGTAGTCGACTACGATGACGATGGGGACGGAAATGGCGCGGCGGTGGGCTCTGTTTCTGGTTTCGAAACAGGGGAGGATGAGAGCGGGGATGGTTCGGAGTGGTTCGGGAGTGTTGGCGATGCGAACGGAGTTCGGAGAGATAGACGGGGGGATGAGGAGACTGGCGATGGCAATTGGCGATGGGGGTTGTCGAGAGTTTGGGTAATGGCGATGTTGGGTTTGGATGGTTTTCAGGAGTGGTTTGATGGGTGAAGACGAAGGTGATGGAGGTTTGATGGTGATCGGAGGAGGCGACGGCACCGGGGAATTGGGTCTGGGCATGGACGAAGGGAGAAGGAGACGGGATGAAGAAGGAGAAGCGCGACGGGGGTTTTTGGGTCAGCACAGTAAGTGGGGGTTAGGGTTAGGGTTAGGGTAGTTTAGGGTTTAAATAGTATGGGTTTTGGTTTAACGGGTATTAGGGTATCGGATTTGGGGGGATCCAACTAGGAAATTAGTCAAAATGTATTAAAATGGAGAATAAAGAGATGAATGACATAGAACAGCTCGTTCTTCAAGGAGAACGACACAAAGAGCAAACACAATCGAATTAGATAAAAGCACCAAAAGTTGAGTTGAAACGACAAAAAATGATTTTTATTCGAACGGAAACAAAATACAGGATCTCAAATTGATAAAAGAGTACAATGGAGCAAAATACAGTATAAAAATACAGATACGGGAAATAGGAGTTACACTAATCCATCTTCGCATCAACGCTACGGGTATGAATATCTTAAGTAATTTGCAAATGAAGTTTGGGTTGTGAAGAAGTTGCAATCAGATTTCCAAAGAAAACAAATCTGGTTTAATATTTTACTAAAGCACAATTTGGGGTCTTTGGAAATGCATGTCAAAACAAATATGAATCCAATATCAGTATTAAATTAAACAAACATTCAAAAGGAAAATAAAGGAAAGCTCTAGCGGTTCTAATGATATCAGGATCGAAAGAAACAGGTTAAGCATCTTTCGTTTGTTAATTTCATTAGTTTATGTTGTAAAATAATAGAAACAATAAACAAAGAAAATAGAGACGAGAGGAAGGAAGATTATTCTCATTCATAGGTTTTTCATCTCAATACAAATGATTCACCCAATGGCCTATTTATAGGCTTACAAAGAATACAAAGAGACAATTACATAATTGTTACATATGAATAAATATGAATGAATGTAGTGGTGGTGGTGGAGAATGTGGAAAGAGTGGGGGGGGGGGAGTTCAATAGACAATTCATACTTAATAATTTATTTATAACACTCCCCCTTGAATGTCTATTGAATGTAAATAAGAATATGCCTCGTTAAAACCTTACTAGGTAAAACCCAAATGGGAAAAACCCTAGTGAAGGAAAAGAGTACATAATCTTTAACAATGATATGCAATGAAGATGCTACCTCGTTAAAAACCTTACCAAGAAAACCCAGTGGGACAAAACTTGGTGAAGGGAAAAAGAGTGCAATGCATATCATCTCTCCCCCTGACGAGATCATCCGATTAGGACTTTCAAAAGTCATATCTCGAATCTCGATCAATACTACCATCCTGTCCAAAAGTTGGGGTGATAGGGTCATAGTGAGCAATCTTCTGGATTGTCGCTTGATTCTATTTGGTTAACAATGATTTCACCCTTTTAATTGAAACATGAGTGAAGAAGAATTTCTAGTGAAATATGTTTCGGCTGATCGCCTTTGATGTAACCCTCCTTTTATTGAGCTTTAAAGCTGTATTATCTTCAAATAACATTGTGAGTACTTCTTGATCGATTGAGGATGACATGTTCTCCAAATATATTAAGAAGTTAACCGATCAAACAAACACATCTATGACTTGCCTCGCATGGAGCCAATATTTCTTGATTGATATCTGGCTTTATAATGATATGATAAATACTCTGCATTTGCATAACCAATCAAAACTGATATGGAAAAATTAGAAAAATATAATCCCATATCCATGGTCCCTCGAAGTTATCTTTCATACCAGTCTAATGACTTCGAGTTGGTGAGGAACTTCATCTTACTAGTAAACCAACCGCATAAGGTATATCATAATATTTATTATTGATAAGATATATTAGTGCTTCAAAACTGATATTGCACTAAGAAATGGTACTCTAGGACCAAGCAATTCTAATGCCTTTCAAATGTTTAATTTGAAATACCTAAAAACAAAAATGATGACAAAACAAGAAATTTGCTTATTCGAGTCTTTTCGTCTTAAGATATTTCTTTAAACATTGCACGACAAATGATGTCAAAACAAGAAATTTGCTTATCCAAGGTCTTTTCGTCTTAAGATATTTCTTTAAACATTGCACGGCTTGTACAACTCTTTAGGAGTTCCAACAGACTTTGACCTTGAATATTTAATAAATATATGTGAGCTTATATGACCATTATTATGGTCCCTTTTATCGAAAACTCACTAAGATTGTTATATCACAGTTTGTTCCGATTGTTTTAATCCATACAAAGCTTTGTTTCACTTTATTGATTAAACTTCCCGGGAATAGTTATTATGTGCTTCTGGCACTTTAAATCCTTAAGATAGTTTTCATATTTATGTCATGGTAGCACAAACCATACAGATAGTTTGTGACCACATCTATGAGGCATGTTTTCAAATATTCATGTACTGCCAGACTTATTATATCCACCACAAGAGAATATTTCTCTTCATAATCAACACCAGGCATTTGGGTAACACCTTTTGCGACAAGCCGTGTTATATATATAGTAATATCATTTTATTCATTTGTTTTTCGCACAAAATACCCACTTTATAATCCACCAAATTATTGTCTTTTGGTGTTTGGACTATATGCCCTCGTTTTGCAAATGAGTCTAATTTAAACTTAATTGCCTCTTTCCATTTTTGGCCAATTTTATTTTATTTCTACACTCTTCCATAGAGATAGATTCACGATCTTCGTTTTATTCATACTATCGCGTGCTATATTTTATGCAAAACATTGTCGACAATTATTTTTTACAATGGTTCCATCTTCTTCCCGTAATGACATAGTTAATCAAGATCTCTTTATTCTTATTCATTTCAGGTACCTGATGATTCTCTTTATTATTAACTATATCAACGGTCTCTTCTGGAGAGACATCCTTATTTCGACCATCATTTTTATTTTCTTTTTATTTTTTCGAGGATGTTTATAATTTTCTTTGGAACCAAGTGATCTACCACGCTTCAGGCGTGCCTTAGACTCACTAGTAATTATAGGTAATCCTTCAGGGATACCAATTTTGATTGGAGCGTTATCAGTTGGAAATAAGATTTGGTCAGTAAATGTCTAGCAGTTAATTGACATTATCTTGCAACTGAATTATCCTTTGAAATTTTGGTTCAAACTAATTTACTCGAGGATTAAAACTCTCAAAGATAATTCCATTATATTTCTTTTTCCAACTGTTTATGTCCTCTCCCTGATGTTGGAAATTAAAGTGACAATCTGCAAACCTTGCGGTAAATACATCTCTAGTCACTAGTTCCATAAACGTGATCATAGATGGAAATTCCTAACATATATTCCCATTCTTCTCTCAGGTCCCCCTTATTTTTATTATTATTATGCGTTGTGGTGGATAAATTCATAAATGGGAAATATGTGGTTCCTGACCATGAACCAATTGTCGGGGGAATAATTATTATAATTGGTTGGCCGGATGCGTGTAAGTTGTGATGAGTACAAAATGGCATGTCCCCAGGTCCAAACAGAGAGATTAGATTTCATAATCATAGCTCTCACAATTCAATGTATTCGTATTTGAAAAATCTTCTGGTTTTTCAATGGACTGCCACATGAGTTCTCAATTATTTGTGCATCAGTAATGAATCGGGATGGTCTAACCGGTTATGCCAAACCTTAACCATCTTTGTAAACTTATGGTTTACAATATCAGTAAATTTCGGGTTTACTGTGATATGATTCAACCATTCTTATATATGTATAATACAATCCAGATCACAAAGTGGAGTAAACTTTGCAACACACACCTTTTGATTGTCATACTTAAGGTAACGTGTATACCTTGTTCATTCGTAGTCTTATATCTAAACAAATTTATCGGGACTTTAGAGAAAATGGTGTATTTTGAATTTTGAATTTTGTGCCTTCAGGCATCATGGAATTAGCTCTTCAGGAGCTTATGAAATTTAACTCTTCAAGATTTCTAATTTCACACAACCATATAAATTTATATAATATTGGTATGTGCTTCATCATATCTGAAATGAGAGAATATGTATTATAGAATGTGTGTGGTAATAATGTCTTCAAGACATTTGTCCCAACTTGAATCTTAAATTTATACATATAAAAAATAATAAAAAAAAGAAAATAAACAAACTTGTAAAGCAATATATCAAGCATATATGATAATATTAAACTTAAATAAACAGAATATTATCATAACTCATAACAGACATGAAAAACAAAACAAAACTTATAAATAAAGTAACTTGAAATGATAAATCATTTTGATCACTTCTGGTGATCATGATTTTTTTTTATCTTCAGGATAGTATATTTATCACTTCTGGTGATTATCACTTCCATGTTCAGAATGGACAATGAAATCTGCAACCTTTAAGTGTGATATCATTGAGGTTATGACTATCAGTTAATTCTTTCCTTTATTCTTTAATGATTCTTGATATAGATCAACAAAATACATTACCGTACTACAGGTACGCGACCGATGGTCTTGCATATGCCAATGATGGATTGTTTATACATTTTATTTTCTTTTCATTATCCAAGTCCACATCTATGGCCACGATGATGGGTACCCTCATGGCTAAAATCACTAAAACAATTATATAGCATCACATTCACTTCGGAGAATGGAGCATGTCCAATATATAAGACGAAATCGTCATTTTTCCATACATTTATAGTTAGCCACAATTATGCATATTTAGATCTACAGGATCGTCATCAATTCATACTCATTGTATTGTTATTATACAAACAATATTTTCTTCATTTCGAGAGATCTTCGGGATCTTTAATTTTGATATATCAAATTCTCACATAATTCTTTTTGCTAGATGAACAATATTTATTTCAATTTCAAGAGATCTTCAGGATCATTGATTTTGATACAATCATCTTTCACTCCTTCAGGGAGATTGTGACAAAAGAAAATTATAGCTTTCGTATGATCTCATTTCGATGATTCTTTGAATCCATCAATTGTCTCTTTGAGACTTTCGGTATTCAAATGAATTTCAACATCCAAAACTTATGACAAGTAATTCTAGTCGGTTATTATCAAGAGCTTTGAAAAATAAGAGCATAATGAAATTATATGCATAATTAGAAATAAAAAGACGAGATCAAAATATAACTTTTCTGATACACAAGATCCATAAAAAATGGTGAGTGTAGAGCATACTAAGTTATATTGATCTTAAGGAAATGCAAAAGTAATAAAAAAAATAATAATAAGATGAACTCGAGATTAGCATACTTACATATATAAGACCAAACATTTTTCTTTTTCTTCGGATGAACTTGAGACTAGAAAGGTAGAGACTCGTGCTGATAACGTGTTGTAATATAATAAAAACAATAAACAAAGAAAGAGGAAGATTATTCTCATTCATAGGTTTTTCATCTCAATACAAATGATTCACCCAATGGCCTATTTATAGGCTTACAAAGAATACAAAGAGACAATTACACATATGAATAAATATGAATGAATGTAGTGGTGGTGGTGGAGAATGTGGAAAGAGTGTGTGGGGGGGGGGGGGGGGGGGAGTTCAATAGACAATTCACACTTAATAATTTATTTATAACAATTTATTTGTACTCCTTCAATTGTCATTTCTAGTCTGTAGCAATATTTCCCTCACTGGTGTCTACAGACATTAAAAAATACTGCACCCATATAAGTTTTTTTCCAATGCAACTTCATTTTTGTCTCTAAACAGATCAGAAGCCTTACCTAATATCATGCCAAGATGACATTACCTCATGGAGAAAATGCCCATAGAATAGAGAAATAGAATAGGACACTTGTCTTATGAAAGCCTTATCAAAATCATGGACATAATGGAACTTTATCTAAATCTTGGCCAAGACTTGAAATTGATCAACTGAAACCCTAGATTCCACCTCGATCAAGAACAAAACAACTTGAACAGGGATGCAAATGAAGAGATTCCCGAGATTCAACGGATCTTGATCGGTTGGAACAAGAAAAGGGTCGATTTGATCTAAATTCGAAAGGGATCTGAAAGGGGGAGAGCGTACCTGAGGTTGATAGAGAGAGAGGTCATGGTTTTCTTCTTCGTTTTCTTCATTTTTTTGGAGAGAGAAATAGAAGAGAGAAGGGTATGTTAACATCGAGGGGTGACGGGATTGGAGAAGGGTGAAGGGTAGGAATTGAAGAAATTAGATTAAGAATTATATGGTTTTACAATAATATGGATGGTCCAGATTAAACCTACAAATAAGATGTGCGGTCCAGATCTGAAATATTTGAAAGATTTCTATAGTCCAGATAAAATCTAAGATATAATCAGAATTAGATGTGTGGTCCAGATCTGCTCTGACAGATTTATTCTTGCTTTTATAATAGAAAATAGATATTATTACTATTATTATTATTTTTATTATTTTTATTGTTGTTGTTGTCGTTATTATTATTATTGTTATTATCATTATTATTATTACTACTACCTTTGATTGTTTATTAAAAATGCATCTCTTGTTATTTATTAATTTGTGAAAGCCTATAGATTATAATCTATATTTTATTATCATTGGGGTATGAATTTTATGTATAATATTTGATTTAAATGTTATATTATATTACTATTGATTTATTTGTTTAATTTTCAAATCTAAATCCTATTTATTTTTTCCTATTGGATTTAAACCCAACCCTAAACCCTATAACCATTCCTATTGAATTCCAACCCGAAACCCTACAACCCACTCCTTCTGGATCTCAACCCACAAACCTAATACCATAATCCCCACTAACAGCCAACCCCAGATTTACTCCTCACAATTCCCCCAGATCTCTCCAACTCCCCTCACGTTCACCACAAATCACTCTCCATATCTCCCACTAATTACTCATCTTCAACTAATTCCCCTTAATTAATCTAGTAATGTCTCGAATACCAAAATATAATAATTCGTAGCCCAACAGGATCTACACTTCACTTCGTACAATTTTACAAGGAATTTTGAAACTTTTATTACATCATTGTTCTTTTACATCAATAATGCAGCGGAAAATAAACGAAGTACAACATGATAAATATACAATTTCAACAACTTGAACAAGTAACTAATCATCAGCATCAAATTCATCTTTATATCTCCTTGTAAGATCCAAGTCCTGCATATGAAACTGTAGGCACGTCAGTTGCTTACAACCGATGCAATGTTACAAACAGTGATCCTCTCTATGCTGTATTATAACGAAATCTTTTACTTTAACAAATCACAAACTTGAATGCATATAAAAGTGTAAAGAGTGAATGCCTTAGATATGTTAGTGTATGACATGAATTAATGCCTATTGCAGGTGTTATACTACAATGACACTAATGTATATTTGTTCGGATTCTATGCATCCCATACTATATAGGTCCGAGGGCAAGCACCTACGTACTCCACATTAAAGGGTTTAATCCTTCGCCATGATAACTACCCAGTAATAAAACATTGTTTATACATTCCACGAGTACGGATTCCGGTCTCGGAGATCCACCGCTCGACTGTACAGAATCCTCGTCGTGCGAACATCCCGCAAGTATCCCTCTAGCCCCGGTATACACATACGCTGGAGTACGACCTACTATCTGCCCGACTATTCATGATCCTGAAATCCACCGCCCGATCAATCATAATCCCGGATTTAATTAAGGCTCGCCTCTATCGCAAGCAACCACAGTCCTTGAATCCACCGCCCGACTATATAGAGGCCCTCCACTTACGTTTGCCCAAGTTTATTACATCTTCACTTAGTACCTAATTTTTAAGTTTGAATATGAATAAATAATACTACCTAGAACTAGTTTACCCTCCTGTCGGTCTTACACAAAAATACCGAGAACGACACCCTTATTGGCCACTTCTCAAAAATCAATTAATTATTACCATTACTTTTGCCGGTACCTAGGTATCACTAAGCCTCTAGAATCAACATCTTTCCATGTTCAACAACTTGGGGTACTCATTTCCTTATAATTCATATTCTCAAATTTCATGTATTCATAATTTTTTCAAATTTTTTCATGCATTCTTATTCATTCATCAATAGGTACAATCTCAACCTATTCATTTTCACAAACACTTTTCATATTCATCCAAAACTTTCTTGAATCAAGTTATTTAAGATTAAGAAATAATCTCTTTATAATTTATCTTTGAAAATCAATCTCATCATCTTCTTTTGATTTATTTTGAACTAATCTTAACATCTTAATCCTATATATATATATGTCTTTCTTAAGTTCACATTTCATCTACTCATGAATATGATCTTTAGTTTCCTAAAATATAATTTAAAATAGCGAGAATATATTTTCAAACAAGTCGTTTAAGTAACATTGCAAAACAGTAAATTCAAAATTAGAAAACTGCAATTCATGCTATTTATAAAAATCATAGATTACTGTATACTTCACGAAACTTATTGTTCTTTATATCAAACTGAAGGTATACAAGTCTACTTTCATTTTGTAGTTATAAGTTTTCTCGATATACCATATCTATAACCCTGAATTCTTCAAAATATACAGTGGGGTTGAGATACTGAAATACTGTTATGGTACAGTCTTGTAAAATTCATATAAAGTCCAATTCTTTATGAAATTTTGAGTTCTTGGACTTTTCAAAAAGGTTAATGTGTCTACTACAATTTCTTAGTTCTGACTTTTCTCAAATTATTTCATTTACAATGCTGAATTAATCAAAAGTCGAATGGTTCCTGCAACCAGCCAACTACTAACCAGTTTTGAGTTTAGAATTTATTAAAATAGTAAACGAACTCCAAATCTTATGAAACTTTAAAGGGATTCTACTGACATATACAAGATGCTCCCCAAAAAGGTTTAGTTCCAGATTTCAACTATTTTATTAGATATGATTTTCTGAAGTGTAAACAAAATTCAAAACATTAACTTTCTTTGCATGAATTAGTAACTTTGTGTACAAATCTATTTTTATATCATTTAATCTGATCAATATGTACTACCATGCAATTAAACAACATCAAATCAACTTATCTTCATGAAAATCTTTCAATTAGCATGCATCTTCATTCTAAATACCATCATTTCAATTTAATCACTACTCATATGCATATCAAGTTTATCTATCAATTTACCT
Organism: Hemerocallis citrina; assembly: GCA_017893485.1. Taxonomy (NCBI): domain Eukaryota; kingdom Viridiplantae; phylum Streptophyta; class Magnoliopsida; order Asparagales; family Asphodelaceae; genus Hemerocallis; species Hemerocallis citrina. Next base: position 677,121 of record JACEHZ010000239.1, on the reverse strand, counting down.
ACACATACATAATACTATAAATTAGAAAGCCACCTCAAATCAAGATTCTAAAGTAGAAGAAGACTCCTAAAAGTTGCTCCTAGCTCCAAGAATGAGACTTTCTTCTTCTCCTAGCAAGCTCTTCTTCCTCCAAGCAAGAACTCAAACAATTCTCTCTTTCTTTTTCTCTCTTTCTTATCTTTAGCTTTTGTTTCTGTTGATCTTTGGTGCAAGATTATGAAGGAAAAGGGGTCGTATTTATAGGGTTTGAGAAGGCTCTTCTACTACTCAAATTAAGTGTTCTAATTCATAACCTACATAACCCCCTTCACTAATTGCCCACTCACCATTACTCTCACAAACTCTCAACTCTTCCTATTCTTATGCATGGCTAACTCTTCTTGTGACTTTTGGGTTGCACTACGTGCACGTGCAACCCACAAGCACACTCTCATTTGTTAGTTGTTATTTATTTATTTGTATGTGTTGTTTACATGACAAGTGTACAACTAATTGTAGGATTTTTCTTAGTGGGCTTCCTCTTGTGGGCTTGGTCTATTTTTAATTATTTAATTTATTTTAATGGGCTTAGAGTCTCTATTAGGCCTATGGGTTCTAATATGAAACAAAAATGAATGAAAGGAAATTGTGCATAACTTTTAAATAAAATTGAGAATAAAAAATCATAAGATAAAATTGCACGTGGGTTGCACGTGTAAAAATAAGAAATGTATTTTTCATTTAAAAATTTAATACGGGATGTTACAAATCTCGATGACTCTCACTCTCTCTCTCTCTCTCTCCCTCTCTCTCTCTCTCTCATCTTAAACAACTCAGCCAATCCATCAACTTCCACTGTGCAAACCTACCCTCTACCCCCTGCCGCTGTTCAACCCCCCCTGTTCATCTTCGACCTCCCGATCACCCTCCTCCCTTCTTCCTCACCGAGCGCCCCCATCGCCATCCCGTACTCCATCCTCCTCGTCGAGCCTCACTGTCATCCTCTCTGATCGCCTCCTTCCTCTGTTTTCTTCCCAAAACAGAGCACGCAACCCATCGACTGCTCCTCGCGGCCCTGACTGCAACTGACTCCGCCAGTGAACCCACTATTCGAGCCTCCGTCGTCATCACTTTCCGACCGCGACCACCGCAACTGCCTCACCTCCGTTTCCATCCTTATCCCTCGTCATCACCGTCGCTGCCACCCATCGATCACCGCAAGCCAGTCGCTACCACCGCATTGCTGCCCCTGCTTCGTCCATCGCTCGGGCCACCAGAACGCCGCAGTCCATCACCGCCGAGCACCGCACACAATCGCCGTCGAAGTCGAAGTCCCTGCTGCTGTTCACCCACCGTTACTAGTTGGGTGACCAAGTTGTTTGCTGTGTGTTGCCATCACTGTTTGTTGTTGGAGCACTTGCCGTCTGCTGTTTGGAGTCCTTGCCATGTTGCTTTGCATGTTGTTTGCACGTATTGCAATTACATGTCTTACACGTGTTGCGGACTTCATAGTACACGTGTTGTTGGTTTATGTGCACTGCACGTATTATCGCCGTCAGGATCCTAATCCCGTTATTCTATTATTCAGATTAATCATATAAAAGGAAAGTCACTTCCCTCTTGAATTTCATATTGTGTCAAATTCAAGGTTTTTACTAAAACTCCGCAAGTAGATCATGAATTGTTAATCGTATTGTTATATTGTTTATCTTCTGTCGAGTATATTGAGGGTTTACACGAGCTAACCCAACATATCCTTGATCTCGTGCCATTATTGACTCTAACATATCGAATCTTTCATGCATTCATGTAGTATTGATAATAGAAGTTATTCATGCATAACACCACACAAATAAACTATTATAGAATTGATTATTAGGTTGTTGTGCTTGAATGATTGATCGATGCCTCATTGATATTAAACTAGTGTATGGATATATTTTTCATTGTGCTTACCACGTTATTGTGTTTACCACGCTGAATATAAGATTAGTTAACTATTGCGTTAAAGTTCCTCATATTTAGATCGCTTTTATTTCATGAAATATGTTGAACCTTGATTTTCACTGTCTGCTTGGAGTTTGTGAGACCTTTTTGGCCCAGTATTTGACATAAAAATTATAGCTTTCTAAACAAAAATTGTAGCCTTGTGTTTCTAGTTTCCAGAACATCTAAAATATTTGAATTCCGGGTTGTATTGCAAGAGTTATGATATTTTTACTACTGCTGCTTTATACTTCCAGAATTCCTGATTCATGTATTTCTTCATATTTAAGTTATTAAAAAACTAAGTTAATGTTAGAATATTGCCCTGATAATTTCTAGATTGATAGTTGACATGATTAGGGGCTTGACAAATATTTCTGATGAATTTAAAATTGGGTTTTTATTGATTTTACAAATATAAGAACATGATCTTGATTTTCGGTCAGAACGTGTAATCTGTAAAGAACGATGTAATTGACCTATCTATTGTTATCGGTTTTCGTATTTTAATATGCATTGGAACTGGGCAGGAGTCTACTTTCTAGAATCTAATATACTATTGTCACCATTCTAATTGTCTCATTCTAATTGATCGTCCTATTGTTACTTCCATTGATACCATCATTTATCGAATGTCTCTAAATTGCATAATGTATTGATTGCATCGATAAAATGCTTAACAAATCGGGGTTTAAGGGTTGACTTTAGTAGTGGACAATATAGAGACTGTACTCAGAGGAGGGGCCTGTGTTTCCCTATTTATCAGTCATATCAGTCATATCAATCATCGATTGATTGTGAATTACTGATTACAGTATCACGATTGAATCGTTCATTGGTCATCGGTCATCAGTCATTAAATCATCGGTCATTATTGATTATCGTTGCCAAGTACATGATCTATAGAATTCACCACTAGATTCTAAATGACATTAATTGCATGCACCGAACCTGTGGTATGGGGCGCAGTAGTACGTGCATTAGTTATGCTAAAAACTAATAGACTTAAGGATTAACACAATATTGAGACTGCATATTGAACATCATCATTGCTACTGATATTGAACATTGTTATTGATATCGACATCGACCATTAAGTATTGACATTGAATATTGAAATATCGTTTATTGTTATACCCATCGCATTGTTACCAAAGATTTTGATTATTGTTATCGTCCATTGTTATTGATTCTTATTGTTTTATTGAATTCATTGTTATACCGTATTTCCATTGTTCATTGCTTTCTCTACTTGCTGTCCATGACTTGATCTAAGGACAATTTTTTCCTCTTTTTAGATGAGGTATTCACAGGTGATCAAAGAGAGTTACCTGCATGTTAGGTTTCAATGGCAAACATAGATTGAATACACAGCCATGGATCCATGCAAAAACCATAAATCGTGTTTAGAAATTATACCTTATGGATGGATCTGCTGTCTCCAAGATATGTCGATCACAACACTGCAATGTTGTGATGTCTCTATGCTATCCACATGAACGGATCAAAACCAAGCTTTCCTTACGCCGCGATGCTAGCTACGGGATGGGGCTGTTCCTCACGATCTCTCTCTCTCTCTCTCTCTTTCATAATTTCTGTGATGGCTAGGATTTTCTCGTGTAACTCTTTTCCACAGATATGTGTCATATATATAGTTGCAAAAAATTAACCCTAAGAAAGTAATGAGGTTGTTGGGCTCACAATCCGATCTAGGTCAGATTCGTGTGTGAGCCTCTGAACTTTAATCAGCCTATTTAATCTAATTAAATGTCCAACCGATATCAGGTGTCCAAGTCTTACTTGGATTCCCAATTAAATTCATCTTATGAATTTAAATCCCAATTTTGATCCATTCTAAGTGTGTGACCCTGTAGGTTCTCGTTACGTTGACAGTAATACTAAAATCATATTCTAGTATTACAAACAGTGAGCAGTATCTAGCAATACATCACTGCTACTCAAGTAACGAGAATGTTAGTGATTAGACATAACCTATCAGTTGTAGCGCCCTGAGTTCCACACACTAGAAGCTCATGACACTTACCCAGAATCTTTACTTCAATGAGTACACAACACAGAAATTAAAGGAAATTAGAAACTTACATTTGCACAAGAAAACTATATTTTCCACTTGGATGCTTTCCGCAGCTCGAGTCCCCTGCTCCACGATCAGCAATCCTGCGATTAGCAAAGTGTGGGCACGTCAGTTGCATACAACTGACGCAATGCGGATGAAACCCGCAATCTCCAAAATCCTCAACAATCAATATTTGATGAAGAAGAAAAAAATGTGAAAGTCAAACCACAAGTGTCGGTGTATGCCATGATCTAGATTGTAATGCACAACTCATATGCACACCATGCTCTTAATCTAATGCAAACTTGATTTGAAAATGTATGCATCCCATACTACATACTCCCCAAATCGAGTTCGTATTCTCCAGATGATAAGGTTCTATCCCTCGCCATGCATCCTACTCTTATACTCTTTCCTATTTCTGACATTCATCTTCTGTAGCACGTGCGGTCCATTTCTACTCCTGCAGTCGGATCGTGGTCCTTCTCCACTCCGAACGGCAGTGATCACTCTGTTCGTTCAGATAATGGTCCTTCTCCACTCTGACAGGATCGTGGTCTCTCTCCATTTCCAATCAGGCTGGTGATCATCAGCTCTACCGGAATCATGGTCCTTCTCCACTCCTGCCCCTACCAAAGTTATCATGAACATAAGGCGAATCAACAGGGCCACCCCTACTCCGCCAAGAGACTTAGAGTTACACTTTTCTCGTTTGTATTGATAACCCAGAAAATAAACAGAAACTTAAGACTCCATCTCCTAAGTTTCGACAGGACTTGTGACTTACGTCTGTATCCTGTTCTTATCACAAAATCCTGGAAATTAACAGTCGAGATCACACTACATGTGTCTCAGATGAGACGATGCTGCACGTGTCCCCTTGACAGGTGAGTACATGCCCAACTAGTGTCTGTCCTTACCAATCATGAGTCACACTACTTAGGACTAACGCCTTTACTAATTTATACAACTTTAGTCAAATTCTCATCCGCTTAATTCCTTCATTAATCACCGCTTACTTTCTAGGTGAAATTATTAGTACTCAGGGTCTCATTGCTCCTAACATAAGCTATGTTTACTAACCATAAACAATTGGTTAGCATTACGTTTTTACGAGGTCAAGTCCACATTTCTAACTTTCTAACTACTCACTAACATGGCATTCTAGCATTCTATTCTACTAATTTACTACCATACTAACATGTTAACTTACTAACTTACTAACATGAACAATGCTAATATTATTAACATGATTACACTTGCTAACATGATCACTATTTTCACAAGAAACCCTTATATGGTTCTCAACTACACATTGGAGCTTACTAACATGCATTAAACTTACTAACATTACAACTAAGCTTACTAACATTATAACTAAGCTTACTAACTTATTAGTATCTTACTAATACAATGTTAGTAGCTTACTATCAATGTAAAATTTACTAATCAAGATACTAACTTACTAATTATAAGGACTTTAAGCATTCAAACATGAAAATTTAATTAGATAATTTACTCCACAACATCACAAAAACACCACTTATGTTTAATAGTTAACAACACAATCCTCATGCCCAAGACAAGATTTGTATTCATAATCTTGCATGAAAGATTCATCCTTCACAATTTTACTACAATTCTTAACACAAAGATTGAATCTTTATTTGTTCACTAGTATATTTATGCATATAAAATTCACATAATCACTTCATCTCATTATACATATATAAATAATTAGTTAATTTTCCTACACAGTAAAACATGGATTGTGAGTAAGCATGCATCATCTACTATTCTTTTATTTAGACCATCATCTTGCATTATCTTGCTAAGCTTACTTCATATGAACTAAAACATTCAATACTTTCAATTAACATCTTATCAATCATAGCTTCTAACAAGCATATTTTCTAACAAGCATAACTACAATCAAGCATAACTTTCTATGTCAAAAGTCATATAAAAATAAAAAAGAGGTAAAGGAAAATACCCACTTTGATTTGTTTGTAAGCTTCAATCCATTGGTTGCTTTAGGTTTCTATCTCCTCCTCCTTGCACCTGTAGTCTTCTTGCTCCAATAGTAATAGTATAATAGTAGTAGTAGTAAAGTAGCAGAAGTAGACAGCAGCAGTAGTAATAGTAGACAGCAGCAGCAATAGTAGTAGACAGCAGCAGTAGTAGTAGTAGACAGCAACAGTAGTAGTAGTAGATAGCAGCAACAGTAGTAGTAGACAGCATCAGTAGTAGTAGTAGACAGCAGTAGTAGTAGTAGTAGTAGAAGTAAGCAGTAGTATAGGGTTGAAAGAAATAGGAAAACTCATGTGTATATATAGAAAGAGAGAGTAGATGGGGCTGGCCGGCTACAAAGATAGAAAGAGAGAGAGGTAGTGGAGTGTGAAAATGTGTAGAAATGCTTAGGTGGCCCCCCCTTTTGCATTAAACCCCATAGGTTTTAACTAATTACTTTTTAACCCCCAATTGGGAATTGTTCTGTTGGGCTGGGCTTCTTTTCTATTTGTTTTTTTTTTTTTTTGTAAATAATGTTGGGCTTTAAGGCTTAAAAAAAATCATAGCAATACTAATAGTATATAATGATACTAATAGTATAGGTTAACAAATATAACAATAACTATGTATGATAAAGATAACAATAACAATGTAAATGTATATTTTTGTTTTAAATAAAAGAAAAAAATGTTATTAACCATGCATACTAGGGGTACTACATCCGTAACCAATGTTACCATATAGTATAGTCCCTTTGTCTAGACATCTTAATTGACCACAAGGCATAGAGTGTGTCACCCTTGTATAGTTCAATCTTTGGTTTCTTGATGTCCGAGTAGACTTACTAAAAAAATGAGCTCAATATCTCATATTGACTCATTTGAGCACGACCATACATTTTGCAGTCTCACTCAATCAAGGGGCCTGTAGATATCTCTCATGTTATGTAAGAGAGAAAAATCCTATTTATGTCACTCACATCCCTCCACATGATTTATAGTATATCCAATAGTCGAATTTATAATCACCTTATTACAGGCAACATTTGATGACAATAAAATATATAACTTCTTATGTAGGGAACCGTAGTGACTTCAAGTCAAAGAACTACATACACCATGGTCACTGTGAGAACCACTTATGACACTCACATAACGATCTATGCAGGTTCTCATGGTGGGTCAGTCCAGTACATTATTACTCTAATATGTATCCATGTGAAGACTTGATATCTTATATCCATGACTCGTGAGATATGGTCATCAGTCTACGCACATACTAGTCTCTATGCATTATTGTTGTCCTAATTCACAATAATACTTGACTAGGGACATTTAAGAATAGTGTTCTGATTACAACCAATAGGATCTCACAATCAAGTCATGCACTTTATATCCTATGGTATTGAACCTACTATTCTAAGGACTTTATTATGCTCATTTAATCACAATAAACAGCACAATAAATAAAATACCTCATATATGAAATAAATATCATAATGCAGTGTAAACTAGTAATGTCAATACACAACTGGCCTCTAGGGCATACACCAACAGTGATCATGGGGAAGAAGAAGGTCGAGAAGTGGTTCATTCATCACCTAGCTCGAATGAAGGGAGATAGTCAGAATCGAGGTCACCTGGCTCGAATGAAGGGAGGATTAGGAAAGCTCCTGTCTGGTTAGAAGATTATGTCAGTGGTGGTGGTTTGAAGAAAGCATTGTATGGACAGTAAAACTCGAATGATGTTGAACTTTGCTACCGGTGCAAATGTTTCATCATAATCAATTCCATAAGTTTGAGTGTACCCTTTAGCAACCAGCCTTGTTTTGTATCGCTCTATGGAACCATCAGACTTATACTTCACTGTATAAATGCATTTACATCCTACCGGCTTCTTTCCTGCTGGCAATTCGACTATCTCCCAAGGCTCATTCTTCTTCAAGGACTTCATCTCCTCATCCATAGCTGCTTTCCACCTTGGATCGGCTAAGGCTTCTTGTACACTGTTAGGAATAGATACAACAGATAATTGATTCAAAAATGACTTATTTGATTCAGACAATTGGTGAGTGGACACATAATGACTCATGGGATACTTGACATTACTAGTGGGATCAGGCTCATAAGTGGATTGTGGGATACCTCTAGTAGTACGATTTAGGAGTTCTCTTCTTGGAGCTTCAGACAGCAATAATGATTGATTTTGGGGTTCTGTTGGGTGTAGAGATGGATCTGATGGTGCTGGTGGTGGAGATGGTTCTGACGGTGCTGGTGATAGAGATGGCTCATCTTTATAAAGGTTCAGCACTGATTGTAGTTTTTTGTGGAAATCTCCTTCCTCAACCAAATCTTCATTCGAATGATCGTCACTACTTATATCTAGATTTTCTTCCCTTATATCCGATTGTTCAGTCTGAATGGTAACCACTTCATCATAGGCAAGAGTTTGAACTTCACGTCGGTACTCCCCCTGAAGTTCAATCTCAGAGGAAAAATACATCTCATCTTCATGGAACACAACATCCATAGTAACAAACATCCTTTGAGTTGGTGGGTGATAGCACCGATACCCTTTCTTATCCTGTGTATATCCCATGAAAACACATCGGACAGCTCGAGAAGTTCACTTATTATGTTCATGTTGATGAAGATGAACAAATGCAACACACCCGAACACACGAGGTCATAAGTTGATGACTTTTGGTGCATTTACAGCTTCAGTTAATGCTTAAAATTGTGTGAGGAAGTTTAGGATACTAGAGGAAACTCAGTTGATTAGGTATGCAGCAGAAGCAAGGGCTTCCCCCCAATAAATAAGTGGCATATTTCCATGGATAAGAGAGGCACGGACCAACTTGAGCAAGTGTCTATTTTTTTCTTTCTGCAACCCCATTCTGTTGAGGTGTATATGTAGTCTGGTGAACAATTTCGTGTTCCACCAAATATTGTTGCAGATTCGAACTCAGGTACTCTCCGCCATTATCACTCCTAAGAACTTGAATCTGTGATTTATACTGAGTCATAACATGCTTGTGAAATTTCTGAAACAAGCCACTAACTTCACTTTTTGACTTCATCAAACAAATCCAGGTTATACGAGTACAGTCATCAATAAATGTCAAACCATTTGGCTCCTCCAAATGTAGTGTTTTTGGATGGACCCCAAACATCAGAATGAATAATCATAAATGGAAGAGAGCTTCTACTTGGACTTGGAAGAAAGAGACACGGTGACCTTTTGCGAGTTCACACACATCACACCGAAAGGCAGAAATATCCAACTTCAAAAATAAACTTGGAAATAATTTCTTTAAATAACCAAAAGAAGCATACCCTAGACATCGATGCCATAGCCAAATATCTGATTTCTTCTTCTCACCTTCGGATCCTTCCAAACTTAGAGCTTGAGTCAACTTGCTTGAATTTTCAGATTCTAAATCTAGGTAATATAGCTTCCCGTGTCTAACCCTATAACCAATCATCTTGCGAGTCCGAATATCCCTAAACACACAATGTGAAGGCCAAAAAATTACAATACAATGTAAGACAGTAGTTATTTGAGCAACAGATAACAGATTAAAATTCAAGGATGGCGCAACTAGGACAGTATCTAAGGTTAGGTTGTTTGTGAGAGGTATTGAACCCTAGCCAATAACGGTAGAGGGATTACCATTGGCAGTGGACACAGTTGATTTGGTGGATGGTTGAAAATTTTGGACTTGTCTAGAATCAAAACTCATATGGTCGGTAGTACCCGAATTAATTATCCATGCATTATTCATAACAGAGGCAAAAATATTAAAAATCTTACCATTATTACCTGCAGATGTAGAGGTTGATCTACCACTCTTCTTAGCTGGATCGGCCACTCCAACGGCGACAGTAAGTTGATTGCAATTCTTCTTCCAAGTATCTCTGCTATGATCTTTGTTCTCCAGGTAGCCGATAATCTTATGACAACGGGCTTTCGTGTGATCGATCTTACCATAGTGAGTACACTTTCTTGACTCATATGGTAGTTTTGGTCCCATGGTGAAGAACAAAAAATAGCAAAATGAACAGATATAGCAATAATCAGCAACTCAGCAAACAAACAGATCGACTACGGGATTGACAAAAAACAAGCAAAACAGTAAAGGAGGCACTGTCGATGGTCGAGTGGAGGGCTCAACGGCGGAAAGCTGGCAACGAGAGCGGCTCGACGGTTGCAGGAGGTCGGGTTGAAGGTCGACGGGGATGAGGCAGGGCTGCGACTTGGAGGCGAGGCAGGATGTGGATAGCGATGAACAGCATGGTGCTCGACGGGGTGGCTCGATGGCAGAAGCAGTGAGCAGAGGCAGCGACAGCGGCAGCGAGGCACAGCGGAGAGCTGTGCGAGGAGGTGCAGGTGGCTGTCGGGTGGGGTACGCGAGGTTGGGGTGTACAGCGGCGACGGGGAAGGTCGAGGTTCCAGTTTCGATGATGAAGATGATCGAGGAGTTCGGGGTCCGGGTTTCGATCGATTAAGATGATCGGGGATCGGGGATCAAGGATTGAGGATCGGGGTCGACTATCGGGAATCGACGACAGTGAGGATCGGGATCTTCTTCAACTAGCCTAGATCTTGTTAGGCTCTGATACCATGTTGAAATCAGATTTGGAAAAAATAATATTTTTCTTATTCATGTTGTTTCTCTACTGTATACATTTATATATAAGAATTACATTCTTAGAAAAAAAGAAAGGAGATTGAGAGAAGATTGAGGAGATGAGAGATTTTGGGGAATCTGTTTCCTATAGATTTGGAAACATAATATACACATTAGTAATTACTATATTTCAACATAATCATCACGGTCAGTCAGGACCCAGAAACCATATTGCAAGCTTTGAAGTTATCGTAGGTCTCTCGTGCTTATTGATAGATATTTATTTATTTCTATTTTTGGTTTCATGATGTCTATCAATCTTCAAACTTATGTGGTAATGGGAAACCTACCATTTTTAGGACTTACTTCACTTAGAAGTTGCATTGATCTAATACTTCTTTTTCAATTATTAATCACACTTTGAAATTTTTTCATCTTCATTTGCAGGTTGGAGATGTCGCAGATGAAATGAAGAATGCGAATTGTTTTGATGTTAGTCACTCAAGGGTTTTTTGTCGTCAGTTTTAAGTGTATTAGATGTACATTTTTATGAGTTTATTGTACGGATTCAAGTTCATTGTACGAAATTGTTTTATGATGTTAGGTTTTGATATACAGTTTTGTGTCTATAAAATGTATGGATTTTTCTATCATGGTATGTTTTCATATACTGCACACAAATTTGCAAAACTTTTATAGTTTTTATGGTGTATTGATATTTTCTATAAATCGATTTTTATTTGTATCAGCAGTTTTTTTTGTGTATACAGTTAAAACGAATCATAGGCGTTCCTAAAATATTGTAAAAAATACCACTGTCAAAACGATAGTGTTTTAAAAATGTTGTATGTTTGATTCTATTCTCAAAACACTAGTCAAAAGATAGCATTTTGTGAACGCTGTCAAAAAGACAGTGTTTTCAAAATTGTTGTCTTTGATAGCGTTTTGAAAACATTGTCCAACGATAGCGTTTTCCAAACGCTATAACATCGATAGCATTTTTACAAAATGCTGTAACACTAATAGCATTTCCGAAATGCTGTAAAATCTATAGCATTTGCCGAAACTCTATAGAGTTTATAGCGTTTTTCAAAATGCTATCACTGTTACAGTGTTTTGTTAAAACGCTATAAAGGTATTCTAGCGGGCCTTAGATAACATTTGAAAAACGCTATCGTAGGTCTACTATATCATTTTATGAATGCTATCAAATGTCCTATTTGTTGTAGTAGCGAGAAAAAAGATCAAGGAGATATATGCAGACGTCACTACATCCACATACATGGGCCGAGGCAGAGTCTCATTACAGGGCAGAAAACCCAGGATGGCAAGTGATTGGCATGTGGAGATTGATGGCTATTTGTATGGGGAGGTGGCTATTGTTGGTTAGTTCTGGGATATAGATAGTTTGATGATTGTATTTTGGGCAGAGAACTCTTCTTGTAAATGGGTGAGTTCTTTTTTTTTCCGATGTATCATGACCCATTCTGTTGGGATACATGAACATCATACTTCATCTTTTGGTTGTATATTTTGTTTAAAAACTTTATAATGGAACGCAGGGAGGGGGTGGTGATGGTGGGGGGGAGGGGACGATCCAAAAATAAATAAATTCTTACACACCACATCATGAACAACGTAGCAATCTATGTTAATGGAATGTTGTTTGATTGTCACAATGCAAAAAAACTGGTGAAGAGATTTGAATTCTCAAGTATGAAAATAAGGAGTGAAGCCACAAGGAAAATTTTGTCGTACTGACCCACTTTTTGAAAATATTTGGCGCTCCGACCCACTTCCGAAAACAATTAGCGATCTGCCCCTGTTTAGGACACGTCAGCAAGAAACGTTATTGGAAAAAAAGGCATAGGTTATTTCAATGCCGTTCTTCCCAATAACGGCATCTGTTTGGAAAAAAGTTTCATGCCGTTATTCCAAATAACGACATTTGTTACTTTTTGTCCAAAGATCTAACCGTCTCGATTGTGAGCTGAGAGAGAATTGTTAAAGTAAATTAACCTATGCCGTTCTCTAAGAGAACGACAAGGAATATACTGATGCCATTATTCAAAATAACGGCATCAGTTAATTTGTTTTTGCACAGTTACCTATATTCAGAAACCTTTCTCCTTCCCCCTTTGTCTTTCGATCTTTTCTCTCTTTCTCTTCACTCCCGTAACCCTAGATCCGTAAATCATAAATTACTAAAATCCCAACTATTGGAGTGATTAGTTAGTTGTCAAACAACAATTAAACATAGATTGTAGTCTTGATTCTCTCATTTATTTCCGAAAGAATTCGGAATCCGAAATTGTGGTAAGTTTTCAAAATCCCTAATTTTTTGTACAATGTTGATTTTGATGTATGGGAGCTGTATACATTGGTAGTATAGTACAAGTGCTGTAGATTTGTTTTATCTAAATAGTAATTGTGGAAATGTACTTATGGATTGTTGTTGATCTAGGGTTTGTGGAATGTTGAATTGTTAATCTAGGGTTTGTGAAACTGTTGTTGATTAGTATGAGCTATATTGGTAGTATAGTAAAATTGATGTAGAATAGATCCACGTAACTAATAGATATATGAAGTCATTTTTGTAGGAGATTGAGATGCGGATGACCTATATTGCTATCTTTGCGAACTTAGATTCATCTATTTGTAGTGTGTGGAGATGTTGTGGTGGTGAATGTTTGTTAATTATAGTAATGTTTAGTAATATTTTAGTACAAATTTTAGTATCTCTAGTCTCGTAATGTTTATTAATATTGTAGTTGACACGTTATATTTAATGTTAACAGGCAAATGGATCCTACACAACCATCTTCTTCCCATGATGTGGGTGCTTCATCTGGTACTTCGCATGGACCATGGGGACATCCGGGTCCTGTAGATCCTACCGTGATTTATCTGCAAGAAGATCATAGGTCGCAGGCGGTTTGAACTGGAGATGTCGAAAAAATGAGTTTCTGAATGCACACCATGATGGCGATGCACCCTCATATTCAAAATTATTTGGTAAGTACCGGATTTTATGGAAGGTCGAAGTTGGCAAAAGTAAAATGTGACCACGCACTACTTACTACTTTTGTGGAGCGATGGAGGCTAGAGACACACACGTTTCACTTACCAGTTGGGGAGATGACGGTTACCCTACAAGATATAGCCGTCATTTCGGGTCTTCCAATTGATGGGGTGGCCGTCACCGGCAACTTGATGTTCAATAAAGTGGCATTGTTAAGAGATTATCTTGGGCACGAGGTGGATGAAGATGATAAGGGTGTATTCGTTGGGGAATCAGTCTGACGTTCTTGGCTGTATACGGAGTTCAATAATCAACTGCCAGACGTACCGACGGACTTCCAACTCCAATGTTATACACGGGCTTATCTTTTGTCGATGATTGGAGGTATTCTTTTTCCTAATTCTTCTGGTGATGTAGTGCATTCGATGTACATTCCATTGATCTTCGACCAACAAAGAGCCGGCCGATATAGTTAGGGAAGTACGGCTCTGGCCTCCCTCTACCATGACCTGTGCAATTGTTTGATGGGGTCGATCCAAATGACCTAGCCGATGGGAATATTGCAAATATGGTGTTGGGAACGAATACATCTCGGCCGGCCCTGGGTAACGGTACTTTCAAATAGTTGGAGTGTGCAACATGAAAATCCAGTGTTGAGAGATCCTCTTGGTGCGTACTGGACGGGTAAGCTCACGTGGAGAGATAACCCACGCGGTGTGCTCACATATTACAGGGATGAACTCGATCAGCTGAGGGAAGAGTACGTCCACTGGACACCGTATACAGACGATAGGCTACAATGTCTACCCCCCATTTGCACCGCCAATAATCAACTATGGTTGACATTAGCTCCACTTGTAAATTTCTCAATTGTGGAGTTCTATTACCCCGATCGTGTTTTCCGCCAATTCAATGCACAACAGCCCATTCTTGGAAACTCAATGTACGATCGTAGACTTCACAATATTACCGGCCAAGGTCGTTTACCGAATATGGATTGGGCGGATCACCACCGTGCTCATGTAGCATGTTGGAATGAGAGGAAGTATGACTTGGTTGTAGAAGGGATTGTGTCGTACGACGGATCGTTGCAAACCGGGTACATGGCATGGTACCGTCATATCACACAGTTGTATATAGCGCCAAGAACGGATCTACCAGCGGGTATCCAACAACCGATACCCGCGCACCAAGTGGAACCACCACCCGCACATTCCACATCGCAACCCATGTATCAACCAAAAGCTTCCTCCTATCGTTTGATGGTAAAGTAATGTTAGTGTTAATAAATTTTATTCACATCATCTTGCTTATGTTTGTTTAACAAAAATTTGGTTTACTACTAATAATTTTTAATCGTAATATAGATTGACAACACATGGGACATTGCGAGGAAATGTGCTTATGTCTTGAAGAGCAACGCTTCGAAGGCATGTAAGGAATTGGCGAGAGAACTCCTAGCTCCATGTCGTACTTCTCTTGAAGAAGTTGGTGACGGTTCGCACTTCGATGCCCTTCTACGCTCAACCGAAATACCAACTCAAACGGCCCGACCAAACGTAAGCCGAGCACCACCTCCACCCTAACAAACAGTTGAAGCAGAACCCCCCGCCCCACTTCGAAGTCAACCACAAACTCCTTCACATCCTCCGAGAAGGAGTAAGAGTGTTCGCTTTCCTCTTACACACAGTGCATTGGCAACCCCTGAGATTGAAGTAGTTGGAGGTGGGCAAGAAGGAGATGTCGGTCCAAGTGCTCCTGTGACACAAGAGATTGGGAATCGTAGGAGAAAAGTCCCGGCTCAAAAGAGGAGGAAGCCACAACAATATACGCTTAATTAGTTTTTTTCATGAATCAACTTTATGCGTAAGTTGTTGTACTTTTAATGGAGTTTTCATGTAATTCTAGGAAAATGTTGATGACTACTAGTTTGACTTGGTTGTAAATGTATGTTTTTGAAAAAATTGAATCTAGTTGATGAGTGTTTGGGTTGTATGAGTTCTGTGCTTGAATTTGCAGTGCACGAGAAAATTGTGTAATGGTAGTTTGTGCTTGAATTTGATGATTTGAAGTTGATGTATGAATTCTGTGCTTGAAGTTGTTGAATTGATGAGTTTGAAGAGTTGAAAAAAACTTGAAGCGAAGTGATGAATTGATGAGTTGAAATGTGGAAAAAAGTTGACGAAATTGTGTAATGTGCAAGTCTTGAAGTGGAGTATGAGTTCTGTGCATGCCTGTGCATGTTTTAAGTGGAAAACAGCAATAACAGATGTCGTTATTGCAAATAACGGTATCTGAATCCTGTAACGTTCTTTAAGATAATGGCATCAGTTAAATGGGAAAATTCGAAAAGTTGGGACATCTGCCAAACTTTCTGTCTTCACAGTCGTTCTCCAAAATAACGGCATCAGTTAAGGATGCCGTTATCTTGAATAACGGTATCTCCGAAGAATGCCGTTATCTTGAATAACGGCATCTCTTAGGTGTCAAAAATCAGAAATTTTGGGAGCTCTGCCAATCTTTCTGTCTTCACAGTCGTTCCTCTGAATAACGACATCTTCTGAATATGCCGTTATTCAGAAGAACGACATCTGTTATATGAATAGTTGTGCATGTTTTTTGTGCATGTTTTGTGGGGATAAATTACTGAAATCAAATTTACTCAAATTCAACAACCATTCACTCCACATATCTCATGCTTAACTTTTTAAACTTAAATTACTCAGGATAAAACAAATGCTCTCTAATTCATACTACCTTAACGATAGATTTTACAACATTAATATAATAACCAGATACAAGTTCAAGTGCCGGTAGACTGTGAAGTCCCAACACTCTGTACATTCTTACAACTTAGTCTATTGTGTCTACTCATTCCGCATTTCGAACAAACTTTCCTAGTGCTCCCACCTTCTCGTGCATCCATGTCATTGCGGATACGAGTACTCTTTGGTCGCCCTTTTACCTGACGAAAACTTGAATCGGCTATGAGCACCGGTCCACTTTGTGTTGGCCAATAAGATTCGCCTGGAATAGGATTGAAAGTTGGTGCCCACATTTTTGCTAATGAACCGGTAGAGTAAAAGGCATCGATGTATGGTTGATAATCATGCGCACAGGAAGCACATGCCACTAACACATGAGAGTATGGAATGTGATATAGTTGGAATTTGCCATAAGTACAAGTTCAGCTCTCGAGGTCTACCGTGTGCCAATATCCACCCTTTTGATATCCACTATCCATTCTAATGCCCGTTTTCACCCCAAAAACACCTGGCCGATTATTAAACATTATTGCCTCATGTAAATTGGATTTTTCACGGCGTACATCAATAAGATCCTGAATGCGTTGTGCCCATAATTTACCTTCACTTATAAGCGTCTGCGCGGCTTCATGGCGATCAGTGAAATACATGTTTAGACGAAAAAAATATGTTCTACAATTGTGGTGACAGGCAAGCTACGAACACCTTTTAGAACCGAATTGAAAACTTCCGATAGATTTGTTGTCATTATACCATATCTATGACCTCCATCAGCAGAAAGTGCCCACTTCTCAATTGCTTTCTCCTTCAACCAATTTGCCTCATCAGCATTACTCACTTCAAGTTGTGCCATCTTTTCCTCAAACTTCTTCCACTGATTTTGACACGCGATCACCTTCAACTTACTCATCAAAAATTTGGAACCAAATTTTTTATGGAAATTGCTAGCAAAATGCCGCATACAGAACCGATAATATGCAAATGGTTCCTTCCATGTACCGAACGCATTTTGCATTGCTGATAAAATACCAGCATGCCGATCAGAAATGACACACAGACCTGCACGATCTGTGACGAAACACCGAATACAGTTCATGAACCATGTCCACGTCTCTATGCTTTCATCGTCAACTAGTGCAAACGCAAATGGAAACAACCTACCATTTGCGTCTGGTGAAACAGCAATCAACAAACAGCCTTTATATTTCCATACAAATGAGTGCCATCTACACTAATAACTGGTCTATATGTCTTAAATCCTTCGATGGAAGGACCGAATACCCAAAAAACACCCTTAAAAGTTTCTTTGCCCGGACCGGATGCAATCTTCGCCCAATGTACAGCCGTACCCGGATTTGAAGCTTGAATTGCATTGATTAAATATGGTAATTTAGTGTAAGCTTTTTCAAAGGAACTTTATAATCGCTCAATTGCTTTATGTTTAGCCTTCCAAGCTTTCCAGTATGAAATTTTGTAATGGAACCTACCCTTCACGATTCCAATTATGGCTCTTGGTGTTATTGCGAGTTGTTCCTTCACAACATCCAATATAACCATCGATACAACCGGGGAATCAATTTTGCTATGATCTTGAGTCAATGTAGGATTCACACATGTGTGTGCACCTTCAAGCTTCTTTACCAGGAAATAATTACGGCCTTTTGGAACAATTGCACGCAACCGTCATGGACAACCAACTACATTTTGAAGTGACGGATTTTCTGCAATGTCCTCGGCTGAATGGTTGATGGGTGCGTATTTACATTTCACATAGTATAGACCGGGGGATGATTTTACCGTCACGAATTCTCTGTGGTTCTTCACGGCGTACATCTTCACTTGATGTTGTAGAGCATCTTTGGTTGAAAATCTTTGACCTATGAAGATTTCATCGAAGTTGGAAGAGCCAACGGAAAACTGTCCATGTTCATGTATGGTGGCACGAGACATCTATTCATTGGATTGAGATCTATGCATAGCTGCACTTGTGTCCTGACTTGGCAACACGCGGGCATTGTTAACCGGCACATCAACATTGACATCAACAACCTGAGCTTCAACGGCAACCTCCTCATCATCATCTTCAAGACCGCGTTCCTTATCTTCTTCCTCTTCGATCAAATCATTATTTACAACGGCGTTGTCAAAATCTTCCATTGCCATGCCGGCTACCAAAATATTTTGTGACAATATCAGCAGACGTACCTGCTCGTATTTGGAGGAAATAGGTTTCGTTGGAGTTGTGCTAGTATCTTCTTCTGTATTTGAAATTCTAGCATATGACTCGGCAGATGGTTTCAATGTTCGTGCGGGCCTTGGACTTTCAATAACAACCCGTCTAGTATTTGGAAGCCTCGTTTGGTCGATATATAACTCAACTGTGTTCCACCTATAATTTGGATCAAGTGTCCTACCCATCATGGACCTCAGAGAATTATCATTGTCTACGGGTACCAACATGAAATATTGTACATCCCCTTTACCGGCAGCATAACGGGCTCTGATTTTCACACTCATTTTACTTATTTCCCAATTGGTGACTTCATATATCTTATCTATTAATTCTGAGTACATAAAGTTGCCGGGAGCCCAAATAATTACCGGTTCAACATCACTATAAGAATATCCAATCTTGGGATCTTTAATTACTTCACCCCCAAATTATAACCAAATAGGGATATCATATTCCATACCTAACCATAAAAATTCAAACATGTTCAAGTCATTCACTACTCATAATAAGCATAACATAGGAATACATATCAAACATACGGTTAAGATAATAATACCTTCAAATTAGACCGTACTGCCGCTAGCTTGAAAAATCATAGTGGATGAAGAATGAAATGAGAGTGGGAGTAAGGAGGTATGATATAATAAATTTTAGAGCACTCCAATGGTTGGAATTTTTGATTTAGGGATCTAGGGTTTGTGGGTTACGGGAGTGGAGAGAGAGAAAAAAAAACGAATGACAAGAGGTAGGAGAAATGTTTGGGAGAATATGAGCATAGGTAACTGTGCAAAAACAAATTAACTGATGCCGTTATTTTGAATAACGGCATCAGTATATTCGTTGCGGCATAGGTTAATTTACTTTAACAATTCTCTCTCAGCTCACAATTGTGACTGTTAGATCTTTGGACAAAAAGTAACAGATGCCGTTATTTGGAATAACGGCATGAAACTTTTTTTCAAAACAGGTGCCGTTATTGGGAAGAACAGCATCGAAATAATCTATGCCATTTTTTTCAATAATGTTTCTTGCTGACGTGTCCTAAACAGGGGCAGATCGCTAATTGTTTTCGGAAGTGGGCCAAGGTGCCAAATACTTTCAAAAAATGGATCAGTATGGGCAAAATTTTCAGCCACAAGATTTCAGACACAATCTGAGAAAGTAGCCTATTACTGCCTCAACACTAGAAGTCTTAGAACGAGCAACACACTCTCCGCTTCTTACTCTTCCAGTATATCATGTTACCATTGAAGAAAACACAATAGCCAGTTGTTGATCGGCGATCACTCATAGAACCAGCCAAATTTACATTGGAAAAACCACGTAGGAAAAGCATGCATAACTTGGCTCACATGTGCAACTCTGACCAAAGAGAATATTTGGACATGTAAAAGTGTCTAATAATCAGTCAAATAAGCCCTCCAACCAGTCAACGCTGGCCTCAGAAGTATTGGGAAAAATTTTCCGTACTGGCCCACTTTTTAAAAAAATTTAGAGCTCTGCCCTACTCCCGAAAATAATTAGCGATCTACCACTGTTTAGGACACGTCAGCATAAACCGTTATTGAAAATAACGGTATAGGTTATTTACGTGCCGTTATTTTCAATAACAGCATCTATTTTATATTTTTTTTCCATGCCGTTATTTGGAATAACAGCATCAGTATATTTCTCTTACAAGTGTGAATCTTCTAACTTTAAAAAATTTTAAATGTGAAAAAAACTTATAAATAATGCCGTTATCCTGAATAACGGCATTCGAATGACTGATGCCGTTATTATATATAAATGAACTCTTGCCGTTGTTTGAAAACAGAGAGAATGAATAATAAGTTTTAAAAATAAAAATAAAAAATTTATAATTGATGCCGTTATTTGGAATAACGACATCAGTTATATATATATATATATATATATATATATATATATATATATATATATATATTTTAACTTATTCGTGAAAGATGATGAATAATAAGTTACTTTTTTATAAAAAAAATTTATAACTGATGCCGTTATTCCAAATAACGGCATCGGTATTGAGAATGCCGTTATTTGAAATAACGGCATCTGTTATAAGGTTTTCACACTTGCAATTTTTTCTCTAAATGGAGACTACAAACTATCGAAAAACAAAATAACCTATGCCGTTACTCCAAATAACGGCATGACATTTTTTTTAAATATAGATGCCGTTATTGAAAATAACGGCACGTAAATAACCTATGCCGTTATTTCCAATAACGGTTTATGCTGACGTGTCCTAAACAGGGGCAGATCGCTAATTGTTTTCGGAAGTGGGGCAGAGCGCTAAATATTTTCAAAAAGTGGGGCAGTACGGCAAAATTTTCAAGTAATGGCAGACAACTATAGGTTTGGTTCTGTAGGGGAATCAGTAAAGCGTTAGCCAAGCATCCGAAAATGTCTGATAAAAAGTCAAGTGCATACTTTTATTGGGAAAAGTAGATAACATTTTGCTCATGAGCAACTTCTTTGCCAAGAAAGCCTCCGAGCGAACCCAAGTACTTGGTCTAAAAAGTGGGAGGCTAAATGCTTCACCTATCTATGTCTTGTGTATCACTTCCACTAACAATATAATAACATCAAATTCTCTTCTCTTTCATGTTCCACACTACATCCCCAAGAGTTTATATCCATTCAGATCACAATACAAGTTGGCTAGTATTCATGGATAACACATAAAAATCAGCAACAACAGAAATCCCTTGACATGTTCTCCGATGAGGCTGCTTCTTCTCTGTCCTCCTTCTCTTCATAAAAGCAGAAAAAAGACAGCTCCAAATCAGATGAAGCTGCTTCTTCTCCGATGAGGCTGCTTCTTCTCCGACCCCTCCTCATTTCCTTTACATTTGAACCCATATTCAAGAAGCTGCTTCTTCTCCGACCACCACTGAATCGTCTTGCTTGATATCTTCGACCACCTCCTCGACTGACTACTAAATCTCTAACGAACCTCGGACCTCTGACTCCATTCCCATATGCTGTCGGAGTTGGAACTGAGTGGGTGCGGACCCAACGAGAGGGTCCGCCACACTCCTACCACACCTACACCTCCCCCCCAACCTCCGATGCTCCTCCTCCACCCCCTCACACTTCTGACCTTCCGACACCCACTCCTCAACTACCTGCCCCAAACCCAAACCCTAACCTACAGCCTAACCATATTGAGGGTGAACCCTCTAGGCTCAGAAACGCACTCTCCCCCCAGCGGGCACATCGAAATGCACTTCATCGACAGGAGGGAGAGGCTCAGATCATCATCGCCCTACGGAAGAACTGCAGCTGAGAGGACGGGCCCATAGAGGGGGTCCTCCTACAAGCCATTATCGGCGTAAAAGAACCCCCCCAGTGGTCCAGCATCATGCTCAACGATAGTTATACGACCAGCGGTACAGCACAGAAGTGCAACACAGGGACAACCACAGGGACAGTTATGCAAGAAAAAGAAGCTACCGTAGTGTAACTCACAACCATCACCATCACAGAGAGGCAAGACAACACCATAGTGAAACTCACCATCATCCCTACCATCACAGAGAGCAAGTTCGTTCATTCACCCCACCAAAACCAACATCTCCCATGCACCACCGCCTCCCTCCAATTGCTACCACACCCCCAACGGAATCCAACAAACAACACCAATACCAACCTCTTGCATCCCCCTCCTCTCACAACCCCCACCAATCACCGCCAAAGGAGGAGGTCCACGACCCTCCAAAGTCCATCGTTGTATGGGCCCAAAGGAGGGGTCCAAACGATGGGTCTAAAGAGGGTAAGGGACTAGCTCCGATTGGGGAATCGTCGAAGGGTTGGCAGGAAGTTAATCATAAAGGAAAAAAGAAAGTCCAACCCCCCACCTCCAACACTATTGGAAAACAGAAAACACAAGAGAAAAGAAAAGTGCAAACCGGTGCCGTGCTTCAACTGCGGGGAGTTAGGACACTACCGGACGGAGTGCACCAAAGAAGTGCGATGCCTGAGGTGTATGATGTGGGGTCACATGTCATACAATTGCACAAATGTCGTCACCTCCAACGATGACGAAGAGCAGCGGGTGTACAGGGGTAGGTCACCTGACAACCCAGCGACGATCAAGCCTGCAAACAACCTCGCCACAATAAAAAATAAGAAAAAATGGCTAAGCCAATGGTGCACAGTGGTACGAGTGAGAACAGGAAGACCATCGGAGGCCCATATTCTCCAAGCTTTGAATGCGAGATGGCCAATGAAGGCACACCGTGATTGGGTTGTCAAGGAAATGTGTCACCTCCAGTTTTTGATATCATTCCCTTCGCCGCAAAAGACGGTAGAGGTCACCGGAATGGCAACGATGGACTTTGGGCATTTCAAGATGGACTTCAAAGCTTGGTTACCGAGCTTTGGTGCTGAGTGACCTCAGGGGGATAGATACTAGGTATGGATTCATAACATACCCTTGCATTTTTGGAAAAAGGAGGCTTTGCAAGAGATCGTCTCCGACTTTGGCACAGTGAAAGAAGCCGACGAGAAGACCGTTCGCCGCTCGGAGATCGTATCGGCTAGGATACTGATCAGGAGTGCGGACATCTCCTTAATGCCAAGATTCGCAGAAGTTTTCTCCTATGAGGAGTCCTATCTCATCCGCTTTGTCCTCGACAAGCGAGCAGAAAGGGAGACGGAACTCACCCCCACCACGTCCACCTCGCCTCCATCCTCTCTCAGAGATGGCCATACCTACAAGCAAGTTGCTTCACCTATATGGGAGCTCACCATAGACGGGACCCATGAAGTGGAGGGGGCCCATCGAGAGTTGATCAAGGCAGCGAGAGAGATGGAAGCTCACCGGGAGCCTATGGCAGAGGGATCAGAGAGGCATGCATCAGGGAGGGACGCCGGTGGTCGAGTACGAAGCCTGACCAAGGGATCCAACGGCCAAGATGACCCAATCCCAGATTTGGCAAATTTCAAAGTATCGGGGGTAAACCAGAAAAAGGGGGAGCAGCAGATAGCTCAAAACGGCAATCAAACGCTATAAGGTGGTCAAACGCTGCATGCAGGTGTGGATGAACATGCTGTGGATCAGAGGGGGGGACAGGGCATGCAGGCCCTAAATATGGCAAAAACCCACTCCGTAACAACATGCAAGCTTCGGGACAAGAGTTGGTGGTAAAGGACAGTGCCAGGTTAGGGAAGAAGACAAGTGATAAAGCACCATCGACTAGGGAGTGGGTAGAAAAGCTTTGGAAAGCACCAAAAAGGAAAAAAAGGGCTTCTTTGGGTCAAGGGCGATAGGCTACAGATGCCACTTTGGGGAAAGCGACGAGCAAAGAGGTGCTTGTTAACAGAGAAAAAAGCTCAAAGGAGAGCGAGAAGAAAGGGGACTCTGGTGCTCAAGCTTTGAGGAAACCCAAAAATGGTAAAGAAGCCAACGAAGAAGCTAAAGAAGGAAACACCCCCTCTGCTTTGAAGCTTAAGGAGAAAGAAAGCATCTTTTTGGCGTTCAACCCTTTGGTTCCACCGCCCTCTACATTGATACCCACGCTCTCTGCAGCAACTGCTGTGCCCACCAATCAAGAGTTTCCATGTGGCATGGGGGGGTGAGACTACCACTGCGATCTCGAGTCTCGAGATAGGCGGTATGTTGCACCGCGGAGGAGACAACAGAAGCGTCGCAGATGCTTCTCAAGTGGATGGGCCAGTTTGTAAGAGTTTTATAGGCGTTAATAGGCCCAAAGAGGGGCCCAAAATGCTTATTATAGACCCTGGGAAAAGTAACTCTATAAATTTGAACAATCAAGGAGGAGGGTTGGTGTCACCTCTCTATGAAGATAACCGAGAGGATAGGCTTAATCTTGAGGATGACTGTGTCTACTCAGAGGGAGAGTTGTTGGACTCTGAAGAAGAGGTGGAAGAGCTCCCAACTCAATCACCAGATCTGGTACCATGCACTTTCCCACCAACGCAAGCAACCGGCACAAGCGCGTTTCAAAGTGATACAGGTCTCAGGGTTCACAAGAGGGCTATGGAGGAGTCCTTAGATGACTATTTTGAGATTGCGGCAGCCGCTAAAGCGGCTAAAACAAGCGTCGGAGGTACATGCTCTTTCCTAGCTTCAGTTTTTAATTTCATACCGATACTGAAATTTTTTATCTAGCCAAAACCTGTGGTCTTGCGGCTAACGATATTGACAGAAACACTCGATTCCTAAATCAATTTAGAGGGGGAGAGACTGATAGGGTTAGTCTTATTTTGGACTCGAACGTAAATAAGAGTCACGTACCCCCCTAATAGTATTTAATGGAAGCCCTATTCTGGAATGTTAGAGGCTTTGGCGGGCGGGGTAAACGAGAAATGGTTAAGGAAGTCGTAGCCAGATCTAAGGCTAACATTATGGGTCTCCAAAAGACCAAACTGTCTCATTTGTCTAGACTTAAGAGATTGGGGGGTAGCCGAATCTCCTAATGGAGGATGTTACCTTCAGATGGGGCATCTGGGGGTATCGCTCTAAGTTTTAACCCCAGCATCTTCGGCTGTGTTGACGAACTACAAGGGCAATTCTCTTTATCGGTATTGCTACAGCGAAAGTCTGACCGATGGGTTCAATCGGTTACGGTGGTGTACGTGCCACACACGTCCGCCGCTAGAACGGCCTTCTGGGCGGAACTTCGAGCTATCCAAGCACTCTGGTCACACCCATGGGTGTTAGGGGGAGACTTTAACATTACAAGATTTGCTTCAGAGCACAGAGGCAGAGGTGCCAGTGATCTAGATAGATTAGCATTTAATGAGGTCATCACAGACCTGGAACTGGTTGACATGCCCGTCTCGGATAGACTATTCACCTGGTCAAACATGCAGGCGATGCCCATTTTAGCTAAGTTAGATGGGATCTTGGTCTCCACGGATTGGGAGACCAAATTCCCTCTAGCTTCAGCCAAATCACTCCCTAAACCTACCTCGGATCGCGTGCCTATTTTCTTATCTTCGGGGGAGGACCAACCCAGAAAGCCATCAAAATTTCGGTTCGAGAAAACTTGGTTAGAAATCCAAGGTTTTCACCATATGGTCAATGAGAGCTGGTTTCGCCCAACCAAGGGGACTGAGGCGACCGCTATATGGTGTGAAAAAATTAATAGGCTCAGGGGCAAGCTGAGGAAGTGGAACCGGACCAGATTTGCACTAATATGGAGAGCAAAGGAGTCCCTCCTTAATGGAATTGAGGAACTTGAGAAGGCCGAAGAGGCTAGGGACCTTCTACAGGAAGAACGGTTGCTCCAACTCAGACAGGAAATTGACCAGCTCTACAGGTTGGAGAAAATCAGATGGCAACAACGATCGAGCATTACGTGGCTTAAAGAGGGAGACGCGAATACAGCATTTTTTCATCGAGTCGCCAGTGCCCGACGTAGAACTAACCTCATCCACTCGATCAACTCGGAGTCGGGATTAATACAAGGCGAGGATGCCATTAAGCAGGCCTTCCAATTCCATTACAAGCACCTCTTTGGGCACAAAGCAGACTTCAGAACCCCTCTTCAACATGACTTCTGGCAAGACCAAGCAGGCACTCCAGATCTTGGTTTGCAATCCATAAAAGCACCCTTCACTGAAAAGGAGGTCTGGAAGGCAGTCGAACAACTGGGTAAAGAAAAAGCCCCAGGTCCAGATGGTTTCCCGATCATGTTCTACCAGATATTCTGGGAGGAAATAAAAGGTGACCTGCTGAAGCTGTTCGAAGAATTCTATGAGCATAAACTCAAATTGGGGAGACTCAACTACGCGTCGGTGGTGCTTATCGCCAAACAAGAAGAATCACGACGTGTCGGTGACTTCCGCCCCATAAGCCTCATAAACTGTTCGGTTAAGATCATTACCAAGGCTCTTTCTAACATACTGGAAAGGTAATAGGCGGCCTTATTAGTCAGGACCAGACGGGCTTCATTAAGGGAAGATGCATTCAGGACAGCATCGCTACAGCTGAAGAGACTATCCATCAGTGCCACGCTTCTAATGCGAAGAGCTACCTCCCGAAGCTAGATTTTAAGAAAGCTTATGATTCCGTGGAATGGGACTGCTTACTGGAAGCGCTTGCTGGACGGGGTTCGGGGACAGATGGATCAGATGGATCCACACATGTCTTACCACTAGCACGACGGCTATTGTGGTCAATGGGACAGCAGGTCACCCATTCTCCTGCAAACGAGGGCTCAGACAAGGAGATCCTCTATCACCCCTCCTCTTCACCATCGTGGCAGACATGCTTAGATCCATGATGACCAGGTGCAGTAAAGCAGGCTGGATTGTACCAGTGGCTAAAGGGATACAGCATCAAGGTTGCTCTATACTACAATACGCAGACGACACTCTCCTATTCGGCAATGGAAACCCAGGGGAAACTACCATCTTCAAAGGAATTTTATATTGCTTTGAAGCCTGGTCGGGACTCAGAGTTAATTTCCACAAAAGTACCCTAATTCCCATTGCTCTGACCCCGGAAGAGACTACATCATGCCACAATCCTCAATTGCTCCATCGAGAGATTCCCCATTCAGTACCTGGGATTGCCGCTAAGACCCGAAAGACTCAAAAAGGCGAATTGGCTACCCATCATTGATAGGGTCGAGAAACGGCTAGCAGGATGGAAAGGGAAAGCACTCTCCCTAGGAGGGAGAGTCACGCTCATCAATGCAGTCCTCTCAAACCTTCCTACCTACTACCTCTCTTTCTTCGAGATGCCACGATGGGTAATACAAAGAATTGACCGGACCAGGAAGCATTTCCTATGGAAAGGGACAGACCCAGACCGAGGAGGATATCATCTCATTAGATGGGAGAAGGCATGTATGAAAAAGATTCATGGAGGCCTGGGTATAATTGATCTTCGAGACATGAATCTGGCGCTACTGGGCGAATGGTGGTGGAAAGTTTTCCACCCTAATGGAGAAGGGTGGCAGCAGTTTGTTCAGGGATACATGCATGGGAATAGAACTAGAAATCTAGGCTTCAGGATTGGCCCTAGAGTATCCTGCTTCTGGAAAGGGATTACCAAGGCGTACGATCCCTTCAACAGCTGTGTTAAATCAACCATAGGTAACGGCAGACTTACTAGATTTTGGTGGGATAAGTGGTGTGCTGATCACACACTCAGGTCCATGTTCCCAGACTTATACGAGCAAGCGACTCAACCACATTGCATGGTGGCAGCAGCCTGGAAAAGAGGCACATGGAATCCAGCATTCAAACATCCGCTTGACATAGACTCCCAACACAGACTAACGGAACTTCAGACCTACATCTCAACGCTGGAATTGGCTGTACTCAGGGGCCCGACAAGAAAACCTGGGATCTGGAGGAAAATGGCAAGTTCACGGTTCGTTCAATGTACAACCGCATCCATTTTAGGGGATGCTCACCAAAATGGTCGGCCATTGTCTGGAAAACGAAAGCGCCCCTTAAAATTAAAGTTTTCCTATGGTTGGTGCTGAACGATGCGATCCTGACTAGAGAAAACCTGGCTAAGCGCCAACCAAATTTGAATTCTCAATGTGGGTTCTACCAAGCCAGCCTGGAGACTAGAGACCATCTGTTCCTTCATTATCCTAGGAGCAAGGCGGTTATCGTAGAGGTTCTCAGTGCACTAGGGACATCTCAATACCCTAATTCATAGGATGACCTGTGGGTAGGAACCAAATTCGTGACGGAGAGAGGTGCTATGAGAGAGGCGTGGTTTATCGCTATTGCCGCAATGACCTGGGTGCTATGACTAGACAGAAATAATCTTTACTTTCGTAGAACTTGCAATACTATTTCTGGCAATCTGAATCATATTATGCATCTAATTTTATTTTGGGCTAATGTGGCAGCAGCAGGTCCCAGGGGCAGGATCGCCACAGTCTTCCAGGTACAGGAGTTTGACGACCAGGAGATCAAGAATTGCCCGACGATTGACTGAGACACGAGCTCTGATGGACATTGATACCCACCACCCCAGGGCTTGTTGAGGGAATGATGTATTACTTTTGGCTACTTTATGCTCTGTCTGTACTGTGTCCCACCCCCCATGTTTGGGGTGGAGTATGTTTTTCTGTTTTCTTTCTAGGATTTTGTTGTATGCTCAGTAACCTGAGTTTTGTTTATTAATCTCTGATTAATGAAACAAGGTGGCCAGACTCCACCTTTTCCTAAAAAAAAACAATATAATAACATCACTATAAACTAAAATGATTACAGTACATTGGGAATTATGATGTGTGAACGAGAGTGATCCACTCTGTTTTACTTGAACTCGTGAGAACAAACCACTTTGTTAAACTTATAAAACCAAGCTCATGTAGATTGCTAGAGGCCATGCATTGAGGGACTTGTGGCGAGACAAACTCCCCCAGTTTTTGACCTAGGGGCTGCTACTTATAAACAGTTTCTGGAGGATCATCATGGAAAAATATATTCTTTATATCTAACTGGTGAAGCGACCAAGACGAATTAGATGCCAAAGAAATAAAAAGATGCACAAAAGTGAGTTTGGAGACAAGAGAAAATGTCTCAGCATAATCAACTCTATATTGTTGAGTGAGGCCTTAGGCAAGCTTTAAATCACTCTAGAGAACCATCTGGACTATGCTTGACTGTGAATGCCCAGCAACACCTGACCGGTTTGCAACCCAGTTTTGTTTTCGTTATTTTGTCATCCCTTTTTACTGCTGAACCAAAAAGTGCTCCTTATTTGTTATTATTTGTTAGATATTGTAATATATATTTATTTTCATATCAGGTTATGTATCAGTTTAGCACTTGGTTCCCTCCTATATATAGGAGTCATTGTACTCAGTTACAATCAATCCAATAATATTCCAATCTCTCTGTTGACCTTATCATGGTATCAGAGGACAATTATACAAATTTTCTTTTCCTATTTTCCCTATAAAAATCCTAGAATTCCAATAGCAAAAAAAAAAAAAAAACCAAAACCTTCATCGTCTACCTCGCAAACTCCGGCCACATCAAGAAGAATAAGAAGAAGCCAACAACCCGTCATTGTCTACCTCGCCGAACTTTGGCCACATCATCGTCTACCTCGCCGAACTCCGGCCACATCATCGTCTACCTCGACGAACTCCAGCCACATCATCGTCTACCCTGGCCACCAGTCTCCATCATCCCCCCACTGCATCCCGCCTTCCACTCCCACATACTCCAAATTCGAAACCCCATCAACAATCGCCTCCATCATCTTCGTCACCCTCTACTGCGCACCCGACCCAATAGCCCTTAGCCACCATCTGAATCCCCCTCCACTTTGTCTGCCATCCACGGCGATCCGCCATCCACCTCCTGCTTAAACCACTCCCCTCGATTCCCTACTTTCTCCGCCATCAGCCCCAACCTCAGCCAGATTCAACTCCATACCCAAACCCTGATATTATCTAAAACCTTATCACTACTCCATATCCTAATACAGTATTACCCTCAAATCCTAACCCGACCCGACCCCACCCAAAACTTAATACCCAGATGTACAACCCTAGATCCAAAAAAAATTAAAAAAATACAAAAAATTTGCGGGTACTCTTTTTTCTCCAATGGAACCTCAATCTCACCAGTCTCCTTCATTCTCCATTGGCTTTCCCGCTTCTACATCTCTTCTTCTCTCTCCCTCACATCCCGATCTCCATCTAGATTTAGACAAATGCAGCACCGTCATCATCCTGATTTTGGCCTCCTCCCTTCTTCTCCCAACGTCATCCTCAACACTGCCCCACCTCTTTCACAACCGATAGCACAATTCAGCTCCCTATCCCGATCCCGACACCAGCAGCAGTTCCACCCTTATTTTGATCCCTACCACAGTGACATCAGTGTCATTCCTCCTCGTAGCACCTCTTCCCTTACATCCTTGGCCATGACTGATACTCCATCCTTGCCGACTCCTGCTGATTGAGCTAATCTCTAGCATCGCCTCGCTCAGTTGGAACTTTAGCTCTTGGGTCAGTCTAATACTGCTGGCTCCTCTGTCCCTGCATTATTTGTTACTCCAGGTATAAATTCTTCCTGGATTTTAGATTCTAGTGCTTCACATATCCTACTAGTAATTATACACAACTCACCACTAGCACTGCACTTCCCTCTCACTCTCCATCCTTACACACTGCCGATGGCTCACAACTTCTCACTACACACTCGGGGTCTATTAGCTCTCCCCTTCTCACGTTGCCCTATGTTCTTTATACTCCTCATTTATCCATGAACCTTATTTTCATTAGTGCACTATGCGATATTGGCCTTATCGTTACCTTTGATTCTTTCGGATGTTCTATTACTGATTCTCACGCTGGTCAGGAGTTTGGGCGTGTTAGTCGATATGGTCGTCTATATCACCTAGATTTTCTTCATGCGCATAAATCTCATCCTCATTTTGCTGGTGTTGTGCACTCTGATGCTGATCTATGCCACAAACGTTTAAGACATATTAGCGAGTCTCGACTTAAGACTTTAGCCCGCATTGGTGCCCTTAGTCATCTTTCTTTTACTCATTTGTCTAATTGTCAGGGTTGTCATTTGGCCAAACACATAGCACTCCCTTTTAATCACAAAAGAACTTCAAACCACCCATCTTTTTTAGCTTATTCACTCTGACATATGCGGATCATCTCCTACACCTTCTCACAAAGGTTATCTCTATTATATTAGTTTCATAGATGACCATACTCGCTACACATGAGTGTTTCTTATGCACCAACGCTCTGAGATACCTGACATTTACTAGTTCTTTACGAACATGGTTCACACTCAGTTTGGTGTGCGTATCAAAACCTTCCGCTCAGACGGTGCTAGTGAGTACACTTCCACTGCTATGAGATCGATCCTTCAATCTTATGGTACACTCTTTCAGCAATCATGCCCTCACACCCCTGAATAGAATGGTGTAGCTTAACGCAAGCATCGTCACATCTTTGAGACGGCTCGTGCTCTTCTACTCTCCTCTTCTGTTCCTTATTCTTTCTGGGCTGAAGCTGTCATGATGCCTGTCTGTCTCATTAACATCACTCCCGTGTCTGTCCTATCTATAACGTCACCTCATGAGGATCTTCGAAACTCATCGTCGAACTACAATATGCTCTGTACTTTTGGGTGCACCTGTTATGTTCTTCTCCCTCCCACTGAGCGCCTGAAGCTCACCGCTCGAGCTACTAAGTGCGTTCATCTAGGTCTCAGTCCATAACATAAATGATATCGTTGTTTTGATCCTATGGCGGGCCGTGTTCGTATTTTCTGACATGTCTCCTTTGTGGAAGACTCTCTCTACTACTTGACTTCTCATGAGGATGCTAGTTTTTTCGATTCCCTTGTAGTTGGACCTATCTCCCCGGCCCTACCTTTATGCATTCCATACAATCCAACTCCTTTGGCGCCCTCCCCACATCATACTGACGTTCCACCTATTATTCCTCTTACTGAGACACCACCTGCCTCCCCACAACATCTTGCACCGTCACCACCTGCATCCCCACATCTGCATGCCCCCTCCACCTATCTCACTCCCACACACTGCCCATCCACCACCGTTTCGCCAGTCTACATGTTCTACCTCAGGCATCCCATCGGCCCGTTACACACCTGGTGCCAATGGTCCTTCTGATCGCTTTGGTTTTGCCACCCTTACCTCCTACTCACCACAGTTTCATGCATATCTCACTACTATACACTCTACATGTGAGCCCAGAACCTATCGGAAAGCTATTCAATTTTCTGAGTGGCAAGAAGCTATTATAGAGGAGTTTCGTACATTTGATCAGACTGACACTTGGAATGTTGTTCCTCTGCCTGTGGGCGTTCAGCCTGTTAGCTACAAATGGATCTTCAAGGTCAAATATCGACCTATGGCTCTATTGAGCGGCACAAGGCTTGTCTAGTTGCCCGAGGATTTACTCAAGAGCATGATATTGATTATGATGGGACTTTTGCCCCAGTTGCACAGATGACTACAGTTTGTACTCTCCTTGTCGTTGCCTCCGTTCGTTAGTGGTCATTATACCAGATGGACATAAAAAATGCATTTCTTCATGACACATTATCTGAGGCTGTTTACATGCATCCTCCTTCTGGCCTTACCACTTTTTCTTGTTATGTTTGTCATCTCTGTCGTGGTATATATGGCTTGAAACAGGCCCCTCGAGCCTGGTTTGAATTTTTTTGCCGTGTCATCACCCAGGCTGGTTTCAGTCAGAGTTCACTGGACCACTCTATGTTTATGCGGTCATCACTACAGGAGAGGGTACTTCTACTATTATGTTGATGATATGATTATTACGGGGGATGACTCCATAGGCATTGCATCCACCCAACACTACCTTCACCAGCAGTTCCATATGAAAGATCTTGGTAGAGTACGCTACTTTTTGGATTTAGAGATTTCCTATGGACCATGGGGCATACTCATTTCTCAGCAGAAATACACATCAGATATTATCTATGCTGCATGTCTCTCTGATAGTGGATCAGCCGATACTCCCTTAGAGCTTCATGTGAAGCTTCATCCCACAGATGGTGAGCTCCTTCTAGATCCTACTAGATACAGATAGATTGTGGGACAGCTTGTCTACTTATGTATGACCAGACCCAATATTGCTCATGCAGTCAGTGTTGTTAGTCAGTTTGTTTCTGCTCCTACATCAGTTCACTATAGTGCTCTTTTTTGGGTCCTCAGATATCTTTGAGGAACTATCACTTGCTCATTATTCATGTCTTCTATATCCAAACTAGAGCTCAGTACATATTCAGATTCAGACTGGGCGGGTGATCCTACTACCAGATGGTCTATCACAGGTTTCTATTTGTTTCTTGGTGATTCGCTGATCTCATGGCGAAGCAAGAAATAAGTAGTTGTTGCATATTCTTTCATCGAAGCTGAGTATAGATCAATGACAACTACTACAAGAAAGATTGTTTATGTTCGTTGGTTGTTATCATATATGGATGTCACTTTCACAGGAGTTACTCCTCTTCATTGTGATAACCGGAGTGCGTTTCACATTACAAGCAACCTGGTCTTTTCATGAAAGAATGAAGCACATAGAGATAGATTGTCACTATATTCGTGAGCACTTTAAAGTAGAGACCATTTTCTATCATTCTGTTACATTTTCACAGCAGACAGCAGACTTCTTTACCAAATCCCACACTAATCAGAGATTTCATTACTTTGTGGGCAAACTCACACTGTTCGACCCACCATAAGTTTGAGAGGGGTGTTAGATATTGTAATATATATTTAGTCTCATATCGGATTATGTATCAGTTTAGTATTTGGTTCCCTCCTATATATAGAAGTCTTTGTACTCAGTTATAATCAATCAAATAATATTTCAATCTCTCTGTTGACCTTATCATTATTGATGACATTTATTTTTTAAATAAGTGCAATTATCAGACTTTGCTGAATAAGTGTTACTATTATATTTTATAGGTTGCAGGCTTTGAATATGCTGAAAGCTTGTTTGATCTCTCGCAATGCTTTTACTGATGTGCTCTCCAAGGAAGTTAAGCATATGCCCTAATCTTAGAGTGAACAAGTAAACTTGGTGTTCGGTTTTCGATCTGCTTTGTACTTGGGCTAACTTTCTTTCAGCTTGTACTGGATTTACAGGGTTTGGTGTCATTTTTTCGATCGATGAGGGATCATATTGTGGAATTCTATGTTGTCATTTCTTTGCAAAAAAATTAATGAAATATGAAGGGGATTTCCCATTGTTTGTTGCTCAAATGAAAGTACAAATAGAGAAGATAACTATGCTAGTTTTATGAAAGAGGGCAAAAAAGATCACCTGGATTTTAATCACCTACATTTTAATGCACTTTTGTAATTTGTTTATTTGTATTTTCATTTGGCATGAGTATTATGTATTATAAAATCTTGTTTCATTATTTCTCATTAATAAAACACAGTGGCTTTGTAGAGTCCAGATTTCGGTGCAACAAAAAATTTAGGTGCGAGAGATATGCGAAAACCAATCACAAGGAACAACCAAGCAAGTAGATCACACCAAACACAAAAATACACAAATTTTTCTCAGTTCAGTGAACCTAATCCGGGAAAAAAATAACCGAATATTATTCAACTAGAAAAGATATAAGAGTTACCTCACCAGAACCTATCTATCTCTCAAGCATCATTAGAAGATACTCTATTGTTTATAATGGAAAATGCTCAGATGAAATACTATATCACTAATGAAGGTCATTACAATGATTTATACAGATCTAGAAAAATCCTAGGTTGTAGTCTTGATCCTTCACCGTCCAATATACCCTGAAGAGAAAGCCATGCAATAGGAGTTGTACGATATTACTTGGAACACAAACTGTACTCAATCAAATCCCTAAAAGATTCGACCTAAATAATGTAGTCGCCATTTGTGGTCGACTGCTTAAAGGAGAAGTCGACTGTTATCCAGCCGAGGTAAACCAGAGAGCAAGCCTGCTGGTTGCGGTCGACTTACAAACATGGCAGTCAACTGTCCTCCTCTCGACATCCCAAAACAACAATTCTTTTGTCTATAATCTTCGCTTCAAACATCTTGTCGCTTCGCTCTTTTCTCTTCGAATTGAACCTAGTGTGCAATACATAAACCCTAACAATCTCCTCCTTGGATTGCATACAAATACTTCTACACCCGTGTGATTTATTGCTTCTAGACTTTTCCCTTTCTTCATTTGTAAATAACATGATTCTGCTACTTCTTCTGCTAGTCGAATTTACCTCCACCTAGTATTTCTCTAATCGTATGTTCCCTCAGGACATACCCCAGTAGGCGTCAACACAGAGATGTCATCCTCCATATGAAATATACCTACTTCGAGGTATTCTCCACCTCTCGACAATATTCGAATATCGTGATCTTGCTTCAGTGATTCCAATGGCGGCAACTAGATGCTTTAGGAACGATGGACTTTAAAACACTCGGTTGAGTCTTCTCATTCCCACAAAGCTTGTAGAGGTTGTGGTGAACACCGCTCCTTTCCCTCATCACCTTACGATGACCTTTTCAAACTGATAGAATTCTACCTTGAGCTGTGTATCTGCAACCCCGTGCATCTAGAGTTCCTAAAGACATTAGGTTTCGCTTCAACAAAGAAATATGCATGACCTTCTCCAATGTGAACCCCTTTTCATCTTGCATCTCCAACTCAACTGTCCCCTCATCTGCTATGTTACAACTCCCACCAGTCCTTGTCATTATAGAACGACCTATTGTGGACTTGTAAATAAAAAAATTCTCCATCTCAGAGCAAGTATGAGAAGAATTACCCGAATCAAGAAACAAAATATAATCCACATCTTTAAAACTTGAAATAAGAACAATCTAAGTTAACACCTGGTTCAGTGACACTAGCTATGTTGGCACCCTTCTGATTCAACAACTTATGACAATTTCTCTTGTAATGTCCAAATCCTTTGCAATGGTACACACATTACCCCTTCCAATTTAAGTTTCCTTCACCTTTATACAACTTAGAGAAGTAGACCATGATTTCAGAGTTTCCTTTCTAAGTTTATCCTCTTTCAAGCCCTTGATCACACCGGCCATCGAAAGCTTCTCCTTGGCAGATTTCATGTGTAACATGGTGGTTATCAAATGCTCGTATGAATCTGGCAGTGAATATATCAAGTTGAAAGCTTTGTCATCTTTCTTGAGATCATATGCATTTATCGCCTTCAATTTGGATAACACCTTATGAATTCCACTATATGGTCATGAAGGGTACCTTACTTCATTGAGAAACAAAACAATTTTCTCTTACTGTATATCCGATCTCGAATATAAAAATTTGATGCTCGCCGCAATTTTCTCATCAAGAAAGTTGCACTTAACTTCATCCGCCAATGGCAACCAGAATAAACTCAGTGTTCTTAAACAAATCTCATCCCACTTCTCCTTTGCGATATTGGCTTTTCCAGTTGGTCTGGGTTCTCTTTATCTCCTTCTGTCACGGCCCGCTTCCCAAAAATACGGAATACGAGCACGTAACATTGGTCCAGTGAATGACTAACGTCACTCATAAGTTGTTTAACCGATCAACTCGAAAATATAACCAATACAGAATAATTTTTCATGCAATAATAATAATCTCACGAACAATAATAATTGGAATGAAGCAATAAAAATATCCAAATACAATAATAATCCAACGTTTGGAAACAATAATAAAAATTCGGGAGACAAGCTCAAAACAATAATAATCCAATCACAAATAGATAATAAGTCTCAATACATTAAAAACAATAAGCAACTAGAAAGCATTAGATCTTCAGAAAGTTTGTTCTTCAATTCCAGTAAGCAATTCTCCATCATTACCTGTGAACACTTCATCTAAAAAGAGGAGAAAAATTGTCTTTAGAGCAAGTCATGGACAACAAGTAAAGAAAGCAAGGAATAATGGAATAACGGTAAAACAATAAATCAATGGATCAATGGGAATCAATAACATGGCACGATAATCAAGAATCAAGATCATGGTAATACCGCTTTCTTCCATAACTTTGCGTCTCATAGGCAACGTTGTAATCGGATCTCTTCGATCTGTGACAACGGGGTGGATCTTAATTCCGATTCAGAGATCCATCAAGCTTTCCTTTCTTTATATAAAAACCTTATTGGATCGCACAAACAGCGTTCTATTAGACTAGATTGGAACCACCTTTATGGTACCCAATCCCATGATCTTTCTTCTCTCGAAGCCCCTTTCTCTTTAGAAGAGATCAAATTGGATGTTTTCGCCTTAAAAAGCTATTCAGCAACTGGGCCGGATGGTTTCCCTGCTTTCTTTTTTCAAAGATTCTGGCACTGGCTTAAAGACGATCTCCTCAGTATGTTTAAAGAACTTCACCAGGGTTCCTTTTCTTTCGACCGTATCAATTATGCGCACATTGTGCTCATTCCCAAAATGGCGGGAGTGCACGTGTTGGCGAACTTTAGACCTATCAGCTTGATCAACACCACATTCAAAATCATTATGAAAGTTCTCACCGCTAGATTAAGTGCGGTCATTTCTCCCCTCATTGACCCGGCCCAATCGGGTTTCATCAAGGATCGCTTTATCCTTGATAGCGTTGCTTCAGCTCAAGAGATTATCTCCCATTGTCATAAATCTCGAGCCGAAGGTATTTTGCTCAAACTCGATTTCCAAAAAGCTTATGACAATGTCAGCTGGGATTTCTTGTTTGATATACTCTTTTATCGGGGCTTCGGCCCCAAATGGATTGCTTGGATTAAATCCAGTCTATTCTCAGGAACCTCTTCTATCTTTATCAATGGTTCGGAAGGTCACAAGTTTAAAATTAAATGTGGCCTCCGTCAAGGGGACCCCCTTTCCTCCCTTTTATTTTTCCTTGTCGCAAACATATTCAGTAAACTCCTTCGCAATGCTTGGGAATTGCAGGTCATAGAAGGCCAAGGTAACTCCCCCCCCCCCTTTCGATGGTGTTCTTAATCTGCAATACGTAGACGACACTATTATTTTTACCAAACCGAACACCCACTCTCTGCGTAACCTAAAACTCCTTCTTTACTGTTGTGAAATGGCATCGGGGCTTTCGATCAATTTTCAAAAGTCTTCGATTCTTTGGTTGGGAGGTTCTCCCAATCGCCAGATCGAGGTCTCCGATTTTTTCAACTGTCCTACTGCCTCATTTCCCATCATGTATTTAGGTATCCCCCTTCGATGGGGTAAATTGCAAAAATCTGATTGGTTTCCTTTGGTGGATAAAGTCGAAGCCAGACTCAATGTGTGGACTGGAAAATTGCTCTCCCACAGTGGTAGATTGATCCTTCTTAACTCAATTCTCTCCTTTATGCCACTTTATATGATGTCTTTCTATTATGTCCCCTCCTAGGTGATCAAGAGGATTGATCAAATCAAAAGTAATTTTTTCTGGACTGGGTCCTCCATTTTTAAGCCGGGCTCTCACCTTTGCAGCTGGATTTTAGTTTGCACCTCCAAAGCGGATGGGGGACTGGGGGCCTTGAACCTCAGGAACCATAACATCGCCCTTTTGGGTAAATGGCTTTGGAGATTTCAAAATTTCGATCACTTACCTTGGATCCAATGTATCAAGGGTAATTGTTTTTCTTCCCTCAATTGGTGGGAATTGCCCCCCACCATTAACCGAAACGCTTCCTCGTTCTGGAAAGGGGTTTGGAAAGCGGCTGCTGCTTTCCAGTGCGGTATCTACCGTAACTGTTTCGACGGTTCCAAGACCAAATTTTGGACTGATCTCTAGACCGGCAACACTAAGCTATCCTCAGCTTTCCCGTCTCTATTCCGTATTGCATCCAACCCCTCAGCTTCGGTGGCTAATTCCTTCATCATGGTTAATTCACTTAGGCACTGGATCATTCCATTCACGGAAGAGCTTTCTACTCTTCTTTCCCCAGTTTTTAACGATCTCCTCTCCTCCCTGAATAGTTTCGAGTGGCGGCCGAAAGAAGACGTCGCTTGGCGTTGGAACTCGGCAGGGATTTTCTCGGTTAAATCCTTTTATAACTTGCTCAACTTTCGAGGCATCCACTCCCCTTTGGCTCAATTCATCTGGGAGACCTGCGCTCCCCTTAAGGTCAAGATCACCTCCTGGCTTGCCTTTAGCAACAAATTGCTCACAGTGGAAATCCTCAACAAAAGGAATCTAGCGTGGGGACAACTTTGCCCCCTGTGCTCGGAGCATCCAGAAAATGTTGATCATCTTTTTGTTGGATGCTACTTCATCTTCCCGCCGTGGAAAATTTGCATTCTAGCTTGGGAAATCCCGTCTATCCCCCCCAATTTATCTTCGTGTTGGTCTTCTCCGCCAACGAATAATAAGTATCGCAGCGCGTGGAACCTATCGGTTCAAATTATCATTTGGGTTACGTGGATGGAAAGAAATAAGAGGCTGTTCAAACAATGTGCTTCTCCTATTTATCCTTTGATAAAGGAGTTTATATTTCTGTTTAAGTTCTTGTCTTCGACGTTAAAAACCGAAGCCAGAGAGTCTCTTTTCTGTCGTAGATTAGACGACTCTTTACTTTGCCTTCGCAACCATAATGCTTTATAATCCTTTGGATACTGCAATTTTTGTTAACTTCATTCATTTATAGCAGGTTTGAAGCTTGTGTTGGCTACTCTCTTTTGGCTGCTTCCTCTATCTGCTCCTTTTGGTACTGCTTGGCCTCAGCTAAGCATGTTGATAGCATCTTTTGTATTTTCTTTCTTTCCATCCAGTGTAGATTACTCTTTTGACTGTACTTTGTTCTATTTACTGGGCGTTGGCTTTGTCATCGCAGCCTTATTTTGCGTTGGTGCGCTGTTTTGTTTGGAGCCCATGGTTATTTTGCGGGTTGGCTATTTCTGCCTCCCCCTTGGCTGGTTAATCGATGGTAGGCTGATTGCTTGGATTGTAATGTTCTTGTTTTTGGAGCTTGTCTCTTTGTTTCTATTGGAATGATGTGTTTGTTTAATGATGTTTTTTATTGATCTCTTTCTTTGCTCTATTTTGCGGTGGCATTTTCGAACCGCCGCTCCGTGAGCTTAGCTCGTTGGTGACCTTCTGATTATTGTTCGTACTGCTCTTTGTTGTTCGGGCTTGGCCCTCCCCAGCTTCTCAGTTAATTGCTTGTGTGCACACTACCTCCTTGTTCGTCTATCCCTTACTGGTTTTCCCGTCTTCGCTGACGGCCTTGGAGGTCGATGGTAGGAATGGTTCTTTGCTGTGAACCGTTGTTTCCTGTCTCCAGCTCCCTCTCAGGTTTCGAGAGCTCAGGTCCTTTCTGGGCCCTCCTCTTCCTCTGCCCTGCCGTCGGCGATGCCTGTCTTTGCAGGAAGTAATCCGAGGGTCTCTTTCGTTTTGCCTCCCCTCTTGCAGCGGGGTTGGATCGGAGCTTTTTTCTTAGCCATCTGAAGCGTTTCCCTGATGTGTGGTGGTCTCAATTACGTTTGCTCCCTTCGCGGCCTTGCTCAAGTTCGTCTATGTCATTGTTTCTTTTTGATTTGTTTGCTGTTTTCTTCACATTACTCATTTCATCGATGTACCTCTATTTGTTGTTTTTGGGTTTTACTGCTCGTAAAACTGGGTTGTACTATTATTCATTAATATATTTTTTGATATGGCTGGAGTCGACAGACTCTATCCAATTCATCAAAAAAAGATCATGGTAATCAATACAATGGCTATAAATAACGATTCAATATTCGGTAAAAATAATCAATGACCAATATCAATAATACTTAGCCAATATTCGATATCGATAAGAACAATGGTGAACAATATACAGTGTCAATGATGTGTGATCCTTAAGTCTATTAATCATTTTAATCCTAACTAATGTAGCACTTTATGCGTCCCATCTATTTATCACATGGTTCCTATATACAAACAAGTTACGTTTTAGACTTAGTAATGGGCTCTATAGTTCATGTACTCGGGAAACGGTATAAACGGTTCTCTTCAGTAATCAGTTATTCAGTCATTCAGTCATTCAGTTATTCAGTATAAATATCCATGGAACAATATGCAGTTATCCAGTTATTCAGTCATTCAGTAATTGTAGGAAAACCATGAGCTCCCTTCCGAGTACAGTCTATACATTGCCACTACTTAGGTCAACCCATAAACCTCGACTTGTTAACAATTTTTATCGATACAACAATACAATACAATGTGCAATCTAGAAACATTAGATGAACAATAGCAACAATAGGGGAACAATAGGATGATAACATGAATTGGATAATTAGAATGATGACAATAGGATACTAGGATCATGCAATGCAATATACACACTTTAATTCATGCAATACTACGATATAGGAATAATTAATCTATTAAAATCCAGAATATAAAATTCTGGACAGTAAGAGTAGTCTGTACAAAAATGCAATTTTTCGCTGTTTCAGAACTCAAAAACTGAATCCGTCAAAAGTTCTAGAAACTAGACTCCCACATGGTTCCAACGCAAATTTAAAGTTCAAATCCAACAATAGTAGCTAGGTTAAACACATTATTTTTTACAGATTTCATGTTCAGGCAAAATTTCGACATCATGTTATCATAATTTTAGAAATAGCAAAAACTCAATATTAAATTCCTTTGAAATATTTTCTGGACTTCTAAACATGATTACTAATAATTTGGAAATTATCAGAGCAAAATTTTAACGTTTGATCTACTTTTTACTGTTCAAACATGGAATCCACAATAATCTGAGAACCTGTAATTGAAAACACAGCTGTGGTAAAACGGGCATAACTTTTGCTACAAAACTCGGAATTCAAAAATTCAAAATGTTCTGGAAACTAGAAAGATAAGTCTATAATTTATATTCAGAAAGAAATTCATTTTAAGATCGTTTACTGGTTCAAAAACAGTAGTCAACATACATGTCAGCAAGCAATATACAGGTTTGTGTAGTTTTCTTGGAAATAAATTAATTAAACTTGATGGGTATCGATTCTTTAGTCAATAAATTGTATAATCAGCATGAAGGGTGTCAAAACATGATAAATAAAATTAGAATACATTCATACATTAATTTGTCATCAGTCAATTATCAATCGATCAAACAACATACAACCTATCAATTGTCACTACAATAATTCATTTGTGTGACGATTATATGAATAACCCTATTATCAATTCTATATGAACTCATGAAAGATCCAAACTTTAGAGTCAAAAGTGGCACAGTGTTAAAAATATTGGGATTAGCTCGTGTAAACCCTCAATAGACCCAACGAAGAGATGAACAATGGATAATATGATAACCAAGAGATCTACTTGCAAGAGTTTCAACAAAACTTGAATTTGATACAATTAACAATTTAAGAGGATAGTGACTTGCCTGTTAGACGGTTAATTTGAATACCAAGAATAACGGGATAAGAATCCCGAAGCAACGAACCCACGAACTAGAAAATTTAACACGTGCAATATATGTGTAACAAAAGCCCAAGCAATACGGCAAGAGTTGAAGCAACAACAGCAATATGGAGATCAGCAATAACGGCAATCAACAGTGGCAAGGGGGGATCGGGGCTAACGGCGACTGGCGAAGGGGGGGCGTCGACGGTGGCGACGCAGGGCAACATCGGGGTGGCTCGCCGTCGATTGAAAACAGGAGCAAGGGGAGGTTGGTTGGGGGTTTGTGCTGTTAATGTCGAGGACAGAGGAAAGGGAGGAGGGGCGGGGTTCTGGTGTGTTGGTCTTCGAGGACAGGGTCGCCGGAGGGTGGCGTGACTACTGGTGGGGAGGAGGTCTCCGGAGGTCGACGGAATTGGCCGAAGAAGGAAGCACAGG
Organism: Hemerocallis citrina; assembly: GCA_017893485.1. Taxonomy (NCBI): domain Eukaryota; kingdom Viridiplantae; phylum Streptophyta; class Magnoliopsida; order Asparagales; family Asphodelaceae; genus Hemerocallis; species Hemerocallis citrina. The sequence goes on along the minus strand of JACEHZ010000239.1, from coordinate 634,094 downwards.
AAGTGGGTTTTGAGTTTGGGAGGGAAAATGATTACGGGGAGAGAGAAACAGAGAGGAGAGAATAGGAGAGAGAATAGATGGCTAGGGTTTCAATAATGTGCAATTTTTAGGGTTTACAGTAGAGTTGTATTTATACGGTACAATTAGGGTACTGGGTTGGTGAATTAGAGTTCAATAATAGCGAATTGGGTTAAGAATAAATGAAATTGGGTTTTAGGGTTCAATAAGAGAGGAGTTTGAAGACAATATGGTTCAAATAAAATACCCACAATCCAATAAAATGAACAAGATAGATAGTCCAACAAAAAGAGAAAATAGTTCATGAACGAAAATAAAAATTCTAATTAAATAAATAAATAATACAACGAATGGAATATAAATTGAGTTTGAAAATAAATTGGAATTCTCCAGTAAAATTAGATCAGATACGAAAATGAAATAATTCGGCAAATGAAAAATAAATTAAATAATCAGAAATAACAATTAATAATCATAATAAAATTACATAACAAAATAGTATTCGGGTTTGACGAACTCATTAAAATAATCCAATAATAATCATATATTTGATTTAGGGTCGAATATAAATAGTCGATCAATAAGATATAGAAAATAAGATCAAAATACCCCATTATTGGAAATGAATAAAATTATTGATTAGAAAATACTTTAATACATGATCCGAAACGAATTTATCACAAAATAACTTTATAAAAATCAAATTATAGAAAATACACGAAAAATACTTATTTGCGGGAATGGGGTTACAATCCTACCCACCTTACGACAAAAAATTCGTCCTCAAAATTTGCTCTGGCGGTACATAGGATAAGGCAAAAGCAAACTAATGAATAAAAAAACAGGGGATTAAAGGGAAAGCAACAAATTGGTGGCAACACCAGAATTGGAAACATGGGTATGAATGAAGTGATCAAGAATGATGTTGAACAAAGATTCAATGAATGATGACAATGCAAATAAATGAACAAGGAAGTAAACAATGTACGAAAGAAGAAGCAACAAGAGAATTCTGGGACCTGTGGGCTATGGGCCCACCACGCTTCTGCTGCACTACTCTGATGATGAAACTCCAAGCTGTAGACGTGTCGTTGTAGACCCACATGAGGCAAATCAACGAACTGAGCAGGAAGAAAAAGAACAAACGCCACCGGAATCAAAAGGTAAAGGGTATGAAAAGAATGAAATCATACCCAACGAGAAATCAATGAATGGAAGGGACAAAAGACAACAAGAAATGAAGGAACCAAATGTGAAGAGATCAAAGGGGAATCAAAAGAGATTAGTTTCTAGATTGTTGGTTATCAATTGTTCATGTGATTCCTGTATTGCAAATATCATTGAGTTAAACCGGTTAAAACCCAAATCTGATTAATATATCAATCAAAGCCAAACTTTTTTTCATTAGTCACATTTGACTGATATATTATCCAAACTAGAGCTCTGATACCACTAAAAACCTTATCACGCTTCGCTTTCCAAAAATACGGAATACGAGTACGTAACATTGGCCCAGCGAATGACTAACGTCACCCATAAGCTGTTTAACTGATCAACTCAACAATATAACCAATACAGAATAATTGCGCAGGCAATAATAATAATCTCATTACAGTAATACTTGGAATGAAGCAATAAAAATATCCAAATACAATAATAATCCAACGTCGGGAAACAATAATAAAAATCCGAGACATAAGCCCAAAACAATAATAATCCAATCACAAATAGATAATAAGTCTCAATACATTAAAAACAATAAACAACTAGAAAGCATTAGATCTTCAGAAAGTTTGTTCTCCAATTCCAGCAAGCAATTCTCCATCATTACCTTGAACACTTCATCTAAAAAGAGAAGAAAAATTGTCCTTAGAGCAAGTCATGGACAGCAAGTAGAGAAAGCAGGGAACAATGGAATAATGGTATAATAATGAATCAATGGATCAATGGAAATAATAACATGGCACGATAATCAATAATCAAGATCACGGTAATCAATACAATGGCTATAAATAATGATTCAATATTCGATAACAATAATCAATGACCAATATCAATAACATTTAGCCAATATTTGATATCAATAGAAACAATGATGAACAATATACAGTGTCAATGTCGTGTGATCCTTAAAGTCTATTAATCATTTTAATCCTAACTAATGTAGCACTTCATGCGTCCCATCTATTTACCACATGCTTGCTACATACAAACAAGTTACGTTTTCGACTTAGTAATGGGCTCTATAGTTCATGTACTCAGGAAACGGTATAAACGATTCTCTTCAGTATTCAGTTATTCAGCCATTCAGTAATTTAGTTATTCAGTATCAATATCTATGGAACAGTATGCAGTTATCCAGTTATTCAGTTATTCAGCAATTACAGGGAAACCACGAGCTCCCTTCCGAGTACAGTGTCTATATTTTTCACGACTTAGGTCAACCCTTAAATTCTGGCTTGTTAGCAATTTTTATCGATGCAACAATACAATACAATGTGTAATCTAAAGACATTAGATGAACGATAGCAACAATAGGGGAACAATAGGATGATAACTTGAATTGGACAATTAGAATGGTGACAATAGGATACTAGGATCATGCAATGCAACATACACACTTTAATTCATGCAATACTACGATATAGGAATAATTAATCTATTAAAATCTAGAATATAAAATTCTGGACAGCAAGAGTAGTCTGTACAAAAATGCAGTTTCCCGCTGTTTCAGAACTCCAAAACTGAATCCGTCAAAAGTTCTAGAAACTAGACTTCCACTTGGTTCCAACACATATTTAAAGTTCAAATCCGACAATAGTAGCTAGGTCAAACACATTATTCTTTATAGATTTCATGTTCATGCAGAATTTCCTTATCATGTTATTATAATTTTAGAAACAGCAAAAACTCAATATTAAATTCCTTAAAACTATTTTCTGGACTCCTAAACATGATTACTAATAATCTGGAAATTATCAGAGCAAAATTTTAATATTTGATGAACCTTTTTACTGTTTAAACATGGAATGTACAATAATCTGAGAATCTATAATTGAAAACACAGCTGTGGTAAAACGGGCATAACTTTTGCTACAAAAATCAGAATTCAAAAATTCAAGATGTTCTGGAAACTAAAAAAATAAGGCTACAATTCATATTCAGAAAGAAATTCATTTTAGGATCGTTTACTGGTTCAAAAACAGCAGTTAACATACAGGTCAGCAAGCAATATACAGGTTTGTATAGTTTTCTTGAAAATAAATTAATTAAACATGATGGGTATTGATTCTTTAGTCAATAAATTGTAAAATCAGCATGAAGGGTATCAAAACATGATAAATAAAATTAGAACGCGCTCATACATCAATTTATCGTCAATCAATCATCAATCGATCAAACAACATACAACCTATCAATTGTCTATACAATAATTCATTTGTGTGACGATTATATGAACAACCCTATTGTCAATTCTATATGCACTCATGAAAGATCCAAACTTTAGAGTCAAAAGTGGCACGATGTCAAGAATATTAGGGTTAGCTTGTGTAAACCCTCAATAGACCTAACAAAGAGATGAACAATGGATAATACGATAATAAAGAGATATACTTCTAAGAGTTTCAACAAAACTTGAATTTGATATAATTAAAAATTTAAGATGACAGTGAACTGCCTGTTAGATGGTTAATTTGAATACCAAGAATAACAGGATAAGAATCCCGAAGTAACGAACCCACGAACTAGCAAATTTAACATGTGCAATATACTTGTAACAAAAGCCCGAGAATAACAGCAAGAGTTGAAGCAGCAACAACAATAAGGAGACCAGCTATAACGGCAATCAACAGTGGAAAGGGGGGATCGGGGCTAACGGCGGCTGGCGAGGGGGAGGGGGAGGCTCGACGGTGGCGACGCAGGGCAGCGTCGGGGTGGCGCATCGTCGACCGAAAATAGGAGCAAGGGGAGGTCAGTTGGGGGTTTGTGTTGTTAGTGTCGAGGACAGAAAAAGGAGGACGGCACGGGGTTCCGTTGTGCTGGGCATCGAGGATAGAGTCGCCGGAGGGTGGCACGACGACTGGTGGGGAGGAGGTCGTCGGAGGTCGACGGAATTGGCCGGAGAAGGAAGCACAGGAAGTGGGTTCTGAGTTTGGGATGGAAAACGATGATAGGGAGAGAGAAACAGAGAGGAGAGAGAATAGGAAAGAGAATAGACGGCTAGGGTTTCAATAATGGGCAATTTTTAGGGTTTGCAGTAGAGTTGTATTTATAGGGTACAATTAGGGTACTGGGTTGGTGAATTAGGATCCAATAATAATGGATTGGGTTAAGAAGAAATGAAATTGGGTTTTAGGGTTCAATAAGAGAGGGGTTTAAAGACAATGAGGTTCAGATAAAATACCCACAATCCAATAAGATGAAATCCACAAGATAGATAGCCCAACAAAAAAAGGAAATAGTTCATGAATGAAAATTTAATTCCAATTAAATAAATAAATAATACAACGAATAGAATATAAATTAGGCTTGAAAAGAGATTGGAATTCGCCAGTAAAAATCAGATTAAATACGAAAATGAAATAATTCGGCAAATGAAAAATAAATTAAATAATCAGAAATAACAATTAATAATCATAATAAAATTACATAACAAAATAGTATTCGGGTTTGACGAACTCATTAAAATATTCTAATAATAATAATATATTTGATTTAGGCTCAAATATAAATAGTCGGTCAATAAGATATAGAAAATAAGATCAAAATACCTCGTTATTCGAAATGAATAAAATTGTTGATTAGAAAATACTTTAATACATTATCCGAAACGAATTTATCACAAAATAATTTTATAAAAATTAAATTATAGAAAATACACGGAAAATACTTATTTGCGGGAATGGGGGTTACATCTTCTAGGGCAATATGGAAGCCCTTTTGAACAATTACGTCGTACATGTCCACCTTCCAGAGATTAAAGTTGATCTTACTATCGAATTGCTTGATCTTCGAAAAACTATGATTTATCATCTATACTAAGAAACTCGAGCAACCTTTGCTTTGATACCACTTTGTAGAGTCTAAAATTTGGCGCAGCGAAAGATATAGGTGCAAGACATATGAGACAACCGATCACAAGGATCAACCAAGCACGTAGATCCCACCAAACAAAAAAGCACGCAAATTTGTCTCGGTACAGCAAAGCTAATATGGCGAGAAATAACCAAGATATAAATTTAACTAGAGAAGATACAAGAACTACAATACTCTTACCAAGAACATATCTATCTCTCAAACCTCACTAGAAGATACTCTATTGTTTACAATGCAAAACTCTCAGAAGAAACAGTACCTCTCATGGAGGCCATTACAATGATTTATAGAAGTCTACAAAAATTTTTAGGTTGTATTCTTTGTCCTTCACAGTTAGATATACCTTGAAGAGAAAGCCACATAATAGGAACCATATGATATTACTTGGAGCACAAACTGGACTCAATCAAATCCCCAAAAGATTCGGCCCAAATATTGTCGTCGCTCACTTGCAGTCGGCTGCTAAAAGGAGCAATCAAGTGCTATGCAGCTGAGGCAAACAGAAGAGTGAGTCTGTTAGTAGCGGTCGACTGGTAAACATGGTAGTCGACTGTCCTCCTCTCGACAACCCAGAAATAACAATTCTTTCGCTTCCAATCATCGCTTTAAACATCTTCTCGCTTCGTCCATTTCTCTTCACATCGAACCTAGTATGAAAGACATAAACCCTAACACGTTTGCCATTTTTGAGCCCAAAATTTTAAAAAAATGTTAGTTCTAGTCTCTCTTATCCCTCTCTTCCATCATACCCTAAAGAGAAAGTCACGCAATAGGAGTCGTATGATATTACTTGGAGCACAAACTAGACTCCATCAAATCCCCAAAAGATTTGGCCCAAATATTGTCGTCGCCCACTTGCAGTCAGCTGCTAAAAGTAGCAGTCAAGTGCTATGCAGCTGAGGCAACCGAAGAGCAAGTCTATTAGTTGTGGTCGACTGCTAAACATGGTAGTCGACTGTCCTCCTTTCAACAGCCTAGAAACAACATTTCTTTTGCTTCCAATCATCGCTTTAAACCACTTCTCGCTTCACTCATTTCTCTTCACATCGAACCTAGTATGAAAGACAGAAACCCTAACACGTTTGCCATCTTTGAGCCCAAAAATGAAAAAAAAATGTTAGTTCTGGTCTCTCTTCGTCCTCTCTTCCGTCAAACCCTAATCTTTCCTTTACCTCCCGGACCTGAGTGATGTCTCCTTTTATCCATTCAACAAATCATACTGAGGGGGAAGGAGGGCTATTACGCTTCTCCCCTGTCCTCTTTTATTTTCCAGTCACATTCCAATCAAAGGGTGCAATGAAAGGGTGAAGTTGATTTTTTATTTTAATTTTTTGAAAGAAAATACGGAGTATAACTATCATATTTCATTAATGAGAAATAACAAAGCAACCCAATAGAATTCGGAGAGAGTACATCAAAACAATATAACAATAATGCAAAAATAAGAACAATGTAGGAAATAAACTAGTCTAACTCCCAACAACCCTTAGAGAGTAGGGAAAATGGGGAAAAAACATAACAAAATTTAAATCATGGTACAGAAAGAGAAATGCCCCTTCAACTACACTGGTGGGTGAGTGTGAGTCCAAGGTAGGACCAATATCGACCTCCTCGTCATCGTAAGTCTTCGAGTGAAAGGTACCTATGATACAGTCTTGTGCTGCTAATGCCATCATCTCTGAAAGTTGAAATTGATTTGATCCTTGGGTCTATAGTGGTATTACCAAATCCGCAGTATGTTTTGGTTTGTGACACGGGTACGAGATCACAATTCATTTTCTTGAGTGGTACATGGTGCAGAGGGAGTATGATGAGTTGGATATCTCATTTGAGTAATATACATAAATATGTGTGTGTGCACATGTAAATTTAGAGACCGAGAGAAAACTAATATGTACATATGTTGTTAATTAAAAAGAGTAATAATATAATTAAAGTCTAAGACTAATCAAGGATAGTTTGAAAAGAAGTTCATGTTTTAATGAATAAATATGTTCATTTTGAAGAGATGAAGGAAATCGTATGCATATACAGTATACTAATTTAAGAGATCCGAATTAGGAACCTACCATAATCCGATCGCGAAAACCAGATCGTGATACTGAGGGGGGGTCAGGAGAACCCGTTAATGTTAGTCTATAGACCCGTACGTGGTGGGGATGCCTGCTAGATTTGTTGACATTATGGGGATGGCCGGCCAAATTTTCATCCCCCCTCGAAAATGATGGGATTTAAAGATTTCCATAGGATTTTTATGACAAACAATAAAATAATTCAAAAAATAAAATGAGAAAAAAAATACGATAATAGAATATTATCGGGAATGCAATGTATTATACCAAAAAGGGTAATGCAATATTATATTTTCATTCTCACCCTCACATTCTTGGGAATTCTCAAATCCGCAAAGCAAACGTATTAAAAGTAATATGACCACAATATTGAGGGCTAAATATTTTGATTATTATTTTTTTTATTTTTGCTATTTATTTGCTCAACAAGATAATTATAAGAGAATGATGTTTTGGATTGGGCTTTTCTGCTTGGGCCGAAACCCGACCCAAACCCACATTATACCTCATCCTCTTCCTCCTCTACTTCCTTTCCCTTCTTTCTCCATCCTGAACCAAAAAAGGGAATTAGAAGCAATTCGATGGAGACCCATTGTCACCACCATCCTCTCAACTCCGATAAACTATTCAAACTCCGGCGAAGTACGGCGGATATTCTCCAACTCCGGTAAGTTTAGTAACCTTAACTTGGTTTGATGGATGTTACCTCTGTAGTAGTTTGCATCTTTTTCTTGCTATAGGATAAGAGAGGTGATTATTTATCTAACCCAGTAGCATCAACCCCCAAAATAACACCTCAAATTTGTACATTTGCATTTAAACACTATGTAGACTAAACTAGTTATTACAATAGAGACTGTAGAATTAAAGAGTATTACACTGCCAACAAAATGGAATACATACACTAAGTTTCCTGTGTGGATGAACATGGTCATGATAAATAGAACACTACATAGCAGAGGAGAAAGAACTCTCTGACTTACTATAAACAATTGGAAATGTGCATGACTATATTAAGAGGATGATATGGTTATCTAACTAATAAAGCATTCAGGAGCAACGCGCCAAACCTCTTCCAAGAATATGTTGATAATCATGAGATGAGTAGTAATGAAATCCTACAATTGTCTAGGAGCAGAATTCTTCACAAAGAAACGGACTCTAAGGTCGGCCAGATATAAAGGCAAATTGACTTGTATTAAAAGTAGCAGCATGCCAAAAAAAAAAGATTAATGGCTAATTGCAAGAACTAAGCAATCAAAATCCTCTATTAATCGCTAAACGGAGACTAAGCGGTTATTTTTTTAGCGATTTATAATATTTCAATAGTTAGCGATTTAATCAGGAATAATCGGTCAATTAGTGGTTAATCGGCCGATTTTAAGTGGCCGGTTAACCGATTAAATCTCCTCTAATTTCATGATCATTTACATTATTTGGGCTCAATCTGGCCCAAATCAAAAATTCAAATTTAAAGTTCAAACATCTTCTGGTCCTCGTGCAAACCCAAACCCGACATATCACCCCTCTCTTCTTCCTCGTGCAAACCCAAACACAAACTGGTTCTCTTTTTCTTTCTCGAGCAAACCAAAATCCGATCCGCCGTCGCTCTCCCTGTACCGTCGCATACTTGACCTGGCCCGCATCTGCCCCTCCTCTTGTTGCTCGCATTGTTCCTCCTCCCCGATTGTTTTTGTTTGATGGAACTGACCAGCAAACCCAACCAGATCCACATTCAGAATCCAAACTCAGCTCAACCTAAGTACCTTTTTTTTCTATAACTATATGTTCCTTTCTGATAATCTCATAATAGTTTTATGTTAGAATTTATGATTGCTACATAATGAGGATATATATTTTTCTAATTATATATATAACGATTTTTCCGATTTAATTCCCGATGATTTTCTGATTAACTGATTAATCACTAATAGCTCCTAGACCGATTAGTTCCAAAAACCAATTTTAACTGTCTAGTGCAAGAAAATACAAATGAGTAAGTACTTGAAATCAATATTCAAATATAAAATCCACAAATATATTTCTACAAAACTTAATAAGGGCGCAAGCTGTATACTGAGAATTAGTCTTTATAACTTAAAACTATGATTGAAGTTTCCATAACTATGAATTTGCACTATAGAAAATCATGATGGATGACATTGAAATTCAACCAATCACTATTCACTACTTCTAATTTGAAGTCTTCGACAAAAAACATGATACAAACATCACCGCTAAGAAATTATAACAATTCAATGAATTCCAAATTACGCAACCGCTATAGTAGTGTAAAATATATATTCACTCAATGTGAACTATCAAAATATTCTACATCTTAGATTGTTGGCAGAAATTTGAGTAAATAAATGTTACTTAATAGATTAATAAACGTTTGCATATAAATAAGGGCAAAAACCAAAGTATCCTCCCAACGTTTGCCCTGAGTACAAAATACACATACAACGTTTGAAAAAATACATTATACCCAATCATCTGTTAACTTAACTCATTCCGTTAACTTTGAATTATTAAATTATATTTCTACCCTTACCCTTTCATATCTCAACCTCTTTTTCTTTTCTCCATTTTCTTCATTCTCAAACATTAAACAAAACTAAATCTGAATCTCATTGGTAAATAAAACCAAATCTCAATCTCATTGGCAAGATGATCAGATTACTATTTGTCCCTCTCTCGCCTAATATCCATTTTACCTCCTATGGATCAGCAAGCTTGTTAATAATGGAAGCATCAATCACATCTTGATTTTAAAAGTTAAAGAAATGTTCTCCAAATATCACAGCTGAACCTTTAAAAATGAAAAGGAGAAAAATGCAACCAATAAATGAGTGCATTTGTAAAGATTTGATGCAACTTTTGTCAGGAAAACTGAGGATCTTATTGAGTCTTCGACACAATCAACACAAACCACCAAGCAAACTAGATCGCACCAATCACACAAAGCACACAAAAATTGTTCCGGTTGGGACTTTGGCATTAATTTGGGGAAGGAAGAACCGAGATGTTATTTCAACTATAGAAGATACAAGAATATTATAATTCTCACCACGATCATCTTTCAAGCCTAACTGGAACTTGGTTGCTGCTTACAATGGAGAAACTTTCTCACCTTCTCATATGAAGTACTCTTTTCTTCTATTCGGCACTCGATAGAATCAAATTGTTCTAGAATCTGTTTACTTTGTATTTATAGATCTAGAGAAATTCTAGTTTAGATATCTTGATACAATAGCTATCCGATGTATACTGAAGAGATAAACATACAATTGGAGTCGTACGATCTAATCAGAAGATGAACTGGGCTTCAATTGAATCAACAAACTCGCACCCAAAAAATTCATCAGCACCGTGGACGATCAACCGCACATAGTTGTGGTCGACCGCAACTTCCAGACCATCGACCCGAGAAGGTGACAGTCGACCGCACTGTTGACTGTCCTTTTGCTCTGTTGGCTGCTATTGCTACTGACTGTTTCTGCTTCTCTTCGATCATTCGCTTCGAACTCTCTACTTGTATTACCATATTTTCTTCACTCCGAATAAGTATGCAAGACATAAATTCCAACAACTTTCTGTGTTAAATTGAGTTGTAGAGCCGAACCTACAACTTTATTGCTTAAGGCATCTAACAGACTCACAGATTTGAATATTGTTCCTATATGAGCAGCTAAATTTGATAATTGATAATCTGATACACAAACAAAGAAAAGACTGTTAGGAATGTGCCTTGAATACTCGTGGTTCAGATTAAAAGAAGGTCAGATGAAGTACGGAAGTCGAAGCGTCAAAGAGAGTAGAAGAAAACAACAGCAACAAGGTGCAGGCATAGTTGCGTTCGACTGTCTCAAGTTGCGGTCGACCGCACACCCGACCGCAGTTGCACTAGGTTTGGCCGAGAGGTGGACGGTCGACCGGTCTTGTTGGACGGTCGACCGACTGCGATGATGTGTTCGTTTTGGGTCTCGATTTGTTAGGTCGTTTCAGCCTAATCTTCAACTCCAAGTTAGATCGTACGACTCCTATTCAGTTACTTCTTTTCCATGTTATATCGGACGACTGAGAATCAAGATTAAACCTAGGTTTCTCTCTATTCTTCTATATATATTGTAAACTCCTCCAATATGAGAGTAGAGTACTTCATAGATTTTTTTCTCCATTGCAAAGAGAGGCTCGAGAGAGATAGTTCTTGGTGGGTGAGTTTAATTCCTTATATTGAGTGAATCAGTAACTCCTTGTAATCACTTCTAGTTGAATATCAGATTTTCCTATATTTCCCTTCGGATTAAGTAAAAGCTAATCGGGATAAATCCTCGTTGTGTTTGTGTTTGGATTGGTGGATCTACTTGCTTGCTCAATTGATTCATCTCATCTTTTCGACTTTCTCATTGCTCTATTTAGTTCTGTTGCGACAACGGGCATTTGTTGACGCCCCAATCCCAACAACTGGTATCAGAGCTTCAGGTTGCCGAGTCCTTGGTTAAGATGACAGGTCACAGTCTTTTGAAGATCAAACAGCAGTTCGATGGAAAGATCAATTTTCAATCTTTGGAAGGTTGACATGTATGATGTCCTTGTTCAAGAACGTTTGCAGTAAGCCGTTAAGAAGAAAGAAAGGTCATCCGATGTGAAAGAGGATGTTTGAAAAGATATTTGTGAAAGAGCCATAAGTCTGATTCGACTATCTTTGGCAGATGAGGTCAAGTGCGGATTTCTGAAAGAAACTGATGCAGCGAGTTTGTGAGAAAAACTCATAGCTGACTACTCTGGTTCGTCGTTAATAGATCGGTTGCATTGGAAGAGGAAGTTGTTCCGTTTATCTATGAAGGTACCGATCTCCAAGACCACATTACTGAGCTCAATAAGATATTATCTGAACTTAAGGCGATTAACGCAGTTGTGTGTGAGGAAGATAAAGCTTTCAACCTGATATATTCACTGTCGGATTCGTACGAGCTTTTGATGATTACCATGCTACACGGTAGATTTGCCAAAGAGAGTATTTCGGTAGATAGTGTAATTAAAGCATTGAAGGAAGATCAACTTAGGAAGGAGACCCATAAATCATCATCGTCTATCTCTACAAATAGGGCTGGACAACTATTATCCGAACCGACTAATCCGAACCAATCCAATCCGAACCGACCGGTTTTTAACCGAACCAATTGGGGGTTTGGATTGGATCGGTTCTTGATCTTCAATAACCAACTAGACCGGTTCGGTTGTTGGATGTCAAATAACCGATGAAACCGAACCGACCGTACCTCTATGCATAAGTACATAAAAAATATAGTTCTCCATTAATTAATTTCTTGAATATAAAAATAGTCATTTCTCATTTTCTCGGAGATACAAACAGTTTAATTTTTTTAATACAAACTGAGCAATTGTTCTACCTATGTTTTGATTCTCTATAATCATGTGTGTTATGTTGTTGAGAAATGCTTGATTTACAGTGTGGCCCAACTTAATAGAATCATGAAGTTGATGTCACATTTAGTAATTACTTTAATCAAGTCAAGTAGAAATTGTAATCTAAATCTTTTTTATTGTACCTGAAATTTAATTAGTTATGGTTATTTAATGTTTCTTTTATGATAATAAACTAAGTTTACAGAAGTATGCAAGTGAAAAAGTAGTTTATCTTTCTCATTTAAACGTCATTATCTCAAACAATTAGTGCAAAATTTATTAACAACTTGTGGTTTTATAAATCTTCATTTTAAATTCATTTCTGAATAACAAATAGCAGGTTATTTCTTAAGTTTGATAGAAGTTGATCTTTTAAATTTCAACAAAATTATGAATGATGGTGAAAAGTGGCACGCTAAACCGACCATCAAATCCAATCCAAACCAAACTTAATCGGCTTGGATGGAAACCGATCCAATTAAGGTTCGGATTGGTTGCGGATGAGAAAATTAAAAAACCGATCTTCTTTGGATCGGTGGTGGATGGTCCATAATAGGTCGAATACCGACTAATGCCCACCCCTACCTACAAGTTGTCTGCCAATGGATGGTCCTTCGAGGGGAAGACAAAGTGCTTTGCAAAAGGATTCGATCCGTTACCGTTATTGCAAGAGGCCAGGACATATCAAGAAAGATTGTTTGAAGTTGTTGAATCAAGACAGTGCAAAGAACAGGAGTTTGGCTGCAATGTGGTTAGTGCCTTTGATTCAAGTGATTTGTGTCTTCTTGTTTCAAATTCTTTTGAAGTGGATTCTAGTTGGCTTCTTGACTCAGAGAGTTATTCTCATATTTGCTCCGAGAGGATGTTGTTTTCTACTTGTAAGTCTACTACAGGACGTTGTGTGGCAACAGGAACTGGGGAGATTTGTAAAGTAGAAGGCGATGGGACAGCCGAGTTGATGATGTCAGTTCTAAAATTGTTCACTTTAAGGGATGTTGTGCATGTTCCTCTGTTGAAACGGAATCTAATTTCCTTGGGAACTCTTGATGCACGGGGTTGTAGGTACATAGCTCGAGGTGGAAATCTGTCTGTTTTTCAAGATCGTCATGAAGTGATTAGAGGTATGAGAGTGGTTGGGACAAGCCAACACAATCTCTACAAGCTTTGGGAAATCCGAAAATTCTGCGCAGGGGTTGTTAGTTCTTTTCATAGAGGTGTGCCTTTACGCGGCTACACTGGATCAGGTGAGATTGGGTAGAGATCAGTTCAACTAGAAGAAGAAGCTATTGTTCTAAGTTTTTTTTGCAAGTAGAATTTATTAGAGTTTGGAGATGAATAACGCATCATGTGATAGGACTCGTATGCAATGCAAGGTGAAGTTTGTTAGGAATGTGTCTTGAATACTCGTGGTTCAGATTAGAAGATGGTAAGATGAAGTACGGAGGTCGAAACGTCGAAGAGAGTAGAAGAAAATAGCAGCAACAAGGTGCAAGCATAGTTGCAGTCGACTATCCCAAGTTGCGGTCGACCGCACCCCCGACCGCACACCCGACCGCAGTTGCATTGGGTTTGGCCGAGAGGTGGACGGTCGACCGACCGCTGCGCTGTGTTCGTTTTGGGTCTCGATTTGTTAGGTTGTTTCAGCCCAATCTTCAACTTCAAGTTAGATCGTACGAGTCCTATTCAGTTACTTATTTTCCAGGTTATATCGGACGACTGAGAATCAAGATTAAACCTAGGTTTCTCTCTATTCTTCTATATATATTGTAAACTCCTCTAATATGAGAGTAGAGTACTTCATATATTTTTTTCACCATTGCAAAGAGAGGCTCAAGAGAGATAGTTCTTGGTGGGTGGGTTTAATTCCTTGTATTGAGTGAATCAGTAACTTCTTGTAATCTCTTCTAGTTGAATATCAGATCTCCCTATATTTTCCCCCGGATTAAGCAAAACCTATCCGGAATTTGTGTTTGGATTGGTGGATCTACTTGCTTGCTCAATTAATTTGTCTCATCTCTTCGACTTCCTCATTGCTCTATTTAGTTCTGCTGCGACAACGGGCGTTTGTTGACGCCCCAATCCGAACAAAGACATCTTCCTAACAATCAAAAATAGAAAAAAGCTAAAGTTATTGAATGAAAGGCAATGTCAAGTTTTTTTTTTCTTAATGTGAAGGGGATATCTCTGTGTCTTTTGCTGATTCACATTAATAAGTTAAATAGTATGGCATTCATAAATTTCTCTCATCCAGAAGTAATTGCTAACTGGAAAATCATCATCATGAATTATTCAGTTTAAATGTCAATAGATAATGTGTTAATCTCATCATCTTGCCAATGAGATTGAGATTTAGTTTTGTTTAATATTTGAGAATAAAGAAAATGGAGAAAAGAAAAAGAGATTGAGATATGAAAGGGTAAGGGTAGAAATGTAATTTAATAATTCAAAATTAACAGAATGAGTTAAATTAACGGATGTATTGGTATAATGTATTTTTTCAAACGTTGTATGAGCATTTTGTACTCAGGCCAAACATTAGGGAGGTACTTTGATTTTTGCCCTATAAATAAATCATGTTAATTGTCATGAAAGAAAAGTAAGTTTAGAAAGGCTTGTCGGCCTTAGGAGAATATCAAATCACTTTTAGCCCTAAGAGATAGACCGCCACTCCATGTACGAATAGCTAGGGACAATCTACAACGTAGCAGCAATAAACTCAGAGACTACCGGCAACCTTAAAGTGCACGGATGGGCGGAGGGAGATTCTGACCAATAACCAGTGCTCATCAAAATAAGAAAGCTACTGAATTTATATGATACATATATAGGTAGTACAAGAAATGAAGCATACTGGTTTTTTATTTGATATTTCCCATGAAAATAAGATGTGTAGAGGTTATGGAAATGAGAGTACTAACCAATTATTAAACCAAATTAAGACTGC
Organism: Hemerocallis citrina; assembly: GCA_017893485.1. NCBI lineage: Eukaryota > Viridiplantae > Streptophyta > Magnoliopsida > Asparagales > Asphodelaceae > Hemerocallis > Hemerocallis citrina. The sequence goes on along the minus strand of JACEHZ010000239.1, from coordinate 618,530 downwards.
CAATTAATAGAGTTAATATATAGCACCATTATATCTTCGGTTACATATGGGTCATTACAGTCTCAGTAGTAACCTCCAGCCAATAAACTCAAAACTATAACAACAAAGATTAAATTCCTTGTTTACAAAATTAAATGCCCTAAACACATGCAGTATATGTGTAAAATTAGAATTTTGAAATTGATTTTTTCCATAAGAAAATTAAAAGTTTTCCAACAAAAACAACACAATTTTAACCAATAAATGAATGTCTTATCTAAAAGTCCCAACTCTTTACGGACACTAATACTGGATATGCCCTGGCCATTTCCGTTTGATGTGTTAATCCAAATTGAATATTTTAACACTATTAATCTTTTTTCCTTACTTTTTTCGGTAAAAAATTATTAAGACCGGAAATTTGATTTAACTTTAATATGTTCTTGAGAATTTTGCACTGTTTTCATGGGTGGATTATGTCCTGCTTGAGGAATTTACAACAGAGTTGATAATCTGAAAGTTCCTAACAGAGATTCAATTTCAAGCATGACACCAAAACCATGTTTACCCTTTATGTAAAATTACTTCTATCGGAGTAATAATGCAATTCTCCCCCGCTTTCCCTATTTTAAAACAACTGATTAATCAATAAATGCAATGTGTTGTTATCAATAACTCACCCTTATAATCCACTAATCCAGCATAAAAGCGTTATATATTTTATCTCACCTCCTTTAAAACCTTCCTCAAATCTCTAAGTACTAATTGCCCCTTTCAAGAACTTGGAAGCTTTAATAATCAAGGTAATGTTTTTTTTCTTCTTCTAGAAACCAGTTCTAAAGTTAACTTTCTCAAATCCCCTTCCTATGTTATTATTTAAGAAAAGAAATTGAAACCCTAGTGCCCTAGTTTTAGTTTTTACATTAGATCTATAGATATTATGCAGTTATCCTGTCATTGTTGTTAGAACTTGTATACACTTGCGTCTGTGACTTACCTGTTCATTTTCTGCATCGTTTATTGTGTGCATTTTTGGGAATTACTAGTTAATATGCTTTTTCTTCTTTGCGATTTGGTGAGACTGTGAAAGTTAAGGGTCAGCTCAAGTTATAAGTGGAATGATTAAGAAAAGAAAGAAGAGGAAAAGATGCGATTTGGACTTTAGGATTGTAGACTCCGTGTCCACTTTGAAACTTAAGCAATGGACAGCACTAACGTAGAATCTTCCCTTTAACTTCTAGATTACATGATTCTGCAACTCATAAATGTAAAACAGATCATGATAGAGAGCACTACATGACAAAGATCGGAAGATGCTCTACTTGTCCCGTTGTTAATTTGTATTGTATGATATGTCATACATGTCTCACGATTTGATACAATTTATAGGGAAAGTAGAGCTCTTGAGTGTATAAATAGTGCAATTTATATCATGATTCACTTTGTATATCTTATTATCTTATCATACAACATTTTATGATTCATATTTCACAATACACATTATTATATGTTAAATTGACTCCTCTTGCACTTTCAAACCTCTTTAGAAATCACAACTACTGTTATTTCTTCCCACTATTTTAAATTTCCTCCGATACGGCCGAAATTTCGTTTCGGCTAGCTTGCTGATACGAAATCACATATTTTATACTCGTCATCGTGTAGATTTCAGCCGAAATTACTGAAATATCGGCCGAAATATTGCCGAAAGTGGCAAAATATCCGCCGAAATAGACACAAATGTTATTGTGAATATATTTAAAAAATTTGTTTTTCTTTTTGCATATATGTCTTTCAATATGGACCTTAAGCTAAAATAATGTGAGGATTTCGTATCGCTGTTGTTTGTATATAAGCAAAGTCAAGTAAGTTTATTAACTAATACATTTTTTCTAATCAATGCAAATTCAATTTAGTTATATACTTATATTACATACTCTTCTATATTATTGTTAAATTATGTGAAGATTTACCGTAATTGATTCATGTCATTAATTACATTATACAATATTTTAAATGATAAATGACATGTAGGATATATAATATCTTATTTAGTAACAAAAAAAATATTTATTGAGTAGAGGAAATGAACATCCGATATGATCACATTTCCCCGAGATTTCCTCCGATATCTCCTTGCCGAGACGAGTCCGAATTCCGAGATTTAAAACCACGTTTCTTCCTTCATATTTATGCACAAGATCAATCCTATAATTAATAGGTACCAGGAAAAGTAGTACTTTTGCAACATGCAACTTTTTTTTTTGAAGTAATAGATAAAATTTCAACAGAACTCCAACGAATAAAAAAAAAAAAATCTTGCAACTTGGCTTTCCAATCATTCCACTTCTAAAACTACAGTTGCTACAATGGGCTCTTCCAAAAAGCTAAAGTTGAAGATTGTGGTGGATAAGGAGAAGAAACGGGTGGTTTTTGCAGAAGCGGATAAGGACTTTGTTGACATTCTCTTCAGCTTTCTGACGTTACCAGTCGGCAGAATTATTCACCTTCTTGGAAAGCAGACGTCACTTGGTTGTATGGATAAGCTCTATGAGAGTGTAGAGAAGCTTGACGCGAGGTACTTCCAAACAGAGGCATGCAAGTCAATGCTATTGCAGCCTCTAAATGCATCAAGATGTGAAAATGAACATTTGGCTGTAAGCATCGATTACCGCAATCCCAGAATATTCTATAAATGTAGGAATCCTGAATGTTGCATCAACTCCTACCGCATCTTCAGTAATGTTCCGAATTCTAAGTGTGGTTGCGGACAAATATTGGATTTTGAGTCCAGGTGGGAAAAGAAAGACTTGGAGGGTTCTAGTAGTGATGGAGTGTTTGTTAAAGAAATAGGGAGTTTCATAGTAACGGATGATTTACATGTCATGCCTTCTTCTACTGAGTCTATCCTGAACCTTATTGAGAAACATGGGATCAAAGATGGGAACATGCTTGATGAAACAACCATCACTTTAGGGGTGAATGAGGTAAGTCATGTTTAAATACCTTTTTCTATTTCTTTAGCAATCGAGTTGGCGTCATTCTGTTAATATATTTGTTATTATTTTCTGATGACTTCTATTGCTTTTTAGAAATTAAAGTTCAAGTTATTAAAAGGTAACTCAGGTTGACTTATCATTTGTTTTTCAAACAATGAACAACACTGGTTGTATACTGGAGTAGCAAGTAACATGTAAGCATGATGCTTCCATTAAAAATGAATAAGTGATTCTGAATTGCTTTTCTATAACTATTTTATTACTTAATGCATTAACTTATCTAATTTATATAATATGTTTTGTGGGAATTTCTTGATCCTCAGCTACAAGAATTACTCTGTAGATCCCTGCGCTCTAAATCTCCATTGTCAGGCATTTACTATGAGGATCCAGTCATGACTGATAATACCGAGTTTCGCCCCAAATTCAATTCTTTCTCCAAGATTGAGGAGGTTTCAGCTGAAGAAACAAAGAAAACTAAAGTGAAATTTCTTGTATGCACACAGAGTAATAAAGTGATTTATGCAGAAGCACGAGCAGCAGAAGGCCTGGTGGATGTCTTATTCAGCTTCCTCACCTTTCCGCTGGGATGTATAGTGAAACTCTTGGAAAAAAGCTCATCAATTGGGTGCATTGATAACCTATACAACAGCGTGGAGGATATGAGCGTAGTTGGTGATTGCTTAAAGTCTGATGACTGCAAAAACATGCTATTAGCTCCAAAACTCGCTCCTTATTTTGGTTTGAGTTACTCACCTATACCAAATGTTGAATTGTCAGCTGGAAGTGGAAATGTCATTGGCTGTCAGGCTTGTTTCTTAAAGAAGGAGAGCTCTGTGGGTACTGATGCTTGTAAGCATGGAGTTAAGCATGTTAATATATGTGAGATGAATCCCAAGCGTGTGGCAAGTAAAGAAGTTGGTGGTGGATATGCAAATGAAGCCATGAAGTTCATGATAACCGATGATCTCCAGGTTACCCCATTCTCAGCAGTAAGCAGCATTCAAACTGCTAAAGAACAACAAGTGAGCTTCACCAGTTTAGAGGAAAGGGAAATATGCATTGGCACTGCTGAGGTAAGATGAAAGGCCTCACTCATTTATTCTGTGATAATTCTCAGTTTTTTGTTACTTGAAAATTAGTTCACTAGATGAAGAAAGCCGCCATCTATTAGTTCTTGTGTTATTTTAGTTTTAACAAATGTCAAGGAAACTTGATTCTAATTCAGTGACAGGTCTAATTGAAGATCTTTCCTTCTCGTCATTAATAACACTTTTTATATTATTACAGGCTCTTACTCTGCTGAGATTTTGTCTGACTTCCCAGAGTCCTTTGAGTAATCTCTTGATGCAAAAGTAGAGATGAAAGAGGCAGATCTAGGTGCTTGCTTCTATTACTCTTCTGTGGCCAGTATAAGGAAGTCCATCACTGTCATTTTCTTTTGTCTTCCTTAATCTTGGTACGAATTGCATACACTCCCAATTTGCTTCCAAGATCATTTAGTTAACGCAGGCTCTGAATCTGCTCCCAATTTGCTTCCAAGATGATTTAATTAACGCAGGCTCTGAATCTGCTGAGGATTCTCGAAGTAATGTCTTCCTACAAAAGAAGAAACAGAAGAGGGTGGACTAATGTTTACTTCTATTACTCTTCGGTGGCCAGTATTAAAGCAATTCATATGTTACCAATTAGATTTATCCGAAGAAAATGCTACAAATTGTGTACTGTTTTTCTTGTTATTGAGTATCTACTTGTATTCAAATATACTTGTGAAACAGAAATTAGTCAGTGAAAACCAATGAGTGTTTAGTGAGCTTTGAATTGTTTGCTATCTATGTCATGTAGTATTTGAAAATCTGTGATTACTTATTTTTGTTTGTCATGTTTTAGGCTATTTTGTTTTCTCTCCTTGTGCTGCTTGATGGTTTGTAGCGTCCTTTTTAAGTCCGATATATTTTTGCAATAATCTTACTTGTATATTAAGTAGTTCTATGTTATTTGACAAGCTTCGTAGGTGGTGCACCGAATGTCAAGCCTGATAAGATAGTTCAAGCTCCAAGCATGGGAAGACTGCGTAGTTGGCTAGTCCTCATTTTTTACGTGTTTTTATGGTTCTTCCAAGAAAAAACGGTACTCTCTGCACCCTTTAATTTGTACTTGGTGTTGGGGTATGTTCTAGGCAACTCTATCTTTACCAAGTGTTTCTTGTTTCTAATTAGGATATTTAGTGTGGTGCAATTAAGGCAAGGAGATTTTGAACCCACATGAGTTCAGAAGTGGTAGAGGCAACAACCTTATACTCGGCTTCTGTAGATTACTGTGCTAGAGACTTTTACTTCTTGGAGCTCCAAGTAATCGGGGTGCGACCAAGAAAGACTATGTGACTCATTGTAGAAGTGTAGTCATCCTTGTTTCCGGCCCAACAGCATCTGAGAAAGCATGAAGATTGAGTGGCGAGTGACTAAAAATTGTGAAGCCTTTGTCGAGAGTGCCACACAAGTATCGAAGGAGCCGTTTGAGAGCATCCCAATGAGCACTTCTTGACTTGTGCATGAACTGAAATAACTTATTTACCACAAATGCAACATCGGGATGAGTGAGCGTTAGGTATTGGAATCCCCCAACTGCTGCTCTATGATCTGTAGGAGTGTCAAGTAATTCGCCAGAAGTGAGAGTTAAAGCATTGTTGACCACCATGGGAGTCGAAACCGGCATTGCATGGAGCATATGCATGTGCTCAAGAAGATCAACAATATACTTCTTTTGACTGAGGAAGAGCCCATGAGAAATAGGCGTGATTTCTACTCCCAAGAAATAAGACAGTGTGCCAAAGTCTTTCATGGAGAACCTGCTAGCCAATCTTTTAATAAAAGCATTTAGGTTAGTAGCATTAGGACCAGTTACTATAATATCATTCACATACACAATAAGATAAATAGGTGAAGTGGAATGATGCATGATAAATAATGAAGCATCAGCAACCGATCGCTTGAAACCTGAACCTAGAAGAAAGTTGGCTAGCTCTGTGTACCATGCTCGAGGTGCCTGCTTGAGCTCATAAATTGCCTTGCGCAATTTGCAAACATGAGTAGGAAAGGCGGCATCTGCAAAACCAGGGGGTGTGACATATATACCTCCTCATGAAGTGTGCTATAAAGAAATGCATTATTAATATCAAGTTGCCGAAGATGTCATTTGTTTGTGACTGCAAGGCTAAGAAGAGTACAGATGGTGGCCGGTTTTACAACCGGACTGAAGGTTTTCGTATAATTAATACCGGGACGTTGTTGGAATCCTTTTGCAACAAGACGAGCACAATAACGTTATACACTCCCATCAAGTTTGTATTTGATACGAAATACCCATTTGCATTTGACAAGGTTACGACCAATTTCGGGAGACACCAAGTCCCAAGTACCAAGCTTATGTGATGCTGTGATCTTAGCAATCATTGCTCTCCGCCAAAGAGGATCTTTAAGAGCGTGGGCTACGGTAGTAGGTTCGGTTGGTTTAGGTTGGACAGTGGTATGATGGTTGAACTTGGAGTTGGGCTTGTGAATGTTATTTTTGGAGCGAGTGACAATGCCGAGAGGTGGAGTAGGAGGTGGAGAAGGTGGTAGAATAGTTGGAAGAGATGGATTGCTGGGCTAGGGTGTAATGACCGGCTGTGGGGAGTTGGGTTGGACATCAGTTAGGGTTTGCTGGACTGAGGAGGTGTTTGGCACTGTGACAGTGGCTAGACAATTGTCATTGTCCAGGGGATTATGGACTGGTACTGGCTAAATTATGGGCAACGACAAGGGACTCCAATGGTCCGGATTGGGTATGGGAGTAGGATGAGTGCGGGTGCTAAGACGAGTATAATTAGGTTTCTATAAACCGAACGTGCCTAGACGTGTAGACTTTGTGGGTGGTGGGATCTAGACAATGATAAACACTTTGAGTCTTAGAATACCCAATGAAGATACAAGGAATGAACTTGGCATCCAATTTGTGTGTGGCATAAGGTCGTAACCAAGGATAACACAGAGAACCGAAGCTTCTTAACTTGAGATAGTTAGGAGGAGAACCAAAGAGACAATGTTAGGGAGATGAGTTTGAGAGAGTGGGCGTGAGAAGACTATTGATAAGATAGGCGGCTGTGGCAAAGGCATGAGACCAAAACTTGAGAGGAAGTTGAGCGTGGACAAGAAGAGATAAGCCCGTTTCAACGATGTGGCGATGCCTTCTTTCGGCATATCCATTATGTTCAGGAGTATGAGGTGGAGAAGTGAGATGGGAAACACCATCAATTGTTAGAAAGGTTGCTGAGGCTTGATATTCCCCCCATTGTCGGAATATATAACTCTGATATTTTTCTCAAAATATTTTTCCACTAAAGCTTTGAATCTAATAAACACTGCTTTTGTATCAGATTTGTTTTTGAGAGAATAGAACCAAATGTACTTTGTGAAGTGATCAACAAAAATAACATAATATTTGTAACCATCAATAGAGTATAATGGAGAAGTCGATAAATTAGTGTCAATAAGATCAATGGGGTCATTTAATATCAAGATTGATTGACTAAATGGGAGCTTATGACTCTTATTACATTGACATGAATTGCAATTAAAAGAGAAATCACTAGAAACATCAAGCCTAAAATTTGAAACCATACTTTTGAAAATGGATAAAGAGGGATAGCCAAGACGATGATGCCAATCTATAGTCAACGCTTTGACACTAGAAAGAGCTAGAATAGGTGCAGGAGATGGCCACTCATCTATGTCGTGCCTAGTTGGACCCTGAATGAGTTGTGCCCCCGTGAGACGATCATTCATAACAAAGAATTAGAAGTGAATTCAATGATGAAATTATTGTCTGAGCAAAGTTGTGAAATGGAAATAATATTACGTGTCATAGTGGGTGCACATAAAATATTAGACAAGAACAAATATTTGTGTTATGTTATGATCCAAATTGCTCTTAGGGCCCATTGAGCTTAGTATCTTCATATATGTAATAGTTAGAATCAAATGAATACAATCAACATTTTTGCCCTATCTCTCTCTTCTACATCCCGGCTGCCTTCTTCTTCCTCTCTTCTCTTCATCTTCTCAAAACCCTAACAATCCACAACCCATTCAAATCCTAACAAACTGGTATCAGAGCCAACACCAAACTCCAAATCCCGATCCCTACTCCCAATCACTTCCGCCCCTCAGTCTCGATCCCTTCAGTCCAGATCCTGCTGACCCATCAGATCAGTCCCAGATCAGTCCCTCACCAACCGACCGATCAGATCAGTCCCAGAATCATCCCAGATCAGTCCCGATCTCTTCCAGTCACCGTCGTCCAGTCCAGATCTGATCTGCCGTCCAGTCCAGATCTGATCCGTCGCGATCTGATTACTTTGTCCAGTCCATCTCGTGGTGATTGCTTCTTGGTCTTCGTCATTGGGAGCACCGGAGGAGAAAGAAATCAAGAAGGAAGGTTTGATTTTGTGATTTGAGTAATTAATTTTTGGGGAAAAAATTTGGTGTTTTGTTGAATTGGGTTCAAGAAATTTGAATGGATATGTCGGAGAAATATGATATTGAGAAGTATGATGGGAAGACGAGTTTTGCATTATGGCAAGTGCGTATGGCAGCGATTTTGTCGAGCCAAGGCGTTAAGGATGCCATTTTTGGTCGAGAAAAATTGATTGATGCGGTGGCAGATAAGAACTGGAGAGAGATGGATGATAAAGCGCTCTCTATTATCCAATTGTGTTTGAGCGATTCGACATTGCAAGAGGTCCTATCGGAGAAGACCGCTAAGGCTTTGTGGGAGAAGTTGGAGAACATCTACATGAAGAAGTCCCTCACCAATCGACTGCGGTTGAAATTGCGCCTCTACACTCTTCGCATGGTTGAAGGTACATCAATTTCCGATCATATTACGGAGTTTGCATCTATTTTGAATGACTTAAGTAAGATTGATGTTAAGGTGGAGGATGAGGACCAAGCCCTTTTGTTATTATGCTCATTACCCGCACCATACAAGCCTTTTAGAGACATGTTGATTTATAGTAGAGATAAAATTTCTCTAGAGGATATTAAGAGCAATTTGCAAGGCAAGTTGCACATTGATAGTGAGATGACCAATAATGAGAAAGGGAGCCAAGGTGTTGGTTTAGTTGTTGATCGAGGTAAGTCATGGGACCAAAACTCGAAAGATACAAGGACCCATTCGAAGTCTAGGCACAAGAATTTGACGTGCAACTATTGTAAGAAGAAGGGACACATTAAGGCTGATTGTTTCAAGCTCAAAAATAAATAAAGGTTCTTCTTCGGAGGAGGCCAATGTGGCCGAATGTGACACGGTTGATACTCTTTGTGTGATAGATACTAATGTTGATGATATACATTGTTGGGTGATGGATACGGGTGCTTCGCAACACATGACTCCGAATAGAGATTGGTTTGAGACTTATGAGCCTACGGATGGTAAGGTTCTCATGGGGAACAAAAATATGTGTAAGGTTGCCGGAATTGGTTCGGTGACAATTAAGTTCCATGATGGAAAGGTCCGAAGGTTGACGGGTGTGAGGCATATACCCGATTTGTCTAAGAATTTGATTTCTTTGGGGTCTCTTGAAGAAAAGGGGTGTAAGTTCCAAAGTGAAGGTGGAGTCCTTAGAGTCTCTAAAGGGGCTCTCACAATCATGAAGGCAAAGAGAATTGGAACTCTTTATTTCTTACAAGGTTCCACGGTCATGGGCTCGGCCGCCATTGCACGTTCGAGTACTATGTCGGATGAGGATACTACTAGGCTCTGGCATATGAGATTTGGGCATATGAGCGAGCGAGGAATGACCATTTTGAGCAAGAGAGGCTTGTTGTGTGGCCAATGCACAGGCAACTTGGAGTTTTGTGAGCATTGTGTATTTGGCAAGCATAAGAGGTTGAGCTTCTCCACGGCCATTCATTCGATCAAGGGAACACTTGACTACATCCATTCGGATCTTTGGGGACCTTCTCGTGAGCCTTCCAAAGGTAATGGTTCTCGTTACGTGCTTACTTTCATTGATGATTTCTCAAGGAAGGTTTGGGTTTATTTCTTGAAAGAGAAAAGTGATGTGTTTCGCACCTTCAAAGAATGGAAGTCACTTTTGGAGAACCAAACGGGAAGGAAAGTTAAGAGGTTGAGAACCGATAACGGTTAGAAGTTTTGCAACTGTGAGTTTGATAATTTTTGCAAGGCTGAAGGGATTGTTCGGCATAAGACGGTGGTCAACACTCCACAACAAAATGGTATTGCAGAAAGGATGAATAGGACACTACTTGAAAGGTCTAGAAGTATGCTTTCAAATGCGGGTTTGGGTAAGGAGTTTTGGGCGGAAGCCATTAACACATCTTGCTATTTGGTAAATCGATCTCCTACCACTTCAATTGAGTTGAAGACACCCGAAGAAGTGTGGTCGGGTATGACGTCCGATTATTCGAATTTGAGGGTGTTTAGTTGTCCCGCTTATGCACATGTGAATGAAGGAAAGTTGGAGCCTAGATCGAAGAAGTGTATTTTTGTTGGGTATCCCACAAATGTGAAGGGATATAAGTTGTGGTGTCCCGAATCATCCAAGTTCCTTATTTCAAGAGATGTCATTTTCAATGAGTCGGCCATGTTGAAGGCAAATGATGTTGCACTCGAGCCAACTATTAAGGAGAATGAGAAGGTTGAGAAGAAGGTGGAGTTTGAGGTGCCGGTCCAAGAAGGTGATGATTTGACCTCACATGATGATGTCAATTTGGAGGAAGCCCAAGAAGAGGCACAACCATATGCATTGGTAAGGGACCGAGGTAGAAGAGAAACAAGACCACCTACAAGGTATGGATACTCCGACTTTGCTTATTGTTTGGCAATTACAGAGGATATGGAGTATTGTGAGTCATCTTCCTACAAGGAAGCCATTTCTTCTAAAGATGCGGCCAATTGGGTTGCCGCTATGAATGAAGAGTTACAATCTTTGCAACAAAATGAGACTTGATCTCTTATGAAGCCTCCGAGTGGTAAGAGGATTGTGGGTTGCAAGTGGGTGTTTAAGAGGAAGATTGATGGCTCAAATCTTGCAGATTTTTAATATAAGGCAAGGCTAGTGGCTAAAGGGTATAGTCAAGTCCAAGTTGTGGACTTCAATGATGTGTTCTCTCATGTAGTTAAGCACACCTCCATTCGAGTTTTGCTCTCTTTGGTGGCAATGAAGGATTTGGAATTGGAGCAAATGGATGTGAAAACTGCCTTCTTGCATGGTGATTTGGAGGAGCAAACTTACATGAGCCAACCGGAGGGTTTTGAGGTTGCGGAAAAGGAGGACCGTGTGTGTCTTTTGAAGAAGTCCCTTTATGGCCTTAAGCAATCATCGCGGCAATGGTATAAGAAGTTCGACTCATTCATGGTAAGTATTAATTTTCATCGTTCCAATTATGATAGTTGTGTTTATTTCAAGAAGTTGGATGGTGGGGATTTCATTTACTTGTTGCTCTATGTGGATGACATGTTGACTGCATCCTCAAACTTGAAAGAAGTTAAGAGGTTGAAAGAGCAATTAAGTTCGGCATTTAAGATGAAAGATTTAGGGGCCGCCAAAAGGATTCTCGGGATGGAGATCACAAGGGATAGGTCCAAAAGAAAGTTGTTTCTTTCACAAAGGAGTTTTGCCGAGAAAGTGCTACGCCGTTTTGGCATGCAGAAAGCGAAAGTTGTTTCAACACCTCTTGCGGCGTATTTCAAGCTTTCGGCCGCTTTAAGCCCAAAATCCGATGATGAGAAGAAATATATGGAAAAGGTTCCATATTCAAGTGCAGTCGGGAGTCTCATGTACTTGATGGTGTGTACTCGACCCGACATTGCTCAAGCCGTTAGTGTGGTAAGTAGATATCTCTCTTTCCAGGAAAAGGGCATTGGGAAGCGGTGAAGTGGATCTTCCGCTATTTGAGAGGTACTATTGATGCTTGTTTTGAGTTTGGTAATGGCAAGAAACTGACGGGTTTTGTGGATGCAGATTTTGCTGGTGATTTGGACAAGAGGCGTTCCTTGACGGGTTATGTTTTTATCCTTGGAGATTGTGCAATTAGTTGGAAGTCTACACTTCAAGCCACCGTTGCACTCTCAAGTACTGAGGCTGAATATATAGCAATTACTGAGGCTATTAAGGAGGCTATTTGGCTCAAGGCATTTGTTGGTGAGTTGTCTTCACTCGAGGGTCCTATTACGGTGTTTTGTGACAACCAAAGCACGATTCATTTGACCAAGGACCGCATGTACCATGAGCAGACGAAGCACATTGACATTCGATATCATTTTGTTCGAGATGTGATCTCGGAAGGCAAGGTTGCCGTGAAGGAGATTGGTACCGAATCGAATCCGGCCGATATGCTCACAAAGCTTCTTCCAATTGCAAAGTTCAAGCTTTGTTCAAGTTTGATGTCGGTTTGTTTCTAGCTAGTTTGAGCTAGTTTTGTTTCTAGCATGTTTCTAGTATATCTTTATGTTTACCTTTGTTTAGGTTATGTTTGCTTTATGCATTTGCTTTGTGTTTTAGTTTATTTTAGATGCAATCTGGTTCAAGGTGGAGATTGTTATGTTATGACCCAAATTGCTCTTAGGGCCTATTGGGCTTAGTATCTTCATATATGTAATAGTTAGAATCAAATGAATACAATCAACATTTTTGCCCTATCTCTCTCTTCTACATCCTGGCTGCCTTCTTCTTCCTCTCTTCTCTTCATCTTCTCAAAACCCTAACAATCCACAACCCATTCAAATCCTAACAATTTGGAAGAGGAAGTAGGAAAGAAAAGTGAACTAGTATGAGTGATAGGAACACCCGTGCCGTCTCCAATGAAAATATCTTTAGTGCCATCGTAGGGGTGATGGAGGGATATGTTTGCTAGGTCATGAGTAACATGATGGGATGCGCCGGTGTCCAAGAGCGAAGGACAGGGATGGGAGGAGGCAGAAGCGGTGGCTACATGCGCTAGGGGCTGCGATTGGTTGTAGGTGGGGCAAGGCGGTGGGTGAATGGCGAGGTATTTCTCCTGGAAGATGGGGCATAAATGAAGCGAATGCCCGGTTGTGTGGCACTATTGGCATTTTCCTTGGTAGCCACGAGATCCAGCTTGGTTGGGACGTTTGGAGTTGGAGTGATTGGTCTTATGGTTTGAGTTGGGGTGGAAGTTGTTGGTAGGGGCGGGCTAGTTGTTGTAGTTGGGGCAGGTGGTGGTGGCGTGTGTGAAAACAGGTAAGGTTGGTAGAATGGGTTGTGACCTGGTCGTAAGTTCACGGTTGAGTAGCCTCTCATGAAGATCATCGTATGATATGGGCGTATCGCGAGCATGAACAACGTCAACAACTCCTTGGAATGTGGACTCAAGAGATTCAAGAACCTTGTCAGTGATGTCTTCGGGATCTATGGGGTTACCAAGGAGGGCCAATTGGTCAGTACATGCTTTAATTGAGTGCTTGTACTTGCTAATGGATTGAGGACCTTTTGTGAGAGCCTTAAAGATGGTTTTCAACTGCTTGATCTGACCACGGGTGGGGTGAGCAAAGGTGTGAGCAAGGGTATCCCAGACCTCTTTAGTGGTGCAAGATCGAGAGATGAGCGGAACAATAGTAAGTTCCAAGGTACCAATGAGAGTGCCAAAGAGGAGTTTGTCTTGGCGAACCCATGTGAGATAAGCCGAATTGGGTTGGGAGACCGTTTCCTTGGTGATGGTGGTAGGAGGCGTAGGTGATGAACTCAATAATATTCACATTTATGAGCGATAATCTTATTGCAATTGGACATTTAAATGCTTTATATGTAGTATTTTACTCTTATTTTCTCTTTTCCACAGGAAACAGCCTAAAACAGCAAAACGAAGCAGATTCAGGATTTTGAGGAGGATACACAGAAAATGCAAAGCATAGGTCGACTGATTCCACCAACAGGCGACTGGACAGAGAGATTGATGGGGCTCGGCACAGTCGACTTCTCCAACATCAGTCGACTTGACTGATGAATCATAAAGCCACAGATGTTTCGGTGCAGTCGACTTACATCCAACACCAGTCGACTGCATCCGGCGGAGTGAAAAGATAAGATAATTAAAGATCCATCCTCATCTAAATCCAAATCAAAGCAGAAAAGGAAGAAAAGAAGAAAAAAGAAAGAAATAAAACGCAGATTAAAAGAGGAAAGAATAAAGGAAAGAAGAGGACTTTTCTGCAAAAGGTGCAAACCCTAATTCGCTTCCCGTGTTCTATAAATATCAACCAAGAGGCATTATTCAAAGGCATCGATCGACAGCAAGCATCAAGATACCAGCATCAAAGAAAGAGGGGAACAAGTCGACTGCTGATTGGGCTCAATTACAACATCATACAAATCAGTGTTCTTCTGTTCTTCCTTTTACTTTCATTTTTATTGTAGAGTCATGAATTCTATTTTATTAATCAATAAAGATTGTATTATGTGCAACTAATTTCATAGTTGGGTAGATTGAAACCGTAGTCATGTAATGCTTATATGCTTCTTAACGCTACTCTATTGCTTATTGATTAAACCTGATTGTATTGGTATAGATTTATAATAATCAAACTTGTTCAGAAGTTCTAAGAGCAGTCAACTGAGAGTGACAGCAAGTCGACTGCCATGCAAACCCTGAGATTATCAAGTTTGCGTATTATAAATCTGAATCTGTTATATGAGTATGGAGACGACCCGTATCTCGTGCTCATAACTTGTAACACAGGAATCTTTAGGGGTTCTTGGTTTAATCAACTTGAAGGATCTAGATTGATACCAATTTCTAGAACTTCGAGTGTTTGTTCGTTTCCATTGTTCCTATGTTTTCCTTATCCTAAATCTCGTCATCCTAAATCTCGTCAGATAAAGCAATTGCAGTTCCAAGCTCTCCAGAATCTCGAAAGAGGATGATTCAACCTAAGAGACTTCGATCTACCAATAAATCATTTCAGTTTACTCATAGGTTTCTGTAATGGTTTCTTCTGGCAAAAAAAAATGAAGAATATGAAAGATGAATAAATCTCCCTCCTATTTAGATTCCATGTAGTATATAAATCTAAACACTGTAGACTTCGATCTACCAATAAGTCATTTCAGTTTACTCATAGGTTTCTGAGGATGATTCAACCTAAGAGACTTCGATCTACCAATAAATCATTTCAGTTTACTCATAGGTTTCTGTAATGGTTTCTTCTGGCAAAAAAAAATTGAAGAATATGAAAGATGAATAAATCTCCCTCCTATTTAGATTCCATGTAGTATATAAATCTAAACACTGTTTGCATGAACATTCGTGTACACGAACAATTGCAAGCAGCAGTTAATCTGTTTTCTGCATTTTTTATGCAATCATTGTTGTTATCCTCGAAAAGGAGCTAAGTTCTAAATATCCTTTGAACTGCAGCAGCAAATATTAATTGGTCCCAGTCATCTTATCACTTTTTATTTTCAAGGAGCAGATACGGAGCGGATACAGATGTTACCATGTCAATACAGAATTGAGAATAGAAAGTGAGGCAAGAACAATTCAGGCGGAGCTTAGTGAGGGCCCGGGGGTGCCCCCCCCCCCCCCCCCCGAATTTTCAAAAACCTCCTTCACATTATTGAAAATTTTATAAATCCTTAAAAAAAATTTATTATTTAACCCCCATGAAAACTAAATTTTATTGTTTGGTCCCCCTAAAAATTATGAAAAATCTCTATAGTTTTACATGTAATCATAGAATTTTACCTTGGCCCTCTCGTAAAAATTGTTCTGACTTCGCCTCTGTTACAATTGTATGCCCACCTGCTTGAACTTTTCCCAAGCCATTAAAATTAAGACCAAAGAGGTTCCACACTTATCATCTACTTCATGTTTTCTCTTAATTATACATGTTAATATTTATTTTGCTAAAGATGTTCCACTTCCATTTGTCTCTCTCAGGCAAGTGCAGAAACAAAGTTTAAGCAGTCACTATATTAATTAAGTTATATACTAAACACAGACCAGCAAAACTATTTTATCTAATTGAAAAAAATCTCCAACGTAAGTAGTCAACCACACATACATCTCTTTCATCTAACTAACGAAGTGAAACGAAAACCAAGCGTAGTTAACAATAATTATCACTACAGAATCAAACGGTAGGAAGTGGTGATAACAAAAAAGATGCAATTGTCGTCAATCTATGTAAAACTGAAACTGAATCCCTTAAATCAGTGAAGACGAACATTAGTGGTTTCCCAAGTTTGCTATATGGAATGATGGTTGAATGATTCTTGACTCTCAAGGTTCATAACAGTTGAAGAAATGGGGACAAGACACAGCCCGTTTGCTCGTAGTGCAAGCTTTTCTCCTCCAATACCCTGTATATCAGTGCAAACTTTAAACATTAATTCTCATATGTAAAATATTAAAGAGAAAAATCTAGTATGTTTCATTAGTAGACTGTAGACCGTAACTCCAAATAGTAATATTAAGTGCATTGCTAATTATTATAGTTATTGGTTCATTAGGATAGAAAGAAGGAAAAAATAATCGTTTTAATTATAGTTTCGTAATATTTTAGGATAATTCAGTAAACAAGATTCTCCTGTATTACCTGAAAGCAAGGAGAAGAAGCTTTATTCCCAAAGCAGGGAGAACTCAGTACCTGTAACAACATAAACTCAGTACCTATTAGGAAATTATTCATCTCTGTTTTTGTTACGGATCTAAATAATGTAGTTTTTCACTCACACTTCATCAAATGCTACATTACGCTATTGCATTAATTAACATAAAATTTATGTTTAAAAAAAAAAAAGAATTTTCCTCAAAAGTAATAAAAAATTGATGAATTATCTCAAATATTATAATAAGAGAAGACCTTAGCGTCATTTGTCAATCTATCAACGCGTGTGACACACGTACATAACTAATATGAATAATTTCCTAATAGGTTCAAGTACTCAGTCCTCACTACGTCATAGTTTTTATTTTTAAAACAAAAAATTATTAAGTATAACTAATATAAAAGATGTCTTAGGTTGGAGGCCAGACTACGTCAAAATTTTTACTTCAAAAAATATATATTTATTAAGACGTGCATCACACGTGTAAAGTACTAGTAAATTATAATGTTGAATCTTTTTCCTTTGTTTTCTCTTCCAACAAAGATGGATTTTCAAATATCAATTCATATCCACATCCAATTCTTTTAGTCCATGGATATAAGCTACCAGTTAAGTAATTAGAAAAATCTGTGATTTCATTGAAGAATGGATTTACATAACTGACCGAAAGATTTGGTATGATGATTAGTCGTTTTATAGTGCCAAAACAAATTATTGAACTTTCCTTCTACAAATAAATGAATACCCATCAAACTATAACTTGGCATGGGTCCATATGTCAATATTAAGCTCTCTATGCTATGAATTTGCCTATAAAAAAAAATTTGGTGGATTTATGACGAGAGCATAAAGGTAAACCATATGCTTACTCAATCATAACTTGATTAATTATTATTAAAAAAATGTATTAGTTGAATTTCTCTAATATTGATAGCTACTTTCATTTTCTTAGTTGAACATGAGTACTGATTATTATACCCGAATTTGCTCATGAAGAAACTTGATGTACACACAGGCTTCCTGAAGCACAGATGCTGTATCCGTCTGCAATATTCATGTTATTTTACTCCAAATTAAGTCAAACAACTTATACGCTGACCATATAATATTTTGTATGTTATACGTACAAAAATACGTACCTTGCCAAATGGAGACACTAGCTGCTGTAGAGCCGTAACCTTATCCCCTAGCTTTTGGCTCCTCCTCCCGGTCAAAGGTGCCTATCGTTAAAAATTTAGAAGTATTGATGATCGAAGTTAGGATAACTTATTCAAAATCTTCATTGACAGTAATTTCTATAACATCTCTTGGTTTTTTCTTCTTGGCAATATTGTTTCTCTTAATTTTTTCTTTTCTCTTTAATTTGGAAATATTCGTCACACAACCTTTTAATATATATTCTACACTCTGAAAACCCACTATATTATATAAATCAACTAATGCAAATTAATAAATAAATAAACCAGTGTATAACTTTTGACGTAACTACAACCTATCATCAATATCTAAATTCTTTCTTAAAAAAGTGTACTTCAATGGAAAATAATTTATACAACTTAACAAAAGTGATCTTAATTAGGATTTGATTTAAAAAATGAACTGCTTTATAACAAAAGAGAATTTGCGAAATATTTTGAAGAGGGAGTAACACATGAAGGAGTCAAAGAGATAAGCTCTCCTATTATAACTCCCAAGATTGGATAGTAGATGTGGACACGTACGCAGTGCATGTACTATGCTTCTTAACATTCTTTATGTTAAGGTTATAAAAAAAAACGTGCACCGTTCATTCTACGAGAATAGTGGAAAGAAAGTATAAAACGAGGGGTTTAATAGTATGTGCCGCAATAATCATGTTTAAGGCTTCAAAAAACAATAAAACTTTCTTATACTCACTTTGTTCAATGCTGCAACTGTATTCAATTCATGGTATGTTGGAGTTTGCTGCTTGTCCTTGTAGGCCGCCTTAAATCTCTTGGATTCCCGTCTAGTGTTTTTCTTATCTTTCTTGCTTTCAATTATCGCCTACATATATTAAAATAGTTAACAGTAATTAATCTTTCTTAAACGTTATGACTCATGAACTAGAATAGAGGAATTAATAATAACTAGTAATTTACACGTTTGATGCACGTCTTAATAAATTTTAAAAAAATAAACAATCTGACGTAGTGAGGACTCGAACCTGAAACCACCTTCATATTAGTTATGTACGTGCATCACATGCGTTGATAGATTTACAAATGACACTAAGCCCTTCTCCCATTATAATATTAGAGATTAGAGATTTGAATGTTAGACTAATGAACTAGTTTACAGGAATTAACAATAATTTGACTAACATTGTGTTGACGGCTGGTGAGCCGAGGTACTCTGCAACCACCAGTAGGATTAAGATCCAAGGATATTTGTCCTACAGAAGTTTGTCCTGTTCCATAATTAGTTAACCATTAGAGTCTTGATTCTAAACAATTAAAAGACCAAATATTTGGAAATTAATTATTACTATGAGGTACTAATATTAAACCTGGGAGTTGATTTAATGCTGCAAGCTGGAAGCTGTTGTAATCTTGAGAAGTAATATTGACCAAATTCCCACTAAAATTGTTGCTGAAAAACAATCAATTTATGATTAAATTAATAATAGAAATTAAATATAATTTATTGTGGTAAAAGGATATGTGAATAAACTAATAACTCACAATCTTTCGAGCTCTGTGAAGAAATTGGAACCTGTTGCTTGGTTTCCATTGTCACTCCCTGCAATGGTAAAAAACTTGTCCTTATGAAATCGATGAGATTATTAGTAAAATTCTTAATGAGAAACTTTATTTGTATATAACTTGCTTCTAACTTCTCTATTTAGGATAATGCACATATTTTGCAAACTGCATTGAAGAAATTTATGATGTTGCATGTCATGTGCTTTTTCTTCCTAATTTTTCATACTGATTTCATACAGACAGTCTAAATTGGCATTTCGGAAGGAGGATCTTATAAGCTGATAAGAACAACAATTAAGTTGAAAAAAGAAAACATTTGCATACACATGCTTGTAAATCTAAGGACTGTACAAAATGCAAAGATGAAAACGATAATGGTATCAAATTCTACACCCAAAAGGACAAATGATATCACTAAGAATTCACATAAACAAAAAAAGGTATTTGCAAACCTAAGCTGCTCGTGCAAAGAGATGAAGAGAAGGGAAGAAATGAGTCAACATTCCTCATCCCTGAAAACTTGAGCAACTGCGACAACTGGTGGTGCTCTGGTAGATCACCGGAAACTGGCCAGCGAGGTTCCGCCTCATTCTCAAAAAATTGGAGCATGACGAATTGTTTTTGTAACACTATATTTCAAAAAGTAAACAATCAAATGCATAATTAATAAGCATTACATCGTTATAAGCCTGTAAGTAAGAGTTTTTTTTTGTTGAAGAAAGCCTGTAAGTAAGAGTTGATTGAATGAATTTGAACAAGATAATTTACAGAGGAGCTTATATATACCTGGAAACTTTTTTAGAAGGGTTGGAAGAAACCCTTATGAGGATTGAAAGGAGTTGTTTAAGGGTCGCAAGGTATGAATTGTAAGAATGGAAGTCTGTGTATAACTGTATAAGCGAGTTGGTGAGGCTACAGAGGAAGAAGTAACAAGTGGCTATTTATAGTTATGAGAGAGTTGGGAATTTTCTTTAATTGGGAATGCTTTAGTTTCATCTCTCTTTCAATCTGCCCTGACCGATTTTTTTTTATATGCCACTTACCAAAACTAATTAAAAAAAGAGGATAGTTGTCAAAATATTTGCGCTGGTTGTCTCAACATCTAAACTCGTTATTCCCAACGGTGAATTTAGTTGTTTCATGCTGACCGTTGGGACACACCGAGTTTAGTGCTAATTTTTTGAGATCCAACGGTGAGTTCGGTTCAAAATTTTTAATGAAGACTCGTTGTTTCCAACGGCGATGATATTTATACTAGACTCGCTGTTAGGAACAACGAGTTTAGTTCAAAATTTTTAATTAAGACTCGTCATTTCCAACGGTGAGGAAATTTATACTAGACTCGTTGTTGGAACGGCGATGATGTAAGAAATCTCACAGAGAGTGAAACATTCTGTTGGACTTAATGAATTTTCGAAAAAAATTCTATAGTAATTTTTTTTGAACTAAACTTGTCTTTCTCAACAACAGTCTAGTGTAAATGTCTTCACCGTTGGGAACGACGAGTCTTCATTGAAAATTTTGAACTAAACTCGCCATTCCCAACAGCGAGTCTAGTATAAATGTAATCGCCGTTGGGAACGGCGAGTCTTCATTGAAAATCTTGAACTAAACTCGTCATTGGGAACAACGAGTTTCCAAACAAAATGCTACACTCGCCGTGTACCAACAACGAGCATGAAACAACTAAACTCGTCATTGAGAACGACGAGTTTAGTTGTTGAGTCCACGAGCGCAAAAACTTTGACAACTATTCTCTTTTTGCAATTAGTTTCAAAAGGTGGCATATTAAAAAAATCGCCTTGACTAGGGTGCTCATCTATATAATAAATCATAATGAAATTTTTTAAAAAGCTATCAAGTGACGCTCCTTTAATTGAAACAAAATCAATGACTCATATTCACCATCCCAAAATATATTTTCCCCCATAACTAAATTTTTTTCCCCCGAAACAAAAATTCTCCTCACTTTATTACTATCTCTCTCTCCTCTATTCACTTTTTCATATTTCTCTCTCTCTTTCTCTCTCTCTCTCTCTCTCTCTCTCTCTTTCCAGAAATTTAGATTTTCAGATTTCTGGTTTGTAAATTTTCGGATTTTTCTGATTCTTTTGATTGCTTATGTAGAAAGTTTAACTGAGTTCCCTGCTTGATTTCAATGCAATGGAAGATTTAAATAGATATTTACTTTGGTAAATTTCAACCTCTAAAGTTGCACTGAAAGTAACATATATCTCATCAAAAGTTAAATTTCATCATTTTGCACCTTCAAAGTTATAAGAAGTTGGATTTTACACAACTTTATAATTATTTTTCAACATATACTGATGGAAACATGGGCTTTTAGTTACAACTAATTTTTGTCTTACTATTCAAACTTGAGTTACATAAACTCCATGATGAAAGTTTCAGATATATGCATTCGAAATGCTGGAAAGTAAATGTATCCAGTATTATACAAGAACATTATTATAGTGTACATCTCAAAAAGTATTTTAACATATGATAGTAGAATACACTAAGAACACCAAACTTAATCGTCAAATATTTTTTCTCCTTGATATACAGAGCAAGTTCTTTATCAGAACTAAACAACATTGTCTGTCTGGCTTCTCACTGCTTTTGCAATGGATAACATCACTATATATGACCATGTAAGTTTTCTATGTGATTATTTTACAACATTCTAATTGTTTTTTATAACTTATCGTGGAGTTTCTAGCCATGTGGTATTGCATATAAATGTTGATACCTATGTAATTTGTTAATCCAACTTCGATCCATTCTAAGTCTGTGACCTTGTAGGTTCCCATTACGTTGACAGTGATACTAAAATCATATTCTAGTATTTCAAACGATGAGCGGTATCCAGCAATACATCACTGCTACTCAAGTAATGAGAATGTCGGTGACTTGACATAACCTATTCGCGACCAATGTTACCATGTAGTCTAGTCCCTTTGTCCAAATATCTTAATTGACCACAAGGCATAGAGTGTGTCACCCTTGTATAGTTCAATCTTTAATTTCAAGGTCTCCGAGTAGACTTACTAAAACAAATGAGCTCAATATCTCATATTGACTCATTTGAGCATGGCCATGCATTTTGAAGTCTCACTCAATCAAGGGACCCATAGATATCGCTCCTGTTATGTAAGATGGACAAATCTTATCTAAGTCACTCACATTCTTCCGCATGATTTGTAGTATATCCAATAGTCGACTTTATAATTACCTTATTACAGGCAACCTTTGACGATATTAAAATATATAACTTCTCATGTAGGGAACCGTAGTGACTTCAAGTCAAAGGACTACATACACCATGGTCACTGTGAGAACCGCTTATGACGCTCACATAACGATCCATGAAGCGTTCCCAAGGTGGGTCAGTCCAGTGCATTATTACTCTAATATGTACCCATGTGAAGAGTTGATATCTCATATCCATGACCCGTGAGATATGGTCATCAGTCTACACACCTACTAGTATCTATGCATTATTATTATCCTAATTCACAATAATATTTGACTAGGAACATTTAAAAATAGTGTTCTGATTACAACCAATAGGATCTCACAATCAAGTCATGCACTTGATATCCCATAGTATTGAACCTACTATTCTAAGGACTTTAGTATGCTAATTTAATCACAATAAACAACACAATAAATGAAATGCCTCATATATAAAATAAATATCATAATGCAATGCAAACTATTAATGTCAATACACAGCTGGCCTCTAGGGCATATACCAACACTTGCACTAGAGTCAATCAGACATAAATCTAATGCCTATAGACCTAGTGTGACCCTCATGCTTTCGCTGTGCAAGGGGCTTTGTAAGTGAGTCAATGATGTTATCATTTGTTGGTACTCTGCATATCTTTACATCTTCTCTATCGATGATCTCTCGAATGAGATGGAAGCGCCTAAGTATATGTTTGGATCTCTTGTGAGATCTTGGCTCTTTAGCTTGATTAATGGCCCCATTGTTATCACAATAAAGGTCCAGCAGGTCCATAATGCTAGGAACCACGCCAAGTTCAGTGATGAAATTTCTGATCCAAACAGTCTCCTTTGCTGCATTGGAGGCAACAATATACTCAGCCTCTGTGGTGGAATCGGCTATTGTATTTTGCTTCGAACTCTTCCAGCTCACAGCTCCACCATTCTGGCAAAGCACAAAACCAGATTGCGATTTTGAGTCGTCCTTATCGGACTGGAAGCTAGCGTCAGTGTAACCCTTTACAACCAGCTCTTCCTCGGCTCCATATTCCAAGAACGAATCCTTAGTCCTTCTTAAGTACTTAAGGATGTTCTTGACAGCAGTTCAGTGACTCTCACCGGGATCTGACTGGTACCTGCTCGTCATGCTCAAAGCATATGAGACATCTGGATGAGTGCATAATATAGCGTACATGATAGATCCAATTGCAGATGCATATGGAATATTATTCATGCGGTCTCTCTCATCTTGAGTAGAAGGACATTGAGCCTTAGACAGGCTTACACTATGCGACATAGGGATAAATCCTTTCTTGGACTCTTGCATTGAAGTGTTCCAATACTTTGTTTATATATGTACTCTGACTTTGACCAAACATTCTCCTTGATCTATCTCTATAGATCTTGATACCTAACACAATGGTAGCTTCACCCAAGTCCTTCATGGAAAAGCATTTTCCTAGACAAGTCTTTACAGACTATATGGTAGGGATGTCATTCCCAGTGAGTAGTATGTCATCTACATACAATACCAGAAATACAACTGTGCTCCCACTAACCTTCTTGTAGACATAAGGTTCATCTTCGTTCTTGATGAAACCAAACTTTTGATTGCATCATAGAAACGAAGATTCCAGCTTCTAGAAGCTTGCTTTAATATATAAATGGATTGTTGCAGTTTACACACCTTTCCAGCATTCTTTAGAGTGACAAAATCCTCAGGCTGTGTCATGTACACATCCTCGAGAAGATTTTCATTTAGGAAAGCAGTTTTGACATCCATATGCCAGATTTCATAATCATGATATGCTTCAACAACAAGCAAGATCCGAATGGATTTAAGCATGGCAACTGGGGACAAAGTCTCATCATAGTCTACAGACACCATGAACTTGTTTGAAATATTTAGCCACCAACTGTCTCTTAAAGGTATGCACATTACCATCCATGTCAGTTTTCTTCTTGAAAATCCATTTGCACCCAATAGATTTTACCACTTCAGGTTGGTCTACCAAGGTCCATACTTGGTTGGTATACATGGATTCCATCTCAGATCTCATGGCCTCAAGCAATTTCTCAGAATCTGGGCCTTTTACAGCTTCCTCATAAGTCGTACGCTCATCCTGATCCACAAGTAATATATCACCATGTTGAGTCACGAGAAATTCATATCTTTCGAGTTGATGAGGTATCCTACTAGACTTACGTAGGCCTTGTGCTACTTGAGCAGGTGGTTGTTCCATAACAATTTGTGGAGTCTGCTCCCTTTCCATCATTGGTTCGCTGCTACCTTGCGAAGTTTGAATTTCTTCAATTTCTATCGTTCTCCCACTAGTTCTTTTGGAGACAAATTCTCTCTTTAGGAACACAATAGTCCGTACGACAGACACTTTGCCTTCGATCGGATTATAGAAATAGTATCCTTTGGTTTTCTTGGGATATCCTACAAAGAAGCATTTATCAGATTTGGGACCGAGTTTATCAGGGACTTGGCACCTTACATAGGCTTCACAACCCCAAATTTTCATAAAAGACACATTATGACGCCTCCCAGTCCATATCTCATATGGTGTCGCTTGAACCGTATTAGATGGAACACGGTTAAGTGTGAAAGTAGCTGTTAATAGAGGATGTCCCCAGAAAGAGCTAGGAAGATCTGCATGGATCAGACCATGTCTAATAAGGTTCGGTTTCTCCTCTCAGAAACACCATTCAATTGCGGTGTTCCAGGAGGAGTGAGTTGAGATATTATCCTACACTCTTTTAGATGGTCATCAAAATTTTGGCTTAAGTACTCACTTCCTCGATTTGATTGAAGGGCTTTAATACTTTTACCAAGTTGGTTTTGTACCACGTTCTTGAATTCTTTGAACTTTTCAAATGATTCTGATTTGTTTTTCATGAGATACACAAACCCATATCTACTAAAATCATCAGTAAATGTAATGAAGTACTGAAAACCTCCTCTAGCCAATGTGTTGATAGGCCCACAGACATCACTATGTATGAGACCTAAAAGATCACTAGCCCTTTCACCTTTTCCAGTGAATGGAGCTTTTGCCATCTTGCCCAACGAACAAGGTTCACATATCTCATATGATTCAAAATCAAATGAGTCCAAGAATCAATCTTTATGGAGTTTGGATATGCAGTTCTCATTTATGTGGCACAAATGACAATGCCAGAGATAAATTTAGGTTCGTATCATTTGACTTGAACCTCTCAGTATTTATATTATAGACATGCATTTCGAGGTCGAGAATATAAAGTCCATTACTCAATTGTGCAATGCCATAACAAATATCATTCAAATAAATAAAATAACTTTTGTCGTTTATTTTAAATGAAAACCCTTCTTGTCCAAACAAGAAATAGAAGTAATATTCCTACTAATAATAGACACAAAATAACAGTTCTCTAACTCAATAATAAGCCCAGTGGAAAATGATAAATGAGAAGTTCCTACAGCTAAAGTACCAACTTTTGCTCAATTTCCAACTCGTAGGTCAACTTCGTCCTTAGCCAATGGTCTACTCCTTTTGAGATCCTGCACATGAACACAAATGTGAGACCCACATCCAGTATCTAATACCCAAGATGAAGAAGTAGATAAATTGACTTCGATAATAAAAATACCTGTAGTGGAAGTCTCACTTCCTTTCTTCTTCTTAAGATTCCCCAGGTACTTATGAAAGTTCTTCTTCCAATGTCCAGTCTCACCATAGTGGAAGCATGTGCCCTCCTTGGTCACCCGGCCCTTAGGTTTCAAGGCAGAAGTGCTGGGGTTGGAATTACCCTTGCCTTTCCCCTTGCCCTTGGGTTTCTTAATCTACTTTTTTCCCTTGCCCTTACCTTTAGCCTGTTGAACCATCAAAATGGTCTTTCCCTTACTAATGTTCTGCTCAGCAGTTCTCAACATGCTTAGCAATTCTGGCAGAGGTTTGTCAATTTCATTCACATTGTAGTTCATGACGAATTGACTATAACTTTTCGACAACGATTGTAGGACCAAGTCAGTGGCCAACTCTTGACCCAATGGGAAACCAAGTCCTTCAAGATTCTCTATGTACTCAGTCATCTTGATCACATGAATTCCAACAGGGCTTTCTTCTTCCAGTTTGCACTGAAATAATGCCTTTGAGACTTCAAACCTCCCATGCCTAGCCTGCTCTTGATAGAGCCTCTTGAGGTGTACAATCATATCGTAGGCATCCATGTTCTCATGTTGTTTCTGAAGCTCAGAGTTCATGGTGGCTAGCATGAGACATCCAACGTCCAAGGCGTCATCTTGATGTTTCTTATGAGCAACCTTTTCGGTGCGAGGGGCAATTGCAGCGGGTGGTTCAGAAACAGGCTGCTTTAGAACATACAACTTTTTCTCATGCCTAAGGACTATCCTTAGGTTCCTGTACCAGTTTAAAAAATTTGTCCCAGACAGTTTGTCCTTCTTAAGAACGGATCGCAATGATAGGTTATTTGATGTGTTGGATGCAATGGTAATCTATCAACATAAATATGCAAAATAAATAATATTTCACAGAAATATCCAAAGTAAGAAATATTTAACCATCAATAGAAATATGCAGAGTATGTATCATGACATTGAAATATTTAATAAGGTCTTTTATTAAATATACCTCATACTATTTTATTCAAATCAACAACCCTCCACATTGACTCGGAAAATCCCATTGTAAGATTTTCTAGTAGGCCAAGATCCATATTTCACCTTGTTCTGAGTCAGCTTTGGCTGATCATACAAAATTCAGTTATTTAGGTAGGGAACATTTCCCATTTACATCATATGAAACTCTTGGAAAGTTTGGTGAATAACACTTACTCTAATCTATCTCATAGACTAAAGGCCAGCTCTATGCCTCTAAACCTTCAATCCTATTGAAATAGTTTAGTTAAGTCAGAACCAATGGTTGGCAATTGAATATTACTTTTATCCCATCGCGTCTCACTATGATAGATTAAGGCACCCTACTTTGGCAAACCTACACTTAATAAATTCTAGCCTAGACGAGTGTCATGCATTGGAAGGCATCTTATTGTAACTTAATATTTACTTTGAGGGTTTTTGTTATTTTATTAATTGACCTCACCATTCATCATTCAAAATTAAAAGCATAAATTTTATGTGACATGGTTGTGTCCATAACACACTGATTCTCTCAAGCCAATGAAAGTATCAAAAAGAGAACAAAGGGATTATACCGTCTTTTTCAAGCAGCTTCCCAATCTTGTCCTTGTATGGTTGTCAATTCCTTAACTCCTCAGTGAGATTACATTTACATATAAAGAAAGAATGTACAATTGGAGTTTAGAGAGAAAGGATTACATTGAGAATGTAGAGAGAAATGCACGGCATACAGGCCGTATTCAACATACCAAAATATAAATAATACATCACAGAACAGAACCAAGCATCACAGAATTAAGGCCACAATCATGCACCGTGCATTACAGAACATAATAATCAAAGAATATGTTGTTATGATTTTATTTAGTTTATTCAAAAAGGATTGATTTTTGGGGAATCATTATTGTCCTACGCAAAGCCGTCACGGGGGTCCCACTGCCCGGTCAACGGGCGGGGGTCAAGCGGAAGCCGCCCCTTGCGGGGTCGGAGGGCAGCACCCCGGAGGAAAAAAATTGCCTCATCATCCCTTACCACCACCAAAGCATGAACCCTTCATATTTTAAGAAATCCTAATACCACTACAAATGACGTAGGTGCATGAACTATTCATGCTTTAAGAAACCCTAACGTCACTGCAAATCACATCTTTCAAGGGTTTTTAATAGTTCCAAACCAATGGCTACCTTAGTGTGGCATCTGTGTTAACAACCAACACATAAACGAATCCTTATATTGCAACTGTTGCAAAAATTATATCACATATGAATCTTTCTACCAAAAGTGCGAACATATCACAAATAGTCACATATCTTTCATAACCGAATTATGGTTTCGCAAGTGGCTCCGATACCACTGTTAGGTTTCAATGTTAAACATAGACTGAATACACAATGAAAAAATTACAAAATATTGAAACATGGCCATGGATCCATGCGAAAACCATAAAACATGTTTACCTTAAGGATGGATCTGCTGTCTCCAAGATATGTCGATTACATCACTACAATGTTGCGGTGCCTCTACGATATCCACACGAACGAATCAAAACCAAGCTTTCCTCACGCCGCGGTGCTATCTGCGGGATGAGGCTGTTCCTCATGATCTCTCTCTCACAATTTTTGTGACGGCTAGAGTTTCCTCATATGTAACTTTTTCACAGTATGTATCATATATATAGCTACAGTAAATCAACCCTAAGAGAGTAACAAGCTTGTTGGGCTTATAATCCGACCTGGGTCAGATTCATGTGTGGGCATCTAAACTTTAGTTAGTCCATTTAATCTAATTAAATGTCCAACTAATGTCAGGAGTCCAACTCTTAATTGGATTTCCGATTAAATTTATCTTATGAATTTAAATTTCAATTTCGATCCATTCTAAGTGTGTGACCCTGTAGGTTCCCATTACGTTGAAAATGATACTAAAATCATATTTTAGAATTACAAACGGTGAGCAGTATCTAGCAATACATTACTGCTACTCAAGTAGTGAGAATGTCAGTGACTTGACATAATCTATCTGTGACCATTGTTACCATGTAGTCTAGTTCCTTTGTCCAAATATCTTAATTGACCACAAGGCATAGAGCATGTCACCCTTGTATAGTTCAATCTTTGGTTTCTTGATCTCCGAGTAGACTTACTAAAACAAATGAATTCAATATCTCATATTGACTCATTTGAGCATGGTCATACATTTTGTAATCTTACTCAATCAAGGGGCCCATAGATATCACTAATGTTATGTAAGAGGGACAAATCCTATCTAAGTCACTCACATTCCTCTGCATGATTTGTAGTATATCCAATAGTCGACTTTATAATTACCTTATTACAGGCAACCTTTGACGACATTAAAACATATAACTTCTCATGTAGGAAACCGTAGTGACTTCAAGTCAAAGGACTACATACACCATGGTCACTGTGAGAACCTCTTATAACATTCACGTAACGGTCCATGCAGCGTTCCCAGGGTGGATCAGGCCAGTGTATTATTACTCTAATATGTACCCATGTGAAGACTTGATATCTCATATCCATGACCCGTGAGATATGGTCATCATTCTATGCACATACTCGTCTCTATGCATTATTATTGTTCTAATTCACAAAAATACTTGACTAAGGACATTTAAGAACAGTGTTCTGATTATAACCTATAGGATCTCACAATCAAGTCATGCACTTGATATCCCATGGTATTGAACCTACTATTCTAAGGAATTTATTATGCTCATTTAATCACAATAAACAACACAATAAATGAAATGCCTTATTTACTAAATAAATGTCATAATGTGATGTAAACTAGTAATGTCAATACAAAACTGGCCACTAGCGTATACACCAACAATCAGAGCTTCGGGTTCAAGGGTTTGTTCAAGTTCATTGGAGAAGATGGCAGATCAGATCACGAAGATCAAGCGGTTCAAAAGCAAGATCAACTTTGATCTCTTGAAGGTGTACATGCATGAAGCATCTGTTCAACAGCACTTGTATCTAGTCCTAGAAGGAGATAAAGGGAGACCAATCGGCCCAAAGCAGAAGAATTGGGTAGAGATTTATTAAGAAGCATTGGGTTTAATTCGTATGTATTTGATGAGCAAAGTCAGGTGTAGGAGAAGCACGGCGATTCTTTGGGCAAGATTCAGAACTGACTACTCAGGTCGTCATCCCAGGGTCGGATGCATCAGAAAGGAAAGTTGTGGAATTTCTCAATGAAGAAAAGTACCACACTTCTAGATCATGTAGGGGAGTTAAATATGAAGTTATCTAACCTAAGGATGTTTAATGCAGATGATCAAAGGGTTTCCAACTCGATATATTCACCACCAAATCTATCCAGGTATGATATACCAAGGAGAAATCTACCAAGGTATGACCTACCGGGCTAGATGAGAAATCTACCAAGGAGAAGTTTTTCATAGCAGGTATGATCAAAGGGTTGAAGGAGGATGCACATAGGAAGGAGAGTCAGAAATCAGCATCAACTTCTGAGTGTTGCTTGGAGGTGGATTGTACTTTGATTGGAAAGGAAAGTGTATGTGGGGGTAAGGTTCGTGGCCACCAGTACAAAAGGATTGAATATTACATGAAAGACTGTTGCAAGTGGTTGAGTCAGATGGGCGTCAAATCCAGTGCCACTGAATCAGGTAATGGCTTAAACAGTACTTTTGTTTCTAGTCCTTTAGATGTGATTTTCGGTAGTTCTTCTCAAATTTTCTCTGAGAGGGAAATGGTTTCTACTTACAAGTTTGCTTCATGTCGTTGTGTAAAAACGAAGGTTGATAAAATTTGTGAAGTAATGGTTTCTACTTATAAGTTTGTCTCATGTCGTTGTGTGAGAACGAAGATTGATAAGACTTGTGAAGTAAGGGGTAAGAAAAAAAATGAGTCGAAGATGACAGTCGGAAGGGGACACACACTAGAGGAGGGCATGCATATTCCTTTGATGAAGCATAGCCTTATATCCATGAGAACTCTTGAAGCTATAGACTGCAGGTACACAGATCCAGGTGGAGTTCATTCAGTTTGAGAAAGTTACCGCAAGGTGATGAAGGGTGAGAGAGATTGAGCAGGGTCAGCATAACCTCTACCAGCTTTAGAGGAACAGAAAACCTTGGCCAAGTGGTTTGAAGCCCATTGTTCCTAAAACATTATCTAGTTTTCCGTCACTAGAATCATCCGAGCGAGACTGCGACGTTCGAATATCGTCGGAAGGTGGAGAGAGCCTTCGGGTAGGTGGAATTTGTGTGGAGGGTGGCACCTCCATGATTACATCTACTGGGGTGTGCCCTTGAAGGGGGCATACAGCTGGAGAAAAACAAATGGAGATAGATTCAACTAGTAGAGGAAGCCATCGAAACGAGTTATTTGCAAGAAGAGAAGAAAAAGAGCCTAGAAGGTTTTAAATCACACATATGTGGATTCATGAGTATGCAATCCAAGGTGGAGATTGTTGAGTTTATTTTTTGATTAAAGAGATGGAAAGAGAATTGCCATCCAATATGATATATAACTGAAGCAATTACAACCAAAATACATAGTCTCGACCAACACCACAAACTACAAAGTCACATAATACACAGATTGTTGAGTTTATGTCTTGCATACTATGTTGGATAAGAAGACGATGAGACGATGGAGGAATCGAGATGATCGGAGATGGAGTGGAAGCAAGGGAAAACAGTCAACAGCAATAGCAACAGGTGGAGTTGCGGTCGACCGCACTTGGGGTCGGTTGACCGCCCTACTGTACAGGAGTTCCCGAGAGGGGGACGGTCGACCAACCTTGGGGTGCAATCCACCGAACGTGGTGCTGATGGATTATTTGGGCCAGGTCTTGGTGATTCGTGAGAAGCCCAACTTGCTCTTCAAGTAAGATCATACGGCTTTTATCGTAGGATTATCTCTTCAAGAATATCCAATGGCTATTGTATTAAGATATCAAACTAGGATTTCTCTAGATCTCTATATATTGTTGTTAATGGCCTCCATTGAGAGCCAAAAGAGAGTGTACTTCATTGAATACAGAGTTTGAGAGTTTCTCTAATTGTAAACAACTAGTACTTGTTAGTGAGGCTTGAAAGAGGGTCGTTGTACAAATTATAATATTCTTATATTTTCTCTAGTTGAATAACATCTCGGGTTCTTCTTCCCTGGATTAAGGCGAAAGCCTTAACTGGGACAAACTTGTGTGTGCTTGGTAATTTGTGTTGATTGCATCGAATAACTCAACAAGATCCTCAAATTCCGAACACATATTTAGTGCTATTCTAATCCTACAGTACAATACTTATTTGAGCATATACAATCAACATGGCTTTCTCTTTCTTATACGCATTTAGCTTTGGAATTGTCAACATTATTATATGTGTTAGGTTTTGTGAGAAATTAACAATTGGAAATTAGGATTTATCTCTAGATCTAAGTTGCTTGAGATATTCACCCTAGGTATCAAGATTGGAATACCTAGACTGCTATCACAAGCCAGTATTTATTTCTAAATACTAGTTTGGGTATCGGGTTATAAGCCCACAAACCCGCATTCCAATATCCATTCAATTGTACGTTCAATACACGTGTTACTCATATGCACATGCATTATTTACATAGAGAGAATATACCAATATATCCAACAATCTCCTCCTATATTCTTAATATATAAAGTACAGAATTATCTCATCAGTTCAGTATAAAACTGACTAGCTGATAGCAGTCCATAAAAGAAAAGCATCATAAAGGTATGGTTTCATGAGAACCAATAGAATTATAAAACTAAATAGTTCAATCAAGACTAAACCAATATAATTAAATAGTTCCAAATCATATCCAATTCAGAATAGTTCACATAGACTAAACTAACTGGAATAATTTGTCATAGTTTCAAAATTAAACAAAGCAAATAAACTTCAAGAATAAAATATGAGTTTTAAGCTCATGAACACAAGAGTCTTAAACTCAACAGAAGTTTTACCAGACAAGTGACTAATTTATTATCGAAAGAAATAAACTGAAATTTCATCCTTGCACACTGCTTTATGTTTACTCCTCCATTTTGAGCAAATCATTATTTTTGAAATCTATGTTGACAGATTCAACTCCTCCATCTTTGCTAGCTTATAGAAAACAAGAATATCAAGAGACACATCTCTAAGAATTCTAACGAATTTTACAAAGTATCTAGTTCCACAAAAGAACTTAGTACAATTCATAATTAGCTTAGCAAAAATATAACGCAAGCATCACAACCAAGTATCTTTAATAAGTAAAGTACATGAACTTTATAGTTTCTACACAAGAACCATACTATGTTTCATATTGAAATGAAAAGACTGCCGTTTCAATCATGGTTTAACATTGAATCATCAAAATTGGAATGAAACATATATCCATAAAAGACATATCATCAAAATTGGAATGATATTTAGGACAATTTAATCATCGGAAACACATCGACATGTTTTCATGTTTCGTATTGGAATAATATGATTATTCTAAGTAAATTTCCTAGATATATAATACCATCAAAATTGGAATGACATTATATATTTGTGGAATTTATGTGGAATCATCAAAATTATTTAAAACATGTCAACTGCCTAAAATTGATGCTTAAGTTTGAACTTCTCTATGGCTCCAATTGGATTCTAAATTTCAAAACAACTTGGATGTTAAAGCTTTTTACTCAATAGCTTTTAACTCCATTTCCCCAACAGTTTTGATAATTAGATCACTTTCAAGTCTCTTAGCAAGAGCATTAGCCATACTTGTCGTAATTACACTTTATCTATGAGAAAGTTCAACTAGGCTTCTTTCAGCCATAATATACCCCTCTTACTATTATAGAGTGAGTTATAAGCTACAGTGCATTATAGTTTGATAGTCGCATAACAGAATTAAAGATTTACTTAAACTTCTTAATGGATAACTAGCAACAATTTCTTCAATCCACTCAGCATTTCCCCTGCAGAGGATTACACATAGAGGTCAGATTTAATGGATGATAGCACAATGCCTATTTGCTTTTTATTTCCATAACATTTTTGTTTCTCCTAGTGTAAACACATATCTACTAGTTATCGACTTTCACTAAATTCTGAGCATCATAATGCATCAGATCAGTCATTCATTCGAAGAATGACTAGAGCAGCACAAAGCAAACTCTTGAATACCACTCAGGTATCTCATTAGCCTCTTAAGGGCACTCAAATGTGTATGGGATTATTAGTGAATCTGCAGATCATACCTACCTCAAATGCTATGTCTATTCTAGTGCAGATCTTTGTATACATGAGACTGTCAATTCCTTTAGAATGATCTACATGTCTCATAGTTGCACCATCATTAGGTGTCAACCTTTTATCATAATCATAAGGTGTTTCAAAACACACTTTCAATCACTATATTCCCACTTTTGAAACACATTTTGATTTGATGAGATTGACTAAGAGTTATCCCTTGCCAACTGAAACTCACCCTTATACCTATGGTGTCCATAGTACCTAGGTTTTTATGTTGAATTCTTTGGATAGCATAATTTTAACTTCATTTGTAATAGAAAGGTCACTTCCAAGAACATGCATGTCAACAGAACAAGTAAATAATAGCCACTATATTTGACACACCACAAATTTGAAGGCACTGATCTGAATTACTTGATTCATAAACTAGGCACTTTCAAAAATTTGTCAAATTATTTATTCGTTGGCTATACATGTTTTAAGAACAAACAATGATTTTACTAAATTGTAAATCTTGTTCACTAAACATATTAGTTCAAAACTTTCCAGTACAAAACTGTTCAATACAAAGCCTTTTAAATATCATTTATGAATAACAAAATTTCCAATAGATGTAAGGGTAAAAAGAATACTTATCGTAGCAATATGACAAACATGTGAGTAGACATCAAATAAATCTACCCCATTTTTCTCAGTCAATCTGTTAGCTACTAAAAAGCATTAAAATTTCTACTAAACAATCAAAATTAAGTTTCTATAAAATCCCACTTACTAACTATAGTTTTAGCCCCTTTCGGCAGATCAACTAAATTAAAGTATTATTGTATGACACAAAATTATCTCATTGTCTACTAAAGACTCTTTTAAGCTCATTTGTCATTCAGGTTTTCAAGTGTCAATAAGGCTAGTTCTTGATTCCAACTGTGAATCATTGAACGTGTCTGTAGGACTAGATTATTTCATACATTTATCTTTGATGAACATATCCTCAAAAAACTTTTCAAGTCTAGATTCTTCTAACACAAATTAGATAGATCCAACATCTATCCACAGAGCTACATTCTGCACTTTCTAAACACACAAATATTTGTTGTAGGTCCTACTTTAGGCCTTCTAGGATCATGTACTCTAACAAATGTATCACAACACAAATTTTCACTTTAATAAAATTATTTGTATTTTCATGCCATGATCTACAAGGTGTATTCAATTTAGAGTGTAGTAACACATTAGAGACATGATTAATAATACAACATCACTCATAATTACACAAGACAAACAACAGTCAATAATATAGAATTCAACATTTCACTAAGTATTTGATTCCAACTTTTATCAATATCGTTTAACTGTTGTAAGTAGAGTGCAGTAGAGATTATGCCAAATGCAAACTTCTCTTAAAATGTTAAAACATATTCACCACCTCTATCAAATCTGAACCCTTGATTTTTAGCATTTAACTATAATTTTTAATTCATTAATAATAAGTGCTTCATTCTTCATATATATGACAGACATATATTAATCATCTACAAAAGTGATTAAATACTTCTGACCAACAATCGTCTCAACTAGTCACAAAGCTACTGAGATCACAAATATCAGAATGTATTGACTCAAGAAGTTATGTGCTCCTAGAGACAATACTAAATGATTTTCTAGTGATCATAATCTGAGCACAACTTTCATATTTGTCATATTTAATGGAGTGTCATTTAGTAGAGTTATGAGTTTTAACAAGAACAAACAATTTAATATATAGTTTATAGTGATTCTAAATTTTAAAACAACTTGGATGTTAAAGCTTTGACTCAATAGCTTTTAACTCCATTTCCCCACAGTTTTGATAATTAGATCACATTTCCTCACAAACAATTGAATATATAGTTCTCAAATCTTAGCCAATTATGCTATGTTCAAGAACACAATTAGAATTATTATTATTAATTGTCTCATTTGTTAAACTCAACTTATACATACGATTGACAATATATGCACTTTATAAGAGTTAATACAAAATTACTCTATCACATTTTACAAAAATTATTTACTTTCTCTAATGGTTCTAACAATGTCCACTTGCTCAAACATATTGAGCGAAGAGTTCTTTCCTTTATTCGTTCTTCATCATCTTCATAACGCTAAATGAGATAATGACTAACATATTATAATTCAACTTTGCACACACAGTACAATGAACGAGAAAGAACAAAACGTAACTAGTAAAGTCATATTCTATATTAAGAGATGATCTCTCCTAAGTTATAGACGTTTGTTATACATCTTATACAATTTTTTATTTTATTTTTAAATTTTTAGAGAAGCAAATATGTAATCTCACACAAACTACAAACAATGGATTTGTCAAAACATCTATACACATAGTATGATAAAACACTTAACAACCCTAAACATGCTAGTTTTCCAAAGCGAGAATAACTATGATCTAAAACTCTCAATCATATGATCAAACGCACAAAACGTTAACACATTCATCACATGAAAAATACTAAGAAAATTAGAGTAGATCATACTGACACTTCAAGTTAGAAGTGTTTTCTAAATTCGATGGAGAAGCCTGCGTAGTACAGACTTATTCAACCGTGATGCATATCCATCGTCTCCAACACACAATTTGTAGGTAACTTTGAAGTTCCTACATTCATCAAATTGTTAAAGATTAGCCAATTAAACGAATTATTGACACTGTTTAATTCTAGCAACAATTTAATTTGGAGATCCAAACTTTATAGTCAAAACATATAGTTTAACTTATCAAAATAGATATTTTGTTTTAGCACATAGCCAAAACAACTATTCAACTTGTACTTAATTAAAATTCAACTTGTACTTAATTAAACAAATGATTAATACAGTCTTGAACTTAACCACTTAGCATCACAGTAATTCTATAATTCAAAACATAAATTGTAAACGAATGTTTTCGAACTTCTAGCACATAGCAAAATATTTAACAAAAATTTAATATGAGGAAAGTAAAGAACTTATCTTTCACCGTCTCTTCCCCTTCAATTGATTAGAGTCAAGTCTGTTTAGGAACAAATCCGATCTATTCCATATTGCACCCAAAACACCATGCACCAATAGATAGACTCAATCTGAGGTCGGGATCTGGTTAATCCCAAGAGCACCAAAGATCCCCTCTTCAATCCTAAACACAAAACTCCCAAACACATAAGAGCAGGTCCTTAACCATATGACTATTTTCTTGGTCATTTCTGAGTCAAAAGAACACACACAAGTTCCCTTCCTTGACCCCGAACACCAAACACCATGATGAACCAATCAACAAATCAAATCAAAACAGATCTGATCTCTCCTTCTTCCCTTCACTGTCTTCTTCAAACTAGGGTTCCACACACACAAACCCAATCTGCCAAGATGAAGAAGAGAGAAGATGATCGGAGTCGGTGCCTGAGGGGGAGGCTACCGTCGACTACAATCGGAGAAGAGAGGGGGCGAGAGCGGCCCCGGCGAGTCGAGTCCCATTGGGTTCGCGCAACCTCCGGTGGCTCGCTTCCAGCGTTGGTGGGGCGTCGGCGGCTCCCATCGACGTCAGGGGCGGCGACATCGCCCAGCGACAGCGGCTGAGGCTCCTCCGTCGGCCGTGATCGCCACCGAATCCAGCCGATCTGGATTTCGACCACACCGACGACACCGGTGATCTGGGTCCCCTTCGATCCGCGACGACAGAGATGGCGCCGACAATAGTAACGGTGGCGGCTCTAGTCGACGACGGTGGCAGCTTCGTGTGGTGGCGTTCGGCGTCGAGCGGCGGCGAACGGCGGGGTGGTGCGACGGGTGGTGAGATTCCGAATAACCCTCTTGATTAATCTCACAAATTGATT
Source organism: Hemerocallis citrina (assembly GCA_017893485.1). Lineage (NCBI taxonomy): Eukaryota > Viridiplantae > Streptophyta > Magnoliopsida > Asparagales > Asphodelaceae > Hemerocallis > Hemerocallis citrina. Next base: position 580,208 of record JACEHZ010000239.1, on the reverse strand, counting down.
AATACAATATCTCAAGATTGTTAGGTTTTGTGAGAAATTAACAATTGGGAATTAGGGTTTATCTCTAGATCTAAGTTGCTTGAGATATTCACCCTAGGTATCAAGATTGGAATACTTAGACTGCTATCACAAGCCAGTATTTATTTCTAAATACTAGTTTGGGTATCGGGTTATAAGCCCACAAACCCGCGTTCCAATATCCATTCAATTGTACGTACAATACACGTGTTACTCATATGCACATGCATTATTTATATAGAGAGAATATACCAATATATCCAACAATATGTTCATAATGAATAGAGATATTAAAAAAAATCTGCTATATATTAAGAACTTTTAAAACACCTTCAATGTATGTTCAAAGCTAGAAGATTCATAATCGAAGATGTTCCAATATATAATCAATTGAATATCAAAAACAAATTGAACAAATAGATAAATAACGTTCATGCTGACCACAGATTAATTGCTAGTAGACAATAATTACAATGAACACCACAAAACACAGAAGTGCATGGCTACAGGGATGTACGGTTATTTAGTGGGCGGATTTTTGAGGGATTTTGTTGTAGGTCGAGAATGGGGATGCCCAGACTCTTGCTCATTGTATTAGTATTTCGATGTTGGATGTGATTGTGGTGATTGGGATGTTTGTATGTGTAAATACTTTGTTTCGTTAACACATCATTAATGAGACACGTGACAATAGTCACTTTTTTATCAGGGAAAAAAAAACTTTAGAAAACAAAATAAGGATAAAGATCAAGTTTTAAAGATAAGAGATCTAATTAATAGTAGATATCAGCTAGTCATGTTTATGTAAATAAATTGTATACATACTATTAGATATAGGATAAGACTAAAAGACCCAGCCAAGGCCTTAGCCGGACGCTTGTTCCAGCTCATAGGATATACACTGGATTCATGTCCAAGTTTAAGAAAGCGAGTTAAGGGGCAGCTTTACTTCATATAAACAATTTAACATGAGAAGAATACAAGAGATATGACAAATATTCAAAGCCAAGCTAGAAGAAGCCACACACAAAAGGCCAAATGGCACCTTTTTAACTCGAGGAACTATTATGTTCGACCCTTTCAATTAAGTAGATTTTCTTACACATACACCGTTAGTCAGTTCTATCTTGAGTCTCAACTATTGGTAAAGCATCGATACTCCTCCCTTCAGCTAAATTGAAACCTGATTTTGCAGCTCTTTCCGAAAGGAGTGAGGTGAAACCGACAAACATCTATTTGATAAGCTTCACTTTCAAGTCAAGATCCTTAATTGATCAAATGCGAGAACTTGAAACAGAGGAAACGCCATATAAACGAATGATCAAGGAGGTTAATGGACAGATAAATGAGATCACACTTATTTTGGGTTTGTCTTGCGTCTGACACTGGGAGGTGATCCGTTCGGGACATATACGACCCTGAATGTGATTTCGTCACAATGAATGGAATGGTAATGGTGTAGGACTAGGAGGGAAGTATGGTAGTATCTAAAGGACACGGTAGTAGTTGCAGAGTTGAGAAGTACTGTCTTAACAAAAAAAAATTCCCCGTTCACTACATTGCTTAGATAATTAAAAATGTGATATAATCTTATTGTGGATATAATCTTATTGCTCCTATCTATTTCAAGCACATATGTCTCTCTAACTATGAGTAACGCTAATATGTTCATTGTTCCATTTACATGGAACAAGATCTTTGTTAAAGTTCACGGCCCGTCTTTTATTTAGATTGGTGTATGCTGTCCATTTGTTTATGTATTAAATATTACAATATGGTCACTAATTAAGGTTTTGTGTCTCATGCTTTGGCATGAAGATTCTTGATGCATTTTATATACTACTAATTATGCACATGAAATCATGTTATTTATTGATCCATGACAGTGTTAACATTTGGAGCTGAGGAAGAATATGAAGAATCTTTATGCAGCCAGTTAGGGTAGATGTTGCACTAGAGTTTTTAAATCATAAAATAATTTTTGCAACATTTCTCTTTTAGTCTTTTTAACTAAAAATAGAGGAAAAGAAAACCCAACTCTCTCATAGATTTACAAACACTGCATCTTATCCCCGTTTCAAAACCTCCAATTGCTTTGTTCCCGTTTCAAAACCTCCAATTGCTTTGTTTTATAAGCATCTGTAGAATTATCTAAAAAATTATCATAAATGAAACTATATGGAAACATATTCAAGATTCAAAATTAATCATCAAACCACGAAAAATTTACCGTACTGCCCCCTTTTTTGAAAATATTTAGCGCCTTGCTCTACTTCCCAAAACAATTAATGATATGCTTTTATTTAGGACACGTCAGCAACAAACGTTATTGGGAAAAACGGCATAGGTTATTTCGATGCCGTTCTTCCCAATAACAGCATCTGTTTTGAAAAAAAAGTTTCATGCCGTTATTTGGAATAACGGCATCTGTTATTTTTGTCTAAAGCTCGAACAGTCTCAATTGTGAGCTGAGAGAGAATTGCAAAATGAAAACAACTAATGCCGTTCTCTCAGAAAACGGCATCGATTATACTAATGCCGTTATTTTGAATAACGGCATCAGTTATATTCGTTTTGCACAGTTTCCTATAATCAAAAACCCCCTTCTCCTTTCTTTTCCCTTACAATATCTTCTCTCCTTCTCTCCGACTCCCAAAACCCTAAACCAAAAAAAAAAAAAAAACTCCCAAAATCCGAAGTGTTTGAATGATTTGTAAGTTGCCAATCATAAATTAGACTTAGACTCTATTCTTCAATCTCTCATTGAGAATTCCAAATCAGTCGGAATCGAAATTTGTGGTAAGTTTCGAAAATCCCTATTTTTTTTTACAATATTGATTTTGATCTATGAGAGATGTATGCATTGGTAGTATAGTACAAGTGATGTAGATTTGTGTTATTTCAGTAGTAATTTTGGAAAAGTAGTTATGGTTTGTTGGTGATCTAGGGTATGTGAAATTTGGATTGTTGAAAAAGATGCAATTGTTCAAGTTGTTAGGAAAACAAAGAATATAGGGAGATACTTTGTGGGGGTGTTTTCGTTGTCATTATGATGATTGCAAGTAGTTAAAATGTGTTGAAGATCTATGTATACATAATGGTGAAGTAAAGTTGAAGGCAATGCGTGAGGATAAAATCCATTTTTTCAAAATGTGATGAATGATTTGATGAATAAGGAGTTAACCATGGATAGAGTGTCGAGAAGCTGAAATACATTGAACTATGGATAGAGTTTGTTATTGGTGACAGGCAATACTTGGATTTGAGGAATAAGAAGTTTGTGATGAATTATACTTTGTTTATTTTCCAAATTCTCTTTTGAAAATTGTTGTTGATTAGTGTTTGTTATTGTTGACAGGCAAATGGATCCTACACAACCATCTTATTCCCATGATGTGGATGCTTCATCTAGTTATTCGTATCGACCACGGGGACATCCGGGTCCAATAGATCCTATCGTTCTATATCTGCAAGAAGATCACAGATCACAGGTGGTTTGGAAAGGAGATGTAGAGAAAATGAGTTTTCGAATGCACACCATCATGGCGGCGCACCCCCGTACTCAAAATTACTTGTTAAGCAGCGGATTTTACGGAATGTCGAAGCTGGCAAAAATCAAATGTGACCACGCCCTACTTACCGCTCTTGTGGAGCGATGGAGGCCGGAGACCCACACGTTTCACTTACCAGTTGGGGAGATGACGGTAACCCTACAAGATGTAGCCGTCATTACGGGTCTTCCAATCGATGGGGTCGCCATCACGAAGAACTTGATGTTCAATAAAGTTACGTTGGTATGAGATTACCTTGGGCAGGAGGTGCCTGAAGATGATAAGGGAGTGTTCGTTGGGGAATCAATTAGACGTTCTTGGCTTGATGGGGAGTTCACTAATCCAATGCCAGACGTACCGACGGACATCCAACTCCAGAATTATACCCGTGCTTATCTGTTGTTGATGATTGGAGGGATTCTATTCCCTAATTCTTCAGGTGATGTAGTGCATCTTATGTACCTTCCACTGATTGTTGACCTACAAACAGCCGGCCGATATAGTTAGGAAAGTGCGTCTCTGGCCTCCCTCTACCATGCTCTCTGTAACTGTTCGATGGGGTCGATCTAAATGACCGGGCCGATGTCTATATTGCAAATATGGTGTTGGGAACAAATACACCTCGGCCGACCCCCGATAACGATACTTTCAGAAAGTTGGAGAGTACAACAGGAAAATCCCGTGCTGAGAGCTCCTCTTGGTGCCTACTGGACGGGTAAGCTCACATGGAGGGATAACCCATGTGGTGTCCTCACCTATTATAGTGTTCTCACCTATTATAGGGACGAACTCGATCAGTTGAGGGAAGAGTACGTCCACTGGACCCCATACACAGAGGATAGGCTACAACGTCTATCCCCAATCTGCACTGCCAATAATCAGTTGTGGGTGACATTAGCTCTACTTGTAAACTTCTCGATTGTGGAGTTTTATTACCCGGCCGCGTTCTCCGCCAATTTAATGCACAGCAGCCCGTCCGCGTAAACTCAATGTACGACCGTAGACTTCACAACATCACGGGTCAAGGTCGTTTACCAAATATGGATTAGGCCGATCACCACCATGCTCATGTAGCATGTTGGAATGAGCGGAAGTACGAGTTGGTCGTAGAGGGTATTGTGCCGTACGACGGATCAATGCAAACCGCATATATGGCATGGTACCGTCGCATCACAAGGTTGTATGTAGCTCCCAAAACGGATCTCCCCGCGGGTATCCAACAACCGATACCCGCACACCAAGTGGAACCACCACCCACACATTCCTTATCGCAACCCATGTATCAACCGAAAGCTTCCTCATACCATTTAATGGTAAAGTAATTTTATTGTCAATTAAATTTATTCACTTGGTTTTGCTTATGATTGTTTAATGGTAAAGTTTGGTTTACTACTAATAATTTATATTCCTAATATAGATCGACAACACATGGGACATTGCGAGGAAATGTGCGAGTATCTTGAATAGCAACGCTAATAAGGCATGCAAGGAATTGGCACGAGACCTCCTATGCACTTGTCATACTTCTCTTGAAGAGGTTGGAGATGGTTCACGCTTCAATGACCTTATGCGGTCGACCGAAGTACCAACTCAACAGGTCCGACCTAGCGTTAGCCGAGCTCCACCTCCACCACAACAAGCAGTGGAAGCAGGAGACCCCCCCGCACCCCAAACTCAACCACAAACTCCTTCACATCATCCAATAAGGGGTAAGACAGTTCGCTTCCCTCCTACAAAAAGTGAATTGGCAAATCCCGAGATTGAAGTAGGTGGAGGTGATGAATAAGAAGGAGTTGGTCCAAGTGCACCTGCAACTCAAGAGACCCGGGAACGTAGGAGGAAAGTCCCGGTTCGAAAGAGGAGACCACCCCAACAGTATACACCTAGTTAAATTTTACAATTAGTGAATTTTATGTTTAGCTTATCAAGCTTTTGATGAGGTGTTTATGTAATACTAGACTTTCATGTTTTTGAGTAATTCTAGACTTTATGTTGATGTTTATGTAATTAATGAAGTATTTATTGTGTTGCAAATTTATCACATTGACCCAACTTGATTAACATGTTTTTAATGTGGTGAATTGAATTTTTGTTATTTAATGTGCAATTATATTATATGGAAAATATTCGTTGATGAGTTGATGAGTTCATGAGATTGAAAATTTTATGAGGAGTTGATGTGGTTTGTGCAATTACCCAAGTCTATGCATGTTTTGTTTTTTAATGTGGTGAGGAGTTGATGTGGTCTGTGCATGTTTTGCTGTGAAAAACACGATCAAAAGATGTCGTTATTGCAAATAACGGCATCTTAATCCTGTAACGTTATTGCAAATAACGGTATCAGCTAAGAGGAAAAATTAGAAAAGTTGAAGATGGCGGCCAATGTTTCTGTCTTCACAGTCATTATCCAAGATAACGGTATCCTTAACTGATGTCGTTATCTTGAACAACGGCATCTTCATAGAATCCCCTTGACTCCAAGATAACGGCATCTCCTAAGATCTTCATACGTATGCCGTTCTCCAAGATAACGGCAACTTCTAATCATGCCTTTTCCCAAGATAACGACATCTATTAACTATGCCGTTTTCCAAGATGACGACATCTGTTATGTGTCAAAAATTAGAATTGTGAGAATTCTGCCATTCTTTCTGTCTTCACAGTCGTTCTTGCGAATAACGGCATATTCTTACTATGCCGTTATTCGCAAGAACGGCATCTATTGTTAAACAGTAGTGCATGTTTTGTGCATGTTAGGTGATGATATATTACTAAAAACAAATCGAATGCCATATCCAACAAACATTCTTACCACAAATCTCATTCCAAACAATTTAACCTTAAATAACACAACATAAAAATTCAAGTTAATAAATTCATACAAACTTAACGAAAGATTAGACATTACTAAAATACAATACAATAACAAGAAAAAAGTTCAAGTGCGGGTAGATTGTGAAGTCCCCACACTTTGTACATTCATATAACTCCGTCTATTGTGTCCACTCACTCCACATTTCGAACATACTTTTCCACTACTCCCACCTTCACGAGCATCCTTGTCATTGCGGATGCGAGTACTCCTCGGCCTCCCCTTCACCCGACGAAGACTTGAATCAGCTATGAGCACCGGTGCGCTTTGGGTAGGCCAATAAAATTCGTCTGGTATAGGATTGAAAGTTGGTGCCCATGTTTTTGCTAACGAATCCGTAAAGTAGAAGACATCAATGTATGGTTGATAATCAAGCGCACGTGAAGCACATGCCACTAACACATGAGAGCATGAATGTGAAATAGTTGAAATTTGCCACACGTACAAGTTCGGCCTTCGAGGTCCACCGTGTGCCAATGTCCACCTTTTTGATATCCACCGTCCATTCTAATGTCCGTTTTCACCCCAAAAACACCATCTCGGTTATTAAACATTATTGCCTCTTGTAAATTGGATTTTTCACGGCGGACATCAATAAGGTCCTGAATCCGGGGTGCCCGTAATTTACCTTCACTGATAAGTGTCTGCGCGGCTTCATGGCGATCGGTGAAATACATGTTTAAACGGAAAAATATCTGTTCTACAATTGCGGTGACAGGTAAGCTACGAACACCTTTTAGAACCGAGTTGAACACTTTAGACAGATTTGTTGTCATTATACCATATCTATGCCCACCATCGGTAGTAAGTGCCCACTTCTCGACCGCTTTTTTCTTCAACTAGTTGTGCCATCTTTTCCTCGCTTCAAGTTGTGCCATCTTTTCCTCGTACTTTTTCCACTGATTTTGACACGCAATTACCTTCAATTTATTTATCAAAAATTTGCAACCAAATTTTTTATGGAAATTGCTAGCAAAATGCCGCATACAGTACCGATGATATGCAAATGGTTCCCTCCATGTACCGAACTCATTTTCCATTGCTGATAAAATACCGGCATGTCGATCAGAAATGACACACAGACCTTCACGATCTGTGACAAAGTACCGAATACAGCTCATGAACCATGTCCACGTCTCTATGCTTTCATCGTCAACTAGCGCAAACGCAAACGGAAACAACCTCCTGTTTGCGTCTGGTGAAACCGCAGTCAACAAACAGCCTTTATATTTCCCATACAAGTGAGTGCCGTCTACACTTATAACTGGTCTACATGACTTAAATCCTTCGACGGAAGGACCGAATGCCCAAAAAACACCCTTAAATGTTTCTATGCCCGGACCGATCGCAATCTTCGCCCAATGTACAGCCGTGCCTGGATTTGAAGCTTGAATTGTATTGAGTATATATGGTAATTTAGTATACGTTTTTTCAAAAGAACCATATAGTTTCTCAACTGCTTTATGTTTAGCCTTCCAAACTTTCCAATATGATATTGGGTAATGGAACCTACCCTTAACTATTCCAATTATGGCTCTTGGTGTTATTGAGAGTTGTTCCTTCATAACATCCAATATGACCGTCGATACGACCGTCAAGTCAATTTTGCTGTGATCTTGAGTCAATGTAGGATTCACACGTGTGTACACCTTCAAGCTTTTTTACCACGAAATAATTACGGCCTTTGGAAATAATTGCACGCAACCGCCATGGACAACCAACTACATTTTGAAGTGACGAATTTTCTGCAATCTCCTCGGCTGAATGGTTGATGGGCGCGTATTTACATTTCACATGGTATAGACCACGATCTGATTTTACCATCACGAATTCTCTGTGGTTCTTCACGGCGTACATCTTCACTTGATGTTGTAGAGCATCTTTGGTTGGAAATTTTTGACCTATGAAGAGTTCATCCAAGTTGGAAGAACCAACGGAAGACTGTCCATGTTCATGTATGGTGGCACGAGACATCCATTCATTGGATTGAGATCCACGCATCGCTGCACTTGTATCCTGACTTGGCAACACGCGGGCATTGTTAACCGACACATCGACATTGACATCAACAACTGGAGCTTCAACGACAATCTCCTCATCATCATCCTCGAGACCGCGTTCCTCATCTTCTTCCTCTTCGACCAAGTCGTTATTTACAACAGCGTTGTCAAAGTCTTCCATAGCAATACCAGCTAGCAAAATATTTTGTAGCAATAGGGTAGGATGTACCTGCTCGTATTCGGAGTAAACAGGTTCCGTTGGAGCTATGCAAGTATCTTCGTCTGTATTTGAAATTCTAGCATGTGATTCTGCAGATGGTTTCAAAGTCTGTGTGGGCCTTGGACTTTCGATTACAGCTCGTGTAGTATTTGAAAGCCTCGTTTGATCGATATATAACTCAACTATATTCCAACTACAACTTGGATGAAGTGTCCTAAGCAACATAGACCTCAGAGAATTGTCACTGTCTATGGGTACCAACATGAAATACTGCACATCCCCTTTACCAGCAGCATAACGGGCTCTAAGTTTCAGACTCATTTCACTTCTATTCCAATTGGTGACTTCATATATCTTATCTATTAACTCTGCGTACGTAAAGTTGGGGGGAGCCCAAATAATTACTGGTTCAACATCACTATAAGAATATCCAATCTTCGGATCCTTAATTACTTCACCCCCAAAATATAACCAAATAGGGATATCAAATTCCACACCTATGCATAAAAATTCAAACATATTCAAGTCATTCACTACTCACAATAAGCATAATATGGGAATACATATCAAACATACGGTTAAGATGATAATACCTTCAAATTAAACCGTACCACCACTAGCTTCAAAATTCGTTGTGGATGAAGATTACAAATGATAGTGAGAGTAAGGAGGTAGGATGTATGGAATTTTAGAGGATTCGAATGGTTGGAATTTTTTGATTTTGGGATCTAGGGTTTGTGGGTAACAGGAGTGATGAGAGAGAGAGAAGATTACGTATCACAAGGGGTAGGAGAAAGGAGAAGGGGATTTTTTATTATAGGAAACTATGCAAAACGAATATAACTGATGCCGTTATTCAAAATAACGACATCAGTATAATCGATGCCGTTCTCAGAGAACGGCATTAGTTGTTTTCATTTTGCAATTCTCTCTCAGCTCACAATTGAGACTGTTCGATCTTTAGACAAAAATAACAGATGTCGTTATTCCAAATAACGGCATGAAACTTTTTTTTCAAAACAGATGTCGTTATTGGGCAGAACGACATCGAAATAACCTATGCCCTTTTTCCCAATAACGTTTGTTGCTGACGTGTTCTAAACAAGGGCATATCATTAATTTTTTTGAGAAGTAGGGCAAGAAGCTAAATATTTTCAAAAAAGGGGGCAGTACGGCAAATTTTCCTCAAACCACTAGGCTAACAAAGTACTCCCAATAAATTGCACAATTTCACTATCTTGTCACTTGAAGTCTTGAATAATCCAATAAATAGACAATATAGATTGATAGATCTTAGTAAATTAGTTAATTAGCAGCATGAAAAATATCTCAACTAAGAACCATCCAATCCAACACCTCTCATATAAATTACTACAACTTGCAGAAACCACAAAATTCCCTTTATGTCTCTTTCTCTGCTCTTAACCCAAACTTAAGTCAGAATAATCCGTACCAGAATCCAGATCCATTACAAACCCACATCTGGAGTTAAACCAAACTTCTAATCTAAATCTAAATCAGTTTCTCTTAGCCCAAACTTCAGTCACAAGAATCCAGATCCAATGCCAATCCACACCTATGGTTAAACCCAACTTCTCATCAAAATCTAACTCAAATTCAGATTTCCTTAACCCAAACTTAACTCGGAATATTCTAAACCAGAATCCAGATCTAATACAAACTTATAGCTATAAACCAGAACTATCCAGATCTAATACAAACTTATAGCTATAAACCAGAACTAGGTTACAACGATTCAAATGTTATGGGTATTGACTGTGATAGGTCTTTGAAGCGGCCAAATTTGCCATTTTGGTGATTCCAAGAGAGGGCGAGGAAAAGCAAGAAGCCCCCCCCCCCCCCCCCCCCCCCTCGCGGCGCATTTCATTAAATTTTTCATTTTCATGTATACCCACATGTGGACCATAATATTCATTTTCCGTCAAAAAATAGAACTCATCCCATACAAGATAGAGCTATATAAGTACAGATAAATACATCAATCGTCGGTCTACCAAGAAACCGAAACCTCCCAAAAAAGTTATTACTGAATGTATTATACTTCCGAAAAAAACTGAATTCCAGGTTGACAAAGATCCACCATCACTGATTCACTTAATAAACCGACAAGGCAATAATATCACCATAACAACATTGTTATCTAAAATTCAGTCCTGATCTACATCTCTATTCTCTAATATATAACAAGTTTCGTATCAACTTTCTGGTTTCCCTTATCCACGCCACCTCATACCAAAAGAAAGCAGCCATCTTGCAATACTAATGGTCGAAGATGGAAGTTGGCCGTGCTTAGTATAGCCTTAGCACAATCCATATATATATATATGTTGAAAACAGATTTGGGGAATTAAATATTTTTCTTATTCATTCATATTCTTTTCTGTATACATCTATATATAAGGATTATATTCTTGGAGGAAAAGAAAGGAGATTGAGAGAAGATTGATGGGTGAGCGATATGGGAAATCTGTTTCCTATAGATTAGGAATCAGAATATACACATTAGCACTTACTATATTTCAATACTCCCCCTCCAGTTGGTGCATAGATATTGAACATGCCCAACTTGTCAACAAATTTCAAGAAGAGCCGACTCGAAACTGTTTTGGTCAGGATATCTGCGAGCTGATCTTCTAACTTTACTTTAGATATCTCAATGACTTTCTCATCCAATTTCTCCTTGATGAAGAATCTATCCACCTCTACATGTTTCGTCCTATCATGTTGAACTAGATTAGTGGCAATATCACATGCTGCTTGACTGTCACAATACAGCTTTATAGGTTTATTCGGACCACAGCCTAAGTCCTGCAACAAGAGTTTCAGGCATAAAGCTTCTGCTATACTTAGAGGTACTACGCAATACTCAACAAAGGTGAAATATCCTGTAACTAGATCTGTACTAGAGCGTGCAACAGCATTTTGCTTCTTGCTTCTCTATGTAACTAGATTTTCCCAACAAAGGTGAAATATCCTGAAGTGGAGCGCCTATCAATTATAGATCCTGCCCAATCAGCATCAGTATATGCCTCAACCTTCAAGTGACCATGTTTCGCAAATAGGACCCATTTTTCTAGAGCAGACTTAATATATCTCAGAATTTTCATCATTGTATCCATATGATGTTTCTAAGGTGCATGCATAAACTTACTACACTTAAAGCATATGATAAATTTGGCCGTGTATGCGCAAGATATATCAGTCGTTCAACCAATCTTTGATATCTTTCCTTATCACAAGGCACATGATCAGATTCGTTGCAAAGTTTCAGTCCTTCTTCTAATGGTGTACCAATCGGCTGACAAGCAGATATTTCAGCTTTCTTTAATAAATCAAGAGCATACTTTCTTTGAGACAGAAATATACTCTTTCTCGAGCGAGAAATCTCAATACCAAGAAAATATCTCAAAGAGCCAAGATCCTTTATTTCGAACACTTGTGACAAGTAGTTCTTCAATGTCGTTCTCTCCTCAGGATCTTCCCAGTTACTATCATATCATCCACATATATAATGAGAGCAGTATTCTTACCTTCTTTCCTTCTCAGGAATAGGGTATGATCTGAATTACTCTGACAATATCCGAATGTCGTTATTGATTTTGTAAACCTCCCAAACCAAGCTCTTGACGACTTTTTGAGACCATATAGTGCCTTCATCAACCAGCACACTTTATTACTGTGTTGGATTGGTCTATTTGATTCTGGTGGCAGATCTATATAAACCTCTTCTGTCAATTCCCCATGCAAAAAGGCATTCTGCACATCAAATTGCTCCAACGACACCTCTTCTGTCAATTTCCCATGCAGAAAGGCATTCTGCACATCAAATTGCTCCAACGACCAATCAAGATTTGCAGCAAGTGACAGTAGAACAATGTTTAACTTTGCCACAGGTGTAAATATTTTGTCATAATCAATTCCATAAGTATGAGTGTAACTCCCATTCCCGTAAATACGTATTTTCTGAATATTTTATGTATTTCGATATTTATAAGTTTATTATTTGTTAAAATTGTTTTGGATTTTATATTAAAGTATTTTTCTATCGATAATTATATTTATTTCGAATAATTGTGTAATTTAATATATTTCTACGACTTATTGATCGACTATTTATAATTGAGCTAGAAAAAAATATATTCTAATTATTAGATTATTTTAATAAAGTTGTTAAACCTAGATACTATTTCGTTATATAATTTTATTATTTTTATGACTATGATTATTAATTTTTATTTCTTGATTATTTAATTAAAAATCATTTATCGAATTATTTTGTCTTCGTACTTGATCTAATTTTCATGGTGAATTCTAATTTAATTTCAAGCCAACTTATATTGTTTTCATTTGTATTATTTATCTATTTATTTGGATTTCAATTTTCGTTCATGAAGTTCTTTATTCTTTTGACTGAGCTTTTATTGTTGATCATATTGCTCTCTTATTTATTGTGGGTATTTTTAATTGAACCCTATTGATTTTGATCTATCTCTTAATTGAACCCTAAACCCAATTTCATTTGTTTTTGACCTAAATCCGCTATTATTGGACCCTACTTCGCCAACCCAGTACCCTAATTGTACCCCATAAATACAATCTACTGCAAACCCTAAAAATTGTTCACCATCGAAATCCTAGCCGCTTATTCTCTCTCTTCTCTCTCTCTCCTCCCCTTTGTGTCGTCATCTTCCGGCGCCCCCTTCTCCGGCGACCCCCATTGCCGTTCCGTCGCGCCACCCCCTGACGCATGCCGCCACACCGAAACCCCATTTTCCTCTGACTTCGACGACAACAGCAGCCAAACCCCCAACCAACGCTGCTGTCACTGCTGCCCTTTTTGTCGACGTCGACCACCCCGACGCCGCCCTGCGTTGCCGCCGTGACGCCGCCCCCGCTCGCCGTCAGCCCCGCCGTCAGCCAGACCGAAGCCCACAGTTGCTGCCTTGCCCCCTTCCCTATTGATGTTGCTATCTCTTTTGTGCTGTTGATTGCTTTGATATTGGAGAACGTATATTACACGTGTTATTGTGTGTTCGTGGGTTCGTTGCTTCAGGATTCTCATCCTGTTATTCTTAGTATTCGTTCTCACCGTTTATACAGGCAAGTAACTTGTATTAATTTCATTTGTATATACAAGTACAAAATACCGCTTGTAGTGTAGTTGGGTTCTAGAAACAATTCGTGTGTGAAACCCCTTATTGATATTGTCTCTATTGTGATGATTTGACCATAGTTGCCTCACTACATATATGACATGAATTAACCTAGGGTTGACCACTTTTGATGTATATGTTCATGCTATCTTGAGATATCTGTGTTTGATGTATTATTCGTGCTATACTTGTCGAATACTTGTAAAATACACTATACCATGTTGCTTGGACATCTAGTACAGCATATTCTATGTTATCATTCTATTGTTTTCCTATTGTTATTATCGTTCATCTCATGTCTCTAGATTACATATTGTATTGTTGCATTAATAAAATAATTAATAAGCCAAGATTTAAGGGATTGACTGGAGTAGTTGATGATATAGTAACTGTACACCGTAGTATGGGCCTTGTTTCCCAAAATATTGTGAGTTGGCAAAAGTTATTGTTATCAGTTTATTTTTGGACTACTGACACAGTATCCCCAATTGATCGTATATTGTTTTTATTGAGCCAACCAATGTGCAGCAATGCTGCAAATACCATTATCGTGCCGTATACATGATCTATAGAATCTTCCACTTAAGTCTAAAACGAAATTGATTGCATCGAACATGTGGTACGACACACATGGGACACAGTAGTACGTGCATTAGTTAAGAGTTAAAATAATTAATAGACATAAGGATTGACACATCACCAACACTGCATATTGTTCATCATTGTTCCTATTGATATCGAATATTACATGATACTTGTTCACTCAACACTTACTACATGCTACTTACACTTGTTTATCTTGCCATGCTAGTTGTTATATTTCGTTATCATGCCTAGTCCATGTTATTAGTTTACCCTTTTCCATGTACTTGTATCCTGCACTACAAGCGGCCCGTAACTTGCATTGATGGGCATTTTGTTATCTTTTCCTCTTCTTGCAATTTATTAAATTGCAGATTTTGGAGAACAGTTGCTTGCTGGAGTTGGAGAACAAACAGTCTGAAGACTACTGCTTTCTAATTGTTTATTACTTTAATAAACTTAATATATTGAGACTTATAATTTTTTTGGATTGGATTCATTTTTGTATTGAACTTATGTCCCGAATATTGTTATTTGTTTCCAGACGTTGGATTATTATTGTATTTGGATATTTTATATTGCTTCAATTCAAGTATTATTGTTCATGAGATTATTATTATTGCTTGTGCAATTGTTCTGTATTGATTATATTATTGAGTTGATCGGATAAACAGCTTATGGGTGACGTTAGTCATTCGCTGGGCCAATATCATGTACTCGTATTCCGTATTTTTGGGAAACGGGGCGTGACATTGAGTGTACCATTTGGCTACCAGCCTTGCCTTGTACCACTCTATCGAACCATCTGACTTATATTTCACCGTATAAATCCATCTGCATTCTAATAGCTTCTTTCCTGCTGGCAGCTCGACTATCTCACAAGTCTCATTCTTCTTCAAGGACTTCATCTCCTCATCCATAACTGCTTTCCACCTTGGATCGGCTAAGGTTTTCGCACACTGTTAGGAATAGATACAACAGATAATTGATTTACAAATGACTTATTTGATTCAGACAATCGGTGAGTGGACACATAATGACTCATGGGATACTTGACTTTACTAGTGAGATTAGGCTCATAAGTGGGTTTTGGGATACCTCTATTAGTATGGTTTGGGAATTCTCTTCTTGGAGCTTCGGACAGCGATGACAATTGGTTTTGGGGTTCTGCTGGGGGTAGAGATAGATCTGATGTACTAGTGGTGGAGATAGTTCTGACGGTGCTGGTAGTAGAGATGGCTCATCTTCATGGAGGTTCAGCACTGATTGCAGTTCTTCGTGGAAATCTCCTTCCTCAACCAAATCTTCAATCGAGTGATCGTCACAACTTACATCCAGGTTTTCTCCCCTTATATCCGATTGTTCAGTCTGAATGGTAACCACTTCATCATAGATAAGAGTTTGAACTTCACTTCGGTACTCCCTCTGAAGTTCAATCTCAGAGGAAAAATATATCTCATCTTCATAGAACACAGCTTCCAGAGTCACAAACTTCCTTTGAGTTGGTGGGTGATGCACCGATACCCTTTCTTATCCTGTGCATATCCCACAAACACACATCGGACAGCTCGAGGAGTTAACTTACTACATTCATGTTGATGAAGATGAACAAATGCAACACACCCAAACACACGAGGTGGCAAGTTGGTGACTTTTGGTGCATTCACAGCTTCAGTTAATACTTGAAATGACGTGAGGAAGTTTATGATATTAGAGGGAACTCGATTGATTGAGTATGCAGCAGAAGTAAGGGCTTCCCTTAATAAATAAGTGGCATATTTTCATGGATAAGAGAAGCACGAACCACCTCGAGCAAGTGTCTATTTTTTCTTTCTGTAACCCCATTCTGTTGAGGTGTATATGAGCATGTAGTCTGGTGAACAATTCCGTGTTCCACCAAATATTGTTGCAAATTCAAACTCATGTATTCTCCGCCATTATCACTCCTAAGAACTTGAACCTGTGATTTATACTGAGTCATAACATGCTCGTGAAATTTCTGAAACAAGTCACTAACTTTACTTTTTGACTTCATCAAACAAATCCAGATCATACGAGTACAGTCATCAATAACTGTCACAAACTATTTGGCTCCTCCAAACATAGTGTTTTTAGATGGACCCCAAACATCAGAATGAATAATCATAAATGGAAGAGAGCTTCTACCTGGATTTGGGGGAAACGAGACACGGCGATCTTTTCCGAGTTCACACACATCACACCGAAAGACAGAAATATCCATCTTCAAAAATAAACTTGGAAATAATTTCTTCAAATAACCAAAAGAAGCATGCACTAGACATCGATGCCATAGCCAAATATCTGATTTCTTCTTCTCAACTTCGGATCCTTCCACACTTAGAGCTTGAGTCAACTTGCTTGAACGTTCAGATTCTAAATCCAGGTAATAAAGCTTCCCGTGTTTTACCCCATAACCAATCGTCTTGCGAGTCCGAATATCCTTAAACACACAATGTGAAGGCCAAAAAACTACAAGCCAGTAGTTATTTGAGCAACAAATAACAGATTAAAATTCAAGGATGGCACAACTAGGGCAGTATCTAAGGTTAGGTTATTTGTGAGAGGTATGGATCTCTCGCCAGTAACAGTGGCAGGATCACCATTGGCAGTGGACACAATTGATTTGGTGGATGGTTGAAAATTTTGGACTTGTCTAGAATCAAAAGTCATATGATCAGTAGCACCCGAACCAATTATCTATGCATTATTCATAACAGAGGTAGAAATATTAAAAATCTTACCATCGTTACCTACAGCAGCACGATCAGCAACTCCAACTACGACAGTGGATTGATTGCAAGTCTTCTTCCGAATATCCCTGCTATGATCAAAGATCTCCGGATAGCCGATAATCTTATAACAAGGAGCTTTCGTGTGACCAATTTTGCCACAATGAGTACACTTCCTTGACTCATACAGATATTTTCCCATAGCAACACAACAAACAGCACAGCAAGCAGAACTAATGATCTAAACACCAAACAACAGACGGGATCAAAAACAGCAAACATCACTCGCCCCAAAACAGCAAACACCAAAAGAGCACAATAGCAACACAAATTTGATCAACAGCCACCAAGTGAAAAACAAACAGCAATCAAAGATTCACCCCTTCCTAGATCTAAGCTTCGGTCGGTTGAGGGAGGCTGAGGTGTACTCGGGTACTCGGGTCTGGCTGGTAGCAGACAGTAGGGTCGACGATGGGGGCGTCGACGGCAGCGTGGGGATCTAGGCGGAGGTTCGGGAGGGAGGAGGACAGAGCGGGAGGGGTTGTCGATCGGGAATAGGGAGCGGCAGAGGGAAGGGTTGGGCGGCATGGTCGACGGTGGCAATGGCGACGAGGCTGCGAGGGCTTGGTTGCGAGCTTGCCTACGAAGGTGGAGATGGCGATGGGTTCGAGGAGGAGGACGATGGAGGGAATTGCGGTGGAGGTGCTGTGGGAGTTGGAAGGAAAGGGGAAGGGGCTGCGGTTGGTTTCGGGGTGAGGGCATCAGCGGTGAGGGCTTTCGATGGGATCGACGGGCTACGATGAGAGTTCGGGTTTTCAGGGTCGACGATGAGATCGACGACAGGATCAGGGTCTAGTCATGAAGACGATGGACGAAGTCGGGGTTTCGGGGTTCGAGTTCAGATTTGAGATTGGTGATCAGTAAGGTTGAACACGCCTCTTCTTCTTCCTCTTCATGTAACCTAGGATATTTTAGGCTCTGATACCATGTCGAAAGCAGATTTAGGAGAAATAAATATTATTCTTATTCATTCATATTATTTTCTGTATACATCTATATATAAGGATTATATTCTTGGAGGAGAAGAAAGGATATTGAGAGAATATAGAGGGGTGAGAGATTTGAAGAATTTGTTTCCTATAGATTAGGAAACAGAATATACACATTAGCACTTACTATATTTCAACAATATAATCATGTCACACCTAGCCCTCATCCAAAAGTGGGCTACACGATAATCCCAGAATGGGCCAGTTGGGCTAGCATAGATGCCTAATGGGCAAACACAATGGGTTACCAATTCATCCTCTGTCCACGGCTCCTAAAAGAATGTAGTACTATGCATGTGGGGAACAAAGTTTTCTAGCATTCAATATGACAATATGCAACAATTGATAATCATAAGATGATTGATGATAGAGAGATACTAAAATTCTTTCATATTCAAAGTTATCAGTGTTAGCTATAAATGTCAGTATCTGACGGAATAAAGAATCATTAAGTCAAGTCAGCTGGTTCACTAACAGGAGATTAGCAAGCAGTCTCTCGTGTTATAATAGTACTGATATGGGTCAGATAACGTGGCCCCTCCTGGGCCACAGGGTCTCCTCAAAAACCATTCACCCTCGATCATCAGATCTGCCACATCAGCTCTAAACTGCCTGGGCTTCCGCCACGTCAGCCCTAAACCGCCTGGGCTTCCGCCACGTCAGGCCCACGGGAAATTGGGTCCAGACCTGGTTGGCACTGCCTATAAATACCAGGCCCTCTGCCCCTTCAACAGGTAATCAATCTCTCCCCTCTCAAACCCTAGTTACTGTTACTCTTCAATGACGGACTAGACCGTCGGAGGGCCTGCCACCGGGATCAACCCCGGTGTTCCTAGGTCGAGTGCAGGTACACGAGACTTCCGGATCTGAGCTTCCAGATCAAGCCGAATCTCCATATTCGAGCTGAGCATCCTACCTCCACCTCACTCCTGCCTACCCCCGAGCTGTCCCCCTAGCTAAGGGTCAGGCGTACCGTCAGTACCGAAGCTTCTGCAAAAATACAAATTGAGAGAACTCACACCTAGTGCAGCCACCCCAAAAAAAAAACTGCATCAGGTTGGCGCCATCTGTGGGAAACCTCAGAACGGACATCAGTCCGAACCCAGCCATTAACGACATTCAATAAATCCGAGCTCACATGGCACCCAAACCCAGGAGAGCTATCACCTCTATGCATCCTCAGGACGCTCCTCCTCATGACGTCCCTACCGACACTCATGGATCCAATAATTCGATGGACAGCCTCGGACCCCAGTCGGGCGCCTCTCACTCGGTCATACCTGACCTGCATCGGGTCATCCAGAACCGATAGGCAAGTCGGACTAGGGGAGGGACCACTTCCAACTCGGTCCCGAACCGTGCCAGACCTCCACCCCGAGAGTGGGAACCGGCGCTCAGCCGCATCGACCGGAGGCCGTCGCCCCAACGTAACCCGACCGAACGGGCCCCAGTCACCCACCGTGAGTTCCAAGACTTCCGGAAAGAGATCATGGAGGCAATCCTAGGGACCCCTGTCAACGAGACGCTCCACTGATCTCACTCGCGCTCGGATGTCGGAGCCAGCGCGTCTCGCGGCCTGATAGTTCCGCCAGAGTATGACGAGAACATCCTAAAATGCCACCAACAAATGGAGAACCGCCTCGACCACTTCAGCGATGGCAACGCGAGGCCGGCTAAGGGTCATAGGCTGACCCGAACTCCTTTCTCCGCTGCAATCCTACAAGCAGAGATACCCCGAAATTTCCGACCTCCCCAATTCGAGATCTATGACGGCGAGGGTGATCCTGCTGATCACATGGAAGGTTTCACGACCCTCATGATGATTCACAGCACTTCGGAACCCCTCCCTTTCCTGCCACCCTCCGGAATCCGACTCGGGAATGGTTCTCCAAACTCGTCCCTGGCTCGATCTGCTCGTTCGACCAGCTGGAGGCCAATTTCCTGGCCCACTCGTGACTAGCAAAAAAGCCGAGAAGACGAGCGCGTCCTTACTGGACCTCCGATAGAAGGATGGGGAGTTTCTCCGACAGTTCGTCCGGAGGTTCACCACAGAGGCGAGATCGATCTCCTCCCTCGACACTGGAGTTGCCTCGGCAACATTCCGACACAACGTCTAGCACAGACAGCTGAAGGCGTCCCTGGCGAAGAAACCTCCCCTTGATTTCCCTGACCTGCTCAATCGGGTCGAAAATACATCTGGACCGAAGAGGCCCTAAATCCCGAGGACACCAAGGAGATTCAGGGAAAAGGGAAGCACAAGGCCGACGAGGCGGAGCCAGCAAAGAAGGTCCCAAAAGACGGAACCATCACGAAGAAGGTCCCTGTGATACCGCGCTTCGAGAGGTACACGCCCCTGACACAGAACATGTCGGCTATCCTCTTAGCAATCGAGGATAGGGACCTCGTCCAGATGCCGCCTCAGCCAACCAATAACAAGAAGAGAGATCAGTGGTTCTACTGCCGCTTCTACCGGGACAACGAGCACGACACCGACTACTGCCGAGCCCTGAAAGACGAAATCGAGGCCCTCATCCAACGAGGGTACTTCCGGAAATTCACACGGGATGACGCCCGGGACCGAAGAGACACGAGGAACTGGAGGCCTTCCCCTCCTCCTCACGCCCCCAAACCACGTCCCGAGCGGAACCCCGAGCCTAAAGAAATCGAGGGTCAAGCCATCCTGCATTGCATCCATGGGGGGCCCATGGGAGGAGAGTCCAACACTTCCCGCAAGGCATTCGTCTAAGAGGTAAATGTCGTCCAGGGTCTCCCTTCCTCCCAGGTCCAGCAGCTCCCTCTCTCTTTCTCAGGGGAAGACCTGGAGGGAGTTCGGCTTCCTCACTGCGATGCGCTCGTCATCAGCCTCAGTATGGTGAACTATGAGGCCCGTCGGATCCTCGTGGACAACAAAAGCTCGGTAAACATCCTCTTCCTTGAAGCATTCGAGAACCTCGAACTCTCTCGGGATAAGCTGAAGCCAGCCGGATACATCCTGCACGGGTTGTCCGGCATCCCGGTGCCAATAGAGGGGATCGTGACCTTAGACGTCACCGCTGGTATGACCCCTCACAGACAGACTGAGTCAATGGACTTCATGGTTGTAAACGTTAAGGCAGCCTACAATGTCATCCTCGACCAACCAGGACTCTGCTCCCTCCAGGCTATTCCCTCGGCCTACCACCAAAAGCTGAAATTCCCCACTAAGTCAGGTGTCAGAGTCGTCCGAGGAAACCAAGAAGTATCACAGTCGTGCTATATGACGGCGGTCGGGGACGGTGTGTTTCCCCTGGATGCCATCGAGCTACAGCTCGAAAGAAGCCAACCCGAACCTGAGCCGGCGGACAAATTAGAGTAAGTCTCGTTCGAGACAGGGGACATGTCGAAGCGGTTTCGTGTGAGCTGCTCCCTCGCTCCTGACCTCAAGACCGACCTGATCGACAGCATTCGCCGCAATGCCGACCTCTTTGCCTGGAAGCCCTCTGATATGCCTGGGATCTCTGAAGACTTGATCATGCACAAACTCAGGGTGATCCCCCGCTCGAAGCCAATCGTCCAGAAGGGACGTAAGTTTGCCCTGGAGAGGCAGCAGGCAGTAAAAGTGGAGGTGGACAATTGTCCACTCGTTTCATATAGTAGGTCAGCTACCCTGAGTGGCTGGAGAACGTTGTGATGATCAAAAAGGCGAGCGGGAGCTGGAGGATCTGCGTATACTTTACTGACCTCAACAAGGCATGCCCAAAAGATCCGTTCCCTCTCCCCAGCACCGATGCTCTGATCGACGCATCGTCGGGTCACGAGCTCCTTTCTTTCATGGATGCCTTCTCAGACTACAACCAGATCCGAATGTTTCTCCCTGATATAGCCAAGACGTCCTTCATCACGGACCAAGGTCTTTATTGTTACCGGGTTATGCCCTTTGGGTTAAAGAATGCTGGTGCTACTTATCCCTGGCTCGTCAACCGAGTCTTCAAGGATCAAATCGGTCGCAATATGGAGGTGTACGTCGATGACATGCTCGTCAAGAGCCAGCGGGGACATGACCATGTCGCCGACCTAGAAGAAGCCTTTGGGGTCCTTCGAACCCACAATATGAGACTCAATCCGGCAAAGTATGCATTTGGCGTCTCTTCCGAAAAATTCCTCGATTTCGTCGTCAGCCAGCGCGGCATCGAGGCGAACCCCGAGAAGATCCAGGCCATAATAGACATGGCCCCTCCTAGAAACATCAAAGAAGTCCAGAGGCTCACGGGAAGACTGGCGGCCATCGGCCATTTCCTCTCCAAGTCAGGAGAGATGTCCCTCCCATTCTTCAAGGCTTTGCACGGAACCGGAGGCTTCGAGTGGGGTACTCAGCAGTAAGAGGCTTCACCCAATTGAAAGAGTACCTCGCCAACCCTCCTCTCCTCAGCAAGCCCGAACTAGGTGAGACCCTCTAGCTTTATCGTTCGGCTTCGGAAAGTGTGCTCAGTGTTATTCTCGTTCGAGATGAAGACGGAGTACAAAAGTCGCTATACTATGTGAGCAAGGTCCTGCTCGTCGCCGAGACCAGATACTCAAAAATGGAGAAGATAGCATACGCCCTGGTCATGGCCGCACGGAAGCTCCGTCCCTATTTCTAGGTGTATTCAATTCAGGTACTCACGGACCAGCCTCTGAAGGCCGTACTCTACAAGCCCGAGAGCTCCGAACGACTGGTCAAATGGTCGATCGAGCTCAGTCAATACGACATCGGCTATCAGCCAAGGACGGCCATCAAAGGGCAGGACCTCGCTGAGTTCATCACGGAATGCACCATCTCTGAGCAACCCGAAAATAGGGAGGCCGACCAGACGTGGGAAGCTTACGTCGACGGCTCCTCCTGTGAACCGGGGAGTGGTGCGGGTATCATTTTGCGAGGACCTGACAATTTCCTTCTTCAATATTTCCTCTGCCTCAACTTTCCAGCCTCTAACAACGATGCTGAGTATGAGGCCATGATTGCCGGGCTCACCTTGGCACATCGGGCAGGTGCTAGACAAATCAGGGCTTTTAGCAACTCTCAGCTCGTGGTCAATCAGATCACCGGAGAGTACGAGGCCCGTAACGATCAGATGATCAGGTACTTGGCCGTGGTCCAGCGGCTCTTAGCATCCTTTGACGAATCTACAATCTTAAGGATCCTCAGAGAGCAGAATGCCCAGGCCGATGCCCTGTCTAAGTTAGCCTCCTCGTCCTTCAAAGGTCTCGACCGCACCATCCTGATCAAAGTACTCCTGAAGCCCAGCACTGACCTCCCCGTGACCCTCTGCATCGAAGACGGAGCTCATCCTGACGATTGGACCACTCATATCAGAAAATTTCTAATCAAAGGAGAGCTTCCCGAAGACCGAGCCGAGGCAAGGAGGGTCAGGGTCCGTTCAGAGAGGTTCGTCATAATCAGCGAGACCCTCTTCAAAAGGTCGTACACCACAATAGACGGAAGGCCCTACCTCCGCTGCTTAACCCCCGACGAAGCAAAGTATGCTTCCAAGGAGCTCCATGAAGGAATTGGCGGGTGCCATATGGGAAGCCGATCGCTTGTGCGAAAGGCTCTGAATCACGGGTACTACTGACCCACAATGCTACAAGATGCCCTGGCCCTGGTAAAGAAGTGTGGCCATTGTCAAAGGTTTTCCTCGGTGAAAAGAGCTCCGCAAGTGAACCTCTGCTCCCTGGCCAGTCCCACCCCCTTTGCTATGTGGGGGATGGATCTAGTAGGCCCATTTCTGAAGGCAACGGGCCAAAGAAAATTTCTCATAGTGGCAATCGACTACTTCACAAAGAGGATCGAGGCCGAGCCCCTGGCCACGATCACCGAGCAGCAAACCCGACAATTTTTCTGGAAACACATCGTCTGTCGATTCGGGATTCCACAAGTACTCATCACAGATAATGGGATCAATTCTTAGGTAAGAATTTTCAAAAGTTCTGTGAGGGTCTCGGGATCCAGCAGTGCTTATCTTCGGTATGCCACCCGCAGTCAAACGGCTAGGCCGAGAACGTGAACTGCCAGATCCTTGACGGTCTCAAAAAATGACTTGATAACTCTTCCAAGGGGTTATGGGTCGACGAGCTGCCGAGCGTTCTCTAGGCCCACCGAACGACAAAAAGAATTCCCACGAGAGAGTCGTCATTCAATCGTACACACGGCATGGAGGCCATAATTTCCCTGGAGAACAGGCTCCCTTCGCCCCGAATCATGGCCTTCGAAAAAGCAAGCAACTCGGCACAGCTACGTGCCGACCTGGATCTCATAGACGAGGTCAGGGAGAAGTTCGCCATCAGAAGAAACACCTACCAACAGAGGATCGAAAGGTTCTACAATAAAAAGGTGCGCCCCACCGACATCAAGCTGGGGGGCCTCGTCCTCCGAAAGCTGGCGGTATCTAACCCCGGCCAAAAGAGGAAACTAGCCCCAAACTGGGAAGGCCCGTAGAAGGTTTCTGAGGTTGTACGCCCGGGCATGTACCGTCTCACCGACCTGGAGGGCAAGGCTATCAAGAGGCCCTGGAATGTAGAGCACCTCATCAAATTCCTAGAAGAGGAGGATTAGCTTCTACAGCCAATGTAAATTATGAAAAATGTAATCGGCACGCCGTGCCTTGTTTTGTAAAATCGGAATATGTTGTAATTATGTCAGCTTTCTTAAAACAAGCTTTGGCTTCATATTAGCTCTCTTAAGAAACATGTCTTGGTGTTCGGTGTTCGGAAGAGACCGCGAGCCATAAAAAGCTTCCCTTACAAGCTTAGGGCTTGGCGTTCAGAAGAAACCGCAAGCCACAAAAAGCATCTCTTACAAGCTTAGGCCTTCAGAAGGAACCACAAGCCACAAAAAGCTTCCCTTACAAGCCTGGGGCTCAGCACTCGGACGGCACCTCGAGCTAGATAAAGTCACCTCTAAGGTACGGGGGCTCGGCATCAGCCTCGAGCATGGTTTGGGCTTGTTCAAGCCCATCAACCTATGCGCTCGGTGATGACCGCCAGCTACATCCGTACTATCTTTCCGAGAACAGGTGTGGGGGCTCGGCGTCGATCTCGGGCAAGGACTTGGCTTTTTCAAAGCCACTCAACCCTTACGCTCGGCGACGACCTGCAACTACGCCTTCTTTAAGGTATGGGGGCTCGGCACTGGCCTCGAGCTTGGTTTGGGCTTGTTCAAGCCCATCAACCAATGCCCTCGGCGATGACCGCCAGCTACACCCGTGCTATCTTTCTGAGAACAGGTATGGGGGCTCAGCGTCGACCTTGAGCAGTGCCTTGGCTTTTTTCAAAGCCAAGTGACCTTTACGCTCGGCGACGACCTTCAGCTATGCCCATCACTGGGTTCTCTAAGGTATGGGGGCTCGGCATCGGCCTCGAGCATGGTTTGGGCTTGTTCAGGCCCATCAACCTATGCGCTCGGCGATGACCTCCAACTACACCCGTGCTATCTTTCCAAGAACAGGTGTGGGGGCTTGGCGTCGACCTCAAGCAAGGCCTTGGCTTTTTTCAAAGCCACGCGACCTTTATGCTCGGTGACGACCTTCAGCTACGCCCATCACTTGCTTCTCTAAGGTATGGGGGCTCGGCATCAGCCTCGAGCATGGTTTGGGCTTATTCAAACCCATCAACCTATGCGTTCAGCGATTACCTCCGGCTACACCCATACTATCCGACAAGGCATACACATAAGGGCTCGGTGTCGACCTCGAGCAAGGCCTTGGCTCTTTCAAGCCATGCCTTTTATGCTCGGCGATGACCTTCAACCACGCCCGTTCCAAAAATTTTCATTAAAGATTTAGGGCGCTCGCCTTCGGCAAATGCCCCGAGCCCCGGACCATTGGTTGACCCACCTCTCACCCGCGAACAACTCGGGGTTTACGACTTTCAGAGCCAAAACCCCGAATTATTCGAGGGCGACGAGGGAGCCACCGACCCAGGACTCTCACCGAGCCTCCAAACCAATTGATCAACCCATCACTCACCCGCGAGCAACTCAGGGTTTATGGCCCTCAAAGCCAAAATCCCGAATTATTCGAGGGTGACAGGTGAGCCACCAACCCGAAACTCTCAGACCAAAGTTCTACTTATGGGTGGCCGCCTTCGGCAGGCACCCGAATCTCATAGATGGTCGACCCACCTCTCACCCGCTAACAGGTCGGGGTCAACGACCCTCGGAGCCGAAACCCCAAATTGTCAGCGGGTGGCAGATGAGTCAATTTCAATTCCTGATGAAAAACAATGGGGAGAAGTGGATTATATAGCCCCCTGAGCAGCACATTTATTACATCGGGAAGTCCAAACGGCGAAAGGCGAAATGTCGACATTAATGTTTATTGGAAGGCAAAACGTCACTCATTTGGCGTTGCCTGCAAGAAACTACAGTTCGACCTTTTGCCTCGGCGGCGACCTCCTGTAAGGCCAAGCTCGGCAATAATCTCGAGCTACACTCCTGCCTTCCTCACTCAATAAATCATCAAAGTTAAAGAACTCAAAGTTTTTATTACTCGTAGAGCGCCAGAAACGGCCACCCAATACAATGAAAAGCTTACAAATCACTCATTGCTCGGCTTAAAACTCAAACTCGGCGCTTCCCATGGGTTCCTTCCCACGCTCGGCCAGTCCGACCAGGGAAGGCACTCCGGCAATAGAGCTTTCCGCATCGGCAGGCTGGGCCACCTCCAAGAAGAAGGTCGGAGAAGGTCCTAGTACGGAATTACTCGCCTCCTCGATCAGACCGGCGCCTAGCATTAGCTTCAACCTATGGATCTCCAACTCTTTCTCTACAACTGTCTCATGAAGAAAAGACTCCGAAGCCGATTGCCCACTCGAGGCATCTGAGATCGACCAGTTTGTCTCAACTGCCCACCAGTCCTGGTCGGCTATGGCCTTCTTCAGACGAGCGACCTCCAAGCTGAGCTCTCTAGACTTGTTCATAAAGTAATTTACTGCGGCCGCTCGGTCCCGAGCCTGCTTACGTTGGCAAGCCAGAACACTCTCCATGGCCTCCAGCCCAGCTCAGACCCAGGAGACCTCGGCAGAACCAAGGTCGGCGCCGAGGACCTCATGCGTCTATCAAAAAAATGGGAAAAAACAACAGGTCACAAAAGAGTCGAAAAAACACAAGTCATAGAGCACCGGCCAAAAATTCTCCATTCTTAAATTCAAAAATTGTATTACAAAAAGTGGTGGCCAGTCCGCGGAAGGCGTTTACAAAATCAAAAGGGAAAACCTAAACTATGCTTAAAGGGGGGATGGCACCTCTTCGTCAGTAGGATCGCCTCCAACCTCCTCTTGATAGGGGTCCCCCAGTTCCTCATCTCCACCGGGCGTGGACGGATGCTCTGGCTGCCAGTTGTAGTGCAGATGGTCGACCCATTTGTCTGGGTAGATCAGCGTGAAGTGCTCCTTCGCCTTGGCATAGGCCTTGTCCTGGGCCGCAATCAGAGTATCTGCCATGGAGATCTGTGCCTCTTCCATGGCCTTCTTCGCCTTCACGGCCTCCGCCTGGGCCTTCTCCTTCAAATGCACCAGCCCGACCTTATGATGGCCAACAAGCGAGTCCATCTGAACGTCATGGATCGTCTCCTTGTCATGGGCCTCCTTCAGCTCGACCGTAAGCTTGGAGACCTCATAGAAGTACTTCTCTGCGTTCTTCCTCTAGACGAGGACCTCCTTCTCCATGCACCGGTGGTAGTGCTGCCTATGGAGTAATGCCTGGCCGAAGAACAAGTTAGAAAAATCCTAAACTCTAAAATTCTGCGCGCATGGAAAACACCAAACACTTACCGAGAATTGCGCCTGAGCTTACCGCATGTAGGCTTCCCCGAACGTCTGCATCGCCAGACTCATCCGGTCCCGCTCGGTGGCGATGTGCTCCGCCGCCTCCACTGCCACCGAGCCCTGGAGCAGGGTGTCCCCTACCATGACCCCCCAACCTGGGACGTGCGGCTGCAAGCTCTGCCTGTCCACCATCTCCGTGGCATCGGGGCGAGAGGGCGGAGGCCTTTGCTCTCGAACCTCGGCCAACTTCTTACTTTCGGGCCTCGCCCCCGGTTCTTTCTCCGACCTCGATGAGTGGTGAGGCCTTTTCACCCTCTTCGAGGGCGGCTGCTCGGGAGCCAGCGTCGGTGCCTTGCTAGACCCCACGGCCGGTGCCCCGCTCTTCTCCTGCGTCGCCTTCTTCTCCAATTCAGCCCTTCTCTTGGTCGCCAGTTCTACTATGGTGTTTCAGTTGTCAAGCTCCTTAGCAGACATTTCTACAAAAAGAAAAGTTAACATGTTAACGCGATGGCAAAAAGGAATACAGAATGGAAACAAAAACATACTAGAGTTGGCCGGGCTCAGTCCGGCTTGGGCAAGGTGTAGCTCCGTGACGCGAGGCCACCCGATGCTGTGACCCTCCACGATCTTATCAACCTTCACCCACTCCTTCTCTGTCAAGTCCCTTCGCTTCGGTGGCTTGTTGTTCGGCTTTCTGAAGTTCCAAACAGTAGGGATGTCCCAAGGCTTCTCGCTCCGGACTACGAAGTACTTCTCTTTCCACACCTTGATGGAGTCCGAATGCCCGTGCATCACCTTCTTATGAGGGCAGGGTGAAAGATAGAAAATTTCCTCCTGGTCCCCGAGAGAGCTCATCCCCAGGATGGCTCGGAAGTAAGTCAGCCTCGGCTTAATCCCCTTCTCCTGACATTCAAAATGAAACACACTAAGTGTTTCCAAGAGTTGGGACCGTACTGCATCGGACTCAGCTCCCCCCAGTTTAGCACCCTCTTGATGAACGGGTGCAGTGGGAGGCTCAACCCCGAGACAAAAGCATCCTCAGGGAACATGCAGAAGCTCGGCTCAAGTGCAGTGGTCGGCGGATTCCTGTGTTCGGCACCAACAGCTCGAACTCCTGAGGAATAAAATAGGCCGCCCTCAAGATGGGCAAGTAGTCCCTAGGCAAGGCACACTTCACGCTGTCCATCTTGATCATGGACTAGCCCTCGTCCCTAAACAGCGAGGTATACGCCAGAAGATCCTCCACGTCGTTAGGGTACATCCTGATCGAACCTGGATTTTTACTAGAGAGAAGGGGGTACATAAACCCGAAGCCATACTCATACTTATCCTTCTCAGCTGGACTGTCGGGCCGTATCCACTTCCTCTTCCTCCTTCGGGGGTGATCCTTCCTATCAAGGGAAGGGGTCGCTAGGGGAGGCAACGGTGGGAGGTCTGTCTCTTCTTCCTCTACCTCTTCGGCGGTCCCTCCGACCTCACCATGGTCACTACCATTTTCAGTCCCTCGCTCGGACCCCTCCTGATCATCGCCCTCCTCGACCTGCTCCTCTTCTTCCGGGCCTCCATCTCCGGACTCATTCTCCTCCTCCACAAGCCCCTCTTCCTCGGGATCTCTCTCTTCATGCTCCTCCTCTGCAGGCTCCTTACCCGGCCGACGAGATTGCAAGGGCTCTATGATAAAAGCTATGTCGCCCTCGCTATCCGACCCTCCTACTGATAGAACATCCTCTTATACCGGGTGGATTTCACCCGGCAAAAAAGATATCGAAGACGAATGGACCTCCTCCTCGCCGCAACCTGAAGTGCCTGCCTCGGAGCTGGACTGAGACCGTGACATTTTAAAGCAAAAATACTAACCTATTTCACCGGAGAATGCAAAGGTCAACGAAAAACGATCACCAGCGGTTTGCAAGGAAGTTTCTATTGTGAAGAAGATGGAAGCAAAGTGAAGTAGTGGGTGGAGGGGGGGATTTATAAGCGCAGGCGGGACTCTTCAAATTCCGTGAAAAGATCTGGCCGTATAATCTTCATCATCAAGATCTAACGGCCACTAAGATCTTGATGACGTCAGCCTAGAGTGCAAAAATACCTTTTTACCCTCGGCTCTGTCGACCAACGCGGCGGCTCGGTGCGCAGGGTCAACTCCTCAGGTATTTCACCTTTATTCACCCAAGTTCCTCTTACAAAGTTTCTCTCAAAGGCTTCAGGGTCGACGCTCGGATGTCACTGCGAGCCCCAAAAAGTTTCTCCTAAACTGCTTGGGCCTCGACGCTCGGATGTCACCGTGAGGCCAAAAAGTTTCTCCTAAATTGCTTGGGCCTCGAAGCTCGGATGTCACCGCAAGCCCCCAAAAGTTTCTCTCAGCGGCTTCAGGGTCGACGCTCGGATGTCACCACGAGCCCTAAAAAGTTTCTCTCAACTGCTTGGTCCTCGGTGCTCGGACATCACCACAAGCCCCAAAAAGTTTCTCGCAACGGCTTCAGGGTCGACGCTCGGATGTCACCGTGAGCCCCAAAAAGTTTCTCATAAACTGCTTGGGCCTCGACACTCTGATATCATCACGAGCCCCAACCATCCCCTAACAATGAGGGGCTTGCCTGCCGACCCTAGACGCTCGGCAAGAAGGACCCCTACTCCACAGACTCCTACGTCCCCTTGCTTTTCCAACAAGTGAGAAGGCTCGTTTACCAACCCCCTACGCTCGGAAAGTGACCTCGGGGTCGACGCTCGGATGTCACTATGAGCCCCAAAAAGTTTCTCCTAAACTACTTGGGGCTCGACGCTCGGATGTCACCGCAAGCCCCAAAAAGTTTCTCCTAAACTACTGGGACCTTGACGCTCGGATGTCACGGCGAGCCCCAAAAAAGTTTCTCTCAAAGGCTTCAGGGTCGGCACTCAGATGTCACCACGAGCCCCAAAAAGTTTCTCCTAAACTGCTTGGGCCTCGACGCTCGGATATCACCGCGAGCCCTAAATCATCCCCTAACAATGAGGGGCTCGCCTGCCGACCCTAGACGCTCGGCAAGAAGGACCCCTACTCCACGGCCTCGATGCCCCTTTGCTTTTCCAACCAGTAAGGGGCTTGCCTACCGACCCTCGACGCTCAGAAAGGAAGACCTCCTACTCCACGGTCTCGGGACCCCTTACTTTTCCAACCAATAAAGGAACTTGCCTACCGACCCTTGACGCTTGGCGAGAAGACCCCCTACTCCACAGGTCTCGATGCCCCATTTCTTTTCCAACAAGCGAGAGGGCTCGTCCACCGACCCTCGATGCTCGGCAAACTGAGTTCCGACGCTTCTGCACCCGGCACCCCTCCTGACTCCAAGTGGGGATCCCCTTCATCCTACCCCACTGACCTCTTCTGGAAGATACAGATTCCGTTTTTCGCCGTACACACCAACCCGCTCTTCCTGCAAAGGCAAAAAACCACTTCTACACGGCTGGATTACCCAGTCCTCCAGGAGTGGGGGGCTCCTGATATGGGTCAGATAATGTGGCCCCTCCTGGGCCACAGGATCCCCTCAAAAACTGTTCACCCCCGATCATCAGATCTGCCACATCAGTCCTAAACCGTCTGGGCTTCTGCCACGTCAGGCCCACGGGCGACCAGGTCCAGACCCGGCCCCAAACGGGTCTAGACCCGGTTGGCACTGCCTATAAATACCATGCCCTCTACCCCTTCAACAGGTAATCAATCTCTCCCCTCTCAAACCCTAGTTACTGTTACTCTACAGTGACTGACTAGACCATCGAAGGGCCTACCACCGGGATCAACCCCGGTGTTCCTAGGCCGAGTGCAAGTACACGAGACTTCCGGATCCGAGCTTTCAGATCCGAGCCGAGCCTCCAGATCCATGCCGAGCATCCTACCTCCACCTTACTCCTGCCTACTCCCGAGCCGTCCCTCCGGCTGAGGGTTGGGCATATCATCAATACCGAAGCTTCCGCAAAAATACAAATTGAGAGAACTCACACCTGGTGCAGCCACCCCCCAAAAACAAACTGCATCATGTACAGATTGGCATATTATAGTAGAACTTTTCAAAACTGTTTAATTTTTTTTTATGAACTAAAATATTTACTAGAAAACAACAGAAGTGTCCAATAGTGTGAGAAAACAATTGAGTATTTCAATAAACAATTATATGAGTAATATCACCATTCACATATAGCAAAACAATTCTATAAGTAATATTTCTAAGCCAAGGTGTGTTGGAGGATCTATCCCACAAGTCGTAATGCTAATAGCGGAAACATACCATAAGCAATAGAAACTTCCAAGACTTAGATGAACCAAGAACAAGCTACCACAATATATGCACGATCTCACAAGAACACAATCAATATGCAGAGATAACCAATACTTCTTATTTCCCAAGAAATACAAAGATTACAAAAGAGATTACAACTCTCAATCTCTCTCTCTCACACCTTTGAAACACTCGACATAATCCCCCCTTGAAGTTGAACAATTATAATGGCTCACCTCTTCATTACACAAATTATGGATTTAATCAACTAAACCTTAGAGTTTACGGCCATATATATAGCCCTCAAGTAAACCCTAAATGATAAACACAAATCTAGCAATTAGGCCTTTAAACTATAAGCCCAAAAACAATCAGCCACCGAAGTCGGTCGGCCGCACCCCCAAGGTCAGTCGACCGCAACGTGTAAAACCCGAGGGCTGACCGGTCGACTGCACCCCTAAGGTCGTTCGACCATCCTCTCCTCTGTTGGACCTGTACACTCGAAGAACTCTCAGTAGACTAGGTCGGTAGACCGCAATCCCAGGTCGGTCGACCGCAACTCTCCAGGTTGCATTCTTCTACTCGCTGCTTGTCTTCTTTTGCTTCTTTGTCTCATCCTCTTCTTCTCCAATTTCAAGTACTCAGTGCCTATGTGTATTTGATGCCACAATTCCTAAGAACCTCCCATTTGGACCAAATACACCACACTTCAAAGTTATTGCAATCTTCACCTCGCATTATCTCTGCCAATCTCCCACTCTCATGGAAGACTCAAGTACTCCCCACTCTCATGAAGAGCACCTCCGCCACTCCACCACGTGGAGTTCACTAACCACCACTCATCGCCTCATGAAGGATGTGCTCCACCAATCGCATAGAGCACGAAGACCGGAGAAACAATCTCCCATGTCGAATTTCGTGTTATGAGAGTCCCTAACTCGCAAGATCTCCATCAACACCGGACATGGCTCAAAGCCTCTCAATGCACCCTTTGCACTAGAAACCTCCGTGGATGACACCTCCAAAAACTTCGCAGACTGTTCAACCCCTACAATTACAATTCGGTTACCCTTATCGACATCACTCCGCATATCGATACCAGTGCTCTCTATCAGACAAGAGCGACTTGAAGCTTCAACTGCTAATTCGCAAAGTACCCTCTCCGCAACAACGTCTTGCCCTCTAGGATCACTTCCATAGCCAGCAGCTCCCACTAAATTAGTAACCTCCCTTCCACAACTGAAAGAACTCGGTTGCACCCCACACAACCTACTACTCGATTCTGGCTGAGAGTCAACTACAGGAGAAACGTTCCTCGTGTCTCTAAGCAAATACAACGTTCCCTCATGCTTTCCTTTTGCAATCACCCTTGAACCTGCAGCTATACACCACTCCCCACTACCAACTGTAGTAGACAATCTCTCCTTATCTAGCCTTCTAATCGAGATAAGATTTTTCTTCAAGTTTGGAACATGCCTTGTCTCCCGCAAGACAACACTTTGATCATCAATGGTGTTCACGCGAATAGTACAAACCCCACGTACAGGACACCGGTGACCATTACCCATGATCACATCTCCAAAAGAACCCTTCTCGAAGTCATCAAACACCTCTGTCCTCGGAGTGCGATGAAAAAAAGCTCCCGAATCAATACACCAATCTTGAGTGCCCAACTCCTCCTGAGCTGATAAGCATAGATCCTCAACTTGGGCTTCCTTTGGGGTAGCTTTCGTCGATTTCTCCTGCTTCTTATTCATATAAGTCTTGCAACTGCACATCATGTGACCCTTCTTGTGACAATACCAGCACTCAGGTCCATGTTTTCCATCGCTGTCATCAGACCCATTCTCAGATGAATTACTCTAATCCTTTCTTCTTT
This sequence comes from Hemerocallis citrina, assembly GCA_017893485.1. Taxonomy (NCBI): domain Eukaryota; kingdom Viridiplantae; phylum Streptophyta; class Magnoliopsida; order Asparagales; family Asphodelaceae; genus Hemerocallis; species Hemerocallis citrina. The sequence continues at coordinate 546,080 of JACEHZ010000239.1, read as the reverse complement.
AACTGCTCTTAGATCTCCCACGTCTCTTCTCAACATACATTGCGGAATCTCTAGAAGATGATGATGGATATCCCCCGTTTCTCACCCTTCTCACCTTCTCGTTTAGAATGCTACTCACCACATCATGTAGAGTCGTCGAATCTGTTATAGTGCCTGTAATAGTCTGTTCCACCATACCATAACTATCAGGTAAAGTAGATAGAAATAACAATGACTGCCCCCTCTCTAAAAACTTCAAACCTGCAGCTTCCATCTGGTTGTAAACCATACAGTAATTGTTTACATGCTCTGCTATTGAACCCCCTTCCTTCAACTTCATATTAACCAATTTCTTCAGATGAAGAATTTGATTAGATGCCGACGGTTTCTCATACATATCCGTGAGAATCTCCATAGTCTCCTTTGTGGTCTTTGCCTTCGAGATATGAAATAACGCCTTTCTACTCAGCCCCAACTGAATCTGTCCCAGTGCCTTCTAATCCAAACATTCCAATCTGCCAAGACCTTCACATCCTTGTCTGCACCTACCGGCTTATCATCAAACAACGGACCATCAAGATCGTTCTGACGAAGATACGCTATCATCTGAATCTTCCACATTGCAAAGTCACTCCCATCGAATCTCTCGATCTTCATCTTATTATTGGCCATCTCGAACCAACTGCTCTGATACCACTTGTTAGAGGATCTACCCCACAACTCGTAGTGCTAATAGCGGAAATACACCACAAGTTATAAAAACTCCCAAGACTTAAATGAACCAAGAACACGCCACCGCAATATATGTAAAATCTCACAAGAACACAATCAATATGCAGAGATAACCAATACTTCTTATTCCCTAAGAAAAATAAAGATTAGAAAAGAGATTACAACTCTCAATCTCTCTCTCTCAACTTTGAAACACTCGGCACAATCCCCTCTTGAAGTTGAACAATGATAACAGCTCACCTCTTGATTACACAAATTATGGATTTGATCAACTAAACCCTAGAGTTTATGACCATATATATAACCCCCAAGTAAATCCTAAAAGATAAACACAAATCTAGCAATTGGGTCTTTAATCTCGTAAGCCCGAAAACAATCAGCCGCCAAAGTCGTTCGACCGCACCCCCAAGGTCGGTCGACCGCAACGTGTAAAACCCGAGGGCTGACCGGTCGACTGCACCCCCAAGGTCGGTCGACCGTCCTCTCCTCTGTTGGACCTGTACACTCAAAGAACTCTCAACAGACTAGGTCGGTCGACCGCAACTCTCCAGGCTGCATTCTTCTACTCGCTGCTTGTCTTCTCTTGCTTCTTTTTCTCATCCTCTTCTTCTCCAACTTCAAGTACTTAGTGACTGTGTATTTGAGGCCACAATTCCTAACAAGGTGCTATCACCATTTTTTTTATATATAATAAAGATGACCTTATCATCGCTTCATTAATGAAAAATTAATGAAACAAAGTAATACGCATTACAAAGCAATTAATCTAGATCCTTACATAAAACAAAGCATCACAATAAACTATAATCCAAAGTGCATAAATGAAGATACAATACTGATCAGTCACTGAGTCCCCTTGACCCACAATCCCTGCTTGGTAGATGACCCTTCTCCTCCTCCATACGAAGCCTCTTCTTGGCCCCAGCCTGATCTGCCCAAGTTTGAATAGAGAAAAATATTTTATGCATCATAACAAGAAATCTAATATTGTTATTACGGAAGCACATATCATTACGGTCAAGCCATAAGCCCCACATATAAGCCCCCATTGAAATATCTCAAGCTAATCTATCATCTTTCCTGACAATACCTACTCTCCAATGACCCCACACCTCAGCACTCGACTTAGGACACTCTGGGCTCCCAAATCCTAAGCAAACGATCTCCCAGGCTAAACTAGCTTTAGGACAAGTAAATAATAAGTGGTTTGTGTCTTTGTCCTCATTGTGGCATTTAGCACATCTAACGTCAATTTGCCTTCCTCATTTTTGCATATTGATCTTGGATAATATCGCGTCCTTCTCCACTAGCCACAGGAGCACTTTAACTTTCAGCGGCGCATTAATGTTCTAGATAATGTTAGCCTCCTTGCATCTTAACCCTCCGTCATTGAGCCATTTGTACATAGATGAAACCAAAAAGGTGTGTGAAGGATCTAAAATCCAGTTTCTCACGTCTTCAACTTTGTAAGTGTATCTTCCTTCAGTCTGAATAAATTTATTGAGATTTTGTAATTGGATAATTGTATCCTGTGCTAGATGATCCACAACTTCAATCTTAAGTGTCACGCCCCGCTTTCCGTTATACGAGAATACGAGCACATGACTGAGGCCCAACGAATGATGCAGATACACCATTTATAAGATGTACAGGTAACTCAATAACAAGATAATAATAAAACCACGCAGACATATAAAATCACAATATGATAACAAAGGTTCATGACATAGTCCATAACATAACCAACAGCTGGGAATAAAAAGAAAAGTAGTTACGGTTCAAACAAGCCCGGAATACAGTAGAGTAGCAATAGTAAACAGAAATAAAAGAACATGATAATTAAACAGAATCTAAAATGCTTGTTCGCCAACACCTTCTAATAATTCTTCTTCCACGCCTGCAAGTATATTAACACGAAGAAACCAAAAGAAACAAAAGAATGCACGTTAATACAAATTACAGGCCGCAAGTAGTACATGCTAGAGGGACAAGTACAAATAAAATAAGAAGTAGGAAAAAGAGCAAGAAATCAAGTATCATATAATAGGAGACAATAAAATATATAAACAGGATCATGAACAAGACATCGTGAAACAAGTGACATGTAAATGGAAAAACAAGTCAACAGGAGCATGTAACATGTAATTGGATCATGCAAGTGCACGTATTAATCTCAAGTCTATTATTGTTTATTAACTTAACTAATGCGGCAATCATGCATCCCATACCACATATTTGATGCACACAATCAAGTGAACATTTAGACTTAGTGGTAAATTTTATAGGTCACGTACTCGGGAAAATATGTAAATTGTGTCTTGTATCGAGTACATGCAAATATGGAACATGCAGAGTGTGAACTTGTAATGTGAAACATATAAACCTGTAATTTGCAAACTTTCAACTTGCATCGAGAAACCACGAGTTCCTGTCCGAGTACGCTCTTCTATATTGTCCACTACTAAATCTTTCCCCTTATTCCCCAGCTTGTTACTTTTATTACAATCTAACATGATCATGATGCAACGAGAAAGATATCAAGATATGATCCGGGAATATCAAGGACTTATGCATGGAACATGTTCTAACTAATGAGATGCAAAAACACGCATATAAATATTAAAAAAACACAACACCAGTTCTGGACAGCAAGACATTGTTGCACCAAAACTAAATTTTCCGTTGCTACCGGAAAGCAAATCATAAACTGTCAGAATTTCTAGAAACTAGACTTTTGGAAATTATTGTGGTGTAATTATACTATTAGTCTAACTTTTTAATCCATTAAACATGTTCAGATGTTCAAAAATTAAGAATCTATAATTTGTAAGTTAGCAGTACTAAAAGTGTGATAACATCCACATAACAGATCGGAATTTGGATCCGTCAAGTGTTCTGAAAGCTAGACACATGGGGCTAAAATTTCTATTCACAAAGTTCTGAGTTTTAATGTCATTTACTGGGTCTAATTTCTATTACAAGTCTGAGTCAACAGCATTTCAGGGTTTATATAACAACCTAGTTATTACGAGGTGATCAACAGAACATGCAAAACTTAATCAAGAATGAAAAGATATCATAACAGCTTTCAAACTACTATCACGGGCTAATCATGCACATCATCCTGTTTATTACTATGAGTGTATGCGTGTGTACAATCGTGTTCATGTAATGCATATGGCATTAAGGTATTCGCGATCATGTACGAATACGGGATGGACGGATTTTGTATAGTAACTGATTTCAATTCAATCGATGAATACGAATTAGAATTTGTAACGGATAGTCAATGAATTTACTTGCGGTATTTTCAAAGAAAAGCTTGTACTAGATAAACAAGTTGTACAAGAAGATACTTGCCTGATTGCGATTCCGAATGCGAAAATAATGAATAACGGGATAAGAATCCCGGTGGCAACGGCGGTGAGCAAACAATCACGTTGATCATGATCGATCGGTCACGATGAACGACGCTGATCTTGATGTTGATTTGATGATGATCAAGTGATTGGGTGCTAATCTTGATATGATGATCAAACGATGATTGGATGGCTGATCTTGATCAAGGACTTGATGATGATCATGATTAATGAACTTGATGATGAGCATCTTGTTACTGGGAATGATAAACCAAGAACAGAGGCTCAGTAAATAAAATAGAGAGCTCGAGGGATCGGCTTAGGCTCGGCGATGGGAGCAGGCGACAGCGAGCGGGGGATGACATGGTGGTGTTGTGGTGTCGAGACATTGGTGGTCAGGAATGGTGGTCGACAGTGACGCTTAGGGCAGCGACAGTGGCAGGGGTGATTGTCACGTTCCGTTTCCCAAAAGAATACGGAATACGAGTACGTGACAAAGCCCAGCGAATGATTTTCATCATCCATAAGTTGTAAGGATCAACTCAACAGTAAACAGAAATATACAAAAATATACATCCACGCGTGCATGAAATAAATCTCATAATCAAAAGAATTATTTGAAAAAAAAATACATAATCCTCAAATAAAAAAAACAAGATCCGGAAAACAAAATAATATATTTCGGGACAACATGTCCAGTACATGTTTCAAGTAGCAACAAAAGGAAATAATAAACTCAATACAGAAATGAACTAAAGCATGAAAGATTCTAGGCTAGCTTAAAACACTTGATCACTCACTCCTTCTGGTAACTCGTCTCTAAAACCTGTACATTTATCATTGGAAGAAACAGAGGAACCGGAAAATAATCTGCCCGTTAGTGCAAGTTACGGGCCGCAAGTACTACAAGCAAAAGAGAGTACAGGAACAGGATAAACAGAATGCGAAACAGGAAACAAGAGTATAGAACATAGCGTGGAAGGAATGCAACTGGAAATGTAGTCAAATAAAACGGAAAGCAAGTAAACAGGATCATGCAACTTATGAATCAAAATCATGGGCCTTACTTTTAAATCAAAATCATGTAACAAAATCATGTAACTTGTAACAAAATCAGAAACTGGTAGACAGGATTATGCATATGTTTGGTGTCAACTTAAGTCTATTTATTTAATTTAGTCCTAACTAATGCAGCAATCATGCGTCCAATATATATACCACATGTTTGATGCATACAATCAAGTTACGTTAAATTAAATGACAATAACCCTTACCAGGTTATTGCCATTTACAGAAATAACCTAAACAAACTTTCTGTTAATCGTGAAGTCATAACGAAAATAATGATACCTGAACTAAAAAGTTCTTTGAAGAAATTTTCATCTGCTAAGAATAATAGACTCAATAACATGCTAATGTTACAGGCAATAACAATATAACTCCATAGCAATATCTGGAGATTTATTAACTGATCAAAATTGGTTTTGGCCACAGATTACTCTATGATCTTTTAACCACTGCAACAACAAAGAATGGGTGGTGAGTGTACTCTAATGAGATTTTCATAGATGGATCGTGAGCGCCAACTACGTTGATTACATTTAGGGCGATCCTGTTGTGCTCCACAACCTGCTCTATCTGGCGGAGCTCAAGTAGTTTGTCCTGATCACCCGAAAAACTCCCTCGAAGCGAAGTAGTGATCCTTTGGACTTCTTTGAAATAGTTTAGTTTTGCTATGTTCTAAAAATGTTAAAGGAAATGGTTAGGCTCGCACTTGGTCAAGATAAATAAGCTAAGAAGCACTCCCAATTACATGCAAAACTGCAAAGGTAATTTTTTAGATCCAAAAAATATCCTGGTTGCAAAAAACCCATCAAAACATATTGATATATTGGTATAACCCCCATGAAAATACACATCCAAAAAACTTAAATCTCTGTATCATAGAAATAAGTTTTTTTAGGTGGTTGTACCAAAATAGGGAAGTTTTGTGGAAGTGATGTCACAAATACCCAATTATGAAGTACTATAAAGAAGTGCTACTGAGTTGCACGTGTGACGCATCCCATACAATACTACTTCCACATTAAAATATCCGTATCATGGGGAATAAGTTAAGATGGTTGAATACTTACTGATACATTAGCACCAGCTGTGGATTCCTTAAACAAGTGGTATGTTGTATGCTCCAGAATTTGAGCCTTCTGGAGAAGCTCAAATTGCTGGATGAATCTCTATCGAAGTACAGGATGATATGTCATAAATCCAATTTCCTCATTACAAAAAATCCCCAATAAACGTTTGATGTGTCCAATATTGCATCGTGTGAGGTATAAGTGTAAAAAATTAGTTAGGACTAAATTAAATTGATGCATACAATCAAGTTACGTCCAATATATATACCAAATGTTTGATGCGTCCAATATTGCATCGTGTGGGGTATAAGTGAAAAAAATTTCAATTAAATTTTTTGTGCCATTTAATTTAATCATGAGATTCATTATACTAGCTACACAATATAACATAGGAAGTGGATGAAAATATTTTATAATTTTAATATATGACGCATTAACCATATCCCCAATAAAAGGGTCATTTTACAAATATTTAATTGTTGTCATCATAGTGACAATTAAGTAAAATACCACTCGATGTAGATGTATATGTTTTTGAAAATTGCAAAGTAAAATCGTTAAAAGGTCCTAAAAATTTATACAAACTATCGGCAAAAAAACAAAAATCATTATCTAACATACAATTTTGCATACCCATTGCAACACAAAATCTCTAAGATTAAAACGATAATGAAGAACAACACCCAATAAATCAAATAGAGAATTCCAACGATGTCTAACATCTTTAGGAAAACGTTTATATACAACTCCCCTAAGTTTACACCAATCATGAAAAGCTTGATATATTGGACCACTCAATGTAATATAATGAACACAATCTGTCATTGCATCAAGTTTATTGTTTCCATATTTTAGTGCATCTTGTACACAAAGCTTTAAAATATGACCAGCACACCTAACATAGAAAATTTTGGGTTCAAAAGGATCTAAAGTAATTTTCAAACTATCAATTACCTTAGTATTATTAGAGACGTTATCAAAACCAATAGCAAACACTTTATCATAAACACCAAAATTATTATATGCTTCCATAATGTGTGTGGCTATAATTTTACCCTTATGTGGGTACCTAACAAATCCAAATGAAATTATTCTCTTTTGAAGTATCCAATCCGAATCTATTCAATGACATGTTACACACATCATTAGAACGTCGTTTACTCCTACCCATCCATCCGATATCAAAGAAACTCTAGTGTATAGTGATGTTAGCGTTGCTTTCAAAAAATCCTTAGTCTCATTATAAACTAATTTACAATCATCCTTAACTACATTCAGCAATCTTTTTATAATGGGCGTTTAAGGAGGTTTGTGCAAAAGTCTCTACATACCTACTTTCACCAAACGAATATGGTAATTCACCCCTAATTACTAACTTAGCTATTTCCCTACGAACGATATCGTGATCGTAACTATGACTATCTACTTGACCGATTCTAGGATGTTTTTTTTTTGTGTGGGATTGCCTTTCGAAAATTCGGGTTGACATTTATTTAAGTGATGTTGAAGTGTACCCGTGCCCGATCCTATTTTAAATTTATATGGTGTTTGACACTTCTTACATATTTTTAGTCATACACTCTTATAATTTTGTGAAGGGACAAAATTAAAATAATTGTGTACTTCGGAAGTAGTCCCTCTTGTTTTACGAGTTAGAAAAGAAGTGTCAAACACCATATAAGTTTAAAATAGGATCGGGAACGGGTACACTTCAACCACACTTAAGTAAATGTCAACTTGAATTTTCTAAAGACAATCTCAAACAACAAAAAATACACCCTAAGACTGGCCAAATAGATAGTCATAGCTACGATCACGATCTCGTTCGTAGACAAATGGCTAAATTAGTAATTAGAGATGAATTACCTTATTCATTTGGTGAAAGTATGAATGTAGAGACCTTTGCACAAACCGCATTAAATCCCCATTATAAAAAAAATCCTAGGAATGTAGTAAAGGGTGATTGTAAGTTAGTTTACAATGAGGCTAAGGATTTTTTAGTAGCAACACTTACGTCCCTAAACACTAGAGTTTCTTTGACATTGGATGGGTGGGTAGGAGTGAACGGCGTACCAATGATGTGTGTAACATGCCATTAGATAGATTCTGATTGGCTACTTCAAAAGAGGATAATTTTATTCGGATATGTTAGGTTCCCACATAAGAGTGAGATAATTCCCACACACATCATAGAAGCATGTAACAATTTTGGTATTTTTAATAAAATTTTTGCTATTGGTTTTGATAATGCCTTTAATAATACTAAGGCAATTGCTAGTTTACTAATTATACTTAATCATTTAGAACCGGAAATATTTCATGTTAGGTGTGCTTGTCATGTTTTAAATTTTTGTGTACAAGATGCACTTAAATATGGACACGATAAAATTGAGGTAATGAGAAATTGTGTTCATTTTATTACGTTGAGTGGTCCAATATATCATGCTTTTCACGATTGGTGTCGACTTAGGGAAATTGTATTTAAACGTTTTCCTAAAGATGTTAAACATCGTTGGAATTCAACTTTTGATTTATTAAGTGTTGTTCTTCACTATCGTTTTAATCTTAGAGAATTTTTTATTGCAATGAGTATGCAAGATTGTATGTTAGATAATGATTTTTGGTTTTTTGCCGATAGTTTGTACAAATTTTTAGAACCTTTTAATGATGCTACTTTACAATTTTCAAAAACATATACGTCTACATCTAGTGGTATTTTACTTGCAATTGTCACTATGATGACAACAATTAAAGATTTGATAAATGTCACTTTCATTGGACAAATGGTTTATGTCGCTTATATTAAAATTTTAAAATACTTTCATCCCCTTCTTATGTTATATTGTGTTGCTAGTGTAATGAATCCCCTGATTAAGTTAGATGACACAAAAATTTATTGAGATTTTTTATACTTATGCTCCACACGAAAAAATAGATTGTTTTGACAATATTATTTTCGTTACAAAAGTCGAAAATGTTTTGAATAGTTTATATGATAGTTACAACAGAATTTATTCATCTAACACTACACAAACACAAAATATTAGTTCTTCTTCTTCTTTTATGTTATCTAAGGTAAAGGGTCTTGTCACTAGTAGTGTTTTAAATCTCTTAAAATTAAAAAAAAACAAGAACCAATTCACCAAATGAGTTGAATTGGTATAATGCACAACCTCCCATTGATGATGTAGTAGATGTGTTTACTTTTTGGAAAACTAATGAAAATATTTTTAGTATTCTTTCTCGCATGACTAAAGATTTGCTAACGGTACAGGTATCAACCGTTGCATCGAAAAGTGTTTTTTCTCTTGGTGGCAGGATTATGAGCCTGAACAGGAATCACTTGACGGCAAAGAATTTAAAGATGTTGGTATGCGACGAAGATTAGATGAAAGCGGGAGAGAGGACTCAAGACTTACAAGAATCACAAAATGATCAACAAGTAGCAACGAGTGAAGAACTAGTAGAATGTAATTTGTATAATGTATTGTAAATAATTGGAAAAATTTTGGGGGATGAGATTCTATGTTTAGGTTAAGTAGAAGTGCACGACAATAGTCCAATGCCTTCTCTTTAATCTAAATAGATGTCATCTCGATCTCTAAATCCAAATAATTTTTTTGTTGTGTAATTTAATCTAATTTGTATGAAATTGTATTCATGAACTTCATTTTATTTAACATCATGTAATTTATCAAATCAATTTAAATTTGGTTTTAATTTCTTTTATTTATTAGTCTTGTAGTTGTTATGAAACTACAATTTAATATTTGATCTTTCATCTTCCTTTTTAAAAAAATTATACTAAAAAACCGGCCCGGCCCGCGAACCGGCCCGACCCCCACCCTTGGGGTCGGGGGCTAGGTCCGGGCCTAGATTAACCTCGCTTAGCCTGGCCCGGCCCGCGAGATCCTTGAGCCCGGCCTAGGTTGGCCCGGGACCGGGCAAAGATCGGGCGGTTCCGGCCCGGCCTGGCCCGGCCCGCCCAGACCGAATGCCACCCCTACATATGATTCTCAAATTATGATAAGAAGTGATAGTTTTTATACTTCTATAATAGTAAAACAACTAAAATAAATTACCTTACATTTATGTTGAGTAATTTCTAACTCATGCTAAGATTGTATTAGAGAGTCATAATAAAATTCTCATGCATTATGAAACCACCATGAATTGGCTTTGAAATTAGGTTGATTTAAGAATTATCGCATGTTTTCAAAATTCCTTCTTACCATACCCTCTAAATGGTTTTATAAAGACAATGTATTATATCAAAGTATTCCAACATATCCGGGAATCCTTCCTTTCTTGGGGGCGTTGGTACACTAATGTGCAAGGGATTATATTCAAATAAGAGGCTTTTTCGTACGTTTGTTATTAATAATTTAATTAATATGTTCAATTAAGATGTACTTGTAAGTGTGTTTCTTATAAGGAGTGTAAAAATCGATTATATTTTGGAAAAAACAAAAAAAAATTTCCAAAATGACCAACTTTTTCAAATAGTTGAAAAGGTGAGTTTGGTGAAAATTTCCGCGCTGTTTGAGATAGCGAGTGTAGGCTTATGTTTTTGTCCACAACTACGCTCGTTGTTGCAGACAGCGAGTCTAACTTTCTAACTACGCGCGCGAGAGAGAGCCTTCCAGCTTGCTTTCTTACAATTCCATGAAAGAGTTTATTATATATACACTTCTAATTCTTATGATTTTTTCGATATGAGACTCAAGTTCCTCAACCCATTTTCAGACATCAAGTGTCTCACGTTAAGAAACAATTTCTCATTCACCCCATAATCGTTTTGAGCAAGTAAAAATATCATTTTGATGTACTCACGAATGAGTACAAAAATTCATAAAGATCTTTCACAGATTCATAATGGATCTTACTCAAAAAATTGTCTTAAATCTGGTTCATAAAATGTGTTAAAATACCAATTTTCTAACATTATGTTTGTTTGATTGCTTGGTTGAGTTTCTAATTTGGTTAATGATAGCGAGATGACCACAAAGAGTGTTGGAATTGTGTTAAAAATCTGGAAATGAACCATATATGTTTTTTGATAAAAAAAAAGAACCATATATGTATACAAGGAAATTTGTAGCTGCAAGTTGCACTTAAAAATTTCATAATTACACTCGCTATTGGAGACAGCGAGTGTGGTTTGAGTTTTTTATTTTATTTTAATCGCACTCTTAACTCTCACTTCCTCATCCTCAAAGTCTCTAGAAAAATAAAAAACATACACTCGCTATCTCAAATACCGAGCATCATTATACTACACTCAGATAGCGAGGCCTACAACGGGTGTCGTCTGAGTTATTTTTTTTTTAATCGCAATTCAACTCTCATTTTCTCTTCCTCAAATTCTCTGGAAAAATTAAAAAAAAAAACATACACTTGCTATCTCAGATAACGAGCGTCATTATACTACACTTGGTATCTCAGATAACAACTGTGTGTGTAGAGATTTTTACAGAAACTTTGAAGTCTCGTGGAAATTTTATCAATATTAAACTCGTTATCTGACATAGTGGGCCTCTTTGAACTAAATTCGCTATCTCAAATAGCGAGTGTAGTTATGACATTTTCAAGGACAACCTGCAGCTACAAATTTTCTTGTATACATATATGGTTCATTTCCAGATTTTCAACACGATTCCAACACTTTTTTTGGTTATCTCACTATCATTAATCAAATTAGAAACTCAACCAAACAATCAAACAAACATAATGTTAGAAAAAAGGTGTTTTGACACTATTTTACGAACCAATTCTGAGGCCATTTTTTGAGTACGATCCACTATGAATTAGTGAGAGATCTTTATGGATTTGTGTTCTCTTTCATGAGCACATGAAAATCATATATTTACTTGCTCAAAACGTATATGGGGTGAATGAGAAATTGTTTCCCAAAGTGAGATACTTGATGTCTGAAAATTGGTTGAGGGACTTTAGTCCCATATCGAAAAATCATAAGAATTAGATGGGTATATATAATAAACCCTCTCTTGGCATTGTAATAAAACAAGCCAGAAGACTCTCTTTCTCCAGTTTTGATTAAGAGAGAGAAAAAAAAAAATCAGAGTAAGACTCGCTGTCAGAAACAACGAGTGTGGTACAACTACGCTCGTTGTTTCATACCGCACACTCGTTGTTTCAGACAGCGAGTCCTACTTTGATATCTTTTCTACAAGTTTTTTATCCAAGTTGTGAACAAACACCTAAGTCTACACTCGCTATCTCAAACAGCGCGGGCATTTTCACCAAACTCAGTATTTGAGACAGCGTGTGGGTCATTTTGGTAAATACTTTCGAAAGTGGGTCGATTTGGTAAATACTCTCAAAAGGTGAGTCATTTTGGAAAAATCTGGAATGGATTAGGGGTGGTATACCGTACCGTACCGTACAAAAATTACTCTACCGTCTACCGTACCGAAATACTTGGTACACAAATTTTTCTACCATTACCGTGCCAAAATTTTGATACTACCGAGTTCGGTAATACCGAAATATTGGTATGGTAATGGTAGTACCATGGTAGTACCGGACATCAAGAAATATGGATGTACCAATTTCAAACTTTGTTTCTCATGATCGACTGGCACAATAAACAGATATATGCTTTATATATGTCCAACAATATACTCAGGAATGCATTCAAACAAGATGAACCAAAATCTTACTGCAGATAACACTCAGCAATGATGTAGACAAGTAATCGAATACAGAGGTTTACCGTATTATTGCCCCTCAGTCTTCCTAATCGAGGACCACCAGTAATTCCGTGGACATCAACTATAATCTCGAAGCTTTCTTCTTCAACAGGTTTCATGGCCTTCATACATGTTTTGATCCCTGTATCGCATAAATAGAATGAGAAGTTATTAGAGTGTGCTTAGATTGGTAGCGGCAAGTGACTATAAGTGAGAGTTGCACTTACATTCGTTGCTTAATATCCATTTCCCATTCAAGATGCCCATCAGGTACTTGAGGGTTCTCTTGCATGCTCCCTTCTCATCAGCAGATGCAATGACATGAGTCACTGCAGGGCTCCATGACTTTGAGATGGTTATGCCAGTCAACCTTGTGAACTCGGATATAACATCATGATAATGGAAATGGATAGAAACCTCAAGTGGACTCATCATATCTTTACAAAACTTCAAGAATGCATTTTGAACAACCTTTTCTGTAGCAGTCAGCGCCGAGCAATAGAGAACCCATTTGCTAGTTGTCCCAGAAGGCCAGGACCACTTTTGGCTCATATCTTGATTATCTTTGCTCGTAACAGCTGCTTTGAGCAGACTAAACATAGAAAAATAGATATAAAAAAAATATAATAATAATTCCTGTGATTAAGTACATGAAGTTGCTAATATTAATTTAAACATACCTGTTCGACTCTTTTGGATCAGGCCTCTTTCTTCTTTGCATCAAGGGCTGAGATACTTCGTTTGGCAAATTGGATGATAAATGAAGAGGGCAAAACATCACAAAATTATCCTATTGGCATAATTTTTGGCAGATGGTTAGTAACAAGAAAAAATAATGTATTGTATTACAAAAGTAGATTTTTTTTTTATGCCTACGACTGTAATAAGAAAAACAACTTACATTGTCCCATCGACACTCAGGAACCAATTTAGCGCAAGTGAAAGTGGAAGCTCTTTTGGCAACTTTTCTCATAACATCCAAGAGCAGCTCCCTTGACACCACAACAGCTGCATTTTATCCTTCTACTTTTGGATACTTCTGATTCAAGATTTCTGACCAAATCATCTTCTTCAAAGTATACATCAGGAGCCCTTCAATTGAATATAGAATAGTCAGTATAACTATAGAAATGATCATTGTTACTCAAACTTTCATGTAACCTATAATAAGTATTCCATCATGAGAAAGAATTGCCTACCATTTAGTACAATGTTTGTGCGAATGAATCACATTGCTTCCATTATTATCTGCTGCTACTGGTTTGCCATTGAAGTAATGCATCATCTCACCAGAATCCTGTTAATTGAAGATATAATGGCCATTTCAGAACTGAATCATTTATGCATTTGAAGACATTCCTAGAAAGAACATATGTTTATGATTACCTTTGTGTCATTGGACCTTCGACAGAAGGCACACTGAACCTCAGAAACATGATTTCCACATTTTCTCAAGTGGACCATGGTACCAGTTTGGTTGTTATTACACCCACCAGTTTTGGGTGAAGCAAGATGAATCCCATTAGCATAGTCATCCTCTGCTTCATCAACAAATTTTATTTTCCGTTTTCTCTTCCCTTTCGAACGATAACAATTCACCAGTTTTCTTACAAATCCCAAGGTACAATACAATCTTCCAAATCTTACTGCAGATAACACTCGGCAATGCATTCAAACGAGATGAACCAAAACAGTTACAATTTCTATGTACAGAAACTTTCAAGTGAATCCTGTTAAGAAAGAATGAAAGATCTCTATTCTGTCGGCCATATGGTGTTCCAAAAACAAAGAGTTTTAGCATTCAACTAGAGCCAAAAATAGAGCATCAAACAAAGTAACATACAACTGAAGGAAATATAACAACAACAAAAAATTTTGCAACAAAACATCTAGCAACTCAAAACATCCAACAAAGAAATAGATAGCATTTAACGGAAGCCAGAAAGAATGATCATCACATTTCTGCAAAGAAAAACAAAATATATCAATCCTGATAGTATACACTATACAACTAAGAAGTAAGAACTATCAATCACCAAAATAGTGTACCTTCTATGAACATAAGTTGAGATGTTGAACTAGAAGGCATTTTCACAGGAAGATTAAGCATTTACCAAGCCTAAATAAAAAAAATTAAAGAAAAATAAAATATGTTTCTTGTTAGTATTAAATAAATATTCAATGATGAGCTACAAAAAAAATTAATTACTTGATAAATAGATGCATGTCAGTCTTACTTGATTCTACTTCTTCCAATTCCTTGTAGAATTCAAGTGCATCTTCTGTTGGATCCTTGCAGAAACAAAAGCTATCAGCCCTTAACCAATCTGAAGTGCACACTAATGCTTCAACCATTTTTGGAGTCAACGATGCTCTAAAGGGATCCACAATTATTCTTCCCAAACTAAATGTACTCTCACTCGCAACTGCAGATGTTGGAATCGCAAAAATGTCCTTTGCAATTTTTGAGAGAATTGGTAAATCAAGTTCATTTGTTCTCCACCAACTCAAGAGATCAAAATCCTTGCTAAGGGGGTTTTGAAAATGAGCAACGAGGTACTTGTCCACTTTATTGGTTATCTCGGTAAGACGTTAATCCCTTCTTTCATTAATAAGTGCCAATAGCTTGCTCTTTCCGACATCATCATTACCTTCACAACCTTCCTCCAACACCTCATTCTCTTGATTGTTTTCTTCCGATGTCTCAACCATATTATTCCCCTTGTACACATTATACAAGTCCAACAAAGTTTTTTTAATCGCCTTGTGAATCTCATCTATCTTAATTTGGTCCCATCCAAGCGTTTTGAGGTGTATTGTAATCATTTGAAGCTTGAAATAGGGATTAAGAACTTGACCAAGATAGATGAGAGAATTAACATTATCAAGACTTCCCCAATACTTGTCAAATTTTGCTTTCATTGAAGAAGCCACCTTTTGCAAAGTAGGATTGCGCATATCCCTCATTTTTGCATCAATCTCTATTTGTATCTCTACAATTGAGTTCCAAAGATGGTTGGTCGTAGGTGTCTTGGATGCACTAAGTGTAAGAGTGTAATTGTAGAACTTTTTTGAGAAAGTGAACAAACGACAAAACCAAATCCCAATCCCCTTCCGTCGGTGGCCCTACTCTTTTGACCATATTTTTGTGACTATCTTTTTCTTCCTCGAGAAAATATATCCAAAATTGTACATTTTCCTCTGCCATCCTTGAAAACACCTTCCGAAACTTATAAGCATTTTCAAGCATCTTATAAGTTGAATTCCACCTCGTAGAGACATCCATAGGCACACATGACATCTTATTCATCCCCAATAAGATTGCAAATTCTCTAAATTTATCCAACCTAGCACCGGAAGAGTGGATGTACTTCACACAATTCCTAATTCCCTCAATTGAGCTGGCAAGCTCCTTCAATCCATTCTTCACAATTAAATTCAAGATGTGATAAGCACGCCTCAAATACATATATTTCCCACCAAGTAAGAGAGTACCCATCTCCTCAAATCTCCTTTTCATATAATCAATTGCGACATCATTGGATGAAGCATTGTCAACCGTGATGGTAAAGACCATATGTACTCCCCAACCCTTTAAACATCCCTTTAAAAGCCTTCCAATGTCTTCTCCCTTATGACTAGTGATCTTCGTGAAATTTATGATACGTTTGTGCAATTTCCAATCATTATCTAAAAAATGAGCAGTAACTACCATATAGTTTATGTTTTGCACTGAGGTCCAAGTATCAGTTGTAATACTTATCCTTTTATCACGCATTATTTCAAATATCTTAGACTTCTCTTGTACGAACAAGTCTCATATCATAGTGGCAACCTTCCTCCTATTTGGAATTTTAAATCTTGGTACGGCTTCATTCATCATCTCAACAAAACCTTCACCTTCAACAACCCGAAACGGTTGTTCATCGTTAATTACAAACTGCACCACTTTTAACTCAAGCCTCTTTTGATTAAAAGTATGAGGTACAATTTGGCCACTCATCGTCTTATTTGTTAGGACCGATTGGGTACTATCACTGCCCTTTATGTAGAGTGGAGAAGTTTTGCATACCTTCCTAAGATGATGCAAGATACTTGAAGTCCCATTTCTAATCGGATGGCATGGTAACTCTGCTTTGCAATAATTGTATATTGCAAGGTGAATCACTTTCCCTTTATTATTCTTTCTTTGAATCTTAACGATATGTTTCCATTGCTCTGACTTCCCAGGAGCCCCAACTGCAGCACGCTTGCAACTATCTTCATTACGACTACTTTCAATAGCAACTATTACTTCAGGGTTAGGGGTTATGGTTGGAATTGGATTTGAAAGTGTGGGTTGTGTGGCTTCACCGGTGAAAGTGGAACTCATAGGAGTACTACTACTATTCATACTAGTAGCCGTAGATACCATATTACCAACAATAAATTTAGAAAAATAAGAGTTAGTACAAAAAAATATATCAAACTTGTATATCTTAGGTGTTGTTTACAGCTAGCTAGAGCAGACAAGGTTAGAGAACATAAAAGACTTCAAAGTTGGTCATTAGTGAGTCAAACTCAATATTCAGCCAAATCAAGCGAGATTACTCAGTAATAGACCCCAAACTTGTATATCTTATTATCTTAGGTGTTGTTTACATCCTGTTGTACTAACTAGTATGATAGTATCCTTAGTGAGATTAGAGATTGACCATGGGTTGCATGATGAATTGGGTTTTCATCTTAATGAATGTAAGTTTAAGTATAATGTTGTTCAAATTGAAACAATCAAATTTGATTATCAGTAATTGAAACAATCAAATAACAAAACTAAGCACAAATTGAAAGCTCAAATTGGATTATCAGTAATTGAAAGCTCAAATTGAAATTTGAAAGCACAAATTTGATTATCAGTAATTGAAACAATCAAATAACTAAGCACAATCAAATAACTAAGACCGAAATGTAAGTTTATGTATAGTAATTGAAATAATCAAATTGAAAGCTCAAATTCAAAGAACTAAGCACAATAAATTACCCTTCCAGATTTGGTGATTCGGTGATTCGGTGAAGAGGAAGATCTGATTCGGTGAAGAGGTGATTGGGTAATTTGATTATCAGTAAAGATGAAGAAGAGTAGAAGAGGGGAAGATGTAGGGAATAGAGATATTGGTGGGAATGGAACTGGGTTGGGTTTGAGGGGGAAAGTGGTCGATGGAGAGGGAGGAAGAGGTGAGGCCGTGGAGGACTTGGAGGTAGTCGAGGAGGGGTTTGCAGTCGGGGAGGGTGACGGAGGGCGATGGAGGCGGGCGGAATGGAGTAGAACTGTAGAAGAGGAGGGTTTCGACTTTCGACTTTCGAATCGAGGGAGCTGTAGAGGAGGGTTTTGACTTTCGAATCGATGGAGGCGAGCGGATTGGAGTAGAGAGGAGGGTTTCGACTTTCGAATCGAGGGAGCTGTAGAGGTTGGGGACCTTGGGGTTGCAGTAGGAGGTGAGGGAAGAGGACGGGAAGAGAAGAGGGAAGAGGACTCAAGAGACGGCTACGACGACTAGGGTAGAAAATCAAAAAAATGAAAAAGAAAGACTGGGATAAAAATTAGATTAAATATATATTAAATATATATATTTGGTACGGTACGGTATTCCAACGGTATAAAAATTTTGTACCAGTACTATACCATCAAAAATCGGTATGGTACAATACCGAAAATTTGGTACGGTATTACCAAGTTTCGGTATTGTTTGGTATGGTAATGATATGGTACGGTATGGTACGGTAATATGGTATTTTTTGACACCCCTAGAATAGATGGAGTAGAAAAAATCTTGAAAATTAACGATTTTGATTCACTCCACAAATTAGGTTACAAATTTTGACTACTTTGGAAACAAACAGTCCTAAATAAAACATGTATTTATGATACTCAAACCCTATCATAGATCATATATGTGATTGTTCCAAGAAAAAAAAAATCATATATCAAGCATGAGAGTATCTGTAGTAGTTGGCTATATACTCAAAATTTAGATTTTGGATGAACAGTGGTCTACTATATTTGGAAGCAAATATAGAAATTTGGAAAAAATAACCGACGAAAGATTATCTTTTGTCCGTTCAATCAAACAAGATATCATCTTTCGTAGCTTAATTTTTTTTTTAATATTTAAATATATCAGACGTCTGATCATTTTTTTATGAAAAAAATTATCAGACGGGTCAATTAAAAAAAAATAAAAATTGGTGAGACAGGAGATGATCTCCCGTTCCAAACCCATTTTGAAAATATTTAGGTAAAACTAGGCCTATACAAATTATTATAGGTATATATTAGGTTTTAATTAAAATTTACTTACAATTGAAGATTTATTTAAGATTTAATTAGGATTAAATTAAAAGTTAATTAGGATTAAATTAGGAGTTAATTTGGGGAAAAAATCTTGGACGGTAAATGATTTTCCGTCCGTGGTTAATGTTTTAGAAAAAAATCCTCGGACGAGAAATGATTCCTCGTCCAACACATTTTTAAAACGATATTATTATTTTTTTGGACGAGACATCATCTATTGTCCGTCAATTTTTTTTTAAATAAAAAACCAAATTTTTTGTTTAAACGACTGTAATAGTGCAGCTGAACCTCAAAATTCATATTCCTATATGCTAAATACCCAAAATTTGAGATTGAACGACTACAATGCTCTTACCCTCTCAGAAACAGTTACAATAACAAATCAGCAAACCTGAAAATCTTAATGATAAGATTTGTGAAGTTGGGAGAGATTTAAGTAACAAATTACAATACAAACAATTAAATTATTACTAGTAATAGGATCTACGTTTCTAATTAAAAAAAAAATTGTATAGTAAATAATAAGGTCATCCACAGTGGTTTTCTATAATTCTCAATTTGCCATTTTTTAACAAACGAATTCCGGCAGTGGTTTCTCATTTTGCCATTTTTTAGCAAACGACCTATATTCGTTTCTCATATTTGATAAACAGAATAGCGATTCTCAAATTATAGAGGACGGGGTATCATATACCATCTGAGCCATTTTAATTAATTTTTTTATAAAAAAACACCTCTCAAACGGGAGATCATATCCCGTCTCAATCAGACGGGAGATGATATCCCGTTTGAGGGATATTTTTTTTTGTATTTATTAATTTTTTTTTATATTAAAACTAACGGCCATGATTTTCCCGATTAGGGAAAAAAAAAAAAAATCCAAATGGTCATTCCCCGTCAGCCAAAAAATTCAAATAGTCAAAGTAGTTAATGAGTTAATTAAGGTTAGTCAGTAGGTTAGTCAGTATAACAAGTAGTTAATTAAGGTTAGTCAGTAGGTTAAGTAGTTAATTAATAAGTTTAATAGTTAATAAGTAATTAATTATTTTAATTTAATTTCAAAACGACAGACGGTATATCATATACCGTCCCACTCAATTTTGACAAACAGTATAGCAAACGACCACTGCAGCGATCGCTTCTATTTGCTATTACTGTAGCAGCCATTTTTTGGCAAATGAGAAACACCACTATGGATGCTTAAGAACTCCATTTGCCCATAACATACTTTTTACAAATTACTACTAGTGTCACAAACTTTTATTTTATAAAAGTGGAAAGTTTGTAAATAATTATGTCGTAACTAAAATTGAACTTTGTGGGTATTATGGTAACTAACAACAGTTGAGTAAATGAATGGTTAATATGACTCCACTTAAAAATAAATTGTTGAAACTAGATGGTTGAATGAATGTCTACAAATTACAGGTTGTCTACGACTCTACAAATGACAACCCCAACTCTCTCATTATAATATTACTAGTATAATGCACGTGCGATGCACGTGGAGGGGGAATGAAAAGGACAAAAAAGAAAAAAATCTAGTATAATGCACGTGCGATGCACGTGGAGGGGGAATGAAAAGGACAAAAAAACCTACTAACACGTGCGCTGCACGTGTTGACACACATACACCAAAGAATAAAAAATTATTTATTTGTTTGTGAATCCCAACTCTCCCCATGATAATAGTTATAGATATTAGAGATTAGAGATTAGTGATAGAAACTACTTATTTAAACCTCTCTTCATATCCTTAAAATCTTAAATTGTCAAATACGCAAAATTTCCAACGCAATGAAATCACAGCTCAATCTCTAATCCACCGTATGTAGTTTTTGAAAAAAGTTTTTTATGTAGTATTATTTAGAGAAATATTTCTTATTTTGAACTAAGAGATCAGTGAAAATCTTCAACATATTTATTATTTTTGAACTAAGAGATCAGTGAAAATCTTCAACTGCCTATTCTACATAGGATTTACCATTAATCTTTTTCTTGATTTGCTCCTCTCACATCTCTATATATACATACCATAGTAATGCTTCTTCACCCTTATCACAGAACGAACCAGTGAAACCACGATGGCAGAAGCCAAACAATCCAAAATCAGCCTGAAACTTCTCGTCGATGTCCGCAACGAGAAGGTCCTCCTCGCTGAGGCAGGCAAGGACTTCGTGGACTTCATGTTCAGCCTCTTAACCTTGCGAGTCGGCTCGGTAATCAAACTCCTCTCGCCTCGCTCTATGACTGGCTGCATTGCCAAGCTGTACCAGAGCGTTGACAAACTCAACGAAACCTACTTAATCCCCAACAAAAGCAAGGAGACCCTACTTCAACCTAAGATCATGTCGCCCGATGGAGTCAGCCCTCTTCTTTTGGGTAGTGCTATTGATGGATCTCAATCTAACATGACGTTATATGGATGTGGCAAGTGTCGTAGAGTTACAACTGCGAAGAATACTCTGTGTACCACTTGCGGTACTGGAATGATCACTGAGGTGCCGTTTGTTGTGCCAGCAGTGGTGAAAGAGACCGGGGAAGGTGGAGGAGGAGGGTATGTTAAAGGGGTGGTTACTTATATGGTGACTGATGATTTGGAAGTGACTCCCATGTCTGCGATTTCTAGTATCACTCTGATAAACAAGTATGGGGTGAAGAAAGATGGAGTTGAGTTGGAGGAGAAGGTGGTCTATGTTGGCATGGAAGAGGTACACATATTCTTTAGATTTTTTTTTTTTTCCTTTTTTTGTGCTGTTAGTATTTTTGCCCATTTTCATCAGTGCATAACAAATGAACTAATTTATGTTACAAATATGTTCATAAAAGGGGAAGAAGTAATTAATCTTTACTATTACTCGAGAAAACTTGAGAAAGACTGAAACAAAGTAAAAAAAAAACAACACGTTTTCAATTTAAATATCTGTATTATTTTTGTTAAATCTGATTTTTATGCATCTTCTTCAGTTATTTTCCTCTGTTAGCTTTCATGTTATATATCACTGTAACAAATTGGATTCATAGTGTGCCAGTTTTGATCGATATATGTTAATGCCGTTGTATGTGCTTCAGGGAATTGCACTTCTCAAGGCTTCTATGGGCTCAAAGACTGCACTGACTGATGTTTACTGTGGGAAGCCGTCTCAACCAATATCCCCTTTGTCCGTTTAATTTAGTACTTCAGTTGTTCCAGGAATTTGGTGTTCATCTTTTTTGATGTTTGGTCTTTGATTTATGAGTTTGGTTTCGGAGAGAAATGTTGTTGGTGAGATCTATAATTTAAATATGTATGTACCTCATCTGGTATAAGGAAATGAAATAAGTCCGATCTTTTCAGTGACATTCATTTTTGATATATCTCTACTATTTTAATAGAATAGTTTGCAAACAAACATGTGCATGGTAACCCAACAAATACATGCAATGTACATACATAACTAATATAAAGGAGGTCTTAGCTTCAATGTCACACAATGTCAGAACTTTTTAATATATATATATATATATATATATATATATATATATATATATATATATATATATATATATTTATAAAGACGCGCATCGCACGTGTAAATTGCTAGTAAAATAAAAGTTTGGGCCATTAGGGGTAATTTGTAAAGTGTATGTGATGAGTAAAGGGAGGTCTCAGGTTCTAGGCCAAATTATGTCTTATTATTTACTATATAAAAAGAAAATCTGTACTATTTTAATGGGAGAGTTCGTTACCAAACAAACTTCATTTGTAACCAAACAAATCCGTGCATTGTAACCTAACAAATACGTGCAATGCACATACATAACTAATATAAAAGAGGTCTTAGGTTCAATGGTAGACAACATCGAAACTTTTTTTTTATAAAATATATATACTTATAAAGACGCGCATGGACGTGTAAATTACTAGTATATATATATATACACACAGAGAGAGAAATTCTATTATGAGAGATTCTTTTCCCAAAATAAACAACTTTTTGAAACTAATTTCTAAAATAGACCATTCAAAACTAATTTTCAAAATAAACCACTCACAGTTTTCAACTGTGACCTCTTCAATAACGAGGAAGCAGTACCGCGACCTAAGTACGTACCATAAAAATATAGATTCCAAGACTTACTTTAAAAAATTTCGCAAGCCCAAAGAAGTTGAAAGGAGATTTCACTAATTCTATTTGAGATTGAGTAATTCTATTATGAGAGATTATTTTTCCAAAATAGACCACTTTTTGAAAATAATTCCTAAAATAGTCTATTTTTGAAACTAATTTCAAAATAGATCACTCACAGTTTTCAACTGCGGCCTCTTCAATAACGAGGCCGCAGTATCGCGGCCTAAGTACGTACCATAAAAATGTAGATTCCAAGACTTTCTTTAAAAAATTTCTCAAGTCCAAAGAAGTTGAAAGGAGATTTCACTAAGGCCGCAGTTGTGTACTGCGACCTCGATAATACTTAGGCCGCAGTTCACAACTGCGGCCTAAGCGAAATAATCGTTGGGGGGTCCAGTTCTTTTGAAACCCTCTATCCTCCTATTCTCAACTTTGCTTCTTCTTATTCTTCTCCCAAATTTATTTCCCCAACTCTGACTGCGGCAACTCCCATGAAGCCGAAATCACTCTCCTCTAACTCCCTAAAATCTCTCCCAAAACTAACTCCTACATTCACTTCATCTTCCTCTATTCATACCCATTCAATTCCGGAATTTTCCAAACCCAAATTTTCAATTTTGTTCAAATTCGCCCAATTGTGGCCACCCACCTTCAATCCAACAAGTTGTTGAAAACCACTTCCTCTCCTTCATTAGTAGTTGACATCATCTTCGCCGTCACCCGAAGTTCTTGAAGGTGTGTATTGGTTAATTAACATCTGTTGTTTCTTTATATTTGCTATGAGTTGTTAGTGAGTAATTGTAACGCCCCGAATCCCAAATACACTGAATTCGAGATGTTCTACAGGATCTTTCCGCTTCTTTTAGTACAATTTTACAAGGAAATTTAAACTTTTCACTTTACATCAGAGTTTACATCAATATTACATTTTACATTGCACGGCGGAAGTAAAATTTTACAACAATGAAAACAAGTATACAACAACATTGAGTAATCTTTAAGCATTTGTTCCTCTTTATTCTTTATCAAGCTATTTACCTGCATATAAGACTGTGGGTACGTCAGTTTATTCAACCGACGATCATTATACACGGCCATCCTCTCTATGCCGGAAATAGTATAACTTAATTTTCCATATTTAGCAAACACAAACTTGTCACATTTCAAACTAAAGGAACTACCCTATTGATGTCGTGTTATGATTGTGCACTTAGTCCTTAATGCAGTTATTTATGTTACATGACACTAATGCGCACATGTTCGGATTCTATGCATCCCATACTACATAGGTCCGAGGGCAAGCCCTTATTCGTTCTTCATCTTGGTAGGGTTCAATCCCTCGTTATGACTTAGTCTACTACTGTAACTACGGTAGTGTCTTAGATGTCCTATGATCTACGAGCCCATGTCCAGGCAGCCTGGAGGGGAATCCCACGCACTGACACGACGCATCGAGCAGGCAACCTATGGACAATTCAGCCTCCGCCATGGAACAATGGCACCACCCATAGCCACTCGAACACCCCACAAGCGTCGCCACCGGGACGATAATTCTGGAGTAGTGCCCACGCCATGACTTGACGCATCAAGCACGCAGCCGGTGGATCACTCTCACACCGCTAATCCGATGGCTCCCATACTCATGTTTTTCTTCTACTTTCATCACGTCTCCACTATGTACTAATCCTTAGTTTTTATCAAAATCATGAACAAAAATCGAAGCTCTAGAGTTAGCCTCTCCACTAAACTGGACTTATTCATTCATTTCAACATGACCAACCTTGGTCTTTCTTTTCAAATTTCATTTCATTTCATTTCCAAATGCCGGGGGAGACTTAGCTACTCTTTTATTTTAATTTTCAATTCACAATCTCCAAATGAGCATTTCCAACTCATAAATTCCCATGTTGAGTTATCATACTCAATGTATATTCTCTTTTCAAATCATGATTTCAAATTTGTCCAAATAGTCCATGACTATACATGAATTTCATATGCTTTATCAATTATCACTTCATATCAAAATTTCACATCACTAACAAATATTCACAATTCATATTTCCACATTATTCTCAAATGAGAATAAATTGCATTAAGTCACACAATAAAAATTCTTTTTGCCAAATCATCTTCTAATCCTTCGTTTCAATTTATTCTTGTAAGTTATAATTTTTCACAAAGTATATATCTAGAACCATAGTTCTATTTATGCCTTTTATTCTCAAATCATAGTGTATTTCCTGCAAATAATTCCCAAATCATTTTTATAAAGTCCCTTATATTTTTATGAGAATAACCATATTTTTTTCACAATTTTTGGACACTTAAAACCCCAAAAAAAAACATTTTTTTCCTTCTTGCCGAGAGCAAGAATCGAACCCAGCTCCCCTGAGTCACAGCCGAGAACACAAGCCAACAGACCGGTGTGTGCCAGCGATGTAAAACATGGCTGAGAGCATTAAATGCTCTCGGCCCGCTGTTAACTTGTTTTAAAAAAAAAACAAACAAAATAATGCTTCCTACGGGATTCGAACCAGTCACCACAGAGAAGCCAACCATGCTCTCTGACCACTTGAGCTACGTGCTCAGGTTGTCACATTATAATTTCATATTTATTTAACCCGTGCTCTCTGTTATTTAGAACATTTCGATATTCAACTAGTCCTAATTTCATTTGGTCTTCATAAAATTTACTGTATAACTCCAGATTGTTACTAATTCACATAATTTGCATATCAGTAAGAGAAAAATAATTTTTGTAATAATTAAAACGTATTTTCATGCACTAATTCAAATTATACATTATGACACTACATTTCTTCTCTTTTTCGACATTTCTTCGCATTGTAGCATTCTAATTTTTTTTGTCAATAAATTTCACATTAATTCTCTGACTTTAATCATTTATCTAACATACAACTCATATTTTAATTTATTCATGCCCATATCAACACAAAGGATCTATTTAACACATGAAAAGTGTATAATCAAGCAACTAACTTTGTGTGTAATTCTTGATGGTAAAAGAATGTACTTTCTATCAATCAATCCATGATTCTAATCAATTCACATACAACTCAAATAATAGAACCACATATAAATTTGTATGTCCACATTTCAATCATTCAAGATATCATTTTTCCCCATTTAAAGTGTGCTCTTCTTAACCATTTTCATGCTTCAATTTTTCGAATTAAACTAGCATGCAATCCTACTTTAGAAATAGGAAAAATTTTACCCACCTTGTATGGAGAGAAAAACACAATTAGCAACAAAAGTCCTTTGCAAACGAGTGCACCTCCTCCTAGATGCGCGCACACAAGCTCCAAAAGCACCAACACCGAAAGCTCCCTCCTTGAATAGCCGGCCCTCTCCTTCTTCTTGGTGTTGCAAGAACAAGCCCACACACACTCAATCTTTTAACTCACAAACTACTACTAGATAATGCTATTTGACTATAGGTTTGGAAGAGAATATTAAGCACAAAATAACTAGCCATTGGGGGGGGGGGTATTTATACTAAAAATCAAATAGAATGGAGGGCTAGGATCAATTGGTTGGTTGTAGAATGGAGGGCTAGGATGAAAGTAGGAGTTGCAATAACTAACCACATCTAAGCAACCACCACACCATGATCACCACTCAAAATTTGAGTTCCCTCCAAAAGAAGCATTCCCGGCCATGAAGAAAGCATGCATTTTGCACGTGTACGTGTAGTGTACGTGCATGCAACTAGGCCCAAAATTGTACATTAAATTTTTGTATAAAATAAAATAGTCTTTTAAATTGTATTCTACATGATAAGTTGTGTAAAAATATAGTCCATGGGCTTTAGTTTATGGGCCAAAATAGTTATTTTAAAATAAAATAAATAAATTACATTTTGGGCTTTAAGAAAAAGGCCTTTTAATCTAATTAAAATAGGGCTTTTGTACAAAATAATTAAAAGTACAAATTGAAATATCTTTACTCATCTTGATGAAAATATTAACCAAAATATTGCACGTGCACACTACGTGCAAAATAAATAATTTTTCATTAATTGAAAAATCAGGGCATTACAGTAATATAATGACAATTAGTGATTATTATGAATTTTTAATTAATATTTATGAATTGTTAGTGAATATTATGAATTGTTAGTGATAATTGCTATGAACTGTTAGTGATAACTGCGAAGATGGGAATTAATTAGAACGATGACAAGGTTGAGAGGTAAGTTGCTCATTCTGAATAGTTTATTATGGTATGGTTGGTTGATCTAGGTTGTCAAATTCATGTAGTTGGTAATACTAGTTGTTTTTGTTATCATTTATGGCTACTTTAAGAAAGATGGAAAATTAATGTGGTAATAATGGTTATGTGGAATTGTATGTCGCTATTGTTGCTTATACTATATTGAATTTAAATCTTCTTTATGTTAGTTTAGTCGGTGTTTGATTGCACTTATATTTGATTAGATATGCTTAATTATAACTAGTCTGTTTGCTTTATTATAAGAGTTGGGGTTTCCATTTCTGATGTATCTTTAATTCAGTATAGTAGTTTTAGCATACTATTGCCATTTGTATGCATATTATGTAATTATATGTGAAAGTTAGTCATATATTCTCAAAGGATTTGTATTCAAATTTTGGAATCATACATTTAGCAAGTTTTCATTTTCTTACCACCTAAATTTTGGTCGCCATGTATAGTGTTGGATTTTCATAAGTCGCAGGGTTAGCTTTTGTAGGTGAGAACCATTTTGGCAAACATAGCAAATGTTCACTAACAATGGTATATTCTCTTCAGAAAAAATAATGATAAGTTGGGCTAACTTGATATTGTTTGAAATATTGCCTATAGTTGGTTAGTAATGAAAATAATAATTGCAGTTAACAATAGACAGTTTAAATTTTACATAACATATAATGTGTTTGCTATATACTAACATTGTCTAATATGGGATACGATCATGTGTGGTGATCGTGTAAGAAGATAATGACAAGAACGAGGGGTATAAATGACTGAGGCCGGCGACCAATAAATCACGGTGGTAGGCCCCATAGTAGTAATGAAGGCGAAGGCCGTGGTCCACCACCTACACATGTAAGAAGTGTTCATTAATTTTCATTTCTATAATTTGGTGTCAAAATAAATTTGTACCTTAAACATGATTTAATCCATGGTTTTATAGGTTCCTTCATCTTCCGATGCGGCCGAGCCTAGCTCCTCTTTCGTTGCGCGTGGAGGTACAGGTCTGTAAGACCCTAACCTCTTAACTTTGCAAAGTGAACACCGATCATAGTCTGTTTGGAATAGTGTATTGAAGGACTGCACGTTCCGTAGACATCCTCCACATTTGCCACTACACGCCCGCATACACGAGCTTTTGGCCGCAGCTGGGTTGCTTGGAATAAGCATGATGGGGTCTATCAAGCTTGATCGGTCTCTTCTTACCGCTCTCCTCGAAAGATGGAGACCAAAAACCCATACTTTTCATTTACCCGTAGAGAAATGTGGTAACGCTCCAAGATGTTGCGATGATATTGGGTCTTCACGTATATGGTGTAGCCGTAATCAGGAGTATGGGTTTTGATTAAAAAAGAACTTGTACGAGATTACCTTGGTGTAGAGTCGGACGATAGAACTTTTGTTAGGCAATCCATTAAACATTAATGGTTGGATGAGGTATTAAAAAACTCTTTAAATGATGATTCAACGGAGTTCTAAGTTGAGTGCTACACCTGGTCATACATAATGACATTTTTTTGTGGTGTGATATTTCCAAACTCAACGGGTGACACCATGCCATTAATGTATCTTCCGTTGATCGACGATATTAGGAAAGTTGGCCAGTACAGTTGGGCCAGTGCAGCATTAGCCGCATTGTATAGAAGTTTGTGCACTTGTGCCTTAAATGCGGTTCAGATGATGGGGCCATTGGTAATACTACAAGTGTGGAGCTGGGAGCACCTGCATGTAGGGCGGCCCCGCATAAGCCGGCAATCACAGTGGTGGATGACCGCTCCAGAGGATGAAACAATGTTGGCTCCTACTGGGGTCTATTGGACGGGTTCACACAGGTGGAAAGATAACTCACGTGGTGTGTTGACGTATTATAGGGACGAGCTCGATCAATTGCAAGAGGAGTTTGCTAATTGGTTTCCTTACAATGATGAGAGAGTTGGAAGATTACCACCTGCATGTAAGGTGACCCCGCAGCTTTGGTTGACGACATCACCACTCGTCAACTTTGGTATTGTTCAGTTCTAATTCGCGGACCATGTGCTTCGACAATTCGGTCGCCATCAACCTATTCCGGTAAGAAGAAATTATGACAGCAAATTGCACAGTGTTAAGGGAATGGGTCGGCTACCAGATCACAACTGGGCATTATATCACCAACAACATATGAATCATTGGAATGAGGAACAGTTTGATGCACTAGTAGACCCCTCTCCTCCTTTTGACCTAGATTTACATCTCCCATATATGGCTTGGTACCGTAGAATGACACGGTTATTTGTTGCACCTCCCCGACCTACTCCAGCAGGTGTTCAGGTATCGGTTTCAAAGAGAGAGGTCGAGCCAGCTCCGGGGCATTCTAGCTTGCAGCCAATGTATCAACCGAGGGTGCCAACTTACCGTTCCATTGTAAGTCTACATTATATTGCTATTCTTTTGTACAAATACTGTTATAAATTCATTAATAGATCATGCTTATATCATTTATGACCCATATACCGTTATAAATTCATTAACTTGTTGTTGTAGATCGAAGATGCAGGGGATATTGCGAAGCAGTGTGCTCGTGCCCTGTCCAGCAATGTGGCCGATGCAGTGAAAGATTTTGCAAGAGGGGTTCTCAACCATGCAGGTCGCAGCTAGAATATGTTGGTGAAGGAGCCCGGTTGGATGCCCTTTTGAACGCTTCGGTACCGAACACAGGGAAATGAAGGAAAGAGGTGGCATTTAAAAATAAGAGATAGGCACAACGACCCGATTCGGTACAACCAGAGCGTGCACTTCAAGAAGAAAAAAGAACCACAACATGAACGTCAAGAGGAAGATGACCCAGAAGATCAAATCCCTATATCCCATGTCACTCAAGAATCCCCGAAGAGGTCAAAATGGACGAGAAAGAAAACAAAATTATATACACCAGCTTGAATGTATGTGCCATCAGCATCTGTAGTAAAATCTCTATCTAAAATGTTAATGCTTTAGTTTAGTAGTTCTTACTTTCCTAGTTACATTTGTAGCCTTTTGTACTTGAGTAGTAGTTTAGTAGTTTGCATGTTGTTGCTATTTGTTGGAGTACTAATGGTGTGAGTGTGGTCAGTTGTTATGTGATTGTATTTGATTACTTTTGTCGGTGTAAAAGTTTTGGAGTACAGGCACAACTGCTTTTGATGGTGTATTGCAGGTGTTGTTTTGGATTTTGTTGCTTTTTATGGTTGTTTTTTTGGCGTTGTTTTTTATTTTTATTGTTTGGATACGTATATCTTTATACAAGATGGATTGGTGGGGTTGAGAACATTGCGTATGTTGAGTAATTTGGATACATTGCGTATGTTGAGTAATTTGGATATGAATTGTCTGGTAGCTTGGATGTGAATTGAATGCTATGAGTTGTAAACAGGGAATTCAATGCTATTAAATTGTTTTGTAACTGTTACCAATAGAGGCCGAAGTTACCAACTGTGACCTATGTATAAATGAGTTTGCAGTTGGCAACTGCGACTGTGGACTTTCCAAATTTTCAGAGAGTTGCAAACTCTCTGGAAATTTGCAAAGTCCATAGTCGCAGTTGCCAACTGTGGCCTAAGTAGTAGTCAAAGCCTTTACTTTTTTGTCCTTTTTTGGCTGATTCTGACATGCAACCACCTTTAATTTATTCATCAAAGCCATGCTACCAAATTTGGAATAGACATTAGGAGCAAAATGTGGCATACAATAACGATGGGATGCATGTGGCTCATTCCACGAACCATTTTCAAGCTCCATGCACGATAAGATTCCCGCATGATGGTCAGAAATCACACATACTGACGATCGGTGACATAATATCCAATACAACTCATGAACCAAGTCCAACTTTATATACTCTCTCCATCTACTATTGCAAAAGCAAACGAAAATAAATTGTTATCTGCGTCGGGTGCAACCGCAATAAACAAACAACCCTTGTATTTTCTATACAAATGGGTTCCATCTATTCTAATAACAGGTCGGTAAGACTTAAAATCTTCAATCGAAGTGCCAAATGCCCAAAACATTTCTTTGAATGTTTCTTCGCCATGACCAAAAGGAATTTTACCCCAATGTACGTAAGTTCCAGGATTTGAGGCTTGTATTGTTGATAAAAGAGCAGATAACTTCGTATATGCTTCTTCGAACCCTCCAAACAACTGCTCAATAGATCTTTGTATTGCAATCCAAGCTTTCTTGTAAGAAATCTTATAACAACACAATTTCAATTATGGCCCTCGGTGTTGTTCCTAACTATGCCTTAACAACATTCAAAATTATATTAGAAACTAGCTTCGAATCAACTTTATTGTGGTCCTGAGTTAATGTCAGATTGGTACATGTATGCGCCCCTCCCAACTTCTTCACAATGAAATACGTTTGTCCTCTTGGAATAATTGCACGTAGTTGTCATGGACATCCTGTATCCGCTACTGTTTCATTAATGGTACATACTTTAGGTGTGAATTTACATTGGACGACATACAACCTTTTGTTTGATTTCACTACTACAAATTCTCAATGTTCCTTAATAGAGAACATATTCACCGCATGTTGGATATTATCTTTGCTTTCAAACTTTTGCCCAGTGTAAAATATTCCTATCTCCGATGAACCACATGATTCTTCTGGAGTTTTCAAATACCCGGGCATTATTACTCCCTTCAGTGGATTCAAATTCAGGTATAGTTGGACTCATGAATTGAGACAGGTGGGGAGACGGGGTGGATCATTGGCTACCGGTTCCTGAACGTCATTAACGTATCATCTGGATTAGCACCATCTTCATCTTCTTCATGTTCTACATCTACCTCCAATTCTTCATCTTCTTCTTCATCATCTACTAACTCATTGTTAACCGTAGCTTGATTGAAGTCTCGAATAATGTGTTCATTATCAACAAGATTGTGGATAAAGTTTGAATTCGATGGTGGCAAGTCATTTACAAAGGAATTTGTTGGTATTGGATTTGTGAACAAGTTTTCTTGTCGAGGCAATGATCTTTCATGTGGGTCAGAATCTGGATGGGGACTCGTCTCTTCAGTCGACACTTCATGTACCGGGCTTAATATACGATTAACATGTAGCGGGCTATTAGGAATCCTGATTTTGTCAAGGTATAAATCTAATGCATTCCAACTATAATTTGGATCAATTGTTCTTGCAATCATGGAAGTAAAAGCATCATCATCGACAATAGGTACCACCATGGAAAGATTGGGACTCTCCTTTTCCAGCTGCATATCGAGCACAGATTCTAACTTTCCATTCACTTCTATCCCAGTTAGTAATTTCGTACACCTTCTCTACTAGTTTGTGTTGAGTAATATTACGGGGAGCCCAAACTACTTCTGGTTCAACATCACTATAACAAGGTCCTAACTTTGGGTCTCTAATTATTTCTCCCCCATAATAAAACTAAATAGGTATTTTGTAATCCATATCTACAAGTCAATGGACAAATATGCGAGTAACTATCTAATAAAATACATAAAACACAAAAATTATACGTGCGTTGTATGAATACCTTCAAGAATACCTTCAAGAATACCCTGGTGTTTGAAAATGGAGATGACGACACAGATGAAGTTAGAGAGTACGAAGACGGTGCTAATCATCGGGGGTGTTGTCAGCTTCAATGTGGGTGGTGAGGTTTGGAGAATTGAACAACTAGGATGAAAGCTTGGGGATTTAGGGATTAAAGGTTGATGGGGAGAGGAAGATGAGGTAAAGTAGATACTTTAATTAGGGAGAGATTTTACGGAGTGGGAGGAGTTAGATTAAGGTTATAGGGTTTTCAAGGATTTTGGGTTCGGAGTTGGGAAAATAAATTTGGGTTGAGGCCCCAGTTGTGAACTGCGGCCTAAGTATTATCGAGGTCGCAGTACACAACTGCGGCCTCTGTGAAATCTCCTTTCAACTTCTTTGGACTTTAGAAATCTTTTAAACAAATTCTTGGAATCTACATTTTTATGGTACGTATTTAAGCTGCAGTAGTGTATTGTGGCCTCGTTATCGAAGAGGCTGCAGTTGGAAACTGCGAGTAGTTTATTTTGGGAATTAGTTTCAAAAGTTGTCTAATTTGGGAATTAGTTTCAAAAAGTGGTCTATTTTGGGGAAAAATCATTATGAGATGGTGAGAAGAGGCCCTTATGTAAGCAAAAGATCTCAGCAGTTGGATCGCGATCCGATGGCGGAGATCTTCTCCACCCATCTTAACTGGGATAGGGAGATATTTTGAGGAAAAAATGGAATTTCCCCTACCCTCAGCTCCTTCTATCTCCCCATCTCCTCTCTCTCTCTCATCGCTCCCGAACACAAGCAACCCCCAAATCCACAAACCCTAGCTCCAAATCACTATGAGACCCTAAATCGATCCCCTATTCAATTCCTCAAAATTGAATTCTCACACCTCCACATCTCTCTCTCATCGCACCCTGAAGAACGAACACTTTATTCACAAACCCTAGCTTTAAATCGCATCCGATTCCCCAAATCGAAACCCCAGCTCCTTCCTCCCCAAATCCCCCAACTCGATTGGCTGCCTCTCTTCCCCATCGCTTGAAAGGCCCCTGACTCTCTTCCTCACTGCTTTAAACCCTCTCTGACGCTTCTCCCTGATGCTTGACGCCCTCGAACTCCCCTGAACTCCCCCTCTCTCCCGATGCCTAAATACACCCCCTCTCAGTTCCAAACCCTACGTCAAATTGTGACACCCCCAAACCTTACCTTCCACCACATCCTCCATCTCCACCTCAATCGTGCTCAAAAATAATCCCTCGACAACCCAAGTTGACGGCCCCGAATTCCAAGTTACTGCATCCATACTAGAAACTCTTAGATATTGAATCTTTAATCTAGTTTTTGCGGATTCATGAATTTTATTGTTTTGATTAATTTCTAGCAAAAAGATGGAACTTTATGATTTTGTGGCTGGATTTTTACAATGTGCACTTCAAAAATAGGTTTAAAAAAATATTTTTTTTCACTGATTTTGTTGCTGGTTTTGTGGGTGGATGAGTGTGCACTTCAAAAATAGCTTAGTTTCTTTAATTTCTTAAGTTATAGCTTGTTTTCTTATGTTTTTTTTTATCTCATGGACTGTCGTAATTAGTTTTTAGATAACTTGAAGTGATTATTTTTGCTTACATAGTTTATAACATGTGTAGAATGGAGTTTGAAAACAAAGAGATGTTAAACCAAGATCTTTGTAACGGGTGGCGAGACATTGATAAAGATTGTAAACCAATTTTTGACTTAGTATTTGAAACTTCAGAAGAAATATTTGAATTTTATAAAAAGTATGCAAAATTAGCTAATTTTTCTATTCACAAGTGTGATACATTGGTTGACAAGTTTACCGATGAGAGGTATTCACAATTTTTTTTATGCTCAAAGTAAGGTAAGCTGGTAGATAAAGTTGGAGTGGATGCTGCCAATGTGGAAGAAGCATCCTCTTCAAATTTGACCAAGAGAAGAAGAAGGGTTGTGACCAAGAAGAGTGTTTGGCTCAAATAAGAATTCCAAAATATGATGATGGAAAGTGGTCAATTTGAAGGTTTGTTGATATGCATACTCATCACTGTGTTACACCTAGAAAGCACCAATTTTTAAGAAGTAATAGAAATGTTACTGAAGCATAAAAAAGCCTACTTAGTTCATTCAAAGAAGCCAATATAAGAACTTCGGAGTTTGTGTCCTTCATGGAGATAGAAAATGGGGGTTTCAATTGTAACACCCCGAATTCCAAAACGTACTGAATTCGAAGTTCCACAGGAACTTTACACTTCTTTCATACAATTTTACAAGGAAAGAAAAACTTTTTGTTACATCAGAGTTTACAATTGCATTAAATATTTACAGCGAAAGCAAATTACAACAATTTACATAAATTGAAATGTACAACACTTGAATCATTTCTTTAATCAACATGCATTCTTTAGTCTTGTTAACCACTTTATCCTGCATAGAAACTGTGGGCGCGCCAGTTGCTTACAACCGACGAAATATTATACACGGCTATCCTCTCTATGCCGAAAACAGTATAACGATTCTCAAATACTTAAACAAACCACAAACTTGATCACAAACAGAACTACAAGGGGCTATCCTATTGATGTCGTGTTGTGCAGTGCACTTAGTCCTTAATGCAGTTACTTATATTAGATGACACTAATGCGCACTTGTTCATATTCTATGCATCCCATACTATATAGGTCTGAGGGCAAGCCCTTAACCGTTCTTCATCTTGTAGGGTTCAATCCCTCGCTATGACTTAAACTACTACTGTAACTACGATAAGTATCCTAGATGTTCAATGAGTTACGATCTCATTTCCAGACAGCTTGGAGGAGAATCTCACGTCATGTCACGACGCATCGTGAAGAACCTATGGACAATTCAGCTCCGTCATGGGACATGACACCACCCGCAGTCACCAAACACCCCACGAGCGTCGCCTGCGGTACGGACTCTTGGAGACATATCCACGTCATGTCACGACGCATCGTGAAGACAGTCTATGAATATTCTCACACCGTAGCTCCGAGTCCCTCATACTAGCGTTTTTCTCTTATTTTCATCACGTCTTCACTATGTAGCTAGTCCTTAGTTATTTGAATCATGAACAAAATCAATTCTCTAGAGTTAGCCCTTCCATTATACCGGTCTTTACAATTTATATCACATGACCCAAATCTTGGTCGTTTCATTTCAAATCTCATTTCAACATATTTCTTTTTGATGCTGGTATGAGGCTTAACTACACTCTAGTTCTCAATTTCAATTCATAATCACAAAAATTGAGTTCTCATACTCATAGTCTTTTCATAGTTCAAATAAACATCCATCTCTTTCCATAATTCAATGTTCAATTTTAATTTACAACATTCTCATTCAAACAAATAAGTGTCAATAATTCCACTTAGTTTTCGAACTATTATTTTTTTTCCTCCAAAGTTAAAATCATATTTCTCATTTAACTTTCAATGCATACATTACCCAAAATAATAACAAAATCCCCTCTTATAAATCTAGTATAACTCAAAAAATCACTTTTGTTCTTATACTTATGCAAAATATCGATTTTACAAGGTTATACTCAATTTTTCCTCTCACACTATTTAATTTAAGTCGAAATAGTGTACAAATATTTTTCATAAAGTCTATATATTTTTATAACAATTATCGGATTTTTTTCCCGAATTATTAAAGTCACAAAAATCACAAAAACATTAAAAAAATCCAAAAGTTTTTAATTTGCTGAGTTCAGGAATCGAACCAGCGACCACAGACAAAGCCAGCACACATGCTAACCAAAGGGACAGAGCGCAACCACGTCACAGGGATGGCTCGAATTCATATGGGTCCATTTTCCTGAGTTCGGATTTCTCCAAAAAAAAATAAAAACAAAAGTCTCTTGTTCGGTTTCGAACCCGAGACCAAGGCTAGACCCACGCTACAGTAAGCGCGCCCAAACACACCCACTAACCAATTAGGCTAAGTGGCTAAACTGATATGAGTTGGGTTTCCAGGGGGTTTGATCCTAGTTTCGGTTCATTCGAGTTTTTATGAAAATAACTAATTTTAATTTCGTTCCTTCTTCACTTTCATTCAAAATTTCCAGAATACAACTTTGATACATTTGTAACATATCAGTAAATTAAATCTTGATTTTTGACAAAAAAAAACGTCACTTTCCTCTTTGAATACAATTTTGTCTACAATTTCAAAAATGTACAAACAAATGTCGTTTCTTTTGTACATTTGCATTCAAACTTCTCATATTTCTTTCTTATTATGAATATTATTATTGCTTAATTATTTTAGCAACAAAATTCCTCTTTTCTCATTATGAACAATTGAGATAGCAAATTCACTACTAAGCATGATTATCATTTCGATCCAATTAAGCATACAATCATGTCTCCTTAGTATAGCACAAATCATCAATTAAAGCATGGTAGCATGGTCAATATTAAACTAACTATCAAAATTTGTAACTAATTATCATTCTTCTCACACACAATCAAGCATTCTAATTTGTCTCATTCTTATAACATATGGCTAAATAACTATGTTTCTTTTCAAATGCAACAACCATACTCTAGCATGAACCTAATTAGAAGTGTAAAAGAATCACCCACCTTTGATGGAGAGAAAAAAAAAAACAAACTCCTAATGATCTCCTACAACGATCGAGCAAAGCCTTCTCCTCCTAGATCAAGCCACCAAATTTGCTTCTCCTCCTAGTGATGCAAGCAACCCGAGCCTCCCTTTTCTTGATCCTTGAAAATGCTGGCCTCCTCCTTGGATGCAGAACACAATAGCACACAATCTCATAAATCCTCAATCTTTTGCCTCACTAAAATTACTTCTCTTTATTTTTTTTCTATTCTTTTCTTTCAAAAATTCTAAGTGTGAGAATGAAGAGTATAGTGAGGGGTATTTATACAAAATTTTAGGGTGAATGTAGGGCTAGGATGTGACCAAATGGTTAGAGATCAATGGTCTAGATGAACTAGGGAGTTATGAAAACTACCCATGATGAACAACCACCTCTCCACCACTTCCATCACTCCCACTCCTCCATCTACAATCCGGCCTATGGGGGAAAGTGTGCAATGCACACCCTAGTGCTTGCACGTGCCAACTAGTACCCCCTCCTTACAAGTGTACATGTGAATAAAAATTTAATTATTCATGAAAAGAGTCTACACTACAAGTTGGATTGTTTTAAAAGAGAAATAAGTTAAATGGGCTCACTAATGGGCCAATTTAACAATGCGTTTAAATCATTAAATTAATTAATTAATAGAGTGGGCTTAAAAGACAATTTGGGCTTAGATTTTAATTAGGCTTTAAAACAAAATAATTTTTTGGAAAAATAAAGAGGAACATATACTATATAAGAAATATATTTTATACAAGAAATTATACAAATGAAATTATACGTGCAAAACATGTAAAATCACAAAATCTCAGAAATAAATTCTAGGGTGTTACAACACTCCCTCCTTAGAATAGTTCCGTCCCCGGAACTACACTTAAAGAGTGAGAAAACAAGAAATACAACGAAGAGATAAGAAAAGAAAAGAAAAGAAAGATACAAATCACACAAAGAGCTCAGGATGATATTTCATCATCCTCTCTTCAGATTCCCAAGTAGCCTCTTCAACCAA
Organism: Hemerocallis citrina; assembly: GCA_017893485.1. NCBI lineage: Eukaryota > Viridiplantae > Streptophyta > Magnoliopsida > Asparagales > Asphodelaceae > Hemerocallis > Hemerocallis citrina. The sequence goes on along the minus strand of JACEHZ010000239.1, from coordinate 507,303 downwards.
CTGGTTTCTCCAGACTACTTTGACCATCGGTATCGTCTTGTTCCTCAAGACTTTCTCCCGACGATCCACAATCTCAATCGGAAGCTCAATGTAACACAGATCCAACTGCAAACCCTTCGGTACTTTGAACAAATAATGACTCGGATCTGGAATGTAACCTCTCAGCATAGACACATGGAAGACATTGTGCACCTGAGACAACTTTTCCGGCAACTCTAACCGATAAGAAGCTTTCCCAATTCGCTTCAATATCTTGTATGGGCCTATGAACCTCAGGTCTAACTTCCCACCTCTGCCGAAGCGAATCACACCCTTGCTAGGTGAAACCTTCAGAAAGACAAAGTCACCAGCCTCAAACTCAAGGTCCCTCCTCCGGTTGTCTGCATAGCTCTTCTGCCTACTCTGAGCATCCACCAACCTCTTCCTAATCAGGTCGATCTTTAAGGAGGTCTGCTGCACAATCTCAGGCCCAAACATCTGCCGCTCTCCAACTTCGAACCAACAAACAGGTGTTCAGCATTTCCTACCAAATAAAGCTTCGTACGGCGCTATCTCAATACTAGTCTGAAAACTATTGTTGTAGGCAAACTTTACCTGAGCTAAGTGCCTTTCCCAACTACCTCCAAAGTCTAGTACACAACACCGAAGCATATCCTTAAGAATACGGTTGACTCTTTCGGTTTGCCCATCGGTCTGAGGATGAAAAGCAGTGCTGAAATCCGTCTTGGGACCTAAAGCTGTCTGAAGACTCCTCCAGAAATGCGAAGTAAACCGCGCATCCCGATCAGACACAATGGTTAACGGAACACCATGAAGCCTAACAATCTCACCAACATACGGCTCAGCCAATTTGTCCATCGACGAAGTGAGTTTCATCGCCAAGAAGTGAGCAGACTTGGTTAGTCGATCGACTATGACCCAAATCGCATCATTGCCCTTTGAACTCTTGGGCACCCGTGATGAAATCCATACTGATGTTATCCCACTTTCATTCCGGAATAGGTAACAGTTGCAAAAGACCTCCGAGTTTTTGATTCTCGGCTTTGACCTGCTGAAAAATCTTACATCTCGCCACGAACTCGGCCACATCTCGCTTCAGACCTGACCACCAGAAATGCCGTTTAATGTCCCTATACATCTTAGTACTTCCAGGATGTACAGTTAAAAGAGTAGCATATGCCTCCTGAAGAATACTTTCTTTCAAGTCCGACTGATCCACAACACACAACCTCTCTCCAAACCACAGCACTTCATCCTTGGTCTGAAACTCGGATAACCTGCCAGCACCGACCTGCTCCTTCATCTTCTGAATCTACGCATCTTCCTTCTGACTTGCGATAATCCTTTCATTCAGCGTTGGTTGAAGCCTCAACTGAGCTAAAGATGATCCCAAGCCTCGCAGAACAATTTCAATACCAGCCCGATCCAACTCCTCTGCTAGCCCCCTCTGAGTTGTGATCAAACTAGCCAGACTGCTCTTCCGGCTAAGTGCATCAGCAACAACATTAGCCTTTCCAGGATGGTACTTAATCTCCGGACGAATGTCCTCAAGTACTTCCAGCCATCTCCTTTGCCTCAAATTCAGATCTTTCTGCTGATAGATGTACTTCAAGCTCTTGTGGTCCGTATACATGTTCAATTTTTTACCATACATGTAGTGTCTCCATTGCTTCAAGGCAAAGATAATCGCAGCCAACTCTAGATCATGAGTTGGATAATTCTTCTCATGCGGTCGTAGTTGCCTAGACCCATAAGCGATCACTTTTCCTTCTTGCATTAAGACACAACCAAGCCCATGATGTGAAGCATCGCCGTAGACATCGTACTCAACTCCTGCTCTAGACAAAGCCAAAATGGGAGCAGTAGTCAGCCCCTCTTTCAACTCCTGAAAGCTTGCCTCGCATTGCTCAGTCCACTTGAAGTTCACATTCTTCTTGGTCAGACTAGTGAGCGGCACGGCTATCTGAGCATAGCCCTGGATAAACCTCCTGTATATCCAGTCAACATAAAAAAACTTCCAATCCTTCACTGCCTCTATCTTCTGCGGATCAGTTGCCACTCCCTCCTTAGAAAGGATGTGACCCAAGAATGCCACTTCAGATTTCCAGAAATCGCACTTGGAAAACTTGGAAAAGAACTCATGCTCCTGAAGCTTCTGCAAAACTGCCGCCAGATGCTCCGTGTGCTCCTCCTCCGACTTAGAGTACACAAGGATATCATCAATAAACACCACGACGAAAGAATCAATGAACAGCCTCAGAACTATGTTCATCATATCCCTAAAAATTGCAGGTGCATTCGTCACTCCAAATGGCATAACTAAGAATTCGTAGTGCTCGTGTCGAGTTCTGAACGCAGTCTTATGCAAATCTTCAGCTTTAACTCGAACTTGATGGTAACCTTATCAAAGATCTATTTTAGAGAAGACAGCTGCTCCTTGTAGACGATCGAACAGGTCGTCAATTTGGAGAATAGGATACTTATTCTGAACAGTGACCTTATTCAGCTCCCGGTAATCGATGCACATCCTCATCAAACCATCCTTCTTCTTTACCAAAAGCACCGGTGCTCCCCAAGGTGATGCACTCAGTTGAATAAAGCCTTTCTCCAACAGTTCCTCAATCTATCGTTTGATCTCATCCTGCTCCACGGGCACCATCCTATACGGTGCCTTGGAAATGGGCACACTCCCTGGCTGAATAGTGATGTTGAACTCCACATCACGATGTAGGGGTAACCCAGGCAAATCTTCCAAGAACACAATCAGGTAATTCCAAACCACAGGGATTTGCTGCACCTCTACAGGAACATCCCTCTTGCTGATAGCTGCCACCAGACCAGAACATCTTCTTTCCCTTGGAAAGTGACTTCAGGACCACCTGGAGTCTTCACTGTTACTTCCTTGGTCTTGCACTTGATGTTCGCACTGTATACCGACATCCAATCAATGCTAATGATCACATCGACTCTCAAAACATTCAGCTCGATCAGATCAATTCCGAAAATTCTGTCCCCAATCATGATCTTGCAGTCCGCATAGTACCGATCAGTGGTTAGAATCTCCCCTGATGGAGTAGCTACTGCCAAGACCTTGCTTGGAAAGACTTTCGGTTCGACTCCCAAGACTTTAGCAAACTTAGGTTATACAAAAGTGTGAGAGGACCCCGTATCGAACAAAACAACAGCTTTCTTTCCATTCAAAATAAGTTCTCCTGTTACATAACACACTCTCGTTACATAACAGTTCACTATAAAAGCGGGAAAAGAGAAACAACAGAAAACACTCCTAAACATCCTCCCTCGTACCAGTGATGACGTGATTTACCTCATCAGCATCAGCTTCAGTCAAGGCAAATACTCACCCCTGCTGGTACGGCTTCTTCCCAACTTGTTGCGTTGGTCCACTACGGGTGACATTCTGCGGCTTAGGGAATTGAGACTTAAATGTCCCGTCTCGCCACAGTTGAAGCAAGTCACCATAAGAGGTCTCACCCAATTGGTTCCGGGTCTCCCAGCTACGTTGACAGCATTTGCTCCCGTTGGTCTGAACCTCTGGGCCGGCGGCTGTCCCCTGAAGTTGCCAGAAACTGCGGGCCTCTTCCCAACATTCTAGTTGGTCCTCCGATTCGGAACCGTGTGGAACTGCTCCATGTCTGCCTCAGTGGCTGCAGCTCGTTTGACCAGCTTGTCAAACCTCCTGATACCGAGGGGTATCATCCTGGATCTCAGACTGGGCCTCAAACCATGCTCGAACTTTTGAGCCTTTTTTGCCTCATCCATCACCAGTTCGGGTGCATACCTCGAGAGCTGAGTGAATCTTGTCTCATACTCCCTAACCGACATGCCGCCCTGCTGCAGCGCCAGAAACTCCATGGCCTTCTTCTCCTGGACGTCTGAGGGAAAATAATGACTGCGGAATTCCTCCAAGAATTCATCCCAGCTAAGAACAATACCTCCCATCGTCCGCTTCATCGATTGCCACCACACCACCGCATCTTTCTCGAAATGCAGCACCGCCAACTTCACCTTATTGCCCTCCGGAGTCTCCAAGACTTTGAAGATGGTCTCTACCTGTCGGATCCAATTGTCAGCCACATCGGGGTCTGACTTCCCCTTAAACACCGGTGGATTCAACTGCTTGAATGATTCCAAGAGTTTGATTGCTTCGGGTATTGGATTCGCAGGCACCCTTCCTTGATTCTTATTTATAGCAACGGCATTGAGTGTCTGACAGACCCTCACTAGTTCCATTTCCAAGTCCAGATCTTTATCATTTCGAGCTCCTCTTCTAGCCATATTCTGATGCAAAAGATCCATTAAATTCGAAGTATAAACATGAATTTTAAATCAACTTTTTCATTTCATTGAACTTCAAACTTTATACATTCGAATTTAAAACATTCCTGACATTAAATGAAAGCAGTAAGAAGATACAACAGTCTAGTTCCTACGGTTCCTCTTGGCTTCTCGAAGCTCTCCCCGTAGTTCCTCCACTTTCTCCTTCAGTACATCGTACATGTTTTTCCTCTTCTCGAGTTCCCAAACACGATGACTGGGAGTTGCCTTGCTCTCCTTGCACTATGCACACTGTGCCTGCAGCAGCTCCGCTCTCTCCCTCTGAGTCTCTACCTGCCTTTGAAGAGACACAATGTGACTACTCGGAACTAGTTCTTCCTCATCGGAGGAATCATCAGATGAATCCGGAGGTGGAGTGATCTCTCGGGACTCAAACCATTCCTCTTCAAATTCTTCAGGATCTTCCTCGTCTGAATTAGCTTGCCTGGGATAGTAATCTTCCTTAACTATGTGCCAGTCATCGCCTCTAGCTGGGTCGAAGTGGTCCACCATCTTAGGGAAAAGTGAAGAAAAAGCATAAATCATAGAGCAACACATATGTAAGTGACTTAAATTTAAATCTCTAGGCTCAACACATGCCCTAATGTCCACTTCTAGGGAGTCATTCCTTATAAATTTGTATTACTTGGAAGCGTGGCTCTGATACAACTCTGTAACACCCCGAATTCCAAAACAGACTGAATTCGAAGTTCCACAGGATCTTTACACTTCTTTCGTACAATTTTATAAGGAAATAAAAACTTTTTGTTACATCAGAGTTTACTATTGCATTACATATTTACAGCGGAAGCAAATTACAACAATTTATGTAAATTGAAATGTACAACACTTGAATCATTCTTTAATCAGCATGCATTCTTTAATCTTGTTAACCACTTTATCCTGCATAGAAAATGTGGGTGCGTCAGTTGCTTATAACCAACGAAATATTATACACGGCTATCCTCTCTATGCCGAAAACAGTATAACGATTCTCAAATACTTAAACAAACCAAAAACTTGATCACAAACACAACTACAAGGGGCTATCCTATTGATATGGTGTTGTGCAGTGCACTTAGTCCTTAATGCAGTTATTTATATTATATGACACTAATGCGCACTTGTTCAGATTCTATGCATCCCATACTACATAGGTCTGAGGGTAAGCCCTTAACCGTTCTTCATCTTGTAGGGTTCAATCCCTCGCCATGACTTAAACTACTACTGTAACTACGATAAGTATCCTAGATGTTCAATGAGTTACGAGCTCATGTCCAGACAGCCTGAAGGAGAATCCCATGTCATGTCACGACGTATCATGAAGAACCTATGGACAATTCAGCCTCCGTCACGGGACATGACACCACCCGCAGTCACTAAACACCCTACGAGCGTCGCCTGCAGTACGGACTCCTGGAGACATATCCACGTCATGTCACGATGCATCGTGAAGACAGCCTATGAATATTCTCACACCGTAGCTCCGAGGCCCTCATACTCGCGTTTTTCTCTTATTTTTATCACGTCTTCACTATGTATCTAATCCTTAGTTATTTGAATCATGAACAAAATCAATTCTCTAGAGTTAGCCCTTCCACAATACCGGTCTTAACCATTTATATCACATGACCCAAATCTTGGTCGTTTCATTTCAAATCTCATTTCAATATATTTCTTTTCGATGCCAGTATGAGGCTTAGCTACACTCTAGTTCTCAATTTCAATTCATAATCACAAAAATTGAGTTCTCATACTCATATAGTCTTTTCATAGTTCAAATAAATATCCATTTCCTTTCCATAATTCAATGTTCATTTTTCATGTATAACATACTCATTCAAACAAATAAGTCTCAATAATTCCACTTAGTTTTCGTACTATTATTTCTTTTCCTCCAAAATTAAAATCATATTTCTCATTTAACTTTCAAAGCATACATTACCCAAAATAATAACAAAATCCATAATGAACACACTTCAAGTTCTTTTTATACAAAACCCCCTCTTATAAATCTAGTATAACTCAAAAAATCACTTTTGTTCTTATACTTTGCAAAATATCGATTTTACAAGGTTCTACTCAATTTTTCCTCTCACATTATTTAATTTAAGTCAAAATAGTGTGCAAATATTTTTCATGAAGTCTATATATTTTAATAACAATTATCGAATTTTTTTCCGAATTTTTAAAGTCACAAAAATCACAAAAACATCAAAAAAATCCAGAAGTTTTTATTTAATTTGCTGAGTTCAGGAGTCGAAGCGACCACAGACAAAGCCAGCGCACGTGCTAACCAAAGGGACAGAGCACAACCACATCACAGGGATGGCTCAAATTCATATGGTTCTATTTTCCCGAGTTCGGATTTCTCCAAAAAAAATTAAAACAAAAGTCTCTTGTTCGGTTTCGAACCCGAGACCAAGGCCAGACTCACGCTACAGTAAGCATGCTCAAACACACCCACTAACCAATTAGGCTAAGTGGCTAAACTGATATGAGTTGGGTTTTTAGGGGGTTTGATCCTAGTTTCGGTTCATTCGAGTTTTTATGAAAATAACTAATTTTAATTTCGTTTCTTCTCCACTTTCATTCAAAATTTCCAGAATACAACTTTTATACATTTCTAACATATCAGTAAATTAAATCTTGATTTTTGACAAAAAAAAACTCACTTTCCTCTTTGAATACAATTTTGTCTACAATTTCAAAAATGTACAAACAAATGTCGTTTCTTTTGTACATTTGCATTCAAACTTCTCATATTTCTTTCTTATTATGAATATTATTATTGCTTAATTATTTTAGCAACAAAATTCCTCTTTTCTCATTATGAACAATTGAGATAGCAATTCACTACTAAGCATGATTATCATTTCGATCCAATTAAGCATACAATCATGTCTCCTTAGTATAGCACAAATCATCAATTAAAGCATGGTAGCATGGTCAATATTAAACTAACTGTCAAAATTTGCAACTAATTATCATTCTTCTCACACACAATTAAGCATTCTAATTTATCTCATTCTTATAACCTATGGCTAGAATTACTATATTTCTTTTCAAATGCATCAACCATACTCTAGCATGAACCTAATTAGAAGTGTAAGAGAATCACCCACCTTTGATGGAGAAAAACAAACAAACTCCTAATGATCTCCTACAACGATCGAGCGAAGCCTTTTCCTCCAAGATCAAGCCACCAAATTTGCTTCTCCTCCTAGTGACGCAAGTAACCCGAGCCTCCCTCTTCTTGATCCTTGAAAATGCCGGTCTCCTCCTTGGATGCAGAACACAATAGCACACAATCTCACAAATCCTCAATCTTTTGACTCACTAAAATTACTTCTCTTTCTTTTCTTTCTATTCTTTTCTTTCAAAAATTCTAAGTGTGAGAATGAAGAGTATGGAGAGGGGTATTTATTCGAAAATTTTAGGGTGAATGTAGGGCTAGGATGTGATCAAATGGTTAGAGATCAATGGTCTAGATGAACTAGGAAGTTATGAAAACTACCCATGATGAACAACCACCTCTCCACCACTTCCATCACTCCCACTCCTCCATCTACAATCCGGCCTATGGGGGAAAGTGTGCAATGCACACCCTAGTGCTTGCACGTGGCAACTAGTATCCCCTCCTTACAAGTGTACATGTGAATAAAAATTTAATTATTCATTAAAAGAGTCTACACTACAAGTTGGATTGTTTTAAAAGAGAAATAATTTAAATGGGCTCACTAATGGGCCAATTTAATCATGGGTTTAAATCATTAAATTAATTAATTAATAGAGTGGGTTTAAAAGACAATTTGGGCTTAGATTTTAATTAGGCTTTAAAAGAAAATAATTTTTTGGAAAAATAAAGAGGAACATATACTATATAAGAAATATATTTTATACGAGAAATTATACAAATATAATTATACGTGCAAAACACGTAAAATTACAAAATCTCATAAATCAAATCTAGGGTGTTACATCAGTAATATTAATTTTACTTAAAAAGACATTAGAAATTCTTTGTAAAAAGACAGGGATGAGAGGAAATCTTATGATGTGGGGCACTTGCAGGAGGAAATGGAGATGAATCCTTCATTTTGTTTTGATTATAAGATGGATGAAGACATCAAATTAACACATGTATTTTGGGCTGATGTTCTTATCACGAAAGCATATAAGCATTTTGGTAATGTGTTAATTTTCAATACGACATATGACACAAATGAGTACAAATTGGTTTTTGCTCCATTTGCTGGAGTTAATCACCTTGGTCAGTCAGTACATTTTGGCACAACATTCATAAATAAAGAGACGACGGACTCGTTTCTTCGGTTGTTTGAAAAATGGACTAAAGCAATGTGTGGACATCCACCTATAGTATTTATTACAGATTAAGATCTTGCAATGAGAAATGCAATTCGAATGTCTTTTCTTGGTTCTAGTCATAGGTTATGTATGTGGCACATTCTTAAAAAACTTCCTGATAAGCTTGGTGGTCCGGGCATTAGGAGTGATTTTAGCATTCCATTTCATAGTTGTATATGGGTTTTGGAGACGCCAGAAGAGTAAATATTCATGTACCCGAAATTGCAAAGACAAAAGATAGTGGGGAGCGAATTAAAGGAGAGATGGAGAAAGCCTTGGAGAAAGCCGTAAAGCCGTTAAGGAAGTGTCGTTTATGCAAGAAGCTTGTAGATCATGACAGCCGTAATTGCCCTATGAAGGAAAGGTTGGAATTCCCTCACTGTTTTATATCAAATTTTATTATATATCATACTTTCTTACTCTAAAGTGTGCTAATTTGAATGAGCCACAAGCTTCAACACATTTTTCAAGAATGGAACCCATATCAGAAGAGACCCCAAATAATGCATGATCGTAATTGTATTACTTGAGTTGATTTGTAGGTTTGTGTGTTTCAGAAGAATCAATCCCCCCCCCCCCCCCGGCCCGTGCGATATAATCAATTATTGTTGTACAATACCTCATATCACATTTCTTTAAATTATCGTTATATATAAGGTCTTATGAATTACCTTAATGTTGATGTTTGCAGGCAAACTGATAGAAGCACATTTGTTCGCTATGATGGATAGAAAAGTGAAGTTGGTTCTCACATACCGGAAGTATTTGATTCTTAGTATGAATGTGTAACACCCCAAATTCCAAATAAGACTGAATTCAAAGTTCCACATGATCTTTACACTTCACTTCGTACAATTTTACAAGGAATTGAAAACTTTTATACAATAATGTTTACATTTTACACAGCGGAAGCAAATTACAACATTATACATGAATTAAATAACAACTGAACATTTCTTTAAGCAGCAATCAATCTTTAGTCTTGTCAATCACTTTATCCTGCATAGAAACTGTGGGCACATCAGTTGTATACAACTAACGCTAGGATATAATACATCAATTTCTCTTACTTAGAAAGCACACACTTGTCACAAACAAAGCTAAGGGGGACTATCCTATTGATATCGTGTGTGAATGTGTACTTAGTCCTTAATGCAATTATTTATATTAGATGACACTAATGCACTTGTTCGGATTCTATGCATCCCATACTACATAGGTTCGAGGGCAAGCTCTTAATCATTCATCTTGTAGGGTTGGATGCCTCGCTATGACTTAAACTACTACGGTAACTACGGTAAGTATCCTAGATGTTCGATGAGTTACGAGCCCATGTCCAGACAACCTGGAGGAGAATCCTACATCATGACATGATGCATCATGTAAACAGCCTATGGACAATTCAGCCTCCGTCATGGGACTATGGAACCACCCGTAATCACCAAACATCCCACAAGTGTCGCCACAATCCCGATAATTCCGGAGATGTGTTCACGTCATGACATGACGCATCATGTAGAAAACCTGTGAAACACTCTCACACTGTTGACCCAAGGCCCTCATACTTATGTTTTTCTTTTACTTTCATCACATCTTCACTATTGTATTGTCCTTAGTTATTTGAATCATGAATAAAAATCAACACCCTAGAGTTAGTACTTCCTCTATACCGGTCTTAACCATCAATCAAAAATAACGACCCAAATTTGGTCTTTTATTTCAATATTTTATCCCAAAAGAATTTATTCAATGCCGGTATAAGGACTTAACTACACTCTAGTCTTTAGTCTCATTTCATGTTCATAAAAACTGAGTATTCACACTCACAATTTTTTCTCATAGTTCATCATGATCTTTTAATCCATTTACATGTACAAATTCATGTATAATACGGCAATTTCATTTTTCAAACTTACCACATTCATAAATAAATTTCATAGATTTCCTTTCATAATATCATTCTTTCACTTATTAAGCCAAACTCACAATTATCTTTACTTCAACTTTCTAAGACATAATCTCATTTAAAATCTCTACTCAAAATTTACTTGTTTCTTTTAAATGAAAAATATTTATTTCCTTTATTTAAACAAGATTATATTCTAAGAAATTGTATCAAGTTCTTTTTCTCAAATAGCCTCTAATTCTCATTATAATAGGTCAAAAATGATAGAAATAATTTTCATGAAGTCTCGGAAATTTTAGAATAATTATAATATTTTTTTCCTCGATTTTTAAAACACTTAAAAACAATTTTTTTTAAGACTGAAATATTTCATCAGCCGTGACAGTGACGGTCAACTGTTTAGAAATAGCCAGTCGACTGTCCTGCGAGGATTTAAAACTCAAGAACCAACAGTCAGGACAGTGACAGTCAACTTTTGAAAAATAGCCAGTCGACTGTCCTGCAAGGATTTAAAACTCAAGAACCAACAATCATGTAACCCCTGTTTTCCGTTTTCTGTATTTTGGGTGTATTTTTTTTCTGTGTATTATTTGGTTTTGGGATCCTCATAAAATTTTCCATTTTCTTAAATTCATGTTATTTCAAAAATATTTTGTATCTCCCGTTAAAATCAATTTCCTTGCATTAATTGTATTTATTGTTATTTTCAAACGATTTTTATATTATTCAAACCCTATTAATGTTGTTGTTATTATCATTGTTCAGTATTATTATTATTATTACTGTTATTTTATTTATTATTATTATTATTATGATTATTTTTATTATTGTTACTATTATTATTACCATTGATTGTTATTTAAAAATCCAGTTCTATTGATAATTGTATTTGTAGTTATTTCAAATAATTTCCATATTGCTGTACAAATTATATCTTGTTATGTAAACCTACCTTTATTGGTTATTTATATTCCTATTAGTTTTTAAAACCCAAACCCATTATTTTATTTGATTATAAACCCTATTTTCCACTACTGGATTTTACCCTATAACCCATTTTAATTTTCCTATTGGATCCTATTTAATTTAACCCAATAACATCCTAAAATCCAATAACCTATACCTACACCCTACCCTATAACCCGAAACCCAATAATACAACCCATTTAACCCAATACCCTTGTTTACCTATTCCCTCTCCTGTTTAACCCTAAACCAGCCGCCCCTACCTCTTCTCCTACCTCCCGCAACCCATCTCTTCCCCACAACCCAGTGTCCCCCATCGCAACCTCGACTCACATCTCCCTCCCTTTCTCACATCGGCACCCCCACCTCGCCACGACTGCACCAGCACCCCGTCACCCTGCTCTCCTCTTCATCTCCCTGTCAACCTGCTCCCGATTCTCTCACAACTCCAGCCTCCCCTATCCACCTACAGCACGCCCCCATCGCTAGCCTGAGTGATAGCCTCGCAGTGCAGTGAAGCCTCGCAGCCGGTGCAGCCTCCCTGCCGCGACTCCACCCTGCGATAGCAACTGCTTTTCAGTCGATGCAGCACCACCCGGCGTTGCCGTCCTCCACCCTGTGCACCGTCAATCGATCGCCACCTTGTTGCCCTGCCAGTCACCGTCAGCCAGTGCAGTCCATTGCCATGGGTGTGCTGTTTGATGGGTTGTTGTTGATCAAGTAGAGAAGAAGGATTTGGTTGTTTGAATCTCAGCCCTCCATCTGATCAAGATATAATCTCGGCCATCCGATCTCACCAAGATCGTGATGAACATCAATCTGATCTGATCTCCACCATCTTGATCAGAACAGATTAGATCAGGGTGATCTGAGCCATCCAATTGTTCTGATCTTGATCACCTTGATCTCGGCCGTTGATCATCATGATCATCATCATCATGGAGTTGTGATCTTTTGAATTCTGGCCATCTGATCTTGATCAGATCTGACCTGATCTGAGCCGTCCGTTGGTCTGATCTTGATCGCCATCAAGGTCCATGTCGGGATCCATTCTCGTTATTCCTCCATCGAATTCATCGTCTACATCCCAAGGCAAGTATCTTCTTGTACATTTCATTTTCTAGTACAAGTTTTTTCTTGAAAATACTACAAGTAGATTGTAAATGTGACTCCTCTTTATTTATCGTTGATGATCTCATGTTTCTCCTTATCTATTACATGATCTAAGAGTCACAACCCTTTGTTGATACACTTGTTCACAACTAGTATAATTTTGATATATTTCATGCAAAAAGTGTCTCTTTTGGTTTCTGTTCCGTCTTGGATTGCTGTTTCGACCCCGATAACACTAGAATCTGAACTTGAGTCCCGAAAATGAAATGTATCCCCAAGTGTCTAGTTGCCAATAACATCCAAAATTTTTGAATTCCAAGTTACGGTTTAGGAGATATCGCAGTTTTACTGCTGCTGTGTCGGTAATTGCAGATTCATAAAAACTACTACACCACTTTGGTTTACAATTATTTTAACTATGCTACCAGTAAGTAAATGACTTGAAATCTTGCATGCTGATATTGGACACCCTAGAGAACATTCTCTAATTTTCTCAGAATTAATTAATAAAGTTGCAACCCTGTTTCATATGTTTAAACTCAGTTTTACAAATTCTGGCTAAACACAAATGCTGTATAGTTTGTTGTTTTGACATCAATTGCAACAACTTTTATGTGTCTTAATTATATGAGTTGGAACTGGGTAGGAGTCTAGCTTCTAGGCCTCTTCTGACGGATCCACATTTGCTATTTTGTAGCAACGGGAATCGCAATTTTGGTGCAACAATGTCATGCTGTCCAGAACTGCAATTCTCGTAGTTCTTGATAATCTTAATTTGTGTGGACCCTCGAATATGCTTTATAATTATCTTAAACTTGTTCCATGTTCTTGATCTTGTTTACTTGACCTATTCGCACACTTTCATGCTTGTTTAATGATAATAATAAATAATAAGCCGGGATTTAAGGGAAAGAGCATAGTAGTGGACAATGTATGTAAGTGTACTCGGAATGGGGCCCATGTTTCCCACTTGATACATGCTTCATGAACTAGTTATATTATTATTCGATTCATGAACTAGTATATTATTTGATTCATGAACTAGTATATTATTATTCGATTCATGAACTAGTATATTATTTGATTCCTGAACTAGTATATATTTGATTCATGACTTGTCTTGTTATGACTTGACATATGAACTAGTTATATGATTACTCGATTCATGAGCATGGCTTGCTTGATACTTGATACCTGAGTACACCGCCCTATAAACTCTACCACTAGGCCTAAACATAACCGATTGTATGTAGCAACCATGTAGTAAAAATATGGATGCATGAAGTGCTACCTAGATAGAATTAAACATTAGACTTAAGATTAACTTGTCACTTGTACACGCTTGATACCCTACTTGAGACTTGTTACTTGAGACTTGTTACTTGTTACTTGACACTTATACGTTATACTTGTTACTTGATACTTGATACAACTACATGCTCACTTGTTACTTGTTCCACTATTAGTATTTGTTACCCAATCTTATCACTTGAGTTGTCTTTCTTACTAGCTAGTTTCTTGAATCCCACTACTTGTTGCATCCCTATTATATTATGTTATACATTCTTGATTCCAAATCTTGTTCCATATTTCTTGCACTTGTTTTCATACCCTTGCTTGTACTACTTGCGGTCCTAACTTACACTAAGGGCATTTGTCTTGTTTTCTCTATTTTTTTTCTTTTTATATTTATATATACAGACCTTGGAGACGAATTGCCTGCTGCAACTGGTGAGCAAACGTTCTAGGCATCGCTTGGAAAAAATCTGTTTTAATTATTTTGTACTTGATTTTTTAATTTCTTTTGCTACTTGAATCTTGTAACGGGCTTATTTTCCCGAGTTTTATCTTTTGATCCAGATTTAAAAATTATTTGGAATATTATTATTTTGTTTCAATTATATCTATTGATTAATAAATTATTCATGCATGCATGGTTGTGTACATTTGTTATATTCTTATTATGATGCTGAGTCGATCCTACAGCTCATGAATGATGAAAATCATTCGTTGGGCTTTGTCACGTGCTCATATTCTATGTTTTTGGAAAGCGGAGCGTGACAAGTCAGGACTATGACAGTCGACTTTTGAAAAATAGCCAGTCGACTGCTATGCAAACTAAATCCGAAATTCAGTACCTGACAGTCGACTATCGACTCTAGTTCGGTCGATTGTCAATTGTACCAGGTTGCAGTTAAAGTGGATCATGAATATATTTTCGACATTGAAATGCAACGATAACTTTTTCACGATTTGGCACTACAATTATCACCAAAGATTGTTTTCTTATTTTCTTTTATTTCTACAAACATATCTAGAACATAATTCTCTTTATCACACTAGTGTTACATTAATTAAGATAGCACATAACTAATATTTCAATTAACCAACTAGCCATTTACAAACATATATTCTACGTCTAGCATGGTTCGAAATTCACATTTCAAAGCAACATGATAATTTTAAGGTAATAATCACAATTTATAGCATCTATCAATCAATTTATCAAACATTCACTTCGATTCTAACTAGTCTCTTTTAAACAAACACATGGCCAAATTTACTAATTTTTTCTTAGCAATTTCATCAATTAAATCCCTAGCATGATATCTACATTAGAAGTAGAGAAATCACCCACCTTTTTGAAGAAAAATAATTAGAAAGCTCCTAGAAATCTCCTTGAACACACGATCCCCTCCTAGTTGTAAGCCTTCTCCTCCTTGCTTGTGCACACCAAAGCGCCTTATCCTCCTTGTACAAGATGAACCCGAGCTCTCCTCTCCTTGATGAATGCTAGGCCGGCCTCCAATTGGTGCAAGAACACACAACTCACTCTCAATCTTTTTTCTCACACAATTCTCAATCTTTTTCTCCAACTAGTTTCTTTTTCTTTCGTTTTCTCTTGTAAGTTTTCTAGTGCTTTACATGAAGTAGATGAGGGGGTATTTATACTCTTTTCAAAGCAAAATGAAGGGCTAAGATTGATCTAGATGTATGTAGATTAGGGGCTAGGATGTATTAGGGAGTTAGAACAACTACCCACGAACACAAAACTACCTCTCCACTACTCCATCTCTCCCACTCTCTCTTGAACCATCCGGCTACCCTCTCTCCATGCAAATGGCACGTGCAAGTGCAATGCATGTGTCACACAAAGCACCCCTAGTTACTAGTTGCACATGTTAATTAGTTAACTAATTGTTACTAAAACAAGTATACCCTACAAGTTGTCTCATTTAAATGAGAATAACTAGTGGGCTCAACTTAGTGGGCTAAAAGTCCATGGGCTTATTAATTAAAATAATTAATTTAATTAGTGTGAACTAGATTTAAATAATTAGGCCTAGGATTTAAAATAGGCTTTCAATTAAAAAGAGAAGAATTAAAAATACTTTGTTCATGCTATAAAATAGATAAGTTTTAAAGGTAAAATGTACATAAATTTGCACGTGCGAAACACGTAAAATCAAACAAACTCATATTTAATTATAATTGAAAATTCAGGATGTTACAGAATGCTTTTAAATTTTTAGTTCCTGCCTTTTGTTGTGTGTGTTGGTCCCCCCCCCCCCCCCCCCCCCCCCCCCGTTCATATTTTTGATTTTGTCTTGGACTTGGTATTGGTCTAGGCAGTGATGACAAGGAATATTTTGAACTGTGGATGCTTGCTGATTTTTATTTGAATTGCCCTATTCTGATTTTTGAATGCTTGCTGAATTGTTGTTTTTTTTCCAACTGCACTGATAATCCTTGCACATTTTTCCTGAACTGCAATGGTTACCTGCTGTTGTTTATAGGTCTGTGGGAATCCTATATTGGGTTTTTTTTTCCAAATGCAATTGTGCAATTGTAATCCTTGCCTTTTTTTTTAGAAGCAATGGTTAACTGAACCCATAACTAGTTGGCATGACATAATTATATATGTAACACCCCGAATTCCAAAATACAATTAAATTCGAAGTTCCACAGGATCTTTACATTTCTTTCGTACAATTTTACAAGGAAATTAAAAACATTTCTTACATCAGAGTTACATTATATTTTTACATTCATATAGCGGAAGCAATTTACAGTAATTACATAGAACAATTATACAACATTTAAATCAATCTTTGAGCAGCATGTATACTTCAATTTGCCAACCTCTTTACCCTGCATATAAAACTGTGGGCGCGTCAGTTCATTCAACTGACGAAATAATATACACAGCCATCCTTTCTATGCCGAAAACAGTATAACGATTTTCCATACTTGAACAACCACCAACTTGATCGCAAGACAAACTACAAGGGACTATCCAATTGATGTTGTGTTTTGATGTGCACTTAGTCATTAATACAGTTGTTTACATTATATGATACTAATGCGCACTTGTTCAGAGTCTATGCAGTCCATACTACATAGGTCTGAGGGAAAGCCCTTAATCATTCTTCATCTTGTAGAGTTCAATCCATCGCCATGACTTAATTAACTACTATAACTACGGTAAGTATCTTAGGCATTCTATGAACTACGAACTCACGTATAGACACCCTGGAGGGAATCCCAACGCACTGACACATGACTCATCATGCAGGCATCCTGTGGTAATTCGCCTCCTACCATAAATGTGACACCACCCGCAGTCATTAGATTACCCCATAAGTGTCACCACTGGGACGGTACTCTGGATTAGTATCCACGCCCTAATCATGATGCATCATTGGACATCCTGTGAATACTCTTGTGCCGCCAATCAAATGGCCCTCATACTCATGTTTGTCTCTTACGTTCATCACATCTTCACTATATATCTAGTCCTTAATTTAATAGAATCATGAACAAAATCAATCTCTTAGGATTAGCACTTCCACTATACCGGTCTTATTCAATTATTTCTCATGACCCAAATCTTGGTCTTTTCATTTCAAATTTCATCTCAACATTTCTTTTATTGCCGGTATAAGGTTTAGCTACACCCTAGTTCTTAATTTCAACTCATAATTACAACACCGAGTTTTTCATACTCATAAGATCTTTTTCCATGATTAACAATAATTTTCCTTTTCATGTTCATAGCATTTGTATATTCATATTCATAATATCCTTCATAACTCATCATGTCATTAAAATTCCAATTTCATGTACAATATCATGCATAAACAAAGAAATTCAATTTGTCATATTCAATAGTTCATTCTTTCCTCATAATTCCCTTATTCTCATTTTATCAATACTAAATCTAACATTCGTACTTTTATTTTTCTTTCATTATCAAAACTATTTTCAAATCATCTTTTAATCAATACATTTTTCTTTATCCAAAGACAATTTAAGCTAACAATTTATAGTAAGTTCTTTCTTGCAAAAATAGTCTCAAATATACTAGGCCAAAGGTTATAGAAAATTATCTCACGAAAACTGGATATCATTTAAACTTCAGGGCAGTCGACTGTCAAAACATAGCCAGTCGGCTGTTCTGCGAGAATTTAATACTTAAAGACAAATACTCAGGACAGTCGACTATTACAATACAGTCAGTCGACTGTTCTGCAAAATTTTAAAACTCGAAAACCAATAGTCAAGGCAGTCGACTGTTACAATACAGTCGGTCGACTGTTCTGCAACTGGAATCCGAAATTTATTACCTGATAGTCGACTGTCGACTCTAATTCGGTCGACTGTCGATTGCACCAGGTTGCAATTTAGGGTAGATCATGGATATATATTTTGACATTAAAACAAGTATCTTCACTCTAATTTGTATTCTACGTTTACAAATTGCAAAAATTCACTTTAACAAATCCTCTACTCAATTCCTTGCATTAAGACTTTATTAAAAAGTGTAGATTTCTATTTTTTCCTCTATATTCACAATACTTATAATCCAGGTTGCATTCCTTGAGCAAAATAATACAATGGTTCGATAAGTGCAAAAAATTAACAATTCATCTACTAACCAAAACATGAATATTTTTCTACAATTACATGGTTCTAATTCCACAATTTCATGGTAATAAGTTACTTTAACTACATTAAACATGAATTATAACCAATAGCACGCAATTCATCAAGCATTTACTCATTCGTCTAGCAAGTCCTTTTTAAAGTCCACAAGTGATTATCTTATTAGTTCTTTTAGCATGCATATGTATCAAAATCCCTAATATGATGTCTAACATTAGAAGTATAGAAAAACACCCACCTATTTGAAGAAAGTACTACAAAAACTCCTAGAATCTCCTTGAACACACGAGCGGTCCTTCTCCTCCTAGAATGAGCCACCACAATGTTTCCTCCGTCTTGCACTTGGTGAAATCGAGCCTCTCCTTGCCGTGGGTTGTAGTAGCCGGCCTCCAAAAACACACACACTACTGCACTCAATCTTTTTACTCTCTCTCAATCTTTTACTCTCCTATATTGTTTCTTTCTTTTCAAAATATTTCTTAGTGTTGTATGCATAAAGGGAGGGGTATTTATACTAGTTTTAGGGTGGAAAGGAGGGCTAGGATTGCATTAGATGGCTGTAGATGAATGGCTAGGATACAATGGGAAGTTGTAGCAACCACCCATGAACACAAAAACCACCACTCCACTAATCCACACCCCCACTCTCTCTTTCATGCAATCCAGCCAAGAAAGGTGTACATAGCACACACACGTGCAAACACGTGTCCCAACTAGTGTCCCCCTAATTAAAGTTGTACATTATAAATTAATTAATTGTCTACAAAAAAATGTGTCTACATGACAAGTTAATTAAAAGGTAGTTAATTCATGGGCTTTTAAAATAGTGGGCTTTTAGAAAAAAATAATTAATTCATTAGGTTGGGCTTTATTTAGAAAACAAATTTAGGCTTCAAAAAATGGGCTTAAAAGAAAAAAGAAGGAAAGAAATTAATTATTTGCTCATGTTATAAAAAATCATGTCATAAGAAAATATTTATACACAAATTTGCACGTGCACAACACGTAAAATCAACAATTTCATATTTAATAAAAATTCAGGGTATTACAATACTCCATCCTTAGAATAGTTCTGTCCCCGGAACTACAATAAAAGTACGAGAAAGCAAAACACAATAAGAAGAAAGAAAGGAAAAATAAAAAATACAAATCAAACAAAGAGCTCGAGATGATCCTTCATCATCCTCTCCTCAGATTTCCAAGTAGCCTCTTCAACCAACTGGTTTCTCCAGACTACCTTGACCTTCGGTGTCGTCTTATTCCTCAAGACTTTCTCCCGACGATCAACAATCTCAACCGGAAGCTCAATGTAACTCAAATCCAACTGCAAACCCTCCGACACTTCGGGCAAATGATGACTTGGATCTGGAATGTAACCTCTCAGCATAGACACATGAAAGACATTGTGCACCTGTGACAACTCTTCCGGTAACTCAAGTCGGTAAGACGTTTTCCCAATCCGCTTCAATATCTTATACGGGCCTATGAATCTTAGGGCTAACTTCCCACCTCTGCCGAAACGAATCACACCTTTGCTAGGTGAAACCTTCAGAAAGACAAAGTCACCAACCTCGAACTCAAGGTCGCTCCTCCGATTGTCTGCATAGCTTTTCTACCTACTCTGAGCATCCACCAACCTTTTCCTGATCAGATCAATATTTTCAGAGGTCTGCTGCACAATCTCAGTCCCAAACATCTGCCACTCCCTAACTTCGAACCAACAAACAGGTGTCCTGCACTTCCTGCCATACAGAGCTTCGTACGGCGCCATCCCAATACTAGTCTGAAAACTGTTGTTCTAGGCAAAATCCACCAAAGCTAGATGCCTTTCCCAACTGCCTCCAAAGTCTAGTACACAACACCGAAGCATGTCCTCAAGAATATGGTTGAATCTCTCGATCTGCCCATCGATCTACGGATGAAAAGCAGTACTGAAATCTGTCTTGGTACCCAAAGCTGTCTGAAGACTCCTCCAGAAATGCGAAGTAAACCGCGCATCTCGATCAGACACGATGGTTAAAGGAACACCATGAAGCCTAACGATCTCACAAACATACATCTCAGCTAACTTGTCCATCGAAGTAGTGAGTTTCATTGCCAAGAAGTGAGCGGACTTAGTTAGTCGATCGACTATAACCCAAATCGCATCATTGCCCTTTAAACTCTTGGTCAAGCCCGTGATGAAATCCATACTGATGTTATCCCACTTCTATTCTGGAATAGATAACGGTTGCAATAGACATCCGGGTTTCTGATTCTCAGCTTTGACTTGTTGACAAATCTCACACCTTGATACAAATTCAGCCACATCTCGCTTCAAACCTGACCACCAGAAATGCTATTTAATGTCCTTATACATCTTGGTACTCCCAGGATGTACAGACAAAAAAGTAGTGTGTGCCTCCTGAAGAATACTCTCTTTCAAGTCTGACTGATCTGGAACACACAACCTCTCTCCAAACCACAGCACTTCATCCCTGATATGAAACTCCGACAATTTGCCAGCACCGAACTGCTCCTTCATCTTCTGAATCTCTACATCTTCCTTCTGACTTGCGATAATCCTTTCATTCAGCGTTGGTTGAAGCCTCAACTAAGCTAAAGATGATCCCAAGCCTTGCAGAACGACTTCAATACCAGCTCGATCCAGCAAGATGCCTCTGAGTTGTAATCAAACTAGCCAGACTGCTCTTGCGGCTAAGTGCATCAGTAACAACATTAGCATTCCCAAGGTGATACTTAATCTCTAGACGAATGTCCTCAAGTACCTCCAGCCATCTCCTTTGCCTCAGGTTCAGATCCTTCTGCTGATAGATGTACTTCAAGCTCTTATGGTCCGTGTACATGTTCAGCTTCTCACCATATACGTAATGCCTCCATTGCTTAAAGGCGAAGATAATCACAGCCAACTCCAGATCATGGGTCGGATAATTCTTCTCATGCGGTCGTAGTTGCCTAGACCCATATGTGATCACTTTTCCTTCTTGCATTAAGATACAACCAAGCCCACAATGTGAAGCATCGCTATAGACATTGTACTCAACACCTGCTCTAGGCAAAGCTAAAATGGGAGCAGTAGTCAGCCTCTCTTTTAACTCCTGAAAGCTTGCATCGTACTGTTCAGTCCAATTGAAATTTACATTCTTCTTGGTCAGACCAGTGAGCGGCACGGCTATCTGAGCGTAGCCCTTGATGAACCTCCTGTAGTATCCAGTCAACCCAAGAAAGCTCCTGATTTCCTTCACGGTAGTAGGCCTTGCCCAATCCTTCACCGCCTCTATCTTCTGCGGATCAGTTGCCACTCCCTCCTTAGAAAGGATGTAACCTAGGAATGCCATTTCAGATTTCCAGAAATCGCACTTGGATAACTTGGCATATAACTCTTGCTCTTCCAGGTTCTTCAAAACTGCTGCTAGATGCTCCGTGTGCTCCTCCTCCGACTTGGAGTACACAAGAATATGATCGATAAACACCACGACGAAAGAATCAATAAACGTTCTTAGAACTCTGTTCATCATATCCATAAAAATTGCAGGTTCATTCGTCACTCCAAACGGCATAACTAAGAATTCGTAATGCCTGTGTTGAGTTCTGAACGTAGTCTTTTGCACATCTTCAGCCTTCACTCAAACTTGATGATATCCTGATCGAAGATCTATTTTGGAGAAAACAGCAGCTCCTTGTAGACGATCGAACAAGTCATCAATTCTTGGAATCGGATATTTGTTCTGAATAGTGACCTTATTCAGCTCTCGATAATCGATGCACATCCTCATCGAACCATCCTTCTTCTTTACGAAAAGCACCGGTGCTCCCCAAGGTGACACACTTGGTTGAATAAAGCCCTTCTCCAATAGTTCCTCAATTTGTTGTTTGATCTCATCCTGCTCCACAGGCGCCATCCTATAAGATGCCTTAGAAATGGTTGCACTCCCTGGCTGAATAGTGATGCTGAACTTCACATCACGATGCGGGGTAACCCAGGAAAATCTTCCAAGAATACCATTGGATGATCCCGAACTACCAGAATTTGCTGCACCTCTGCAGGAATACCTTTCTTCTGGCTGATAGCAGCAACCAAATCTGAACATCTCCTCTTCCCTTGGAAAGTGACTTCAGGTCCAACTGGAGCCTTCATTGTTACTGTCTTGGTCTTACACTCGATGCTCACACTGTACACCGACATCCAATTAATGCTAATGATAACATTGACTCCCAAGACATTCAGCTCGATCAGATCAATCCCGAAAATTCGATCTCCAATCACGATCTCGCAGTTCGCATAGTACCGATCAGTGGTTAAAGTCTTCCTTGACGGAGTAGCTACTGCTAAAACCTTGCCTGAAAATATCTTCGATTCAACTCCCAGAACTTTAGCAAATTTAGGTGATATAAAGGTATGAGAGGACCCAGTATCGAACAAAACAACAGCTTTCTTTCCATTCAAATAAAGTTCTCCTGTTACATAACACACACTCGTTACCTAACAGTGTACTAATTAACGGAAAAAGAGAAACAGAAAAACACTCCTAAACACCCACACTCGTACTAGTGATGACGTGATCCACCTCATCAGCGCCAGCTTTGGTCAAGGCAAATACTCGCTCCTATTGGTACGGCTTCTTCCCAGTCTGCTAAGTTAGTCCATTACGGACGACATCCTACAGCTTGGGGCAATAAGACTTGTAGTGGCCTGTCTCTCCACAGTTGAAACAAGTCACAGGAGGTCTCACCCAAGTATTTCCGGGTCTTCCCGCCACTTGAACAGCATTCGCACCCGTAGGCTTGAACCTTTGAGCCGGCGGCTGTCCCCTAACATTCCCTGCAACTACGAGCCTCTTCCCTACATTCTAGTTGTTCCTTCGATTCTGAATAGCATGGAACTGCTCCATATCCGCCTCTGTGGCTGCCACTTGTTTGACCAGCTTGTCAAACCTCCTGATACCGAGGGGTATCATCCTGGATCTCAGACTTGGCCTCAATCCATGTTTGAACTTTCGAGCCTTCTACGCCTCGTCCATCACCAGTTTGGGTGCATACCTTGAGAGCTGAGTGAATCTTGTCTTATACTCCCTAACCGACATGCCGCCCTGCTACAGTGTCAGAAACTCCATGGCCTTCTTGTCCTGGATGTCTGATGGAAAGTAATGACTGGAGAATTCCTCCAAGAATTCCTCCCAGCTGAGAACAACATCTCCCATCATCTGCTTCATCGACTGCCACCACAAAGCCGCATCCTTCTCGAACTGCAGCGCAGCCAACTTCACATTGCTGCCCTCCGGAGTCTCCAAGACTTCGAAGATAGTCTCTACATGTCGGATCCAATTGTCAGCCGCATAAAGGTCTGACTTCCCCTCAAATACTGGTGGTTTCATCCGTTTGAATGATTCCACGAGTTTGATTGCTTCGAGTACTGGATTCACAGGTACCCTTTCTTGATTCTAATTCATGGCAACGACATTGAGTGTCTGATAGACCCTCGCTAACTCCGTTTCCAAGTCCATACCTTCCCCATTTCGAGCTCCTCTTCTAGCCATATTCTGATGCAAAAAATCCATTAAATTCGAAGTATAAAACATGAATTTTAAATCAACTTTTCATTTCATTGAATTTCAAACTTTATACATTCGAATTTAAAACATTTCTGACATCAAATGAAAACAGTAAGAAGATACAACAGTCTAGTTCCTACGGTTCCTCTTTGCTTCTCGAAGCTCTTCCCGTAGTTCCGCCACTTCCTCCTTCAGTACATCATATATATTTTTTCTCTTCTCGAGTTCCCAAACATGATGACTGAGAATTGCAATGCTCTCCTTGCTCTTCGCACACTGGGCCTGCAGCAGCTCTGCTATCTCCCTCTGAGTCTCTACCTGCCTCTGAAGAGACACAATAAGACTACTTGGAACTGGTTCTTCCTAATCAGAGGAATCATCAGATGAATCCGGAGGTGGAGTGATCTCTCGAGACTCATGCCACTCCTCTTCAAATTCTTCAGGATCCTCTTCGTCTGAAACAGCTTGCCTGAGGTAGTAATCCTCCTCAACAATGTGCCAATCATCATCTCCAGCTGGATCGAAGTGGTCCGCCATCTTAAAAAAAGGAGAAGAAGAAGCATAAATCATAGAGCAACACAAATGTAAGTGACTTACATTTAAATCTCTAGACTCAACGCACTCTCTAATGTCCACTTCTAGGGTGTCGTTTCTTATAAATTTGTACTACTT
The DNA here is from genome assembly GCA_017893485.1 of Hemerocallis citrina. Taxonomy (NCBI): domain Eukaryota; kingdom Viridiplantae; phylum Streptophyta; class Magnoliopsida; order Asparagales; family Asphodelaceae; genus Hemerocallis; species Hemerocallis citrina. The sequence continues at coordinate 482,445 of JACEHZ010000239.1, read as the reverse complement.
GGAAGACTGGCTCTGATACCACTCTGTAACACCCCGAATTCTAAAATACAACTGAATTCGAAGTTCCACAGGATCTTTACACTTCTTTCGTACAATTTTACAAGGAAATTAAAAACATTTCTTACATCAGAGTTACATTATATATTTACATTCATACAGCGGAAGCAATTTACAGTAATTACATAGAACAATTATACAACATTTAAATCAATCTTTGAGCAGCATGTATACTTCAATTTGCCAACCTCTTTACCCTGCATATAAAACTGTGGGCACGTCAGTTCATTCAACTGAAGAAATGTTATACACGGCCATCCTCTCTATGCCGGAAACAGTACTTGAACAACCACAAACTTGATTACAAGACAAACTACAATGAACTATCCTATTGATGTCGTGTTGTGATGTGCACTTAGTCCTTAATGCAGTTGTTTACATTATATGACACTAATGCGCACTTATTCAGAGCCTATGCAGCCCACACTACATAGATCCGAGAGCAAACCCTTAATCGTTCTTCATCTTGTAGGGTTCAATCCCTCGCCATGACTTAATCTACTACTATAACTACGGTAAGTATCTTAGGCATTGTATGAACTACGAACTCACGTCTAGGCACCCTAGAGGGAATCCCAACGCACTGACACATGACTCATCAAGCAGGCATCCTGTGGTAATTCGCCTCCTAGCATAAACATGACACCACCCGCAGTCATTGGATTATCCCATAAGCATCGCCACCGGGACGGTACTCTGGAGTAGTATCCACACCTTAATCATGACACATCATGGGATATCCTGTGAATACTCCCGTGCCGCCAATCCAATGGCCCTCATACTCAAGTTTGTCTCTTACGTTCATCACATCTTCACTATGTATCTAGTCCTTAATTTAATTGAATCATGAACAAAATCAATCCCTTAGGGTTAGTATTTCCACTATACCGGTCTTATTCAATCATTTCTCATGACCCAAATCTTGATCTTTTCATTTCAAATTTCATCTTAATATTTCTTTTATTGCCGGTATAAGGCTTAGCTACACCCTAGTTCTTAATTTCAACTCATAATTACAACACCGAGTTTTTCATACTCATAAGATTTTTTCTATGATTAACAATAATTTTTCTTTTCATGTTCATAGCATTTGTATATTCATATTCATAATATCCTTCATAACTCATCATGTCATTAAAATTCTAATTTCATGTACAATACCATGCATAAACAAAGAAATTCAATTTGTCATATTCAATAGTTCATTCTTTCCTCATAATTCCCTTATTCTCATTTTATCAATACTAAATCTAACATTCGTACTTTCATTTTTCTTTCATTATCAAAACTCTTTTCAAATCATCTTTTAATCAATACATTTTTCTTTATCCAAAGACAATTTAAGCTAACAATTTATAGTAAGTTCTTTCTTGCAAAAATAGTCTCAAATATACTAGGCCAAAGGTTATAGAAAATTAACTCATGAAAATTGGATATCATTTAAACTTCAGGGCAGTCGACTGTCTAAACATAGCCAGTCGGCTGTTCTGCGAGAATTTAAAACTCGAAGACAAATACTCAGGGCAGTCGACTGTTAATACAGTCGGTCGACTGTTCTACAAAAATTTTAAAACTCGAAAACCAATAGTCAAGGCAGTCGACTGTTACAATACAGTCGGTCGACTGTTCTACAACTAGAATCCGAAATTTATTACCTGACAGTCGACTATCCACTCTAATTCAGTCGACTGTCGATTGCACCAGGTTGTAATTTAGGGTAGATCATGGATATATTTTTGACATTAAAACAAGTATTTCACTCTAATTTGTATTCTATGTTTACAAATTGCAAAAATTCACTTTAACAAATCCTCTACTCAATTCCTTGCATTAAGACTTTATTAAAAAGTGGAGATTTCTGTTTTTCCCTCTTTATTCACAATACTTATAATCTAGGTTGCATTCCTTGAGCAAAATAATACAATGGTTCGATAAATGCAAAAAAATAACAATTCATCTACTAACCAAAACATGAATATTTTTCTACAATTACATGGTTCTAATTCCACAATTTCATAGTAATAAGTTACTTTAACTACATCAAACATGAATTATAACCAATAGCACGCAATTCATCAAGCATTTACTCATTCGTCTAGCAAGTCCTTTTTAAAGTCCACAAGTGATTATCTTATTAGTTCTTTTAGCATGCATATGTATCAAAATCTCTAGCATGATGTCTAACATTAGAAGTAGAGAAAAACACCCACCTATTTGAAGAAAGTACTACAAAACTCCTAGAATCTCCTTGAACACACGAGCGGTCCTTCTCCTCCTAGAATGAGCCACCACAATGTTTCCTCCGCCTTGCACTTGGTGAAACCGAGCCTCTCCTTGCCGTGGGTTGTAGTAGCCGGCTTCCAAAAACACACACACTAATGCACTCAATCTTTTTTCTCTCTCTCAATCTTTTACTCTCCTATATAGTTTCTTTCTTTTCAAAATATTTCTTAGTGTTGTATGCATAAAGGGAGGGGTATTTATACTAGTTTTAGGGTGGAATGGAGGGCTAGGATTGCATTAGATGGTTGATGAGTGGCTAGGATACAGTGGGAAGTTGTAGCAACCACCCATGAACACAAAAACCACCACTCCACTAATCCACACCCCCACTCTCTCTCTCATGCAATCCGGCCAAGAAAGGTGTCCATAGCACACACACGTGCAAACACGTGTCCCAACTAGTGTCCCCCTAATTAAAGTTGTACATTATGAATTAATTAATTGTCTACAAAAAAAATGTCTACATGACAAGTTAATTAAAAGGTAGTTAATTCATGGGCTTTTAAAATAGTGGGCTTTTAGAAAAAAAATAATTAATTCATTAGGTTGGGCTTTATTTAGAAAACAAATTTAGGCTTCTAAAAATGAGCTTAAAAGAAAAGAGAAGGAAAGAAATCAATTATTTGCTCATGTTATAAAAAATCATTTCATAAGAAAATATTTATACACAAATTTGCACGTGCACAACTCGTAAAATCAACAATTTCACATTTAATAAAAATTCAGGGTATTACAATATAGCCCTAGCGATACAAGGATGCTTGATTTGAACAATCCTTATATACAAGTGTGTTCTAAGCCTACGACTAATTTCAATGCATGGATTTGTTGAGTTAGTAATGCAATGTGTAGTAGTCTTTCAGTTATAGTGGATTTCTTGAGTTAATTCAATTCATGGTTTTATAGAAAACTTTGTATATCTTTCAGTTCATAGATGGAGCAATTTCAATAGATGGAGCAGCAACACGTGCACACCTAGCAGCAGTAGAAGGAGCTAGGGGTGGACAACTATTATCCGAACCGACCAATCCGAACCAATCCAATCTGAACCAACCGGTTTTTAACCGAACCAATTGAGGGTTTGGATTGGTCCGGTTCTGGATCTCCAAAAACCAATTGGTCCGGTCCGGTTCTAGATTCTCCATAATCTTATGTGTTATTCTGTTGAGAAAGGCTTGATTTATAGTGTGGCCCAGCTTAATAGAATCATGAAGTTAATGTAACATTTAGTAGTTACTTTAATCAAGTCAAGCAGAAATTATTTTCTAAATCTTTTTTTATTGTACCTGAAATTCAATTAGCTATGGTTATTGATGTTTCTTTTATGATAATAAACTAAGATTACAGAAGTATGCAAGTGAAAAAGCAGTTTATCTCACCCATTTAAACGTCATCATCTCAAACAATTAATGTAAAATTCATTAATAACTTGTGGTTTTATGAATCTTCATTTTAAATTCATTTCTGAATAACAAATAGCAGATTGTTTCTTAAGTTTGATTGAAGTTGATCTTTTAAAATTCAACAAAATTATGAATGATGTTGAAGGTGAAAAGTAACACGCCAAACTGACCATCCAATCCAATCCAAACCGAGCTTAATCGGCTTGGATGGAAACCGATCCAATTAAGGTTCGGATTGGTTGCGGATGAAAAAATTAAAAAACCGATCTTTTTTGGATCGGTGGTGGATGGTCCATATTAGGTCGGATACCGACCGATGCCCACCCCTAGTAGGAGCAGCAGCAACACAACCTTCAAAGCAAAAATTTGTTCTCAATTTAGTATTTTACTTGTTCCTTTGGAAGATATTGTGGGTGATGAGAAGTGGAGGACTAACAGTAGTTTGTTTCTATGTGTTTCTATTACTGTTTGATTGTACCCATTGGGCTATCTGTGTATTATGTAATGGTTGTTTGTGCGATTTGAAGAACGTTTGAAATAAATAAATACTGCTTGTTATGAGTTGTGAAAGCTTTTCAAATATGCAAGCGTTCGCACCACTTTAATACCGATTGCAATGGGCTATTGTTAGTGTATGTCTTGGTTCTTATTTTAGTGACTGCATTCATTGTTTTAACTTCACAATAGCATTCCTGATCTATTGTTGCAGTCTACTTATGGATTATGAATCTTTATCCGGTTGACTTTCTCAGCTGATTCTTGTGTGCTTCACATCCCTTTCTTTTTCTTCTTCTTCTTCTTCTTCTGTAAGTGTGTTGCCTGGTTGCATTCTATTTGCAAAGATTTCTAGAAACTTGGTCGTTCGGTCGAAATAAATATTGATAATTTATTGAGATGATGTTATTGAACAAAGAAGTAGCAGCCAATCGAAATTAAACACAAAGAAATAGCAAGAACAAGAAGTAGCAGCATCTAGCAAAAACAAGATTAAACACATCAATCTCTAATATACAAAAAAAAAAGATTCTTTCACACTCAATAACTGTTTTCATACACAAATTATACACAATAAGAAATTACTGCAAAAAAGAGAAAGAATGAAATTCATCCAAATCTAAACATTTTATATAAAAAGCATTCATCCAAATATAACTCAGAGACATACGGAGAGATATAAAATTGGTCAAAAAGCAAAATATATAAAAATTGAAACTTTCATTCATCATAGATAGATAAAGTGCATTGAGATTGCTCGGCTACAAAATACTGCTCAATCCCAGGAAATTACACCCCTCTTACTTTTTACATAAAAAATACAGATAAACCGCCAACACTTGGAATTTTTTGCCGTACTAGGCCACTTTTTGAAAATATTTGTCATTATGGGCCAGTTTCGAAACTATTAGCATTCGTGGGCTACTGTAACGCCCCGAGTCCGGCACAGCTGCGCACGCAGCTACACGTGCGCGCACGCAAAATAACGGACATAAAACTCTAGCCTACACGTGCGCGCACGCAAAATAACGGACATAAAACTCTAGCCACGCCTACCACAGGCACCATCAAAAGGGGGGTTAACCCTATAGGTGAACCTTTCTCACTTGAATCCTAATATACTCACACTTCCAACTCATGCATTTTCCGATATGGGACATTATTTCCCAAGCCAACTCACGGTGAAACCTAGGGGTGGTATACCGTACCGTACCGTATCATCATTACTTTACCGTCTACCGTACCGAAATACTTGGTACACAAATTTCTCTACCATTACTGTGCCAAGATTTTGGTACTACCGAGTTTGGTACTACCGGAATATTGGTACGGTATTGGTAATACCATGGTACTACCGGACATCAATTAGCTTAAAAAATTAACATTCATATAAATGGCAAAAGAAGGATAAATAAGCTCAACATAAATATATACATGAAGAAGTTTCAACATAAATAATTAAATATATATATATGAAGAAGTTCCAATAATCAGCCAATGTCAATTCTCAAACAAGACTCAGCTAACGATCCATAATTTAGTCTAACATCTGTGTTTCCAGAGCCCAATCACTAGCAGTACCAAATAATATAAGTTTTTGTTTAACAATGAAGGAAGAAATCATTATCTTAAGGCATGTTCCTTTCAAAAAGCTCTAGAATTCTCACTCAAAACAAATTAAACACATACAGGAACAGAGGAACACCAACACGAATAGTATACAGAAACCTACAGTTCAACTGATTAACTGGAAACAATTTCACATAAAAAAATTATCCTCACAAACAAACATACATCACCTGATATAGTGATAAAAAATCGACACAAAATTTAAGATCATGGATAAAAAAACATCAACATCGCCTTCTCATCCCATAAATAGTTTAACCCTCAATAAAAGAATTAGCTAAAGACCTTTTCTGCCTAATCCTTAATCCATCCAGGCCAAACAACAAATCAGGGTTGTAGACTTTATTGTTGTACAATTTCAGAGATGTATAAGTTTCAATATAATGTATCTTTATGTATGAAAATTAGTTTCAACATTGTGCAATATGATTGATTCAATATGCTACTCTATTAGATTCAGCATTCTGCAATATGCTTGATTAGATATAATTGGATAGCTTCAGCATACAGAGAAAGAATAACAACAATACCTGAAATTAAGAAGATTCATATATAAAGAATGGCAACAGTATTGTTATTTTCCTTTCATAACTTTCATGATATTTGATGGTTCTTTCATTTTTGTGTATTGTTCTACTCCTTTTTTTCAGTATGTATCTCATTTAGAAGATTCATATATAAATCAATTTCAGGATTATGACACAAATATCATACATAAATAAGATTTCACCTATATTAACTCCTAAAAAACACAAAAATTAATTTGATAAATCAAATCAGAAGATCTTTTACATCCTAAATTCCTAATTACTTGTGAATAATAATACCCAAGATCTCAAGAAAACCCAACACGAACAAGAAGATGATGATCTTATATTAATACATCAACTAAAATCTAAAGTTTCCCTAATTGGTCGAAAAATCCTCCAAAACTACCATACCGATGGGGGCTGAAGAAGGTAGGCAGCGTCGCGACAGCGTGGTGCTTCGGCAGCGTAGTGCGTCGGTCAATCAGTGCGTGTGCCCTAGATTCAAAGAAGAAAAAAAGGAAGAAGGAAAAAAGGAAGAATAATTGAAGTAGTAGTATAACTGGGGTGAAAAATTGAAAAAGAAAATACGAAAAATGGGCCTGGACCTAGGTCTGGGCCCGGGTTTTTAAATATAAAAATTAAATTAAATATATATTATTACTTGGTATGGTACGGTATACCATGGTATCAGTATTGGGTACCAGTACCATACCATATAATTTTGGTATGGTACAATACCGAGATTTCAGTATGGTATTACCAAGATTTCGGTAATATATGGTATGGTAATGGTATGGTACGGTATGGTACGGTAATATGGTATTTTTTGACACCCCTAGTGAAACCCTATTCATTTTTCATGCATATTCATTTTTCATGCACAATTAATGCATATGCCACATAATAAATCCTATAGGTCACATCATCCATCCTTTTGATTAATATCCCATAGGATCTCTTTATGGGCCAACAACCAAATCCATCCATCTCTTTATTATTAGTTGTTATTATATATATATATATATATATATATATATATATATATATATATATATATATATACACACACGCTTAAGTACAGGGTGTTACAGCTACTTTGTGCCACGTCAGCAGCTGCCGCTATTCTTATTAGCGACATTATCATTTTGAAAGTCGCTAATGGGAATAGCAGCCTATGTTTTAAATATTTTGAATTTTTTGTTTGATGTCGCTATTCCCATTATCAGCCTTAGTATATATGAGGTCGTTAATCAGATTAGCGACCTCAAATGAATGTATTGAGATACTTAGAGATTTCTAGAGAGATTTTGCTTTCTTGGGAAAAAAATTTTAAAACTGAGGTCGCTATTGGGAATAGTGACCTTAGTATACTTCAATCATTATTCGTAATTGCGACCTCAGTAGGAAACTTAATCTCCTTATTTTTTGTAAAATTTGCAAAATAGTCACAAAACTAAGGCCTCTATTCGAAATAGAGAACTTAGTACAATAAAGGCCTCTATTCTGAATAGTCACCTTAGTACAAATAAGACCTCTATTCCGAATAGGGACTTTTGTACAACTAGGGTCGCTATTCCGAATAGCGACATCAGTTTCAAAAATAAATTGATTGTTATTTTTTAGAGAGAAAAAACTCTCTAGACTTTGCTAAGTGTTAGAATACAGTTCATTAAAGTTCGCTAATCCCATTAACGACTTCATATATGCTTTGGTCGCTAATAAAAATAGCGACAGCAAAAAAAAATCCAAATACTTTAAAATAGAGGCCGCTATTCCTATTAGCGAATTTCAAAACGAAGATGTCGCTAATGAGAATAGCGGCCGCTGCTGACGTGGCACAAAATAGCCCACGAGCGCTAATAGTTTCGAAACTGGCCCATAATCGCAAATATTTTCAAAAAGTGGCCTAGTACTGCAAAAGTTTCCAACACTTGTTACATTGATACAGACTACTACATCCATCTAATTCACCTACAACTAGGTAAACTATTAGCACCATACACCATTGCTGATTCCACAATTATACCTTCATTGAATCCCTGCTTGTTGGCAAATGCAACATTATTCAAAATTGCAAATAATATAACTAATATCATACTCGAAATATCTTAAATCACTATGAGGAAATACATACCATGAAGTTGATACATATCCAAAAATGTTTGACAAGTTCCAAACAAAAAAATTAACCAAATTTTTTTACATGCTGATTAATTTTGAAGCGGGGAGAGATGAGAAGATGACCAAATCAGATTTGGGAAAATATGGGGAAGACGAGGAGCATTGTGGTGGGTTTAGAGCAGCAGAGAGGAATCAGGGGCCTTTCAAGTGGCGTGAAGGAGGGGCAGCCAATCGAGTTAGGGAATTTGGGGAGGAAGGAGCTAGGGTTTCGATTTGGGTAATCTGGTGCGATTTGGAGCTAGGATTTGTGAATAGGGTATTCATTCTTCAGGGTGCGATGAGAGAGAGAGATGGATGTGTGAGAGTTCGATTTGGAGGGAGAGAATAGGGGATCGATTTGGGGCCTCGTAGTGATTTGGAGCTAGGTATTGTGGATTTGGGGGCTACTTGTGGGAGTGATGAGAGAGAGAGATGGAGATGTGGAGATAGAAGGAGCTGAAGATGAAGGGTAGGGGAAATTCCAATTTTGCCCCAAAATATCTCCCATATTAGTTATGATGGGCGGAGAAGATCTCAGTCATCAGATCGCGATCCAACGGATGAGAACTTTTGCTCACGATAAGAGCCTCTTCTCACCATCTCATAAGAGCATCTGTACTCGTTCTGACTTGAATTTTGGGTATTTGACATACAGGGATAGGAAATATGAGTTTCAGTTGTAGTCGTTTGAACCCAAATCTTGGGTTTTAATTTTAAAAATAGACGGACAAGGAATGATTTTCCATCCATTAATTTTTATTTTTATTTTTTAAATAAAAAACCAACATACGCTGAATCATTTCTCGTCTGAGAATTTGAAGGAAAAAAAATTAACTCCTAATTAATTCCTAATTTACTTTTAAATTAATCCTAATTAAATATTATTAAATTTTAAATAAATCTTAATTCTTAATTAATTTCAATTAAAACATAATCTATACACAAAGAAACAATTGTAGGTTGTAGTCTATAGGACTTTTTTCGAGGGTTCTCATAGAAATGGGCTGGGCCGGGGATTCATTTCCCGTCCCTGCTCAATTTTTTTTAATCGAATGGATGGGAAATCATTTCTCGTCCATCGTATTTTTATTTAAAAAATAAATAAATGGAATGGACGAGAAATCATTTATCGTCCAATATTTAAAACATACAAAAAAAGCAGCAACGAAAGATGATCTTTCGTCTGATTGAACAGACGAAATATCATCTTCCGTCGGCTATTTTTTTCCAAATACCTACTTCGTCTCCCAAATATAGCAGACGACTGTTTACCCAATATCCAAAACTTGGGTATATAGCCAACGACTGCAGCGTCATTTTTTCTATTTTTTCAAAAAAAAAGGGGTATATAGCCAACGACTACATATGCTATAATAGACTTTTACATATATATATATATATATATATATATATATATATATATATATATATATATATATATATATATTCTATTTTTTCAAAAAAAAAGGGGTATATAGCCAACGACTACATATGCTATAATAGACTTTTACATATATATATATATATATATATATATACAATCTGTTACTGCTTATTTTGGTGTGGGGAGAAAATAGATAATGAGTTAATATTTGATGGAAACTACTAAAGATGTGACATTTGATCGTTGTCATAAAAAATTGTTAGAGCTCCTGAGAGTGGATCGGGATCATTGATTGAACATCGTGATATGAATTCGGCAGTTATTGATACGGCCGATTGGCCTGCAGAAAGCCTGAAACACCCGGATGGTCCCGACGATAGACCCTCCGACGTTCAAGTCAGAACCAGAGAGAAAAATGGAGTTTTAGAGAAAAAATGCCAATTAGTTTCTGACTGAGGAGGGGATAGGGTGTTTATAGGCCTGAGAAACAATTTAGGAGATTGATGTGAATCCATTAAATTGGTATGAATTTCTTATCTCATGTTAATTCTCCCCGAAAGAGATAATGTTCTCGTCTGGGGATAAGAAATTTGACTCACAGCCCTCATGGGCTGAGTGTCTCTCATAGTGGACATAAACTGTCACTTTTAATGGGCTTGAAAGTGTCTCATGTCTTATTGAATAGGTTGTGTTGGCTTGTGTGTGGTGAATCCGACCTACTCGCAAAGTTTTGGTATTTTTGGTTTCTGCTTGTAAGGTTTTCTATGTTTTTGCACTCAAAATATCCAAAATTAGTTGTTTTAATTTGTTGTTAAGAAAACATAGAAAACCTCACAAACAGCAACAAAAAATTTCAAATCTTTGCAAGTTGTTCGATTCACTACACAAAAGCCAATGCAACTTCTAGAAGTGGGTTTCAACTCACGGTTTGTGAGATACGACTGTGTATCGTTTTCACTTTATAAAAAAATGGAAAGTGATAACAACTGTATCTGGAAATTGATACACAGTTGTATCTCGTAAACCGTGATTCAAAATTCACTTGTTAGCTTGTTTGTTGTGAGTTCGATCTACCCGCAAGGTTTCGGAATTTTTCGTTGCCATTTGTTCCCTTTTACACAAAACACACAACAACCCCTTCGAATAATCACGTATGTTATTCGATATAAATAAAACCGCACAAACGAAATCCTAAAATTACGATAATTTGCGAGTAGTTCGGAGTCATGTAACACAACCAACGCAACTTCTAGAGGTGAGTTTCGACTAATGTTTTGCGAGATACGGCCGTGTATTGCTTTCACCCACGAAAAAGAATGGAAAGTGATATGCATCCGTATCTTGCAAACCATGAGTCGAAATGCACTTTTACAAGTTACGTTGGCTTGTGTGTGGTTAGTCCGACCTACTCGCAAAGTTTCGTAGTTTTTGATTGTTGTATGTTCCCTTTTACTTAAATATTCACGTATGTTGTTCGATATTAGTAAAATCGCACAAACGACAATGAAAAATTCTGAAACTTTGCGAGTAGATCAGACTCACTCACGTAACACAAGCCAACACAACTTTTATAAGTGAGTTTCGATTCACAATTTGCAAGAAACAGCAGTGTATCGCTTTATTTTTGGTTTTTCTTGAGAAAAAACGATACACGACCGTATCTTGCAAACCGTGTGTCGAAACTCATTTCTTGAAATTGCGTTAGCTTGTTTGTGGTAAATCCGACCTACTCGCAAAGTTTTAAAACAAAAATTGGCCGTATGTGTAGTTTTACTAATATTGAACAATAAAAACTACGACTACATTTACAATTTGAGCGAACAACAACAACTACGTCTATAATTCTATCATCTACAATTATCATAAAATTAGATACAAACTACTACATCTACATAATTACGCCTCACAAAAAATGAATTCAAGTAATTAAAAAACATAAAAATCTACATAGATAGAACTACGAAGTTAGGATTTAGTAATTACCTAGCACTATAGAGATTTGTACGACATGTGTGTTGTCGACGATGTGTTCGGATTTAATCAGCAAACTAGGATTTCGAGTTCCCATTTATCTTTCGAAGATTGGAGGAAGAGGGAATTCAATGGGTTCGGGAACGAGAGAGAGAGAAAGAGATTAGGGAGTGAGAGTGAGTGAGAGAGAGAGAGTCAGGATGAGGTGGAGGAGATGCTGGAGGTCAGGGGTGTTTGGATTTGGAATTTTTGGGTGTTCGGGCTTTGGGGGGTTCGGTAACGAGAGAGAGAGAGAGAGAAAGGGAGAGAGAGAGAGAGGGGGAGGTGGTCGGTGGTTGGTCAGGAGTCGAAGGAGGAGGCGCCGACGGTCGGGTTTGGGTTGTTGGGTGGCATCGGGTTCAAAGAGAGAGAGCGAGACACATACTGAGAAAGTGAGGAAGAGGGATGAAGAGGTGAAGGGGTATAATGGGGGTGAAAACCCAAAAATACCCTCTCACCCTTTAAGTGAGTAGATGGTGATGGGCGGGGAGATTATGACTCGTTTGTAACTGAGCAAACACACACACACACACACACACACACACAAATCGATTCTTGTCGATCAATTAAACATAACATAACATAACGAGGAAACTATCAATTAAACGCAGATGCAACTAGAACACTAAAGAAATTAGGGATGGATTTTGGGATTCAATTTCGAGGAATGATGCTGATTTGGTAGCGGAATTGCAAGGGGCATCAGTGTTAACATAAAGAGTAAACTATCGATTGAACGCAGATGCAACTAGAACATCGAAGAAAATTGCAAAGGGCGGCAGAGTTCCAATTTTACATGAGGATGTCGCCAACCATGGAGGGGGCGGTTGATGTTGATGGTGGCAAATAAGGGTGTAGATCAGCATGCGGGTTGGTGGGTCCAGGAGGGTTTGGTAGCGGGTGGTGGGCCCATGACCGGAGGAGGCGACAGTTGTGGTGGTGGTGGTGGAGGTGATTGCCCGAATGGACGAGAGGCAATGGTGATGGTGATCCGATTGATGGGTTAGGTAACTTCGGCCCCTTCTAAAAATCCAAATATGGACAATGGCGTACTCCCACCATTGTCCATTTTTCATTTTTTTTTTTAAAAAAAATTGGATATTCAGCTAAATCCTTCATTTCTTGGACAATGAAATTTCATGTCCATACTTTGGTCCCCACCAATTTTTTTATTTTCTTTATTAAAAGTTATTCTCGTACTACCATTAATATTCAATTATATTATCATATTATCATCCAATATAAGTCGGTAATTCTAATTTGTGTTATATATATTTAATATCTATAAAATTTTGGATTAAATTTTTTTTGCTGTTGCAAAAACTCCCGTTATGATCTTATGAGCCAAATATTTAATATGTTTCAGTATTTTTTAAGAGTTATATAATTATCATTTGTATTAAATTTTGTAATAGATATAAAGTATAAAAAAACAAAAAATAGTAACTATTACTGGAAAAAATAAATGTACTTAAATTTGGAAAATGGTGGGAGTTTTTCCTCATCTGATATCTTAATCAAAGAGTATATCTAGAAATATGCTTTTGGTTGTCAACACTGTTCATTTTTTAGACAATAGTACAAGTCGCTGTTAGAGATGGAGAAGATGGTTATTTGCAATAATCATTTTTTGTTATTAAAATTATAAAATTTTAGTAGATGAAGACATGACAAAAATGATTATTTGGAACCATCTTATTGGGCAACTTATACTTTTTGCATTTTTGATGGTTCGAATAATACATACCTAATATTTGTATCGTAGATTTCTTCTCTTTTTTATTGTCAAGTTGTCAATTACCGACTCTGTCCTTTTATTCAGTTATGGTTTCTATCAGATGGACAAAGTCTATATTAAATTAGAGTGCTCTCCAGGTATGATAAATCATGTTTTTTTTAAAAAAAAAAATTGTGTGTACTCCAAATTCATAATCATTCATATAAGTTTCACTTTCACCTTTATTAATTTAGAGAATATTTGAGTATAAAAATATTGAGTATAAATAAAATTATTCTGTATAATAATGAACAAAAAAATGCTAAATGTACAACTTTAGTACTATTAGACTCATCGAAGTAAAGCTTATATGAATTTTTTTTGTCGGAATAACTTATTCTTTATTAATATTGAATAACTTATGAGCTCTTATCTTTATTAATACTAGTATTTTACACGTGCATAAGGAAAATTCTGGGGAAAAAATTTGAAAAGGAAAAGAAGAAAAAATAAATTATATTGTAGACTCATCAGTCATCACCCCTTTCCTATTATATATGTAGAGATATATGAAGACTGAAGAGATAGAGATAGACGTGCATTGTACGGATTGGGATATGGACAAATTATACTATTGTACTCTCCCATTATAGTAGTAGAGATAGTAGTATCAAATTAGCAAAGATAATAGTACAATTTTTTGTATTATAGTAGCAAGATAGTAGTATCAAATTAGCAAAGAAAATAGTACAATTTGTATTATTAATTAAAAAATCGGCAAGAGTAACACGTCGACACCATTCATTGGTCCACCGACAGTCTATACTTTGCAACCAACTTTAAAGTATATTTTCTCCATCTGCAAGAGCTTTATGTGCAAAAGTGACACGTCCAAAGCACTCTTTGGTCCGCCCACAGTCTATACTCTCGAGACGTTGCAATCAACTTTAAAATATTTTGTCCATCTTTAAGAGCTTTGTATGCAAAACTGACGCGTCTAAAGTGCTCGTTGGTCTGCAATCAACTTTAAAGTATTTTCTCTAAGAGCTTTATGTCGGAGATGTTCTCTCATCTTCGAGCTGTTCCAGTACCCATCCAGAATCTTTCACCATGGCATCCCAACAAGAACATCAACTCACCCTTAAGCTCCTGATCGACAACAAATCCGACAAGGTCCTATTTGCCGAAGCCGGCAAAAGTGTCGTCGACTTCCTCTTCAACCTCCTCTCCATGCCTATCAGCTCAGTCATCAAACTCCTCACCAAAGACCAAATGGTGGGTTGCATTGCTAACCTTTACAGAAGTGTCGAAACCTTAGACACTGCCTACATGCTCTCCAACCAAAACAAGACCATCCTTCTCAATCCCACAACGATATCGCTCACAAGCAACGCTCTATTCTTGACTGGGCCAAGCTCAAGCTCACCATCTCAGAAAAAATATTACAAGTGTTCAAACAAGAGCTGCATTAACTGTCCTAGCGTATCCTCTTCTGGTTCCTCTTTCCTTTTTGGTTCTGTTGCTGCTCACACTAGCTCACCCTCTTTTGGTACATGGCCACCTTCCTCCGCTCCCACTCCCACTCCCACTCCCACTCCCAGAAAAGTTTGCGGCAGTAACTATTATACTGAAGCCAAGAATGTAGCTTGCCCTACTTGCGATTGTCAAATGAGCACAGAGATGCAGTTGCTCGACCACAATCCTCAACCAGTGACTAAAGCTGAAGCAGGTGTTGGGTTCGTGAAGGGAGTGGTGACGTATACTGTGATGGATGATCTGAGTGTAATGCCCATGTCGAGTATATCGAGTATGGCGCTTCTCAACAAGTTGAATGTCAAGGATGTGGGATCACTTGAAGAGCGCACCGTTACTCTGGGAATGGAAGAGGTTCAATATAATTAGTGCTGGAACTGATTCTATTTGAATAGGTTATTGTTTATGTTTAGTTTAATTAATTTAATTTGCTTATTCGGAATTTTAAATTGTGATTAGGGCTTGGAGCTGCTTAAGGCTTCTCTGCAGTCGAAGACGGTTCTTACTGATGTCTTCATGCGTAAGAAGACTGGCAACTGCAGTGGTTGTGGTGTAAAATCCTACTAATACTACTTGTTTTGCTGACCGGGGTTTTCGAAACTTTTGGACTTTTGGCACTTAGTTTGTTGCAGATAGCTTGCGCAAGAATGGAGTCGAGAGGAATTATACAGTTCCAGATAATATTCTCTACTGGTATTTTTAGCCCGAGGTATTCTCTAATATCGCTGTTATGAATGTTGCTGCTATGTCTTGAAAAAATCTTATTT
This sequence comes from Hemerocallis citrina, assembly GCA_017893485.1. Classification (NCBI taxonomy): domain Eukaryota; kingdom Viridiplantae; phylum Streptophyta; class Magnoliopsida; order Asparagales; family Asphodelaceae; genus Hemerocallis; species Hemerocallis citrina. The sequence continues at coordinate 466,477 of JACEHZ010000239.1, read as the reverse complement.
ATGTAATCTTATCGATGCCATGAACTGTGTGTTCGCTGTTCTTATAAACTAGTACTATTGTTTCAGTTTACTGGCCGGATGGTTTCCTTGCAAAATTTCTAGTTGAACGTACGCTTCCATAATCAAGTAAATATGCATTTACATTAAAAAATATTTAACAATTTGCAGCAGGCAACACCATGTAGGCCAATTTCATCGATGAATTTAATTATCATCAAAATCCAAGATCATAAACTGCTTGTAAACATCAAAAGGCCCATGAAACTCGTAATTACAGGTTTACATTTGTGTTCTAACCTCCGAAATGAATGACATCAGTGTTCTGCCTTTTCTTCTATTGCATCAATGCTGTCTGGCTCTCATAATAAGCAAGGTCGATCTTTACATTCAGCTCACCTTGCCCTCAAAGCTACTTGAAGATCGATTATGTTTTTTTCATTGCTTAATGGGAAGAAAAGTAGACAACCTCAGTTTGATATGTACTTTATTGAATACCTCTGACCATTACATGATTGTCGAGGGACCTCCCTGCTTCTAACATATCCATAATCTGTTTTTTGGCTTGATCTAGATGAAGGATTTCTTGACACATATATGAGATACACGCATGGCATTCTACAATATGACTCCGAACAGGTGATCTGTGTCATATTCTCAAGCCTTGGCACAGTAATTGTACTAGACTACTAATAAAGTCTTAATTGTTCAGAATTCCTAGCATATGCAAACTTCTATAATTAAGAAACTGCATATTCTGAAACTACATTTCGAACAATATTTGTTGAACAACAGCAGTAGGGATATTAAAATCATAAACACCATGCAATGCAAAACCATCGATCAGATATATTCTGTGGTACCAAAAAATGGAGAGTTATATTGCACTGACATTGTAATAACTGTTAAGCTCAATGAATCCTGTGTCGCTTATTAGCAGATGAGAAGACATCGCTTAGAGCTGTGGGCGAGATCAAGCAAGTGTAAAGTTTGATAGTCTGCACCACAAACAATTCCCCACTGAGTCGGATTGTTCAGTACTTAATTCACAGAAATTACATTAAAAAGTTCATTCGCAAATTTTTTTTTTAAAAGGGAATTTATTCTAGCACCCTGAAAAAAACAAAACAAGATTCATGTACTATATTTTGGTAAAAATTTCATCAATACATGTTAAAAATACTGACAACCTGTAAATTTCAGATTAGTCCACCGCAGGTTGATTCCTGAATCCGAACTGGATGATGAAACTGCAGATTGATTAACAAACTATTTCCACAGCAATTAAGTCTTTGAATTCAAATTGGATAACAAGATGGACCGATTCACCCATGAGTAAACACTTTGTCGAATTAGTAAGCACTAAGAGCATCTGTAGTCGTCCCAACTCAAAATTTGGGTATTTGGCATTTAGAAATAGGAATTTGGGGTTATTGCCGGAGTCGTTTTTGCGGTTTTTTTTTTTTTTTAAATATAACGGACGATATATCAATTTTCGTCCCGTTAAACTTTTTTTTATACAAACTTTATCTAGTCTCGGACCAAATCTCGTCTGAGAAATATGGACCAAAACTTTCGACGCTATTGGAGATTTAGAAAAATAATTAAATCTTAATTAAATCGTAATTATAGTATTAATAAACTCATTCACCTCTCGGACACCACATGATCTCTCGTCCGATCCTTTTTTTTTTAAATCACGGACGGGAGATCAAATCCCGCCCGACATTAATTTATCTTATTTAAATAAAGTCACAGATGGGAGATGAATTCCCGTCCGTTTTATTATTTATTTATTTTTAAATTTTGGACGAGATTTCATCTCCCATCCAATAAAATTTAGGGGGAAAAATTGGAATGGACGAACTTTCAAGTTTCATGAGCTATAATTTGGTGATTCGTATATCTCTTACCAAATATATCAGACTATTTTTCATCTCAAACCCAAAATTTAGGTATTTAGCCAACGACCGCAGGTCATTTTTGGCCAAATTTTGCAAATTTTGAAAATTTAGCAGACGACTACATATGGTCTAAGTACTCAGATGGTAAAAGGGTTGGGATGGGTGGATAAAGGGACAGCTATGGTGTATCCCATTATTATTGGGAAAAAAAAGAACACTTAATCAAATGACCATGATAGGATTTAGAGATCAATCAAAAGAGTGAGAAAGAGGGGAAATTAGAAAGTAATCGAGAGCTTATAACTAGTAGTTTAGTGCTTCTCCTGACTCTGGTACTTCTTCCGTTTCAAAATATAAGTCATTATAGATTTCTACATACTATTAAGAAATAATCTAGAATTGAATAAAAATACTTCATATTCTTAGTTTTTGAAGCTCATAAATGAGTCATCAATTGTACAAGTCCTATTTGCCTTCCTCTATAACTTTTTACTCCGTCCGTTTGAAAATATAAGTCATTCTGAGTTTATACACGCATATTAAGAAAAAAACCTAGAATTGACAAAAAAATGTACTAACATTCTTGGTTTTTGAAGATCTTAAATGAGCTATCAATTGTAAAATGTCCAATTTGCCCTCCTACATAATTTTAGTATTACCCATTTTATAAAATATATAAGGGTAAAAATTAAAAATCTCATAAAAAGTATTTGATGGAGATTTAAGAATAACAAGACATTTGCCTCGAAAGCCTAAAATGACTTATATTTTGAAACAAAGGGAGTATTACTTCTTTTGCAAAAAAAAACAAGGGTAAAATTGAAAATCTCATAAAAAATTAATTCATGGACATTTAAGGATAATAAGACATTTCATTGAAAACCTAAAGTGAATTATATTATGAAACTAAAAACAAAAAAAAGACTAGAATGACTTATATTTTGAAACGAAGGGAGTATCAGAAAGTAGGAGAAACGTTTATCAGCTCAAATTACTTTACCATCAATTTAGGTGAAGGAAATGTCCATTATGTGTTTTATGTTGTTAGAATATGTATAATAGAAAGAATTTCAATCCTTCTACTTGTAAATTAAATGAGGCAAATTGGGATAATCATTAAGAAAAGAAGCATAAAAACAAAACAAAAAAACTTCACCTTAGCTTCTCCAACGGTAACCCTATTCTCCAATATTCTACCAATGGGTTGTTTCAGTTCCTTGATCAAGTAAAATGCAGAAAATGACTGAGTATGGTAAAACAGCACTGTCTCTAGTAACCATGAACTTAACTGATTGTTTTCATATCCTCCTCTAATTTTATTCTTGGAGTTGGGAAGCTTTGGATTAATTTCAGTTATTCTCACATAATCAATATTATGTTTGCACTTAGTCATAACGATTAGTACGTATAATATACGTCTATATTTGGTTGCATATTGTTTTAGTATGGCTTTAAAACAGTCCCACATTGGGCAGAACTTTTTCTTATTTCCTTTGTACTTGTATATATACTTGGATGAATTCCTCAATAACAATCACATTATTATGTTCCGTATATCTCTGAATCTGACATGATACCACAACTAAATTAATTTTTGGCCCTAAACAAATTCCCAATTCTAATTTTAAAGATGTCATACCAGAAAGCATATTGTAGTCCGGTGGTGAGTGATGAAAAGCATAATAAGGTGTCATACCAGAAAGGATAGATGAGGGAGTGATATTGATGAGGCTAACAAAAGTCATGACAGCTTCAGCCCAGAAAGAATGAGGAACATAAGAGGAGAGTAAAAAAGCGCGAGCCATCTCAAGAATGTGACGATGCTTGCATTCAACTACACCATTCTGCTTATGTGTGTGAGGGCATGATTGCTGAAAAAGTGTACTGTGGGACTGAATGATTGATCTCATAGTAGTGGACCTTTAGAGCCCCATCTGTTACTCCGTCTCTTGCTTTTCCTCTTGACCTCTTCCCCCCATACCCCGCTGTCCCTAAGCACGGCACCTTCAGACTACTGGATCCTGGAGTTAACTCTCTGACCTGCTCTACCCATCTCTCGTGCTCACTGTTGGAGTCATGAATGTCTTACCCCACTCCATCCAGAGCCCCAATGATACCCTCCTCCACTCTGTAATCCGACTTTTCCCTTATCTCTATCCCTTCCTCCATGAGACTACCCGACATTCCCCCCTGTCTCTGCTCTCCCACGGCCCGAGGCACTTCCTCAATGTTGTCATCCTCCCCCCTCCCTAACCGAGTCCACGTTAGTCTCGAGACTGCCCACAATCCCCGTAGTGCTGCCCTCATCTGCTTGTCTCCACCCATCTCTAAGTTGTTATCCAATTAAGGAATTACAAACGGTGACCCATGCACATTAAACCTATTCCCAAGCCCAAGCCCAACCGAGCTGAGATTGGCTGAGACAGCTGTAATTGCTAATTGAATTGCCTCCTGAAAATCCTCTTTAGACATCGACAAGACCTTTGACTGTACCTCAGTGGGCCCCAACGAAAGACCAACTTCCCCTGGTTAAACCAACCTGTCCACAGTACCTCGTACTGTTGCCTTGACACCCGCCGTTTCGTTGCTTCCGCCGAACCCGTCACCTCCAGCTGGCAAGTCCACAGACCCCCTACCTTCCATGTCCCCACCTCTCTGTCCTATTAGATAGGGCCTATTGATAATCCTCGGAGGATTTGCTACACTTCTCCACTCAGTGGATGCCTGTTTTGGACGGTTAAGATTGCCCCCTGCTCGATCTAACGGCTCAGCCAATTTAATCCCTAAACTCGCAGAGCAACCTACATGTAGGGTGCGATTTCGAGCACGCAGATCGGACGGTTGCGGAACGTCTTCAACTTCACGCTGGTTCTCCAACCCAACCTCCGACATGTCCTCATTCCCCTCTGGCAATTCCCTAAACGATACCTTCCTCTTTTCGAGAACCACTTTCACTTCGTGTCTCTCCTCCTCGAACTCAGCAATAATAACCGGTGGAATCATACTAAGGACGTCCACTCTGATTTGAATCCTAGCATACTCGCGGCGAGTTTGAAGCGTCGTATTCTTGTTGATAGCAATTAGATGTCCAAACCCACCTACCAAATTTTGAAACGCCAACCGAACCCAACATTGATACGGCACATTGAACAGCCGCACCCAAATTGCCATCGATTGGTCCACCTTCAGTGCCCCATAGCTTCTCAACCATCTGCTCATAGTCACGTACCACTCCTCGCCCTCCAAACTTCCAAATGAAAGCAACTCTTTAATCCTCTCCTCCGAGCCGCAATAGACCAAGAACATGTCTTGCTTCATGATATGGCTAAAAATAAGGTTAAATCGGAACCGTCCAGATTGGGCGCGAATCTTGAAGCTCGGGGATAAAACGGTAATTTCACTACAAATGGGTCCGAAACGGGTACTGGATCTCCTTCTCACAGATCCAATAACCCACAAACGGATCCACTCCAATTGGGTACGGGTCCCGACCCGAGGCGAACCCAGACCAACAAGAGGCAAATCAGGGTCACTGATTTGACCAAGTCAACGGGCCTGATTTGCTCTCACCGGAAATCAGGGATTAGTTTCCTAAACAGACTGTGAGGATTTTACTCCTGACAGTTACACAGGGAATCAGGCCCCTAATCACTCCCATGGCGACTATAAATACCTCCCCCTACCACTGTGACCAGGTAATCACTCTTTTTCCACCTTAAAGCTCTTTCTTAATCACCACTGATTACTGACAAGAGCGTCGGAGGGTGCGTCGCCGGAATCAACCTCGGTGTTTCGCACTTCCTTGCAGGTAGTGGCAGGAATCAGAAGGCTTGGACCAGCTATTCAGGTTTCCTACGAACTCACAAATCTCATCTGTTTACCCTCACACCGAAATCAGCGGTAACAGATTGGCGCCGTCTGTGAGAAAACCACACGAATAGCCTCAGCCTCTTCCTCTTCAACTAGCCCTTCTCCAACTATGCCTCCCAAGAAGGTCAGATCTAGGGGATCCAACCGCGGACCCAATCCCGCCGATCAGCAGGAGGAAGTCCCTGTCCACCCTACACCGCAGCCCGAACATCTTCCTCTCCCGGCCCAACAGGGCCAGCCTCCTCTCCCGAACCAAAAACCCCCAATTGGTCCTGTTGGTCAGAACCAGCGGAAGCAGAAGCAACCACTCCATCCGGACCATGTCTCAATTCACAATGCCTCCTCGGACTCCATGGCTTCCCATCACCCCCGAGCCTCCGACCTCTGCAACACCATTCTGAATCGCCAAAAGGAAGAGGACCTTCGCAACCACCTAGATGAGAGGCGGGCCCGAGAGGGAGCCTCCCGCCAGCATCATGGTGAGCGATCTCCTCATCGCCAAGACGGTAGGAGGTCTCCGGACCGAAGAGGCCAGGGGGAATCTCCCGAGCGTCGTAGGAGGAGGCCGCACTCCCCTGCTGACCGACATCATCCAAGGGACAATAAGGCACCGATCACTCGTGCCGAGTTCCTACAGTTCCAGGAGACTGTCCTGCAGGCCCTCAACCTTCGCCCCAACAACCACAATGCCCAGAGGGTTCCAACACCTCCACGGGTACCAAGTCCTCGCCACCGATCCAGAAGTCCTCTCCCGGGTCCCAGTCGCCAGAAGCACCCCTATAGTCCTCGCCGATCCCAGGACTATCGGCGCAGCAGTCCCCGCTCCCCTTATTATGAAGAAGAGTCCAAGGGATCGCATGATTACCAACGGAGGGATGATGCCCTCTACCGTCGTCTCCACGAGATGGAGAGGCGCATCGGTCGCATGGACAAGGAGGAGGAGTCGAGAGCAGGGACCGTCCGCCCCAGTAGACTGTCCCATGTTGGGTCCATAGACCGAAGTCACCATGTGCTCCCACCCATCACTCTTTCTCCTAATTCTGATGGTCACCGAAAAAGTACCCACAAAATCATCGATAAGCTCAAAGATTTTAGAATCAAAACCTAGCGCTATCCCCCCCGACATACCTCTAGCCTCCCTAAAACGCCATTGATAATCTCTAAAAGAACTCATGCCCTCAAAGTCCCTACTCTGCGGGTTGGAAATTCTAGTTTCCTGCAAAGCACACACTGCTGGCTTATAGTTAGCGATAGAATCATTAACCAATCTACTCTTAATTGTAGATCACATACCTCTCGCATTCCAGAAAATGTACAACATTAAAAATGTAAAATCACCTAATCCCCTACTCAAGAGAAAACCCCTTAACTAGACCAACTATAGACATAGTCTATCCACTTCCTCCCTAACAGTCTGTTTGGTTCGAGGGTTTTGGAGGGAAGGGGAGGGGAGGGAAGGGGTTTTTTATTATTTTTCTTGTTTGGTTCAATTTTTAGGAGGGGAGGGGAGGGAAATGGGGGAGTGCAACACCCCTCCTGAGCCAATTTTGGCTCCCCTCCAAAAGTGGGGGGATTTGGAGGGGAGAGAAAATAGGGCTAATTTTTTAAAGTTGTATGACCAAATTGCCCTTTTTAAAAAATCTAAATCCTAAAAAAACCATTCTTTCTCCATACGACTGTTTCTCTTCCCGGTCTCCCGCTCTCTTTTCTCCCTATCCCGTCCGCCGTTCTCACGCCCCCTTCCGCCGTTCGCACACCGCCGGCCGCCGTCCGCCCACCGCCGTTGCCCCTGCAGTCATCAAGGTATGTTGTTAACGATGTATTCTTGGTGGGTTTGGTGTTGGGTTTAGTTTGGTTTGTTTGGTATTTTCTTCATGATCTATGAATGAAATTTTTGTGAATCAGATCTTCTGCTTTGAATTATTATTTGATGTATTCTCTCTTTCTCCCTACTTTGAATCAGATCCAATGAATCAGATCTTCATTAATGATAATTAAAAGATGACCACAGTTACAAGTTTTTTTCTGAACATCTGAAAACTTATTGGGGCTTACAAGTTACAACTGTTTAGAAAATACGATTAATATTCCACATCTGGGAAACGAGAGTAATTGTATGAGCTTCACCTTCGTAAATCTCGTAGTAGCATTTTCAAGATATATGATAAATCTTCAATCAAAACGATATGTATAAAAGCAGAACAAAATGTATAAAGGAGATGCTAATATGATAGATCTTCAATCAGTGTATTTTGATATGCTAATATTCAAGTGAAAATTTTTATTTGTGTTTCAATTACATTATGATGCCTTATTCAATGTGTTATAATTTTTTTTAATACATTGTTTCATTCTAGTTTGTTCTTAGTTTTAGGGCTAGTTTTTTTAATACATCTGTAGAATGTTTAGCATCTGTAGAATGTTTGTTCAGATTGTAACTAGTTGTGTACAATGTTTCATTCTAATTTAATTTTATGAATGTTTCATTGTGTCAGATGGATAATCAAGATTGGAAAATATTACGCAATAGATGGTTTGAATTGCACCGCAGAGCTGTAGCAACATTCATATGTGTTGTTTCTTATTACTATGTTAGGATGTCTCGGAAGAGAAAAATTAGTTATAGTATGAGTTCCGAGAGAGAAAGGGTACGTGAAGAAATAATGGGTCGAATTTGTAGCAGTGAAACTAGTAGAAATATATTAAGAATGGGTCCTCAAGCTTTCTTAACCTTGTGTGGTATGTTGGAAAATGAGGGTGGGTTACGACCCACACGATGGTCAAGTGTAGAAGAACAAGTTGCAAAAACTAATCATTATTGAAGTAGATGCAGAACTTGCAAATGAAAATGAATCTCACAACAATTATCAATCTCCAAGAGGCGATAATGAGGAGGTTGCTCAGGGTGAGCTTATAAGAGATAGTTTAGCAAATCAAATGTGGACAGATTATCAAAATGATTGTTTGGACTGAATTATGATGAAAATGAATGTTGTTGTTGTGGATTTTTTCACATTACTATATGTTGTAATGCTGATTTTGTTTAAATGCGACATGAAGTCTTTATTATTACATTGTTGATTTTTTCTTTCTCTAATTGTATTTTGTTTATGCTATATTTAATAAATATCACAGTATGGCACCAAGAAAACAATTATCGACAAACAGTGGTAGGGAAAGCTTGACCTGGACAAGAGACATGGATGATGCTCTTATCGATGCTTTCATGCACGAGTGTGAAAAAGGTAACAAAGTTAGTGGTACCTTTACCACCACTGCGTACGATAACATTGTGAATGAGCTTAGTGTATTGTTTGGGAGGAAAATTGACAAAGATAAGGTGAAAAATCGTTGGAAAACATTGAAAAAGAACTTTTCAGATGTGTACGATATTTTTAAAAATGGTATGAGTGGTTTTGCTTGGAATCCAACTACTCATCTATGGGATGCTGAGCCTGAAGTTTGGGATGCTCTGATACAGGTAAAGTTCCTTAAATCTTGTTTATCACATTTATATATCATTATTAAGTTAGTGTCTAACAAGCAGTAAAATTTTCCTTTTTTTTGCAGTCAAAACCTAAAGCAGCATACTGGAAAAATACTCCAATTCCGAATTATGAGAAGATGGTGAAACTTTATGGGATTAATCGAGCTACTGGAGAAGAAGCTGAGACTGCATCTGAGATGAGAAAACGAGGATATTCAGCAACTGAACAAGACTTGTTTGAATCCATTGATGATCTTGATAATCGCATCACTCGGAATGAGGTTTTTTTGGAGAATATTGATGCTTTTGTTGATGATGGTAATGGTAACAGTTTCAATTTCTCAGCTCCTGAAATGCAATCACAAGAACCCTCACCTACAGCAAGTACTGGCAGCAAAAGGAAGAAATCCAAAATGGCTACCAACAAAGAGAAAGATAGTGAAGCAAGTGAAATTACAGGGGCAATGTATGCTGTTTCAGAGGCACTAAGAGAAGGCAATAACATAATGAAAGAAGGCAATGGCATAATGAGAGAACAACAAAACTACAAGCTGCCTCCAATTTCAGGGGAAGAAACTTGGAATTTAATCAAAGAATGTGGGTTTGATGGAAACTCATTAGCTCAGATTTTTTGCTCTCTAATGAAAGATGCTGACAAACTCAGGCCAATTCTTCAATTGCCATCTGAAGCACGCAAGGCAGTGATTATGCAAATGGTCTTTGGCTCATTGGATCCCCCATCATGTTAGGATGGGATGGAAGGAACTATTATCTACTTTTAGGAGGATGTTTTTTTTGTCTCTTATCTATTATCTACTTTTAGGAACTATTATCTATTATCTACTCAGTTTATTGTCTTATCTACTTTTTTATTGTCTATGTTTTGGGAGGATGTTTTTTTTGTCTCTTATCTACTCTTATTGTCTATGTTATGGAACTTAATCAAAGTTCATGAATTTAATCTACTTTTTGTGTTTATTTTGTGTGTACATGTACATTACTGGCTGTTTATTTCTTTTGAAAAAGAAAGTCTGTAAGTATATTTCCAAGCTTGAGACTTGTGAGCTTACTTTGTTGATTGAAGGCTCACCACTGCTGCAAAAGTGCATTGTTCAACCAGAAGAATATTCGCCGTGTCAGTCTATTCTTGCTTATGTTTTTTTTTCTTCTGCAATTTTTTTTTTATTATTATTATGATTATTATATAAACCATGATACTTATTGAATTAGACTTCATCTGCTTAATTTGCAGTTAGAGCATTTGGACCGATCTGATTATCTATACTGAACATTATTGTCTTTTGGTATTATACTGAACATTATTGTCTTTTGGTATTTAGAGTTCTACAGAAATGGACATATGTTTCTGAACAAGACTGGGAGAGCCAAATGTTTCTGTGGAACTATATAATTCCTGCAGTGTGACATGAAGATTATCTCATTGTGTCTGTGTTTATGATTTCTCTTCTACATCTCTGCTTGCTGGCATTGTGCTAGCATATTTAATTCAGTAATGAATTTGTTGTGTGTCAGCATCTCCAAATAAAAAGAATTTTGCCTTTCAAATTCTGCATCTGTGTTAGATAAGCTTTGGAGCGGCCAATTGGAATCTGAACTGGAATATATCCATCCCCTATGCGTGTTGCCGAAATTGTTAAATCCTATTTAGATCAAGGGACTTAAGTGCGCATAACATTTTTATGAAGTACCATTTACAAATTCTATTAATACGGCAATCTTTGATATTGAAACTAAACATTTTTCTGTATGGCAGAGAGATTTATGAAAGACATTGGGAGTCAGTATGGTATCATATCTGGGTCTCGCGAAAATTTCAGTCTGCTGAACATATGTTTGCAGCGTTCTATTTGTGTATTGAAACTGAACATATGTTTGCAGCGTTCTATTTGTGTATTTTGTACTACTTTATTATTTGGATCATTTTGAATTTCAGTCTGCATTAGGTCCCTATATGTTTTGTCTACTTGTATATTTTTCTTTCAGATCTGTGAAAACTGTGAGTAAGAGGATGCTTTCACATCTGTGAAAACTGTGAGTAAGAGGATGCTTATATGAGTAAGAGGATGCTTTCAGTTGTGCATTCAGTCTGCATTTGTATATGAGTATATTTTGTACTACTTTATTCTTTCAGATCTGTGAAAACTTCTTATCTTTTCTTGAATGTTTCCCCCACAAACACACTAACAATGAGAAAGCTACTTGTTATAAGAATGGGCTGGTTTACATTGGTTTAACTGCAGTACAGGATAAAGAATTTTTGAGTTCTTTGCTTTCCTCCTCTCTTGCCGTGCCTGTACTGTACGAGCACCTAATCTTGTAAGTGTTCCGGCTTCATTGACTTATATTGAAAGAAAAGATAAGAAGAGCAGATGCACGAGATTAAGATTTATTATTATTATTATTATTATTATTATTATTATTTACTTGCTTGATCTCCATCGTTAATGCAGATTTTTTGATAATTCACTTAACGCAAATAATGATGAGTTGTTTGGAAGCATCCTATTTGATGGTCGAAAATGATGAGTTTGTCTTCTTTGTCCACAAGCCAATCTATATCCAGAATGGCTGCAACACTTTATGACTGCATCTCCAATATTATGAACTGAAGAATCAATGAAACCACACTGCACACTGGTAAACGATAACTACAGTTGATTTTGAAAGCAATATAGATTGGAACAAGATTGAGTTCCAGGTTACTTTTATCATTATTATCATCTAACTCTTATATGCAAAAGGGTATAAAAGTAATTTTATTATAAAATCCATTCCCTCCCCTTGTGAACCAAACAAAAAAATTATTATTTTCCCTCCCCTCCCCTCCTTTGAACCAAACAGAGTTTTCATTAAATCCCTCCCCTCCCTTTCCCTCCCCTCCCCTCCCCTCCATTAAAATCCCTCCCCTCCCCTCCCCTCCTTTGAACCAAACAGACCCTAAGATTAAAGACCCTTTGATATTGTTCCTCTCTCGTGGAACCCATGTCTAGACCTATTGCACAGGCATAATAAAGAAGCATATTATCTGAAATGAAACTAAGGACCGAAAACGAACCTCCACATGCAGACGTTAGCTCCTTTTCTTTTGCAGCTGATCTGATAAGGTCTTCTTCACTTGGTCCCTTAGACCCCTATCTGTCACTTTGTCTTTTGCTCTTCCTCTTCACCTCTGCGAATCCCCTTCCCGAGTTTTGAATGGTTGGGTCCATGATATCTTCCGTAGCAATATCTTCCACGCCCGGGGTTAACTCCTTAACCCTTTGCTCCCATTTTTCATTTTCGGCTACAGAGTCGTGCGACCCCTCTCCCAGTCCCTGTATTGCTGTGATCCTATCTTCGTGCTCATCCATCGATCTAGCTCGCTGTTATTTTCCTGTTCTCCCTCGTCTTGCATATCCTTGCTTCCCTCTCTGTGAGACCCATCGAATTCACCCTCCTCTTCTTCAGAAATGGACTTCCGAAACGACTAACTAGGCTTCTTCATAGGCTGCATAACATCCTTACCTAGGCCAAGAGGCACAAGCACCGAAGAAGGCCTCGCAATCATCTGTTTCGAGATGGAATTAATGGCAGCTTCGGCAGCCTATTGAAACTCCAGCTTAGACATCATCATAATTTCTCCAACTGACTTCGTGGGGCCCATCCTGTAGCTATCCACGTCACCTGTCTCCTCCCCTTTCCCTCTTACCGAAACGTTACCCCCTAACTGACCCATAGCCTTCACAGTACTCTTTCCTTCCTTTATGCTACCCCCGTCTTGAGCCCCCCCCACCATTTCCCTGCCTCCTCATACCAACAGTGCCTCATCTTTCACTTCCTGATAGCTGTCCCCTCCTTCCTTCCGATCTGCTGAGTCCTTGCGTTCCAAGGTGTGCTGAGTTAAAGGGTTGAGATTAGCACCTTGACGATCTAATGGCTTTGCTTGGAAATTTCTCACAAAGCACTTTCCTTTGCTTGAACGCTCCTAATTTGCTCTCCCTAGATCCAACGGCTCCCGCTTATCTTCAACATTCCGCTCCCCTGTGAAATGAGCTTTCGACTTAGAACATGATTTCTCCGGTGATCCCCAAAACGAAACCCTCTTTTTCTTCTCCACGGTGACCTTAACTTCATGTCTATCATCTTCAAACTCCGCAATTATGACCGATGGAATTAAGCTTAAATCCTCCACCCCAATCTGAATTCTCGCATATTCTCTTCGGGTTTGGAGATTAGTGTTCTTATCTATGGCAATCAAATATCCAAATCCTCCAATAACGTTTTGGAACGCCAATCGAACCCAACACTGAAACGGGAGGTTGAATAATCTAATCCACACTGCCGGAAGTGCGTCGACCTTCAAAGCGCCGTAGCTCCTCGTCCATATGCTCATCGTAACGTAGAAGTCATCACCCTCTAGGCTCCCCATCATCAGCACTTCCCTGGTTCTCTCTTCAGATTTGCAAAACACCATGAAACATCTTTGTGAACCTTTTGTATATCCCACTTCAAAATCGACTCAGGCCTAACACACTCTGAAAGCTTCTCAACCATCTGCGGTACCGTTGGGTAACTGGAATGTATTTTGAGCATGATATAGAGTTTCAGTCGTCTCTCGAAGTCCGCCAAGATCGGCGTTGGAGCAATAACTGCTTTAATGACCTTTTTACCCCCATCATTACTCTCCTCAGAATGATTCGAAACACTTACATTGGTTTCGCCCACTTTCGGAGCCAAGGATTGATGTGTCGCTGAGGAGTTGGAGTGAGTGTTCCTCACCGGTGTGATGTTAGGGCAAGCCATCGATATATGTCCGAACTTCTTACATGCATAAAAAAACCAGTCGTTAGTGCATTCATGGATCGTGTGACCTCTCACCGCACATTTATGACGTTGGGCCATCTTCTTCGTTGAGTTTGGGGTTGCCGACGATGACGAATGCGCTTTAGCAGCTTTCTTCTCAGCCATCTTCACTCTTTTGGGTTTTACCAATGCCCACTCTCCCTCCTCATCCTCCCTCTTTCTAATCTGCTCCCTGTCCGGCGAAAACCCTCCCCTGCTTTGCTCACCTCTACCAGGGCCTTCATACCTTGGTCGAGTCACTTCTAAATACGATCTTCGCTGGATCGGAGGTCCTCTGTCCTTCACCGATGAGTCACGATGCCCTTTCGACTCCCACTCTCTATTCCCACGTCCTCTCCACCTCTACTCGATTGACCTCTATGGTCAAAACGAGTATCTCTTTACACCGTTGAACCTCTGCCTTTAGTAGGTTCATCGTTGCCAAAACCCAGTCGGCCTCCATGCTCTGTACGCCTCTCAACCTCTTTGTCCCTCATCCTCTTAGTCATCAAGCGCTGAGGGTGGACTGGGTGGGATTTCCTACCTTGGTCGCCTTTCATGAAAGATAGAATGTTTTAGGGTCGCTAGCACTCTTACAAAAGTTTCTGATGCAGTTCTCTTATATGTATCTTCTCTTTCTATCACAGATAATCCTGTATCGGTATTTTTGTTTTGTGTTTCAGTCCTTGTGCAATTTCTTAATTGTTGTGCTTGTTTTGCAGTTAGGTCCTTGTATTAGAGAAAGAGGGTTAAGGTGCCTTGTGCACGGGCTTAGGTGATAGCTAGCACTATTAATATCCTATTGCAATCTCATTTTCAAGATATGAATGAATATGATTTAAGCTTCTATCTTCTTCTTCCTCCTTCTCGTTCTTCTTCTTCCTTCTGTTTGTTTCCTTTCTTTTTCTTAATTAATTCACGAATATTATTAGAAGTTACGACGATCCATCGCTTAATCGGACCAGGATCGTAACAATGGTATCAGAGCCATTGCCTATCCCACCTCCACCACTCATAGCCAATGTCACCCCCGCCCCCCTCTTCCGAGCCCTCGACAGCTTCCACTCTAAAACCCCCCACACCTCTGGTCACCACCGCTCGCCTTCCCCTTTACGACCCCCTGTACCCAACTGGGTCCCGCTACCACTTCCGCTGTCAAAACCCTCCAGATCCGCCACCCCCTGGCCGCCTCAAGGTCAGCCACCGACAGTTGCGCTTCCCTCCTTCCACTCTATCTCCGCTGCAGCCTCCCCATTTCCACCGCGTCCTCCAACCGCTTCTCCATTTCCGCCGCTCCGCCCCTCATTATTCGGCGGTTCACTAGGTATTCGACCAAATTCCTCTTACAATTCCACTTCAATCACCCTCGACAACTACCATTACTCATCTTCCCACACCAGCTATTCATCACCACCGCTACCTTGCTTACCAAGTATTCGGTCAAATGTTTAT
This sequence comes from Hemerocallis citrina, assembly GCA_017893485.1. Classification (NCBI taxonomy): domain Eukaryota; kingdom Viridiplantae; phylum Streptophyta; class Magnoliopsida; order Asparagales; family Asphodelaceae; genus Hemerocallis; species Hemerocallis citrina. The sequence goes on along the minus strand of JACEHZ010000239.1, from coordinate 450,925 downwards.
GTGGTTTCCCCACCACCAATCACTCCTGCTCATCAATTGGAATGGCTGTATAAGTATCTCGAGTACCTCCAAGAGAAAGTTCGGAAACAACCTCCGCCCCTTTATTATATGGAGAAAGCTAGACGATATCCTACACCACTTCAATATAGGGAGTACCTCCAAGAGAAGACGGAAATGCAATCAACAAGGGAGGTCAGTATGTCGCCAACACTTCCTATTGTTGATGTTGTTGAGGAAGAGAAATTAGAAGAAGAAATTGCTACAGCAGCAGATCCAGATTAGTCACTGAAGCTTTACGTCCCAATCGAAATTTCTGCTGAGAAAACACCATATCATGATCAAGCACCAGATGTCCAGCTTCAACTACATGAACCAGAGGTAGCTGATGATGAAAATCTTGCAGCACACCCACCTGATAACGATCCAAAATCCGATAAGAAAAGCATTTTCTCGACAGAATCAGAAGTAGCAGATTAGAATTTAAACTTAGGGGAACTGGTTGCGAGTCTTCTAACAGCAACAATTGGAGTTCGGCATGATGTGATCAAGGTCGCAGAGCGTGGGGTTAGTGAAGTAGCAATGGTGATCAAAGGCCCTTGGTTGGAGAATAGCTCACTGCTTAAACCTTGTTGGAACAGGCTTCATCCAAAGGACGCAAAGGGCTCCAATGGGTTTCTCACATTCTCTCTGGCAATTGGCCCTAAGTACCACCTATCGCAGGTAACTGATGCAGTGGTAATTGCACGATATCTCGGGGCATCACTTGTTCTCCCTGATATAAAAGCAAGAAGGCTAGGTCAGAAGAGGAATTTTCAAGATATATATGATCTTGAAAATTTCACAAGGAACTTTGTTTTTACGAAATACTTTCTTTGATCCAGGGGGAAGAGAACACATGGAAGGAATATCGAAATTGATCACAATTGGGAGATGTTTAGCTCTTCTCTCAGATAATTTGGATGACACAGATCCAAAACTAGTTCCCACTCTGTTCTCGTACTTGCACACAACTATATCATCCCTCTATATCTATAAAAAATCTGTTTGTGCAAAAGCTGTCTATAGTTCACTCTTGCATCTCTAGATTTGGGTCTATGAGTGGTGTATATAAGATGGGAACTATTGCATTGATGACACCATTAGTCGGTTCAATCTTGGGACATCTCTCTGCCATCTTACAACCTCATCTGCAGTCAAGTCCTGATGGTTGGAGCATTAGAATGGAGGTGTTGAAATGTTTGCTTCAGTTGATTCAAAATGTCTCAAGCCTTTTAGATACAAAATCTTCTGTTATTATAGCACCTATGTGGCAGACCTTTGTTTCTCCTTTACAAGTGCATCAGCTACTGTCAATCCAAGGCTGTGAGGATTCTCGTTCGGGGGAATATGGTTCTGATGGCGCTGAAAGAAATATTGATACTTTTATTATTCAGTTATTCGAATTCTTATTAACCATAGCAAGAAATCTCAGAATGTCCAAGGTTTTTGAAGGGAGCATCAAAGAATTGGTTTATTATAATGTAGCTTTCTTGCAGATGGCTGAAGAGCAAGTGCAAACTTGGTCACTAGATGCAAACCAATATGTCGCTTCTGGAGATGAGGAGATGGTTCAGATCAGTGGAGACTTGGATGTTGCCAGAAATTCTCTTATACCAGTAACTACAAGGTGGAAGGCTAATTTTTTTGAAAGAGAGAAGGCACGATTTGGAGATGTCCTTGTTTTTGTTAGGATTGTGTCTTGTATACTCATTGTTCGGATTAGAAGAAGGTAATATGAAGCATGGAGATCGAAGCGTCGAAGTGAGTAGAAGGGAAAACAACAACAGCAAGGTGCTGGTATAGTTGCGGTCGACTGTCCCATGTTTCGATCGACCGCACCCCCCGACCGCGCCCCCTGACCGCTCGAAGTACAGGGAATGTCAGGGAGTGGTACGGTCGACCGGTCTTGTTGGACGGTTGCCGTCCGCGGCTCTGTGTTTGTTTTTGGGCTTCAATTTGTTAGGTCGTTTCAGCCCAATCTTCAACTCCAAGTTAGATCGTGCGGTTCCTTTTCAGTTACTTCTTTTCCAAGTTATATCGGATGACTGAGAATCAAGATTAGACCTAGGTTTTCTCTCTATTCTTCTATATATATTGTAAACTCCTCCAATATGAGAGATGGTACTTTATAGATTATTTTCTCCATTGCAAAGAGAGGCTCGAGAGAGAGTTCTTGGTGAGTGAGTTTAATTCTTTGTATTGAGTGAATCAATAACTCCTTGTAATCTCTTCTAGTTGAATATCAGATCTCCCAATATTTCATCCGGATTAAGCAAAAGCTAACCGGGATAAGTCATCGGTGTATTTGTGTTAGTTTGGTGGATCTACTTGCTTGCTCAATTTATTCGTCTCGTCTACTTCGACATCCTCATTGCTCTATTAGTTCCGCTGCGACAACGGGCGTTGGTTGACCCCCTAGTTGCAACAGTTTTTGCATCAAAAAAATCTACTATAGATGAGGTTGAAGCCAGTTCATTCAGAGGAATTTCAAGGTCGCAGCTCTTCATGGCGACAAAGATCAAGCATCTAGAATGGAAATTTTGCAAAGGATCAAGGTAGGAATTTATCATGTCCTGATTGTAACTGATGTTGCAGCTCGTGGACTTGACATTAAGCGAATTAAGTCGGTTGTTAATTTTGATATTGCCAGAGATATGGACATGCATGTTCATCGTATTGGACGAACAGGCCATGCTGGAGATAAAGGTGGTACTGCTTACACCCTCATCACATTAAAAGAAGCACCATTCTTTAGGTGCTGCTATGATAATGAAGCCCCTAGTCTCTGGGCCAAAAATCCTTCGAAGATGGAAATAATGTGCACATTTTTGAAGCTCCTGTGACTCAGCTAATGTTATCCTGGCCACAACAAATCCTACGGCAAATATGTTTTTCCAGGAAGCATGGAAGATCCAGTTGAAGTTAACTCATGCTGTCTTAAGTGAGGATGTTGTGGTAAGTGATAATACGAAAGAGACCTACAGTGCAAGTGGGAATGAAATTGTGCAGCAGGCTTCAACCCCACCAGCAGTATCCACACCAATTTCCACCACAGTTGATGGACTCCATGACCTGGATATCCATATATCAGAGATGGCAGTTTCACAAAACACGAAGCCCGAGCTTGAACAATACTTGGAAGAGGCCCTTGTACCAAGAATCCAAGAGTTTAATATCTTAAACTTGTGGAAGCTGAATACTATCAAGTATCCAACACTATCAAAGATAACATGGGATGTTCTAGCAATTCTGATGCCCATGGTAACAGGGTTATCCATATATAGAAGGTATTATAAATTAGTAGAATCCATGAAGATAAGAAGATATGGAGAATGGTGCTTGAGAATACTCAGTCGGGTACCCTCATGAAGTTTCGTTATGAAGAAGGGAAGCTGAGTTTGGTTAGCTTTGGGGCAGCTCCTATTGTGCAATTGACTTTCAGTTCACCTACAGTGAAAGCTAAGATTTTGTTCCTGTAGACATCGAGATACTTAATTTTTGCAAAGTACTTTATTTTTGATTCGGGAGGAGGAAGACACATGAAAGAATATTGAGGATTTATCGCACATTTGGGGATGTTTTTTGATGAATGGCTTAATGCTAAAGAATATCGTCACATTGACCTTGAGGACAAGGTCAAAATAAGGGGGAAGGATTGATGCAGTTCTCTAATCTACATCTTCTCTTTCTATCACAGATAATCCCGTATCGGTATTTTTGTTTTGTGTTTCAACCCTTGTGCAATTTCTTAATTGTTGTGCTTGTTTTACAGTTAGGTCATTGTATTAGAGAGAGGGTTAAGGTGCATTGTGCATGGGCTTAGGTGATAGCTAGCACTATTAATACCCTATTGTAATCTCATTTTCAGGATATGAATGAATATGATTTAAGCTTCGTTCTTCTTCTTCCCCCTTCTCGTTCTTCTTCTTCCTTCTGTTTGTTTGCTTTCTTTTTCTTAATTGATTCATGGATGTTATTAGAAGTTACGACAATTCATCGCTCAATCGGATCGGGATCGTACATCCTCCCAACTTTTCAATCCAATTACGAAAACAACATCTACTTTGTAAGACTGCAATCAATTTTTTTCCACCAAAACTTACTATTTTAGATGTTACAGCCATCATTCCTCAAATGAGTTCTAGGTTATACCAGGAGTTCATTCAAAAAAGAGAAATTTTTGATTTACACCTGCACTTGAATTTGCATCTCATACCCAAACAGATAACCTTGGTCATTATACTCAACGTCCATTTATTTAGAACTCTGCCCATATTTATTCGAAGTCCTCAAAACCATTTTTAGGTAATAGTAAGGATTATAGATCTCATACACGCCCGGTCTAAATAGTCATCAAGGGAGATACTTCAACGAACTTGCTTAAGATCCTCTTTGCTGGCATTTCTCTCAACTTTTATCCTTTTTATTCTCATCTTTCTTTCCTTGTTCTCAGCTACTTGACTGTCTTTTTCTACTTGAGTAATGCTACACTCACTATAAATTTCACTAAATTTCTCTTCACTATCTTAGGTGGCACACTCCAATAGGTGGGAGAATAGAGAGTAGGTGGAGGAAATCTCCAATAGGAGTATGTTACCTAAGGTAGTGAAGAGAATGGTAGTAAAATTGGTAGTGAATGAAGCATTACTCTTCAAAAAATAAATTCAAACCTTTTATGAAGCATCATCAATATAAGTAAAAAATATATATTTCCTCCTAGCGACTCCACATCCATGGGACCACACACATCGAAATAAACAAGATCTAGTAAATTACTTTGTATAGTGGAGGTGCTAGAAAAACTAACTCGTTTGTGTTTGCCGCTTATACAATGGTCACAAGAGTTTAGAGATGTACCTTTGGCAAGGTAATGAAAGACTTCTTTTCCAGAATTTGTAGGCCTCTTTCACTCATGTGGCCTAACCTCTTGTGTCTATCTCTGGACATGAATCCTCCACTGCATTTAACTCTCCCTTACAGACTTTAACATATGACCTGCATAGTGTGCAACAAAGCTTGGGTATAGCAATCACCATTGAGCCCTTTGTAAGCTTCAGTCTTCCAAGGCCAATGTAATGCTCATAGCCTTGTAAGTTAAGTACACCTACAAATATCAGATTGAGACGTAACTCGAAAACATGTCTCACATCTTTCACCAGCTTGCAGTCAATATTTGTTTCAATGCATATATCACCAATTCCCAGAAACTTGGAGTAACTTTCATTCTCATTTTCACCGTGCTGAAGTCGCCTTCTCGGTATGAGTAAAAAACTCTCGCTTGGATGTAGCATGGAAGGAAGCACCGTTGTCAAAGACACACTCAATGCCTTAGCTAGAGTTGTCAATGTGTAGGTATTCACTCATAGAAAGGATCTCAGCTTCATCACTGCATAGGACTATGGTGGTATTGTTGTTGTTGTCATCTTTCTTCGGGTCATTGCCATCATCTTTCTTTTGTTGTCTCTTCCACGCTCGGCAGTTCTTCTTCATATGTCTTTCTTTTCCACAATGATGGCAAGTGCCTCTAAAACTTGGCTTTAATTGGCTTGGACTCCTGCCGCGATCTCTCAGACCTCTACTCTTGCTCATTCCTCTGCTTTCTGTCACATGTACTTGACCATTGTCGATGCATGCAACTCTTCTTCTTGTTTCTTCATTAAATATAATATCTTTAACAATGTCCATGGTTAAAACACCATTAGGAGCAGAGTTACTTACAGTCACTATGACATGAAATAACTTGGAAATAATCTAGATTCTTGATATATATGCATGCATGTTGTTTGTGATCCATAATGTATTGTATGATCTCGTATGCTTAATGTATTAGTAGTAGTATAACTTGTTGTAGACGTGTTAAATACCATATACCATGTTGCTTGGACATCTAATACACCGTATTTCACATTTGTTTTGATTTAGATGTGTTTCATATGATCTATGTGGATTTTATGCATGAGGAAGATTTCTGTCTTTTTGTTACCCCGTTTTTGTTCAGTATTTTAGACCATATTAAGGTCAGTATATGAAAATTATTTGTGAATATGAATTATAGAGAATTTTGTCTACTTTTCAGAATTTCTGATAGATCTCAGTTTTGATTTATGAGTTGCAAGTTATGACTATTTTACTACAGATGAGTTTAAAATTTCAGATTCTGTTTTATATGAATTCTGGATGATAAATTGTTTTTCTAATGATGTTAAAGATAATATTTTGATCCAATATTTTGCTGAGTACAACTAGACCTGATTGGGATTAATCCCTAATTTTTGTAGATTTAATTAATGACTTTTATAAACTATTCTATACTTGCAAACAACTACTATACTTGCAGAATCTTCATTCTGTTCAGTAAAGAACCTTAATTTCAACCTATTTCTATTTGTTGTTTATAAAAACTTTATGAATATGAATTGTAGCCTACTGTATCTATTTTATCACCATTTTAACGGATCTGGATTTCTATTTATATTTTGTAAGATATTATTGTTTTAGTACTGCAATGTTTACGATTTCAGATTTACAAAACTGCTGTATCTTGTTGATTTCTGATTTTACTTGACTATTCTATCTATATTGAAAAATTATGAAACTTTATTTTCTGTTACTAAACATACTAGGGAATACCCCAGATTTTTCTTCGATTTAATCAGTAAGCTTTGATGCTATTTTCCTGTTTATGAATACAAATTTCTGATTTCTGGCTGAACACGTTTTCTGAATACAAATCTGTTTTAAGTCATGTTTCTATGAAATACCATATGACTTATTTATATTTTCTAGATTCGTCCGAGAGTCTATTTTCCAGATTTTCTGATGGATCCAGGTTTGCATATTTGTGGCAACGAGAATCCCAGATTTGGTGCAGTACTGTCTTGCTGTCCTGAACTAAAATTTTCGTTGTCCTAATCTTTTATGAGTTATCTTTCACCTCTACATGTTTATCTTCCCACCTGAACCTGTTACTTGTTCATGCCATGTTATTCTTGCCCTGTTTTGTGCACGTATATGCCTGTTTGATAATGATAACAAATAACCAAGTCAGGGTTAAGGGAAAGACCTAGTAGTGGACAATATAGGAGTCTGTACTCGGAAGGGGACTCGTGTTTCCCATATGACAAGTTACTGACCAAGTTAATTTCCTATTACCAGTCAAGTTTACCGACCAAGTTAATTTCCTATTACCGATCAAGTTTACCGACCAAGTTTTGTAATCCTGTGAATACCCAAGTACATGACCTATAGAATCCTCTACGAAATCTAAAACGTAACTTGTTTGAGTGTAACAACCATGTGGTAAATGGATGAGACGCATGAAGTGCTACCTAGATAGTAAAAATACAAGACTCGACATGATATAATACCTGTTATATGCTTACCTGTTACATGACACCTGTACATGCTACCTGTTTACATATTACCTATTTACTTATTTACCTGCTTGCATGATACCTGTTACCTGTTACATATTATATACACCTGTTATTACTTGATTCTGTTCATGATTCATGTTAGTTGTTCTATTCTGTTACCATGTATATTTCATGCTATTTGTTTATCTTTTCCTGTACTTGTGCCTGCACTAAAAGCGGCCCGTAACTTGCATTGAAGGGTGTTTGTTTTGTTTTCCTTTTCTTGTAATTTGCTAAATTGCAAATTTTGGCGATCAGCTACCCGATGGAGTAGGTGATCTAAGATTCTAGTTGCTGGAGTTCTTGCTATAATTTACTTTCCTGCTATTTTGAATAAATATATCTGCCACTTGGATTATTTTGTATTGGGCTATGTCCCAGTCTTGTGTTTTGTTCCAGACCTGATCATTTGAAATTCGGTATTCTTGCTTCTTGTTTCAAGTAATCTGGTTGACTATATTGATTCAGTTATGCATGCGTGGTTGACTTCTCTTGCTTCTTACTCTGATTATTCTTGTGCTTGTTGTAAAGATCCTGACAGCTTATGGATGATGAAAATCATTCGCTGGGCTTAGTCACGTATTTGTATTCCGTATTCTCTTTTTGGGAAGTGGGGCATGACAAGTAAGAACACCAAGGATTTTTTTACGTGGAAACCCAATAAGGAGAAAAACCACGAGCAGTAGTAATACTTCTTCCACTGTTCAAATAATGGCTACAACAAGAGAATACTAATCCCCATTGCTTTATTCCCAGAGGAGGCACAGGAACATGCCACCATTCTCAATTGCACCGTTGAAAATTTTCCCATCAAGTACCTACGGCTCCCGTTGCGACCGGGCAAACTCAAGAAGTCTTATTGGTTACCTATCATTGATCGGGTTGAGAACCGACTCGCAGGATGGAAAGGTAAATCTCTATCCTTGGGAGGGAGAGTCACCCTCATCAACCCTAATGGAGAGGGGTGGCTCTGGCTTATCTACATGGCCTACGTGTCTCCTGGTTCTGGAGAGGAATTACTAATGCCTATGCCTCATTCAATAGCGGTGTTTCGTCGTACAACGAAAAAGACAGACTGACTAGATTCTGGTGGGATAAATGGTATGATGATCACACACTTAGAGATTTGTTCCCAGACTTATATGCACAAACAACACAACCATAATGCACGGTGGCCGCATCCTGGAGAAGAAGCTCCTGGAAGCCTACCTTTAAACACTGACTGGACTCTGGCTCTCAGCTCAGGTTTATGGAACTTCAAGCTTTTATCGCCAACTCAGGAGTTAAATGTTCACAAGGACCAGACAGAATAGCATGGGGCCCAGAAAAGAATGACACTTTCACGGTATGGTCTCTTTATAACCGTATTCACGTCATAGGATGTAGTCCGAAATGGTCAGGTATTATATGGAAAGCTAAAACCTCGCTGAAAGTAAAAGTCTTCTTATAGCTAGTCCTTAACGATGCTATTTTGACTAGAGAAAACCTGGTCAAATGCCAACCGACTATTGATGCTTCCTGTGGATTTTGCAATGTTGTATCCGAAACCAGAGATCATTTATCTCTGGTATGTCACAGGAGTAAAGCGGTCCTCACTGATGTTCTGAACGCTCTGGAAACTAATGATTACCCTATGAGGTATGATGATTTGTGGATCGGCCCAAAGTTTGCTACTGAGAGATGCTCAATGAGAAAAGCTTGGATTATCGCTATTACTTCTGCGACCTAGGTGTAACACCCCGCAAAATTGAGTTATGACAATTTTGCTCCACGTGTGTCACGCACGTATATTTCGTACTGTTACAAGTAATAGTCGTAACGTACTTTCCTACGTAATTCTATATTTCAACTATTTGCACTTTTTTCGTCTTCTCAAAACTCATTTTAATCCTATTTTGAGCTAACTCAAATATTAATTTTTATCTTTGTGTTTTTATGTGTATTGCACGTGTTATCAATGCACGTGTCAATTACGAATATTCTACCGTTACGTGTAATATTTTCTGTGGTTCAATTATTTATTTTATGACGTGTTCGAATTCGTATTATAAATGAAAATTTATTTTTCTCCAATTTTTATTTAAAAAAATTTATACGTGCGGTGCACGTGTTTCCTATATACGTGTTGATTACATTATTGAATGTATATATAATTACTGAAATATATTTTTCTTCTGTGTATTTTGATTACTAATAAACATTTCCCTGTCGATAAACTCTTTCGTATTTTAATATTTTTACGTGCGATGCACGTGTTTGCAGTGCACGTATTAGTTGCATTCTCTTTCAAAATAAAATTTATGAAGTATGTGTGTGTCTATTTTTATTCATAAATAAAAACCCTAATTTTAATTAAATTAAACTAGTTTTATTGAAATACTTATTATATATTATAATACATGTTTTAATTTAAATAAAAATGTTAATAAAAGAGTGTGCACATGTGGTGCACGTGCACGTGTTTTTGCAAGAGGAAGTGACCGACTGTGTATGGTTGGAAAGAGAGTGGAGTGAGTGGGTAGTTAAGTGTTTTAGTGGGTTAATTAAAAATTAACTTAGACTAATTAATTACATTTCCCTTTATAAACCAACCCTACATTCTTCATCAGCAAAACAAAACCAAACAAAAAAAAATGTGTTGTTCATGTGCTGTGTGCTTACAGCCGAAACCTGGGCTGAGCATTTCGGGTGCTTTGCTGTGGATTTTCGGCGGGCTTTTTGTGGGGGCTTTTGTGGAGTTTTGGAGAGCATTTGAAAGGGTATTGCCACTAGTTAGTTGGGTGTTTCAATATACTTTCTAAATTTTATTTTTAGTGTATGTTTAGGTGATTTATATTACAACTTTAGATGCAATTTGTTAAGTTTATACTCTAATTCTTTGATATGATGCATGTGGTAGAGAAATCTAAAAATTTGAAGTAATTGTTGAATGAGACGCATGATAAATTTTAAAGTTCATAAAAATGTGAAATTAGAAGTTCAAAGTAGTGCAAATTAACTCATGAGAGGTTATATTGTGTTTATTTAGAGTGAGTAGAATTTTTATAAACAATTTGTGAAAAGAATCGATTTGTGCATGAATTGAATTAATTATGAAATTTGGGGGAAAATTCTCCATCTTGTTAATTGTAATTGAAAAAAGGAAGTAAATCTACAAATGTGTTGTAGAATAATATTTTATTAATTACACATAGTGTTTGAGATATTCTCAATTTATTAGAAACTTTTAAATTGTGTAAAATTACTTTATTGCATGAAATTTCAGTATGATGTCAATACTGATGTATTTAGATTGATTAGTGTGAATGAATAAATTTAAAGTGATTGAATCGAAGAAGTCGAATGATTATGTTTTCAAAGAATGAATTGGACCGAGACCAAATATTTAATGATTTAAACCCCACATGTGTTGTGATCTGAGCTTCGGCTCAGTGGGTGGGCGCTTGGTCGCCTTGCTAGTTGCACGCGTTTGAGTGGGGGTATGCTCTGTTGTTATTCCAAAATTTTTTTAAAAAGGCTAAATGAGGAGTGATTGAGCATTTAATAAACACAGTACACTAAACTCTTGAGTGTTGAATTGGCACAGTTGCTTGGCATTTGGCTTGGATTAGGAAATTAAAAGTTATTTATGAGGAATTTGATTTGGAAATTACTATTGAATGAGTTATGAAAGTTGAATACTTCATGAATAAAGAAAATTGGTGATTTAAAGTTGAAACATTTATGTTCAGGTTGGATATAACCTATTTTGATCTCTAATGAGATGGTTGGAATATAGAGGCTAGGCAAGACCCTAGTAACCGGCATTTGTGAATAATGAGAATTTGAGGAGTAACCGGTGTGGGTTAACTCTCTCGTTAAGAAGTAGCCAGTTTGGGCTAACTTTCTCTTGTGTTGGTTTAAGTACGGTAGGATAAGCCAGCTCTAGGTTATGATGATTTTCTTTAAAACTAAAATGTAAGGACATACACTAAGGGAAGATGTGATGAAGTGTGGGCAAATATGAGTATGAGGGCCTAGATAGCGCAATGGGAGGTATTTCCAGAATTACCGGGGTTGAGGCTTGCAGTGGGGGATATCCTTCAGAATTACTGGGATCGAGGCGACGCTCATGGGATATTTGTGTGATGAGGTACCAATGACAGCACGGTGTGGGTATTTGCCTCCAGAATTACTGGATGTGAGACAGTGTGTCCAAAATCACTTGAAGTGGGAGTGCGATACTCAAAAATTACCGGGGTCATAGCTTGCGGTGTGGGTATTCGTCTCCAGAATTACTGGGTGTGAGGTAGTGCGTCCAAAATCACTTGAAGTGGGAGTACGATACTCAAGAATTATTGGGGTGGTACTAGATAGTCACAGAATACCTAAAACATACAGTGGTCACCATAGTAGTAATTCATGAAGAGGAATTTAAACCCTATATTAAGGAGTACGATAAGGGCTTGCCCTCGTACCTATGTAGAATGTGATGCATAGAATCCGAACAAGTATGCATTAGTGCATCGTAGTGTAAATCTGGATCAGGCATCTAAGGCATAACATAAACTAACATGTTTAGGATTGTCAATTTTACATTTTGTTTTACATTCAAGTTTGTGTTTGTGGTTGCTAAAGTATAAAGAATCGTTATATTACAGCATAGTGAGGATCGCCGTTTTATAATATTGCATCGGTTGTAAGCCACTGACGTGCCCACATATTTCAGCGCAGGGCTTGGATTGACAAAAGGAATACAAAGATGAATTGGTGCTAAAGATTACTTTCAGATTTTTAGTTGCTGTCATTCAAGTTGTATTTATCATGTTGTAATTATTTATTTCCGTTGTGTTATTGTAAAAGAACAGTGTTGTATGAAAATATTTTAATTTCCTTATAAAATTGTACGAATTTGAAGTAAAATCTCCTGTTGTGCTTTGAATTACCGTATTTTGGAATTTGGGGCGTTACATTAGGTACTTTGGCTAGATAAAAATAACTATTACTTTCCTGGGACTAATAACAGTATTTCTGGTAATTTAACTCACATTATGTATCGTATTTTCTTTTGGGCTATAGCTGCAGCAATAGGACCTCGAGGGAGGATTGCCAACGTCTTCTAGGTGGAGTACGATGACGAGGAAGTCGAGATTGGGCCGATGCTTGACTGAGGGATGAGTCTCTTCTGTTCTATTGTACCGTTGTTTGATTGATCCCCACCCCCCAGGGTCTGTTGGGGGGAATTTAGATTTTTTTTTGTACTTTTGTTGGATGCATGTATGTTTCTTTTGTCCCACAATTCCATGTTTGGGGGAGGCTCCATGTTTTATTTTTGTATTGTAGTATTCTGTATTTTGCTCAGTACTCTGAGTTTGTTTTATTAACCTCTTATTAATGAAACACGGTGGCCATACTCCATCTTTTCCTTCAATATATATATATATATATATATATATATATATATATATATACTAGAATCACACTCTTACTCTCACTTTCAACCTTAAGTTATATACAATTCTAGAATCACACTCTTACTCTCACTTTCAACCTTAAGTTATATACAATTCTTTAAGAACTATTATATGAGGGTAAGAGTGTGATTCTAGTATATATATATATATATATATATATATATATATATATATATATATATATATATACATACTAGAATCACACTCTTACCCTCATATAATAGTTGTGGTGGAACACTCTCTCTCACTTTCAACCTTAAGTTATATACAATTCTCTAAGAATTCTCACTCTCTACTTGGAGTGGAACACCTTACTTCACTTTATAGTAGAACTCTAGCACTTTTCATGGTGGAAAACTCTGGCACTTTTAGATATTCAAAAGCAATTATTTCTCCTAGATATTTATAGAAAACAAAGCTCATCATGGATTGGATTAGCCCATGGTTCCCTAACAATGTTGTCCATCTATGTTAAATCTTCATATATGGAGTGCTACCCACAATTAATTCAGATATCATAAAAACTCTGGCACTTTTAGATATTCAAAAGCAATTATTTCTCCTAGATATTTATAGAAAACAAAGCTCCATCATGGATTGGATTAGCCCATGGTTCCCTAACAATGTTGTCCATCCATGTTAAATCTTCATATATGGAGTGCTACCCACAATTAATTCAGATATCATGTTCATATCTACATTCCTAAAATTAAGCTAATTCATTGGCTTTATAATACATGGAGTCTGGGTTTTGAGGCCATTACTCTTAATTAACAAGAAATAGACAAGTAAAATTCATCATACATCCACAAAAAAGATTGCTTTGGAGGAATTTTTTCCCACACTGTCCCACTTTTTGAAAGTTTTTCCCAAACTGCCCTACTTTCTTAAAAAATTCCCAAAGTGCCTCACTCGCTTTCTGAAAAAGCGAGTGTCGTTAAAACCTCATTGCTTTTTCAGAAAGCGAGTGTGAGGCTTTTGATTTTCGAAAGCCTACACTCGCTTTCTGAAAAAGCGATTGGGTTTTAACCCTCGCTTTCTCAAAAAGCGAGTGTCACTTAGTTCATATCAATTAGTCACTTAGGCCTTATTGGTTAGTGGGTACTGTTCATGGGACTGTTGGGTCTGGGTTCGAATCTCGCATTTCTCACTTTTATTTTTTAATTCGTTTTTTTGAGTTTTTGGTAAAATAAATGTTGGAAAAAAAATATTATAATTCCTTGTAAATTTTGTGTGCTCTGATTGTAAGTCTTGTATGCTAACCAACCACAGCCTCAAAGATCACCTCTTTCATCAACCATTAAACACGAGTGTTTCTGTTAATTTCATCGTGTTTGCACTGACTGAGTAATCACTAGTCTAAAAGTTTCTTATTTTCAATACGTTTCTTTATGTAACGTTATTTTCTGTCTGTTAAATAACAGTTCAGTCTACAAGAGAACTGTTGTAGTTTGGCTAGTATTTTAAAAATGCCACATAACCTTCACATCTTACATTTCATGTGATTTGATTGCATTGGACTTGCCATTGGGTTCGACCAACAAAACAAAATTTTAATTGATTGTTGTATTTGCAAGGCACAATGAGATCTAAGTTTCTTTTAAAGATACACATTTAAAGGAAAAGTGGAGTGTAGCCCACCTTTAGAAGATATTATGCTACAGCCAATTATCGTTGTTGGTTCTCTCTGAAACAAAGATTTGGACATCCCTTTATCTTCTATTACTAAACTCATTAAACTCCATAATCGAAAGACACTAAGCCTCTCCTCTGGATAAAATCCATAAAAAAGGAAAAGTGCGGATGGTTTTGTGTTTAAAATACTGGATTTAACTATTTTGATTTGTTAGATTTGTTTTAAGGTTTGTGAAACATGACTATCTTTTCCCAGTGGCATCAAATTTATCAAGAAGTAAAAGCAATCTCAATTCACATGTGGTCAGGGGCACACAAAATTTATAAGGAATTATAATATTTTTTTCCAAATTTTATTTCACCAAAAACTCAAAAAAACGAATTAAAAAATAAAAATGAGAAATACCGAATTCGAACCCAGACCCAACAGCCCCATGAACAGTACCCACTAACCAATAAGGCCTAAGTGACTAATTGATATGAACTAAGTGATACTCACTTTTGAGAAAGCAAGTCTGGTTAAAACCTGTTACCGCTGATTTCGGTGTGGGGGTAAACAGATGAGATTTGTGAGTTCGAGAAAACCTGAACAGTAGATCCTAGCCTTCTGATCCCCGCCGCAACCTGCAAGGAAGTGCAAAACACCGGGGTTGATCCCGGCGACGCACCCTCCGACGCTCTTGTCAGTAACCAGTGGTGATTAAAGAAAGAGCTTAAGGTGGCAAAAGAGTGATTACCTGGTCACAGTGGTAGAGGGGAGGTATTTATAGTCGCCTGAGGAGAGATTAGAGGCTTGATTCCCTGTGTAACTGCTAGGAGGAAAATCCTCATAGTCTGTTTAGGGAAACTAACCCCTGATTCCCGGTGAGAGCAAATCAGGCCCGTTGACCTGGTCAGGTCAGTGGCCCTGATTTGTCTCTTATTGGTCGGGGTTCATTTCGGGTCGGGACCCGTACCCAGTTGGAGTGGATTCGTTCGTGGGTTATTGGGTCTGTGAGAAGGAGACCTAGGACCCGCTTTGGATCCACTTGCATGGGAAATTACCTTTTTACCCCCGAGCTTCGAGATTCTCGCCCAATCTGGACGGTTCCGATTTAACCCCATTTTTAGCCATATCACGAGCCCCCCACTCCTAAAGGTTGAGTGTGATCAGCCTTCGAGGAGTAGTTTAACTGTTTTGGTGGCTAGAGGAGTTGTATCGGGGTCCAAATGGAGGATTTCGAATCTCGAAGGGGGTAGTGAGGCAATTTTTGATGCCGTGTGCTGTTCTCTAGCCGTATCGAGTATCTGATGGTCTTTTATCTATTTTTTCGGAATATTTATTTAATTTTGCGACGTGTTTACCAATAGTTTGGGGGTCTCAACTGTACATTCTAGGCAATAATTGTTCGTTCGGGGGTTCAAAAATGTGCCCCGAATTTTTAATTATTTTCCAGAATTTTTAGTTAATTTTCCCGAATTATCAGCAATTTTTTCGCAATTTTTTAATAAATAAATCGATTTAAATAAATAAAAAACAATTTTAAATACCGATTTATGGCGTGGCTCGATCTGAACCGTCGATCACGGACGGGCGCGAATTTCTGAAAGATCCATCGGTTGTTATCGCTCGGATGCCTTTTCCTCCGTTTGGGAGCTCGGGAAGGCACTTGCTCGGTAGCCGACCGAAGGCATGGGGTCACGGCTGGCCGAGCGACGTGGCACAATCTGAGCCGTCGGATGACGACGCGCATCTCGAGGCAGACACATTTCCCAAGAAAGCATTATCTTGTCTTTTAGCGCACGTGGCGCAATCTGGACCGTTCATCATTAGAAGCGCGAATTTTTGGGAGATCCAACGGTTGTTATCGCTCGGGTGCTTTTTTCTCCATTTGCGAGCTCGGGAAGGCACTTGCTCGGTAGCCGACCGAAGGCATGTGGTCTCGGCTGGTCGAGCGACGTGGCGCAATCTGGGCCGTTGGATGAAGACGCGTATCTCAAGACGGGCTCATTTCCCAAGAAAACATTATCTTGTCGTTTAGTGCGCTCAGCGAGATCTGGGTCGTCTGATTGAGATCTTACGCGAAAGTTGAGGAGAAAGTGAGTTTTCTCCGTTTGTGGGATCGGAAAGGCACTTGCTCGGCATCCGACCGAAGACGTGGAGTTTATGCGACCCTGTTTCCAAGGGCATTGAAGGTGCCTTGGGGTTTGTGTGGCGTTCCATATTCCCAAGGTCATTAATAGTGACTCCCTTAATTAATGCGTGGCGTTTCAACTTCCGAGGGTCATAATGGCTGGATCTTGGAGGATGGCCTATAAGTACCCCGTTCCCTTGGCTCATTTTAATCACAACAGAGTTGAGTTTTGGACCTCGTAGGCATCTGCCTTGGTAACTCCTCCTTCGAGGTCCGAAAGGGTGGTTGCTCTTTTGCCTTGTTCTTCTCCCGCTCCGAACGGCCCCAAAGCGGATGTCAGGGTCGGGGGAGGATAAGGCATGAGTGGTGACGACCGTAGTTCGGACCCGAGGGATGAGCTACTTCGGAAGGACGGGTGGTCGCTCTTCCACCAAGATCTTCTGCCTACCTTGGCTGCTCCACAGTGGGTGTCAGGGTCGGCGGAGATCATGGGGGGAGAGGTGATGATCCATGTCCGAATCCGAGGGTGAGTTTGGTTCGGAAGGACGGGTGGTCGCTTTTCCACTATGATCATCACCCGATTTTGACCGGCCCGATGTGGGTGTCAAAATCGGGGGTGGTCATGGTAGAAGGGGTGATGAATCTAGTCCTGATCCGACGGAAGGGCTCATTTCGGAAGGACTGGTGGTCGCTCTTCCGCCCAAATCTTCTCCTGACTCTGACCGCCCGGATGGAGGTGTCAGGGTCAGGGGGGATTCGGGCCGAAGGGTGGACCACCGAAGTTCGAACCTGAGGGGCGGAGTGCCTCGGTAGGACGGGTGATCGTTCTTCCACCATGGTCTTCTCCTGACTCTGACTGCTCCGAAGTGAGTGTCAGGGTCAGGAGATCATGGTGGAAGAGGGGATGACCCTGGTCTAAATCCGAGGGTCGGAGTTTGCTTCGGGAGGACGGGTGGTCGTTCTTCTACCGTGATCTTCTCCCAATTCTGACGGCCTCGGCGTGGGTGTTAGAATCGGAGGGTCATGGTAGGAGAGGTGATGACCCAAGTCCGGATCCGAGATACTGTAGCTTCGGAATGGATGTGTGCTGGTCCGTTATTGATCGGGCTCCGTGACTCGGTGGTTTCTCTCTAATCCTTGAACAAATAGAGGCTTCGGCTATGAGGCCGGGGCCTTCGCTTTGCTCGGGGGTTAGAAGAATGTCGGCTGAGAGGTGGGGCCCGGGGTGCTCGCCGAGGGCGGTGCCTTAGAACTTTTAATCAAAATTTTTCAAGCTTATTTAGTCAGAGGTTGGCCATCGGGGGGAGAGGTTGTCCGGGCGACATTCTGAGCCGACCGGGGTCCAAAGCCACGGTCGTCCGAGCAACGCGAAGCAATCTGAACCGTCGGATGTTGACACGCATCTCGAGACGGGCACACTTCTCAAGGAAACACTTTTAGCGCCCTTGACGAGATCTGGGCCGTCTGATCGAGATCTTACACAGAGGTTGAGGAGGAAGTGTATTTTCCCGTTTGCAGGGTCGGAATTGCACTTTCACGGATTCTGACCGGAGCCCTTCATGGTTCGGACTGCATGTGATTCGGATGTTGATCGAGTTTTGCCGAGCGACGCGGTTTGGTGAGAAGGTGAAGCGGTTTTGGGCCTTCACGACATTTCGTGAGCGGCCCAAGAAGTCCAAGGGACATTCTTTTTTCCTATAAATCTTCACCCCCCCTTAATCTAAGCTTCATTGTTTACTTTTACTCTCTCTCTCTTCAGTTTTCACTTTTACCTTCGAAGTTTTCAGCTCCTTGGTGGTGGTGCTAGCTGTCGCGGCGAGGCATTCCTTGTTTCCGGTGATCTTTTTCCGACCGCAGCTGTCACTTCGAGGTCAGTCTCCTTTCTCTCTCTCTGAAAATGGTTAGGATTACGTCTTCGGATGAGACCCCCGCCTCGGAGCAAGCAGTAGGCCGAGGGGGTAAAGGGAAAGAGGTGGTAGAGCCGACCGATCAGCACGTCGTGCATCCGGATAGGGAGGGCGAGGTGACCGAGGCGCCTCAGAGGGTCGAGGCGGTGCCTCACAAGGGCAAGGCGGTGGTCACGATCGTGGAAACGCCGAAGACAGCGGGAGCGTTCGGTCGGCAGCCCATTGCTCTATCGAGCGTGGGGGGCGTACGGGACTATGCCGAGGACATCTTGGAGAAAGTGACCCAAGGCACGGCCAAGGCGGTGGAGGAGAATGAACCGAGAGAGCTGTCCGAGGTGGACCATACCATCTCGTCTCTTACGGAGGCCGACCTTCACCTGATCCGAAAGGGCTTCCGGATCCCTGCCGACTACAGACTGCTCCTCCCCGGGCCGGGTTTCCGAGCAAATACGAAGTCTTTGTCAGATGTGTGCGTCTTTCCAGTCGACTCCCTCATTGCTGGACTTCGTTTTTCCCTCCACCCATTTGTTGTGGATGTCTTGACTTGGTACGGTTTGAGCCCCGCCCAGCTGATGCCGAACACTTGGAGGCACGTCATGGCATTCGTCCTCCGGTGCCAAGAGGTTGGTGCCGAGCCGAGTATGTTTCTCTTTCAGAATCTCTACCGACCTTGCCAGCCAAGGCGAGACGAACAAAGGTTCTATCTTTCGCCTCGAACGGGCGTGAAGCTGATCGAGAATCCGGACTCGATCAAACATTGGAAGGAGAAATATTTTATCATCCGAGCCCCTGCACCGTGGGTGATACCGACAGTTTGGGCGAAGGATGGCCTGCCTAAGCAAACCAAGAAGGAGGCGGTGCTGAGTGACGAGGAGGCAGAGGTCCAGAAGAAGCTCCTCGCCCTGCCAGCGCTAAGCTGGAAGGATATTACCGAGGAGGATCTGTTCCGAGGGGGTCTCAGTCCGATCGACCCTAGTATGCTTCTGGTATTTACGCTCTTCGCTTAAAATTCATGAAAATTTTTCTAAGTTTTTTCATTCGGCTTGTGCAGGGACGATGAAGCTGGACTACAAAGCTCTGATGGCAAAGGGCAGGTCGGAGCAGGAGGCAAAGAAGAAGAGGCCTTCGGCGGGGCCCCAGGGCGGCCGAGCTTCGAAGAAGCCTTCGGTCGAGAAGGCCACCGACCAGCCGGAGGTCATGGTCCTCGAGCAGGGGGAGGTCATGATCCTCGACCCTCCTGCCACGGGTGCGCCGACACCGACTTCGAAGGGGGATGCTCTCGGTTCGTCGAGCGGTGCGTTCGGCGTGAAGGAGGTGCTGTCCCTCCAAGTTCCGCCTCTCACTGCCGAGGCAGAGACGATTTTGACCGAGCGTCACAAGCAGATCTTCGTCCCTGACTGGCAGGTGATGAATGTCGACGGCTTCTTGGGCGACGGCAACATCTGCATGGAAGCGGTGAGGCACCTGCCGACCCCAAAGGATCGAGCGGCCCTGAAGGCCGGGCTAGCAGGGGACGCTGCGATGCAAATCGCTCGGAACACCATGTCGGTGAGTGGGCCGAGCTCCTTCGTCGAACCTTACTCTGAAATTTTTCCAAGTTCTTGGGTCCGGGTTCTAATGTGTTGTTCTTTTTCAGACCCTCTGCCACTTCAACTTTCTGCTCGAGGAGTTCGCGAGAAAGGAACAGGAACATGAGCGGGAGAGGGTGGAGCGTGTCAAGGTCGCGAAGCAGCTTGATGCCGAGTAGCTCCTCTCGGCGAAGAAGGGTGCCGAAGTGGCTGGGCTGGAGAAGCAGCTGGCCGACGCCATTCAGCTGTCGAGGAACGCGGTGACCAAACTTGAGGCCTCGGAGAAGGAGGTTGTCGAGCTGAAGGAGGAGCTGGCCAATGCTCGGTCGGAAGCAGAGAGGGCTCGGAAGAGGGCCGAGAAGATCCTGGCTAAACACCGGAGGAAGGTGAAGAAGGTGAAGAAGGCTGTGTAGGAGGAGGCCGCGCAACACATGCTCCAGAACATGGAGGATGCCTACGGCCGAGCCTTGCTCCACGTGGCCGCCAGGAACCCGGGCTTCGACACGTCTCCCTACCGTTTTTACGACCCCGTGGAGGGGGAGGAGGAGGTTCCCGTGGGGTTGCTCAACCCCGAGGGGGAGACGGAAGGCGTCCAGGGTCCGGGCGAGACCGAGGCTGAGGGCGAGGAGGATGGCGACTCCGAGGAGGAGAGTGGGAGTGAGGACGAAGACGAGGGCGAGGGCGAGAACAAGGCCGAGGGGTCGACGGACCCGAACGACAAAAAGGTCGACCCCTGACTTGTTAGCCTCTTTTAGTCTTTCGTAGTTTTGCTCTTCTTTTTGTAAGCCTAATTGCGGACTGGCCACCGCTTTTGTAAACTTTTTCTCGGTTTTGAATGAAAACGCTTTGTTTGGCCAAAATTTATCCAAGTGTCGAGTCTCGGATTTTGTGTTTGATTCGGCGTAGAATTCTCCAAGTGTTGGGTCTCGAATTTATCTCTGATTTTCAGGTGAGGTATGCCCGGTTACGGAGGTTGCACACCTTCGTAAGGAGCTGGCCAAAACGAAGGGTGAGCTCTCGAACAGCCGACAGAGGCGGTTTCTCATGCTCTCGAAGTTGGAGGAGACAAAGGTAGCTATGCGGAAGTATTGTCGCGAGTTGTGGCAACTGCAGAAACAACCCCAAGCCCCTTGTCCTGGTGGCGAGGTCGAGCGGCTCCGTAGAGAGCTTACTGCCACCGAGCGGAAGAATGACGAGCTCTTGGCCGAGGTTCAACACATGGAATTAGCGGAGAAAGAGCGCTCGGCGGCGGAGGAGAAGCTAACTTCCGAGCTGGAGAAGGCGTCGACCGAGCGAAAAAGGCTGTTGGCCGAGGTCGACAGGCTGAGAAGGATCACGATAGATAGGGGGATCGAGGTGACCCACTTCCGACGGCTCGCGACCGATAACGCCAATGTCTCGGGCTCGTCAAGGCCTTCTCGTTTGAAGAAGTTGGCGAATGACGATGCTCTGAGAGACAGAATTATTGAACTGGAGGAAGAGGTCGCGTCACTCAAGCCTCTGCCAGAGAGGGCCAACGTCCGCAGCACGTCGTGTACTCGTGAAGAGAGCGAGAGGGGGATTTCCTTCTACGAACTCGCGACACGTTTGCCTGCAGCCAGGCGGAGCCCTGCCGACGCTCAGAGTAGTGCTGCCGTCTCGTCGAGCGGGGCCTCGGTCGGCGCCACAGTTAGGGTCAGCAGCGAAGGGGGGTCACGTTTCGTGGGTTTAGGATCGGGCTCCGAGGGCAGAGCTCGTCGTCTTCGCGTTTCCCTAAACCGAAGCGTTCCCCTTCCGAAGAGACCCTGATCACGTCGTTTCATGTTTTTCCTTGTTGCTGTAAAATTCTATTGTTGGGTCTGTCTCGTTGTATGTAGAATTAATATGTCTGAATATGAATCCGAATTTTTGATTTGGAAAATTTTAAAGTGTTGGGCTTCGGCGATGTTTTGAAGTCTTGCTATTTGTTTTTTCCTTTTTTCAGCTCGAGGCGGCCGACCCGTATACCGATTTCCATGGCTTGGATGATGACTCTGGATCCGAGGCCACTTCTGGGACGATGGCTCTGAGTCCTAGGAGAGTCGAGCTGGAGTTATGCCGAGCTGAGAGTGAGCGGGCCCTCCTTTTGTTCGTCCTCGACCAACGGGAAGCCGAGATCCAACGCCTGGAGAATAGGATCGCCGAGTTGAACCCTGCAGGAGGGGACGAAGATTCGCAGACCGCTTTCAGCAACGCTCTTCGGGTCATGTGTATTCGGCACAACCAGTCGAGATTATAGCCGAGCGGGACGATTTGCTCTCGGAGATTCGACACTTGCGGACCGTGGTAGCAAAGCTCCGGAAGGATGCAGGGGAGCTATCAGCCGAGGAGGACGGACAGGCGACCGAACAGTCTAGTGAAGATATTTCTATATGAGGGCCAAGTGTAGTGGGTCGGCAGTCTGTATTTTGTTTGCAAACACTTTGTTACCATGGAAAAGACATGCTTTGTATTATGGCCTGGTTGTTTAATAAAATATCTTTCGTTGCTCTGCATATTTATCTCGCTTATAATTGTGTTGGTCGCGCCGAGATCTCGAACCGAGCAGATAGTGCCGTCGGCAAGGATCTAAAGACGAACCCCTTCCCGAGGGGACACTCTCTTGCTTTCGAGCGACACTGACTGGATCTGGACCGTTGGATCTCGGCCCGAATCTCAAGACGGCTCTGTTTCCCAGAAAACGTTATCTTGTCGTTTAGTGCTGCTGGCAAGATCTGGGCCGTTGGATTTGGCTCGAATCTCGAGACGGCTCTGTTCCCCAGAAAACGTTATCTTGTCGTTTAGTGCTGCTGGCAAGATCTGGGCCGTCTGATCGAGATCTTACGCGAATGTTGAGAAGAAAGTGAGTTTTCTCCGTTTGCAGGGTCGGAATGGCACTTGCTCGGATTCCGACCGGAGAGTGGCCTTACTCTTCTTATTCCCTTCCGTCTCCGCGGAGCAGAGGGCTCGGATTAGGGATAAGCCGAGCGCTCGCCACTTGTAGCACCCCGAATTTCTAGATGAATAACATAGAAATACGTGGCACATTCCCAGTGATCCACTTCAATATAACAATAAACATAACCAAACACCACTGGAATTTTCATCTTTTATTACAACCAAACTTTCACAAATCACAGCGGAAGTCTAACAACTCAAACAATAATTTCTTTTGTTTTCAACTCCAAATCATCTTAATAAGACTTTACAAATTTTACACCAACTCTAGATAGTCCATTTAACCCAAAAGCTAACTCAAGCATCCAATCTCCAGCTCTAAGCAATAACCTGCATCATGTGAGGCTAGAGTTGAACCCTAACCCCCAAACTAAAGGGGTTAGCCATAAATGGTGTGAGTGGCATAAAAACAAACAAGCAACATAAATGAACATGAATCATAATATTCTCAACAAGGGTAGTAAACCAAATATACCAAGATAAGAAGTAACAAGAAGTGACAACAGGTGATACGAAAACCAAATGTCAAGTGTGGAAATCAGCAAAACCAAATGCATGAATATGAGTCAAGAAAACACAAATGCTATATGCAGACAACGATGACTACTAAGAGATAAAGATAGACTATGAGGATTAGCCCATGCCCGATAATTCCGTGATTGATCCCACATCTCAAGTAACCACTTGGATAATTCCGGAGATCATCTCACATCTAGACATAAACGCATCATCACATGAATACCCCACAAGCGTCGCCTCGACCTTGATAATTCCTTAGATCAATCCCACATCTCAAATGACTGCCTGGATAATTTCGGAGAAATACCTCACACCTCAGGTAATCTACCTGGATAATTCCGGAGATAAGTCTCACATCTCAAGTAAATCACTTGGATAATTCAGGAGATTAAGTCTCGCATCTAAAGTCATACTGAGGTGCATAGCTCATGTTCCCATTCGTCATGACACAACTAATGCCTGTCCTTATTATTGTTGGGTTACTGAACAAATCTCCTAGAGTAGTGTACCCCACCGGCCTAAACAAAATATCTGAATAGCTGAAAATTCGCCACACTGGGCCTCAACAAATAGCTCAACACCGGTATACTAGGGTCACATACCTCTAGAGACTCAAAATCAAATATCTAAACAAATTCCCACTAAACAAGTGGCTCAACTGGATATCTCAAAATCATGTTCTTAATTGAACATCTCAAAATCAAATACTGAACAATTATCTCGAAATCAAATACTGAACAAATGTCTCAAGATCAAATACTCAGATCCCTCAGTACCAGTCGACTTATGCTGAGGTAAGTCGACTGTCCAGAGGACAATTCTCCAGAATTTCACAAAAATAATCTAAGGCAATATCAGTCGACTAGGAGAAGTCATCAGTCGACTCCACCGAGACAAACATCAATAATTCTCAAGAAGATAATCTAAGTATATAAGTCGACTGAAAGGTTCATAGGTCGACTGTCCCGAAAGGACCGAACAAGGTTTACAATCAGCAGACCAGTCGACTGACAATAGCCTAGGTCGACTGTCCCGAACAAATCTCAAAAGACTGAAGCTAATCGGTAGCGACGTACCAGTCGACTGAGCAGTAGGCCAGTCGACTGTCGGCCTACAGTTTTCAAAATAGGTCTGGATACAAAATCAAACTGAAGATTTCTACAGAATCATGGTTCATTGTTTATCACACAATAGTTCATACACAAGCCAAGATAACTCGCAAAATAATCTCCAATACGAATGCGTTACTCATCAATCAATTTCTAAATTCTCAACTTCTCAAGATCTAAATCACAAATCTTCCATTAGGGTTTCTCAACAAAATCTCTTCCTCAACTCATAGTCAAATCTGGTTTAAAATCATAAGATCTAGATGTCTATCATCCGATTACAACCCAATCATTTCTTAACATGTTTTCCAATATTACAATTCCATAGATCAATATTTCCTCAACAAATCTTGATTATTTTCTCATACATGGTCCAAATATCAACGAGTGTTCTCATCATCCATATCAAAATAAAAGATCCATATTATGCATACAATGAGACAAACAAAACAATATCATAACGATCCAAACAAGTGTAACAAAAGTTCTTACGTCATTCATCAATCAAACATTCAAAACAAATCAAGCAAAACAAAAACAAACCACTCACTTTGTTTTGGAGAAAATCCACGAAAAAGCTCTTCTCCTCGCTAGATCCAAAAAGCCTCTTCTTGCTCCTCAAACAATTCTCAAAGATCTGAATATTTTCTAAATGACGGCTGGGAATAAAAATCCCTTATATATGCCGGATTATTATTAGGGTTTTACCACACTTTGCAAAACAATCCTTCCCAAAAATACAACTTGCATATATATACATTAGTCTTGTAAATTCAATAAAACTCCTTTAAATTAGGATTTAAATAGAAAATATACTTCTAAACTTCAGCCAATACTGCTCAAAACGTCCAGAATGCCAATTTTACATTTCAACCCTTGAAAATGTAAATTTTGCAAATAAGTCCTTCTTTTCTCAAAATTTGCAAATAGCATCAATTAATTTCAGAAAAATCTGGAAAAATACTACATAAATTCTAAATAATAAATAATGATTTTTCATAAAGAAATTTTATTTTTTTTTTCAAACTTCTCAAAAGTTATTTGCACGTGTTTTGCACGTGTACAAAAGATAATTTCTTAGAAAATATTAATTAAATCTCCAAAATCATTTAAATTCATTTTCAAATAATTAAAATAATATTTGAAAATATGGGGTTCTACACCACTCCTTAGGAGCTTTCCGAGAGGCAAGTCTGAGGAGTGGATTTGAACCAAGTGTTGGCCTTCGGAATTCTGGCTCGTCCGGGGACGAGCCGAGGAGGTAAAGTCGAACCGAGTGTTGAACTCCGAACCATCAATGTTAGTTCAACGGTTGTGGGAGCAATTCCGAACGGCGATCTACCTCTGGCTCGTCCGGTGACGAGCTGAGGAGGTAAAGTCGAACCGAGTGTTGGACTCCGAACCATCGATGTTAGTTCAACGGTTGTGGGAGCAATTCCGAACGGCGATCTACCTCTGGCTCGTCCGGGGACGAGCCGAGGAGGTAAAGTCGAACCGAGTGTTGGACCCCGAACCATTGGTTGAAAAGCAAAAAAGAAAAGGTAGAGGCGAAGAGGAGAAGATAAATTTATAAGCACGAGGGGTCATTTCTTCATTAATAATTGACGGCGGCCGTTTTTACATATTATAACTTTATGAAATGAGTTACAAGTTGGAGGGGAGGAATGACTCGATATCCTGTGATACTTAGAGTGGCGTCGGGACGCTCTCTTGGTATTTCAGGAGGTGGTCGGCATTCCTGGTCCTCAGAATCTCTCTGCCCTCTAGATCTTCCAGACGATATGCCCCTGGCCGAACTACCTTTGAGATCTTGTAAGGACCCTCCCAGTTCGGAGCTAGCTTGCTTTTCTGACTGGGAAAGGATATGGCCAGCTTTCTCAAGACTAAGTCTCCTTGCTTAAGGTTGGTGGGTCGGACCTTCTTGTTGTATGCCAACTCGACCCTTCTTCGGTAATTCTGCTGCCGAATTGATGCTCTCTCCCTCAGTTCGTCCACCAGATCTAAACTTGCTCTGAGGTCTCTGGTGTTCTGCTCCTCGTTGTAGGCAGCGAGGCGAGGGGAAGGTATCCCGACCTCGAGAGGAATCACGGCCTCGGCCCCATAGGTAAGATTGAAAGGGGACTCTCCGGTGGGGGTCCGCTTGTTTGTGCGGTAGTTCCACAATACATTGGGGAGTTGGTCGACCCATAGACCTTTGGAGCATTTGTCCAACCTCTTCTTGATGCCTGCGAGGATCTGCCGATTAGCCTTCTCTGCTTGTCCGTTCGATTGAGGGTGGGAGACGGACGAGAAGCGCTGCTGGATGGCAAGGTCGTTGCAGAGAGCTCGGAATGCTGTGCCAATGAACTGAGTCCCGTTGTTCGTCACAAGGATACGGGGGACGCCGAACCTACAGATGATGTTCTTCCAGAAAAATTGAACCACCCTGTTCTCGGTTATATTGGCGAGGGGCTCGGCCTCGATCCACTTCGAGAAGTAGTTGATGGCTACGACCAAGAACTTGAACTAGCCCGGAGCTAGGGGGAAGGGGCCTAGTAAATCCATCCCCCACATAGCGAAGGGGATCAGACTTGATAGGGAGGCGAGACTGGTTTGAGGGAGGCGATGGATGCTGGAGTGTTTTTGACAGGAGCTACATCGCCGAACGTGTCGCTCGGCATCTTGGATGAGGGTCGGCCAGAAGTACCCATAGTTCAAGACTTTCCGGGCCAAGGATTTAGACCCCGAGTGGGCTCCGCCGATGCCCTCGTGGAGCTCTTGGAGAGCGTAATCGGCCTGTTCTGGAGAGAGGCACCTTAGGTACGGTCGGCCATCGACCTGAGAGAAGGAACGCTTGTACAAGATTCCCTCGACCAAGACGTACCGCTCGGCCCTTGTTCGGACTCGGCACGCTTCTTTGGGATCTTCGGGGAGGAGCCCGTCCCTTAAGAATTCCACCAACGGCTTCATCCAATTATTCTGTAGCAGGACTGGCAATGACTCCACCGAGCTGGGAACCTCGTCTTCGATGCTCGGCTTTGAAAGGACCTCTATCAGAACGGTCTGCTCGAGACCTTGAAGGGAAGAAGAGGCCAACTTAGAGAGGGTGTCAGCCTGAGAATTCTCCTCACGAGAGACTCGCTGGATGAGTGCCTCTTCGAACCTGCTCATGAGTGCTCGGACCCTGGCGAGGTACTTTGCCATTCGCTCGTCCCACACCTCGTATTCGCCCAAGACCTGGTTCACAACCAGCTGAGAGTCACTGTGGATTCGGAGGCGCTGCGCCCCAGTGCTTCGGGTGAGTCCGAGACCTGCGATGAGCTCCTCATATTATGCCTCGTTGTTCGAGGCCTTGAAGTCCATACGGATCGCATACTGGAGGACAAAGTCATCAGGGCCGTGCAAGATGATGCCGGCGCCGCTTCCTTCGTTGCAGGAGGAGCCATCCACAAAGACCATCCATATGGGAGGTCCGTTCGGGGCGTGACTGACCTCGGGAATAGTGGACTCGACGATGAAGTCGGCGAGGGCCTGTGCTTTGATTGCGGTCCGAGGTTGGTACGAGATGTCGTGTTGGCTCAGTTCTATGGACCACTTCATTAGCCGGCCCGAGGTCTCAGGCTTGTGTAGGATCTGCTTTAGGGGTTGGTCGGTGAGGACGACGACCGAGTGGGATTGAAAGTACAGCCGAAGCTTCCTTGCTGCCATGACCAGGGCGTAGGCCATCTTTTCTATCTTCGGATAGCAGAGCTCGGCGTCCCGAAGCACTTTGCTCACGTAGTAGATGGGCCTTTGGGCTCGGTCCTCCTCTCTCACCAAAATAGCACTTAGGGTCTGCTCGGAAGCAGCCAAGTAGATGAAGAGGGTTTCCCCCGGGATGGGTTTGCTGAGCAGAGGGGGGTTTACCCAGTAGGCCTTCAGTTGGTCGAACGATTCTTGTTGTGCTTGGCCCCATTCGAAACCCTTAGCCCCCCTGAGTGCCTTGAAGAAGGGGAGGCACTTTTCCCCAGACTTCGAGAGGAACCGACCGATGGCGGCGAGCCGACCCGTTAGTTTCTGCACCTCCTTGACGTTCCGGGGCGGGGCCATGTCCAATATGGCCTTTATCTTCTCGGGATTGGCTTCGATTCCTCGCTGGCACACCATGAAGCCGAGGAATTTTCCCGAGGAGACCCCGAACGCACACTTGTTCGGGTTCAACCGCATGCTGTGCTTCCTCAATACGCCGAACGCCTCCTGGAGGTAGGCCACGTGGTCAGTGCCTCGGATGCTCTTGACGAGCATGTCGTCAACGTACACCTCCATGTTCCGGCCTATCTGGCTCTGGAAGACCTTGTTGACGAGGCGCTGGTAGGTGGCACCTGCATTTTTCAACCCGAACGGCATGACCCGGTAGCAGTAGAGGCCCTGATCGGTGATGAAGGAGGTCTTCGGAATGTCCGGAGGGAACATTCGGATCTGATTATAGCCGGAGAAGGCGTCCATGAAGCTGAGGAGCTCATGGCCCGAGGTGGCGTCAATGAGTGTGTCGATGTTTGGCAGAGGGAACGGGTCCTTCGGACATGCCTTGTTTAGGTCGGTGAAGTCGATGCATATCCTCCAAGAGCCATTGGACTTCTTGACCATTACAACATTAGAGAGCCACTCCAGGTAGTTCACTTCTTGTATGAACTTAGCCTTCAAGAGTTTATTCACCTCCTCCTTGATGGCTTGCTGTCGCTCGGGAGCGAACTTACGTCTCTTCTGCTGAACCGGTTTGCACCCCGGTTCGACGCTAAGGCGGTGGACTAGCAACTCCTCGGAGATGCCGGGCATATCCGCGGCTGACCAAACAAATAGGTCGCGGTTATCCCGGATACATTTGACCAAGTCTGAGCACAGCGCAGTCGGTAGGGACTTGCTGATGAGGAACTTCCGGCTCGGGTCCTCGTCCGAGAAGAGCACTTCTTCTAACTCGTCCGCCAGCTCGGACGTTGGTCGGGTTTTCGGCTCGGGGATTTCTAGTGTCTCGAGGGAGAGCACCGATCCTCCTGTGGAAGTCATGTAGCACTTCCGAGCCATCTCTTGGTTTCCCCTGACTTCCCCTACTCCCGACCGAGTGGGGAACTTCATTTTAAGATGGTACGCCGAGGGGACAGCTTCCAAGGTGGCTAGGCTAGGTCGGCCCAGAATGACATTATATGCTGCCGGGACGTCGACGACCATGAAGTCCATCGGCTCAGTCTGGGTAGTAGGGGTGCTTCCAGCAGTTACATCTAGGGTTATCACCCCCTCGACAGTTACTGGGACCCCCGTGAACCCGTGGAGTGTATAACCGACCGGTTTGAGACGGTCCCGGGACAGCTGCAGGCCTCGGAAGGCCGAGAGGAAGAGGATATTGACCGAACTCCTATTGTCTACTAAGATCCTCTACACCTTGAAGTTGGCCATGCGGAGGTCGATGACAAGGGCGTCACAGTGGGGGGTCCGGACCCCTTCAAGGTCTTCATCGGAGAAAGACACAGGGACACCGAGACCCTTGGGAGGAGGGGCGCTATGAATCGAGTTGACCTCTCGGACGAAGGCCTTCCGAGAGGAATTAGAGGAGCCTCCCATGGGGCCTCCGTGGATCAGGTGCAGAACCCTTTCTTCCTCGAATTCGGGCGTTTCCTCGCATCGCTCGGAGCGCTTGTTAGCCCCCCGAGGCGGAGGAGTGTTGCGATCCGCCCGATCGTTAGCCTTTACGAATTTGGCCAACTGCCCCCTCCGGATGAGGGCTTCTATCTCATCTCTCAATGCCCGACAGTCGTTCGTGTCGTGGCCGTGGTCCCGATGGTAACGACACCATTTATCTTTGTTCCTCCTCTTTGCCGGGGTGTTCATCCTCGGAGCTGGAGGGATGACCCCCTCCTTCTCCACTTCCATCAAGATAGTGGAGACATTGGTGGTGAGGGGAGTGAACTTCTCGAACCTAGGGGGAGGGCGGTGCTGACCGCCGTTGTCCTTCTGCATCTTCTTCGGTCCCTCCCCCTCGGTCGCCTTCCTCTTTGACCCAGAGGAGGGCCCCCCGAAGTTCGGGAGGGATTCAGCCTCCTCAGCTCGGATAAACTTCTCGCACCTCAGAAGGAGGTCGGCGAAGTTATGCGGGGGCTTCTTGGCTAGGGACGATCGGAGGTTAGAGTTGAGGACGTTCGACTGGAACGCCACGGTCGCCACTGACTGGTCTAAGGAGGCGATAGACCTGACCTCCGTGGTGAATCTCTTCACATAGTCCCGCAGCTTCTCCCCCCTTTCCTGCCGCAGGTTTAGTAGGGAGAGGCTCGTCTTCTCAGCTCGCCTACTACTCACAAAGTGAGTTATGAACAGTGTTTCGAACTGCTCGAATGAGAAGATGGATGAGGGGGCGAGCCTGGAGTACCATTCTTGAGCCGACCCCCTGAGGGTGGCGGGGAAGGTCCTGCAGAGCACGGCGTCGGAAGCTTGATGGATCAGCATCAGGGTCTTGAAGCTTTCGACGTGATCAACTGGGTTGGACTCCCCTGAGTACGTTTCAAACTGCGGGGGTTTGAAACCTCTCGGTATGGGGGGCTCCATGATCGTCCGAGAGAAAGGGGGTCTGCTGGGCCGGACCGTCCCTGCTTTGGACTCCTCCTCTCTGTCCATGCGACCAATGCGCCTTTCCACCTCATGGAGACGGCGGTTGAGGGCATCGTCCCTCTGCTGGTAACCATACGACCCACTAGACTCTTCCTCATAGGAAGGGGAGCGAGGGCTGCGGCGCCGGTAGTCCTGGGATCGACGGGGACTGTAGTGCTGCTACTGGCGACTAGGAGCCGGAAGGGGACTCCTGGATCGACGACGAGGACTGGGAACCCGCGGAGGGGTCGAGACCCTCTGGGCATTTTGGTTGTCAGGGCGGAGGTTGAGGGCCTGCAGCACGGTCTCCTGAAACCGCAGGAACTCGGCGCGAGTGATAGGCGCCTCATTGTCCCTCGGATGATGCCGACCCTCGGGGGAGCGCGGTCTCCTTCTTCGGCGCTCGGGTGATTCCGCTCGGCCCCTGCGGTCCGGAGACCTTCGACCGTCTCGGCGGTGAGGGGACCGCTCACCCTGGTGCTGGCAGGAGGCTCCCTCTCGGGCCTGCCTCTCATCAAGGTGGGTACGAAGGTCTTCATCCTTCTGGCGGTTCAGGATTGTGTCGCGGAGGTCGGGGTGATGAGAAGCCATCGAATCTGAGGATTCATTACGAACTGAAACATGGTCCGGATTGAGGGGCTGCTTCTGCCTTCGACCGTTATGTCCGGAAGGGCCATTGTTGGGTTGCTGTTTGGGAAGAGGAGGTTGGCCCTGCTGGGCCGGCGGAGGAAGATCGGGCTGTGGAATAGGATTGACAGGGGCTTCCTCTGTAGGGTCGGCGGGATTGGCCCCACGGTTTGACCCTCTAGATCTGACCTTCTTTGGAGGCATAGTCGGAGCAGGGCTAGGTGACGAGGAAGAGACGGAGGCTATTCGTGTGGTGTTTCCCACAGACGGCGCCAATCTGTTACCGCTGATTTCGGTGTGGGGGTAAACAGATGAGATTTGTGAGTTCGAGAAAACCTGAACAGTAGATCCTAGCCTTCTGATCCCCGCTGCAACCTGCAAGGAAGTGCGAAACACCGGGGTTGATCCCGGCGATGCACCCTCCAACGCTCTTGTCAGTAACCAGTGGTGATTAAAGAAAGAGCTTAAGGTGGCAAAAGAGTGATTACCTGGTCACAGTGGTAGAGGGAGGTATTTATAGTCGCCTGAGGAGAGATTAGAGGCTTGATTCCCTGTGTAACTGCTAGGAGGAAAATCCTCACAGTCTGTTTAGGGAAACTAACCCCTGATTCCCGGTGAGAGCAAATCAGGCCCGTTGACCTAGTCAGGTCAGTAGCCCTGATTTGTCTCTTATTGGTCGGGGTTCGTTTCGGGTCGGGACCCGTACCCAGTTGGAGTGGATTCGTTCGTGGGTTATTGGGTCTGTGAGAAGGAGACCTAGGGCCTGCTTTGGATCCACTTGCATGGGAAATTACCTTTTTACCCCCGAGCTTCGAGATTCTCGCCCAATCTGGACGGTTCCGATTTAACCCCATTTTTAGCCATATCAAAACCCAATCACTTTTTCAGAAAGCGAGTGTAGTCTTTCAAAAATCAAAAGCCTTACACTCGTTTTCTAAAAAAGCGATGCGAGTGAGGCAGTTTGGGAAAAAATTCGCTTTGGAGAAGGCTTAACTACTAGCTACTGTAACATTATGTGCTCATGTGCTAAGTGCTAACATATAATTTCAAGCATTCTTTATGTTTACTATTTTTGAGTAAATTCTCTTGGCAATTCTGCTCATTGTTAAATCTCAAATAACTTCGAAGCCAACATCATTAGAGTAGAGTGTAGGAAGCCAACCGATAAGTACTATAATATACTAATGCCCCAAATATGGATTACAATTTTTAATTAAATTTAAAATGTACTTATTATTGTATAGTAAATAGTAATCTATTAGTTGAGGTAATTATCGTGACCATTACTGTTATATTTAGTACGATTCAAAAAAAAAGGATTATAAATTTAAAATAATATAAGTTATTTTGGTTTCATTGGAAGGTACCAAATATTGGTCTCATGTGAAAGATCACAATATAAGGAATCCAGCAAGTCCAAAAATAAGACATTAGGATGGTTTGTTGGAATTTTCTTTCTAGCTCAGCATGCAGGTTGAAGTTAGAATTGTGTGTTTAATCGGTAATGCCATAGCTGTGTTGAAATATAGTAATTGTATTCTGTTTCCAAATCTATAGGAAATAGATTCCCAAAATCTCTCATCTTCCCAATCTTCTCTCAATCTCCTTTCTTCTTCTCCAAGAATATAATTCTTATATATAGATGTATACAGTAGAGAAATAAAAATAAGAAAAACATTATTTTTTTTCCAAATCAATCTGATCTCAATTTCAACATGGTATCAGAGCCTAACAAGATCTAGGCTTGGTGGAGAGCAAGAAAAAGAGATCCGAACCTGTTCTTCTTCTCTTTCTTGTTCTCTGATCATCACCGATCCCGATCTCGATCCTGACAAACTTCATCCCCGACCTCTTCCACCTCGATCCCGTCGAAGCTGTTGTCGTCACCTTCGCGAACCCGCAGCCATCGATGACTGCCTCCGAACCCATCGAGGCTTCCATCATCGTCATCACCCCCATCTTCCTCCACCATCACAGCTCCAGCCTACCGTCATCGACATTGAGAACCCATCCCGAGACCCCCGCTGCATACTCTTTGCCACCTCCAACACCACCTCGATCTCCGCACCATCGTCGACTATGCCACCCATCACCACCATTACTGCCGACGCCACCAACGCCATCGAAAAGTTCCCCCCGATCCCATCGCCGCACTCCACCAACAACCACCAATTGGCACCAGTTCCACCTCAGATCTTCAACTTCGACTTCGAAACTCCTACCGGCTCCTTTCTCCCATCGAAAACACTACCTTCACCTCGAAATTGTTGCTAACTCTGATCTGAGTCTTCACCATTGATTTCGAAGTCGGATCTGAGTTGCCAGTCGCTGGAATCTGAGTAGATTTTGTTGTTTATTTCGAAAGCATCGATTTGATTAAATCTGAGTTAATTCAGTTAAAATATAATCTAGACTCCTAAACATGTTAAGCAACAATCTGAAAATTTTCATAGCAAAATTTTATCATTTGATCGGCCTTTTTACTGTTTAAATATGAAAGGTACGAGAATTTGAAAATTTGAAAATAAAAACACAACTGTAGTAAAACGGACATAATTTTTGTTACAAAACTCGAAATTCAAAAATTAAAGATGATCTGAAAACTAGAAAGATAAGGCTACAATTCATATTCAGAAAGTATTTCATTTTAAGGTCATTTACTAGTTCGAAAACTGCGATCAAAGTTCAGGTCAACAAGCATGTACATTTTTAGGGGTTTTTTCTTGAAAATAAATAAATTAAACATGATGGGTATCGATTCTTTTGTCAATAAGTTGTATACTCAGCATGATGGGTATCAAAACATGATAAATAAAAATTAGAACACATACATATGCAAGTCTAACATCAATCAATCATCAAACGCTCAAACAATATACAACATAACAATTGCCTCTAGAATAATTTATTTGTGTCGTGAATATTTGTGTAATCCTAATATCCATACTATATGATGTATGCAAGATTCAATATTTTTGGAGTCAAATTGGCACGATGTCAAGAGTATTGGGGTTAGCTCGTGTAAACTCTCAATAAACCCAACGAAAGAGATAAACAATGGATAATACGATAACAAAGAGTTCTACTTGCAAGATTTTTCAATAACACTTGAATTTGATACAACTAGCAATTCAAGAGGACGGTGACTTATCTGTTAATCGGTGAAAACGAATACCAAGAATAACGGGATGAGAATCCCGAAGCAACGAACTCACGGACACCCGAACTAGCACGTGTATAATACGTGCACAAAACAATCCAACCAAACACAGCAATTCAAAGAGACAGCAACGGCAGCAGCTACAGCCACGGCCAAGGGCGGCGGCGGCGCAGGCGACCAGGCGCGGCGAGGTCGACGTCGCCGGCGGAGGCGCAAGGGGGCAGCGCTGGTGGCGCGGTCGGCGGTCGAACAGGAAAAGAGGAAGGTCGGGTTTTAGGTGTTAGTGTTAGTGCCCTAGAGACAATGTGATTGTGCTTCTAGGAAATACTTTTGTTAATTAATGATTGTGTTCTATTGATTATTATATGTTAATTTATTATGTCTTAATTTACTGCGATAAAAATGTTAGAGTAATAAATGTCCTTGGAATATATAATACGTATTCTATATCTTTAAGTATGTGACTTAAAAATGAGATTATATGAATAGTGTTTATATTCCTAAATATCCCTAATCAAGCATTGTCATTATGGGACAATAATAATGCATGAAGATTAGTATGTTTGTTGACTGATGACCACATCTCATTGGTCATAGGTATAGTGATACTAAAGTCAAGAACATAGGTGCATGTAAGATTCTACATGGCACTGGATAGACCCACAGTGAGATTCTTCATGTTTAAATAAAGTCATAAGAAAGACTCACAGTGATAATGGTGTAATGATCCTCTGACTTGAGATCATTATATTTCTATACGAGGATTAATATACTTTGACTACATTAAAAGTTACCTTTGACCGGGTGATGATAAAAGTGGACATCGGGTATATTATGAGTCGTATGAGAAATATGAATGATAGATAAAGGATTTAACCCTCCTATAATTGGGAGAGATATTATTGGCCTCTTGATTGAGTGAGACTATGAAATGCATGGCCATGCTCGAATAATGATTTGTTTTAATAGTCTACTCATTGATCAAGGAAACCCGGATTAAATGTTGAAGAGGATGACTGAGAACATGCTTCGAGTTTAATCTATAATATTTGGTTAAAGGGATTATATTACACGGAAACATTAATCACGAAAGGTTTTATTGGATCACCAATTATTATTATTACTTGGGTAGCAATGATGTATTACTAGATGCCGCTCATTGTTTATAATTTTATTATTGGATATTAAAATTATTTCCAACGTAATAATAACCTAAAGGGTCACACGCAAGAACGCTTGAAGGAGATTTGATTTAAATTATGAATTTAAATTAAATAGTAATTTGAATTTATTTATGATATTAATTAAGTGGGACTTAATTAATTAATTAAATATAATTTCAAATTTACTAATGATTAGAATTAGAATTATATTAGAATATTAATTAAGTTTGACTTAATTATTTATTTAATTAGGAATTCTAATTTTAATAAAAGCCCAATAGGATTGGGCTTTAGAAAAACCAGATTTGTCTCTCTATATAAAGATCTTAAAATCTCAAATTAGTTTTTTAAGGCTTAGAGAAAAACCCTAGCCGTTTTGAGAGAAGAAGATGGAGATAGAGAGAATTTGGTTTTCGGATGCTAGTACATCGCTCCTTCAAAGACCAAGTGTTCGTGTGGATACCGATAGAGCGTAGATCGCGTGAGCGGGATGCGTGGTGATTCAAGGAGCTTGGACCTCCATTAGTCATCCTTTCTCAACTGTTAAAGCTTCGTTTTAAGGTAAACGTTCATAACTACGAATTAAACGTCTTGTTTTGCATGGATCCTGCGATTGGGTTTCGATTTTATTGTTTCAATCCGCTGCATTTATGCCCCGAAAACCCAACATTAGGTGCTCTGTTAATGTCTAGGAAGGAGAAGGGGAGGTCGGGGAGTGGTCTGGGAGGCTGCTGGCGGCTGAGGGGGACATGCGCCGACGGGAGGGAGGTCGACGGGGAGTGGGTGGCCGGGATTTGGCTGGAGAAGAAGAAAGGAAGATGGGTTCAGTGGGTTTGGGCGGGAAACTCACGGGAGAGAGAGAGAGAACGGGGAGAGAGAGGAGGGAGGACAGTCGGCTATGGTTTCAATTTGTGTGCACAAATTAGCGTTTACATTATAGCTGTATTTATAGGTACAATTAAAATATTGGGTTAGTGGGTTAGGGTCCTATAACAACGGTTTTGGGTTAAGACCAATTCAAATTGGGTTTTAGGGTTCAACTAAGAGTTAGATCCAAATCAATAGTGTTCAAATCAAAATACCAACAATTTAAAAATGAAATCCACAAGATAGATAGCCCAACAAAAAGATAAAACAGTTCATGAACGAAAATTTAAATCCAAGTAAATAAATAATTCATACAAACGAATATACTATAAATTAGGCTTTAAAATAAGTTGAAATTCGCCAGGAAAAATCAGATCAAATATGAAAATAAAATAGTTCGGTAAATAAAAAATAAATTAAATAATCAGAGGTAACAATTAATAAAACAATTAATAATAATAAGGAAATTATATAACAAAATAGTATTCGGGTTTGACGAACTCATTAAAATAATCCAATAATAATAATATATTTGTTTTAGGCTTAAATATAAATATCCAATAAATAAAAAATATAAAGTAAGATCGAAATATACTGCTTTCTCAGTAGCAGTGAACCATTCTGCATCAAAGGTGACAACTTCAGAAGTATCACTCATCGGTTTCCAATGCTTCCAACCGCTAGAACATGCTACTCTCCTCTGTGCAACCTTTGTTCTCCTCTTCTTCTGTACCCAACAAACCATGGATTCTGACCAACCAAGCTCTTTCTTCTCATCCTTGTTCTCTTCCTCTTTGGAACTGTAGAAAATAATTGACAAAAAGAAACGTCACCTATTCCATTGGTAGTACCATATATCTTCCAATCATCAACAAAATTTCGGTCACACTTTTCCACATCAACAACTCCGCCACCTTCCAAAGATTTATCACAGTTATCTGTAGCATTCTGGACACTATTCCTCATTGTAAGTTCATTCAAGTCTTCCAACTCTGCTCTTGTTGAAAGAAACTTACTTACCATACTCTTATATTTGTCTTGAGTCTGATTTCTTGTCATTGTTTCATGAGGAGAGCTATCTCGATAGTTAACGTATCTTTCTTTGCCAACTTCTTTCTTTTCCCTAAGAACGTAGGTCTTAATAATCATTGGTTTACAAGTAGGTTTAGGATCATCCTTTAGAGTCATGTTCAAGCATCTGCCTTGGTTTTCTTCTTCACTGGGTTGAAGAATAGGGACTTGATTCTCAAATTGTGTTGCTAGTAGCTGGTCCATAGGTTCAGCCAAATCAACACCCTCGAAGCTAGTTGCAGAATGTTGGCCACAGTTCTTCTCAGCAAGTTCCTTCAAATAATCCAGTTCTGCCCTTCTCGGCGGCCCTATCTGGCTAAGCATCCTCTTACAATCATCAGCTTGATGCGAACGACTTGTCATCACAGCAAGAAGAGTATTTGTTGTCGAATTCCCTATTTCTTCTTCCGAATCAAAGTCAAAATGAGACCGTGTTGTCTTCTCTGAAGGGACCGGTCTTTCTACACCACCATCTTCGTTGTTTGCCTTGCACCTGTACTTCCTCTTGACTCTTGGTGTATCTGATGTTTTGGCAGGGTTTTTTGGTGCATTGGATGGTTTCTATTTGTTTTCCTTTATCACCTTGGGTGTGTACCGCTTCCTCTTGGGTTTCTTCTTTCGAGGGGTTTTGTTCAAACTTACACCTTGGTTATCTTCTTCTTTATTAGATTGATGAAGAGAGTCTTGATCCTTGGATATTGGACTGGTTATTGCTTCCTCCATATCTAAAGGGGTTGTCGGGCACAATGTTACACCCTGTTTGAGAAATTCCTGCGAGGAGTTCAGATTTGGGACATCGATCTGAAAAGATCAAACCGTAGTGAATTATATAATTCAGAAATTATTATGAATTAGAAGAGGAAAAACCCTACACAAAAATCTACAAAAGAACTCAAATTAATTTGAACAAAAAATTTATCACTTCTCTTCTTAATAAGATGAGGCTGTAAAAGGGAAAAAAAAGAAAAATATTCTACTTGAATAATAAATTTTTTAATAAAAACAACTCGATTTTACTCAATTAAAGGACAGTGCAATAAGTTTGATAGATAAATACAAGCCCTCATATGAACCAATCTGTATAATGTAGCAACTGTATCCAAAAAAACAAAAAAAACAAAAAAAACAAAAAAAACAAAAAACAAAAAACAAAATAAAAAACAAAACAAAAAACAAAAAACCTCTAGCAATATCATTCCATCTATTATCATATAAGGTGATTAGAGTTTTGCAGCCTAAGTTTTTTCTCATAAGTCCTTTAATACCTATGACAATTAAACCTAAATGCATTAATTTATATCGTGAGGTTCTAAGCTCATGTCCTGCTTCCTGGCTTACTAAAGGTAGACTACATGTCTGATTCTGCATATAAGGGTCCTGCAATTTTGCCTAAATTTTTTATAAAAGGTCTTGCATAATTGACCAACCCTAAAAATTACTGGAGCTGTTTTAATTCTTCTAATTTGTCTGAAAAGTCTAAAGCTTTTTGGGCAATATGGGGTTGTAGTTTAATGCTTCCCTGCCCAATAATGGCTCCTAAAAATTCGATTTGTGGTTTATACAGCTGCATCTTTGTTTTGCTAATTATGATACCATGATTAATAAATTCTGAAATAATAATCTACAAATGTCCTCTGTGTTCTTGCCTTGAAAAAAAAATCATCGAAAGAGTCTGAAGTACATTACCTGCAGCGAAAAATTTGAGACCATAACAACGCTACAATCTTTGCAACTGAAAGAACTAAAATAGCGGATTTTGAAATTGAAATCCCCAAATGCTGAGTCCAAAGTCCCCTGATATAGTAGAGATTAGGAGGTGGGAGTAAGGAGGTGTCGTTTTGGGGTTTTAAACTAAAACAAGAAAATTTCTATGGTTTGTTTTGGTTTAGATGAACGCCGTAATCAGATTACTACTTGGGGAAGGATTTTTTTTAATTTTAATTTTATTTATTTTAATTTATTTTTGCATGTGTAGGCCACGTGTTGTATATGGGCCACTAGGCCCACTACAAAATTTACAACTCAAATATAAATAATAGCTAATGTGTAGTCAAGTGTCCCATTTTGGCCCACTACCATAATTTACATTTACACTTTTTATACAAATATTTTTTATGTTGATGCTGCAACATTATTATTATTATTATTATTATTATTATTATTATTATTATTATTTTATTTTATTTTTTGTAAATGGGTCAATTTATCAATTTATCTTAATTGGTTTGAATAGATGGGCAAGCTGAGACTTCGACCGAAACAATACTTCCAATGTTCCAATGTATAAATACATTACATTGGGATATTCAAATTTTCCTCTGATTCAGGTTTTTTTTTGGAGATAGAATGACCGACTATCGGTCACCTGTTTCCTTAAAGATGGTTTAAAGAAACCAAATATTACAACCATCATAAGTTCCATCTAGATTCATACATCTAGACAACAAAACATCCAAGTACACAAGGCTCACAATACAATGTTACCATCCATACATTAAATAACCAAAACAACCAGCCTCGAGTCTAAATGCTGATCCATCTAAATGGCATCCTCTCAGCTAGTCTGCCCCCCGTCGCAAGCCTATAGTAGGATGATCCGCCCCAGCCCTTTGAAGCTACTCTGCACCCTCCAGACGCATTTTCTTTCTTGCCCCTATTTGACCTGCCTATGCGATAATAAGGATAATTGTTTTATGCAAAGTCACTTTAAAAGTACAACTATTATTACGAAAGCATGCAACATTCCTATCTAGCCACAGATTCAACATATTCGCGGCTACAGTAATATCCCACATTAAACGATATTCTTTCCTAATGTTAGTCGTTCTCCAAATCCCCCATAGGTCCACTATATAGTTCGGCAGCGAGAAGGTCCCAAAGCTTAAACTCATTACTTCCCATAACAGTTTCGCTTTACGGCAACGAAGGAAAATATGCGCAGTATCCTCCTCTCCCTCGCTACATCTAAGGCACTAAGTATCGATCCGTATATTAAGACTCTTAAGATTCGCCTTGGATAGTATCGCGTTATTCAGAACCAACCAAAGGAACACCTTGATCTTGTTAGGGACCTTAGACCTCCAAATAATGTTCGCCTCCTCGTTTCTGACACCCCCATCATTATAGAAGTTGTACATGGATCTAACCGAGAACAATCCAGAAGATTCTAACTTCCAAGACCCCTATTGACTCTCACCCCTTCTTCCAGG
The DNA here is from genome assembly GCA_017893485.1 of Hemerocallis citrina. NCBI lineage: Eukaryota > Viridiplantae > Streptophyta > Magnoliopsida > Asparagales > Asphodelaceae > Hemerocallis > Hemerocallis citrina. The sequence continues at coordinate 409,520 of JACEHZ010000239.1, read as the reverse complement.
AGTTGTTTGAGTTGTTGAAGTTTGTGTTGACTTTCATTCGATAGTACTCCCTTGCACTTGAGTGTAACTAACCCATATTTCCAAATCTCTGCTACTAAAGCATTTTCCTCTTTTGATTCCTCAGCTAATTGTGGAAACAATGCTTGCAGGGTATTCTTTCCCGCCCACTTGTCCTTTCAGAATCTGATGCAATCATTTTTTCCCATATTTTCCCCCATATTTACTTCTTCTCCCAAATCTGAATCTTTTATGTCTACGATATAATAAGAACGAGTTACCCCACCACGCCTTATGCTGTTTGTGCATTTTCCACCACCACTTAGCTAAAAGTGCTTTATTCATGTCTCGAAGATTCATAATTCCAAGTCCACCAAAGTCCTTATTTTTACATACCCTACCCCACCTAACCAGGTTCATTCCCTTACTGCCCTCCTGAATTCCCTTCCACAGAAACTGTCTCCTACATTTGTCAATTCTATGGATAACCCAAGTAGGAATCTCATAAATAGACATCAAGTACATTGGTAGGCTATGGAGGACCGAGTTGATAAGAATAATTCTTCCCCCCAATGATAAGAATTTCCCTTTCCACCCATCCAATTTCCTATCTATCTTTTTCCACAAGTGGAATCCAATCTTCCCTTAGCAATTTTCTGGGACTTATTGGCATACCCAAATATTTAAGAGGGGGCTCCCCCTGTTCACATTCTAGCACATCTAGAATCCTTGATAAGGGATCGCCCGTACCACTACTAATCGCCAAAACTATACTCTTTTGTTGGTTAACTGTCAACCTAGACCACAGTTGAAAACATCTTAGTATCACTTTAATGGCCAACGCTTCCTCCATTCTTGAAACCCCAAACATAAGGGTATCATACACATATTGCAAAATTGACATCTGCTCCGGACATCCTTTAACCTTAATCTCTTTAATAATCCCCGCTTCACATCCACTCTTAGCCATTTCAGCCAATCCATCTGCGATGATAGAAAATATCAAAGGTGATAAAGGATCACCCTGCCTTAGACTTCTCCTGCATATGATCTCCTTGCCGAGTTCCCCATTTAATTGAATGAAGGATTTTACATTTCTAACACACATCTTCATCCACCTCATCCATTTTGGTCCAAATCCTTTAAGTTCGAGTGCCTTGTCCACGTAGTCCCACTCTACCGAGTCGTATGCCTTTTCAAAGTCAAGCTACAGAAGAAATCCATCCACCTTCTCCTTGTTGGCTCTAAAAACCATTTCATAGGCTGAGGCGATACTGTCCATGATGTCTCTACCTTTGACAAATTCGCTTTGTGATTCATCAATAATATCTGCTAAGTTCGGTGACAGTCTCTTGGCCAGCCTTTTAGTGATGATTTTGAAAGACCCATTGAGAAGGCTAATGAGTCTGAGATCTTCTACCTTGAGGACCTCTGCTTTCTTCGGGATAAGGATAATATTAGCATAGTTAAGTCTATCTACTTGTGCCACTTCCGCAAAAAACTCCTCAATAATATTTAGGAAGTCAGTCTTGATTATCGTCAAGTAAAATGTGTAGAAAAGTATCGGAAATCCATTTCGTCCCGGAGATTTCTCTTGTCCCAAGCATTTGATAGCTCTTATCACCTCTTCCTCTGTGAAGGTACCCTCCAAACCTTCGCTCCCATCCAATCTCGACTCACTCCACATATCATAATACAATCTGCAAGTGTGGACTCTCCTCTTTCCCATTAGATCTCTAAAAGTCCTATCTACATGGTTTCTAATTTTACTACCCTCCTGTGTCCACCCCCCCCCCCCAAAAAAAAGTCCCGAAATATTGTTATGCCTTCTTCTACCATTAGCCACCTTATGAAAGAAGGCTGTGTTGGAGTCTCCTTCCTCATTCCTTAAGCCATTGGATCCTTGATCTTTGTCTCCAATAGCACTCTTCCATCTCTCCAATTCGATGCATTTCAATTCTATTTTGTGCTAGCTCCTCCATCTCTCTACCATCTAATACTCTATCTTCCTCGATGGTTTCTAGTTCTTGTGTTCTATTTCCCAATCTATCTTTTTGTCTCCTTAGCTCCCCATTCTCTTCTTTTGCCCACTTCTTTAGAGCTTTTCGCAATCTCTTAATTTTGACCATCCATTTGGAAACTGCATCAATTGTGTCTGTAGGCTTCTCCCAAGAGCCCTCAATAACCTTCTTGATGTTACTGGAGTATGTCCAGGTTTTCTCAAACCTGAACTGTTTTTTGATGAATCATGAACCTACTCTACAGTCAAGGGCTTGTGGGGTATGATCCGACGTAAGTCTGGGGATTGACCCAACCTTAGCCAACGGGAACCTCTCCTCCCAGTCCGAGGAGACTAAGATTCTATCTAGTTTTGCTAAGGTCGGGTTAGATTGCATGTTTGTCCACGTAAATCTTCTATCAGACCCCAGTAACTCGATAAGCTCTAGATCGCTGATAAGCCTGTTGAAATCCAATCTACATCTATCGTTTCCTCCCTCCCCCGATGTTTCGACCGAAATCTAGTAATGTTAAAATCCCCTCCCAAAATCCACGGTTCATCCCATCTACTCTGAACGACTTTTAATTCTAACCAGAAGCCCTCCTTAAGACTCGCGATGTTGGGTCCATGGACCGAAGTCACCATGTGCTCCCACCCATCACTCTTTCTCCTAATTCTGATGGTCACCGAAAAAGTACCCACAAAATCATCGATAAGCTCAAAGATTTTAGAATCAAAACCTAACGCTATCCCCCCTGACATACCTCTAGCCTCCCTAAAATGCCATTGATAATCTCTAAGAGAACTCATGCCCTCAAAGTCCCTACTCTACGGGTTGGAAATTCTAGTTTCTTGCAAAGCACACACTGCTAGCTTATGGTTAGCGATAGAATCATTAACCAATCTACTCTTAATTCTAGATTACATACCTCTCACATTCCAGAAAATGTATAACATTAAAAATGTAAAATCACCTAATACCCTACTCAAGAGAAAACCCCCTAACTAGACCGACTATAGACATAGTCTATCCGCTTCCGCCCTAAGATTAAAGACCCATTGATATTGTTCCTCTCTCGTGGAACCCATGTCTAGACCTATTGCACAGGCATAATAAAGAAGCATATTATCTGAAATGAAACTAAGGACCAAAAACAAACCTCCACAAGTAGAAGTTAGCTCCTTTGCTTTTGCAGCTGATCTGATAAGGTCTTCTTCACTTGGTCCCTTAGACCCCCATTTGTCACTTTGTCTTTTGCTCTTCCTCTTTGCCTCTTCGAATCCCCTTCTCGAGTTTTGAATGGTTGGGTCCATGATATCTTCCGTAGCAATATCTTCCATGCCCGGGGTTAACTCCTTAACCCTTTGTTCCCACTTTTCATTTTCGGCTACAGAGTTGTGCGACCCCTCTCCAGTCCCTGTATCGCTGCGATCCTGTCGTCGTGCTCATCCATCGATCTACCCTCGCTATTATTTTCTTGTTCTCCCTCGTCTTGCATATCTTTGTTTCCCTTGCTGTGAGACCCATCAAATTCACCCTCCTCTTCTTCTTCAGAAATAGACTTCCGAAACAATGCACTAGGCTTCTTCATGGACTGCATAACACCCTTACCTAGGCCCAGAGGCCCAAGCACCGAAGAAGGCCTCGTAATCATCTGTTTTGAGATGGAATTAACGGCAGCTTCGACAGCTTATTGAAACTCCAGCTTAGACATCATCATAATTTCTCCAACTGACTTCGTGGGGCCCATCCTATAGCTATCCATGTCACCTGTCTCCCCCCCCTTTCCCTCTTACCGAAACATTACCCACTAACTGACCCATAGCCTTCACAGTACTCTTTCCTTCCTTTACGCTACCCTCGTCTTGAGCCCCCCCACCATTTCCTTACCTCCTCGTACCAACAGTGTCTCATCTCTCACTTCCTGACAGCTGTCCCCTCCTTTCTTCCGATCCACAGAGTTGTTGCGTTCCAAGGTGTGCTGAGTTGAAGGGTTGAGATTAGCACCTTGACGATCTGATGGCTTGGCTTGGAAATTCCTCACAAAGCACTTTCCTTTGCTTGAACGCTCCTAATTTGCTCTCCCTAGATCCAACGGCTCCCGCTTATCTTCAACCTTCTGCTCCCCTGTGAAATGAGCTTCCGATTTAGAACATGATTTCTCCGGTAATCCCCAAAACGAAACCCACTTTTTCTTCTCTACGATGACCTTAACTTCATGTCTATCATCTTCAAACTCTGCAATTATGACCGATGGAATTAAGCTTAAATCCTCCACCCCGATCTGAATTCTCGCATATTCTCTTCGGGTTTGGAGATTAGTGTTCTTATCTATGGAAATAAAATATCCAAATCCTCCAATAACGTTTTGGAACGCAGATCGAACCCAACACTGAAACGGGAGTTTGAATAATCTAATCCACAATGCCGGAAGTGCGTCGACCTTCAAAGAGCCGTAGCTCCTCGTCCATATGCTCATCGTAACGTAAAAGTCATCACCCTCTAGGATCCCTATCATCAGCACTTCCCTGGTTCTCTCTTCAGATTTGCAAAACAACATGAAAACATCTTGGCGAATCCTTTGTATATCCCACTTCAAAATCGACTCAGGCCTAACACACTCCGAAAGCTTCTCAGCCATCTCCGGTACCGTTGGGTAACTAGAATGTATTTTGAGCATGATATAGAGTTTCAGTCGTCTCTCAAAGTCCCCCATGATCGGCGTTGGAGCAAAAACTGCTTTAATAACCTTTCTCCCCCCATCATTACTCTCCTCAGATTGATTCAAAACACTTACATTGGTTCCGCCCACTTTTGGAGCCAAGGATTGATGCATTGCAAAGGAGTTGGAGTGAGTGTTCCTCACCGGTGTGATGTTAGGGCAAGCCATCGATATATGTCCGAACTTCTTACATGCATAACAAAACCAATCGTTAGTGCATTCATGGATTGTGTGACCTCTCGCCGCACATTTATGACATTGGGCCATCTTCTTCGTTGAGTTTGGGGTTGCCGACGATGACGAAAGTGCTTTAGCAGCTTTCTTCTCAGCCATCTTCCCTCTTTTGGGTTTAACCAATACCCACTCTCCCTCCTCATCCTCCTTCTTTCTGATCTGCTCCCTGTCTGGCAAAAACCCTCCTCTGCTTCGCTCACCTCTACCAGGGCCTTCATACCTTGGTCGAGTCACTTCTAAATACGATCTTCGCTAGATCAGAGGTCTTTTATCCTTCACCGATGAGTCATGATGCCCTTTCGACTGCCACTCTCTATTCCCACGATCCTCTCCACCTCTACTCGATTGACCTCTATGGTCAAAACGAGTATCTCTTTACATCGTTGAACCTCTGCCTCTAGTAGGTTCATCGTTGCCAAAACCCAGCCGGCCTCCATGCTCTGTACGCCTCTCAACCTCTTTGTCCATCCTCCTCTTAGTCATCAAGCGCTGAGGGTGGACTGGGTGTGATTTCCTGCCTTGGTCGCCTTTCATGAAAGATAGAATGTTTTAGGGTCGCTAGCACTCTTACAAAAATTTCTGATCCAGTTCTCTAATATGTATCTTCTCTTTCTATCACAGATAATCCTATATCGGTATTTTTGTTTTGTGTTTCAGTCTCTGTGCAATTTCTTAATTGTTGTGCTTGTTTTGCAGTTAGGTCCTTGTATTAGAGAAAGATGGTTCAGGTGCCTTGTGCACGGGCTTAGGTGATAGCTAGCACTATTAATACCCTATTGTAATCTCATTTTCAGGATATGAATGAATATGATTTAAGCTTTTATCTTCTTCTTCCGCCTTCTCATTCTTCTTCTTCTTCCTTCTCTTTGTTTCCTTTCTTTTTCTTAATTAATTCATGGATGTTATTAGAAATTAAGACGATCCATCGCTCAATCGGACCGGGATCGTAACAATGGTATCAGAGCCATTGCCTATCCCACCTCCACCACTCATAGCCAATGTCACCCCCGGCCCCCTCTTCCGAGCCCTCGACAGCTTCCACTCCAAAACCCCCTACACCTCTGGACGCCATCGCTCGCCTTCCCCTTTACGACACCTTGTACCCGAATGGGTCCTGCTACCACTCCTGCTGTCAAAACCCTCCAGATCCACCACTCCCCTGGCTGCCTCAAGACCAGCCACCAATGTTTGTGCTTCCCTCCTTCCACCCTGTCTCCGCTGTAGCCTCCCCATTTCCACCGCGTCCTCCAACCGCTTCTTCTGCATTTCCGCAGCTCCGCCCCTCATTATTCGGCGGTTCACCAGGTATTCGACCAAATTCCTCTTACAATTCCACTTCAATCACCCTCGACAACTACCACTTCTCATCTTCCCACACCAACTATTCATCACCACAGCTACCTTGCTTACTAAGTATTTGGTCAAATGTTTATGTGGTTTCCCCACCACCAATCACTCATGCTCATCAATTGGAATGGCTGTATAAGTATCTCGAGTACCTCCAAGAGAAAGCTGGGAAACAACTTCCACCCCTTTATTATATGGAGAAAGCTAGACGATATCCTACACCACTTCAATATAGGGAGTACCTCCAAGAGAAGATGGAAATGCAATCAACTAGGGAGGTCAGTATGTCGGCAACACTTCCTATTGTTGATGTCATTGAGGAAGAGAAATTAGAAGAAGAAGAAATTGTTACAGCAGCAGATCCAGATCAGTCACTGAAGCTTTATGTCTCAATCGAAATTTCTGCCGAGAAAACACCAAATCATGATCAAGCACTAGATGTCCAGCTTCAACTACATGAACCAAAGGCAGTTGATGATGAAAATCTTGCAGCACACCCACCTGATAATGATCCAGAATTCAATAAGAAAAGCATTTTCTCGACAAAATCAGAAGCAGCCGATTAGAATTTAAACCTAGGGGAACTGGTTGTGAGTCTTCTAACAGCAACAGTTGGAGTTCAGCATGATGTGATCAAGGTCGGAGAGCGTGGGGTTAGTGAAGTAGCAATGGTGATCAAAGGCCCTTGGTTGGAAAATAGCCCACTGCTTAAACCTTGTTGGAACATGCTTGATCCAAAGAACGCAAAGGGCTCCAATGGGTTTATCACATTCTCTCTGGCAATTGGTCCTGAGTACCGCCTATCGCAGGTAACTGATGCAGTGGTAATTGCACGATATCTCGGGGCATCACTTGTTCTCCCTGATATAAGAGCAAGAAGGCTAGGTTAGAAGAGGAATTTTCAAGATAGATATGATCTTGAAAATTTCACTAGGAACTGTGTTTTTACGAAATACTTTATCTTTGATCCAGGGGGAAGAGAACACATGGAAGGAATATCGAAATTGATCACAATTGGGAGATGTTTAGCTCTTCTCTCAGATAATTTGGATGAGACGTTGGATCCAAAACTAGTTCCCACTCTGTTCCCATACTTGCACACAACTATATCATCCCCCTATATCTTTAAAAAATCTGTTTGTGCAAAAGCTCTATCTATAGTTCACTCTTGCATCTCTAGATTTGGGTCTATGAGTGGTGTATATAAGATGGGAACTGTTGCATTGATGACACCATTAGTCGGTTCAATCTTGGGACATCTCTCTGCCATCTTACAACCTAATGTGCAGTCAGATCCTGATGGTTGGAGCACTAGAATGGAGGCGTTGAAATGTTTGCTTTAGTTGATTCAAAATGTCTCAAGCCTTTTAGAAACAAAATCTTCTATTATTATGGCACCTATGTGGCAGACCTTTGTTTCTCCCTTACAAGTGTATCAGCTACTGTCAATCTAAGGCTGTGAGGATTCCCGTTCGGGGGAATACATTTCTGATGGCTGTGAAAGAAATATTGATACTTTTATTATTCATTTATTCGAATTTTTATTAACCATAGCAAGAAATCTCAGAATGTCCAAGGTTTTTGAAGGGAGCATCAAAGAATTGGTTTATTATAATGTAGCTTTCTTGCAGATGGCTGAAGAGCAAGTGCAAACTTGGTCACTAGATGCAAACCAATATGTCGCTTCTGGAGATGAGGAGATGGTTCAGATCAGTGGAGACTTGGATGTTGCCAAAAATGCTCTTATACCAGTAACTACAAGGTGGAAGGCTAATTTTTTTGAAAGAGAGAAGGCACGATTTTGAGATGTCCTTGTTTTAGTTAGGATTGTGTCTTGTATACTCGTTGTTTGGATTAGAAGAAGGTAATATGAAGCACGGAGGTCGAAGCGTCGAAGTGAGTAGAAGGGAAAACAACAACAGCAAGGTGCAAGTATAGTTGCGGTCGACAGTCCCATGTTGCGGTCGACCGCACCCCCCGACCGCTCGAAGTACAGGGAATGTCAGAGAGTGGTACGGTCAACCGGTCTTGTTGGACGGTCGACCGCCTGCGGCGCTGTGTTTATTATTAGGCTTCGATTTGTTAGGTTGTTTCACCCCAATCTTCAACTCCAAGTTAGATCGTGCGGTCCCTTTTCAGTTACTTCTTTTCCAGGTTATATCAGACGACTGAGAATCAAGATTAGACCTAGGTTTTCTCTCTATTCTTCTATATATATTGTAAACTCCTCCAATATGAGAGATGGTACTTCATAGATTATTTTCTCCATTGCAAAGATAGGCTCAAGAGAGAGATAGTTCTTAGTGAGTGAGTTTAATTCCTTGTATTTGAGTGAATCAATAACTCCTTGTAATCTCTTCTAGTTGAATATCAGATCTCCCAATATTTCATCCGGATTAAGCAAAAGCTAACCGGGATAAGTCATCGGTGTGTTTGTGTTAGTTTGGTAGATCTACTTGCTTGCTCAATTTATTCGTCTCGTCTACTTCGACATCCTTATTGCACTATTAGTTTCTCTGTGACAACGGGCGTTGGTTGATGCCCAAATCGCAACAGTTTTTGCATCAAAAAAATCTACTATAGATGAGGTTGAAGCTCAGTTCATTCACAGGAATTTCAAGGTCGCAGCTCTTCATGGTGACAAAGATCAAGCATCTAGAACGGAAATTTTCGAAAGGATCAAGGTAGGAATTTATCATGTCCTGATTGTAACTGATGTTGCTGCTCGTGTACTTGACATTAAGTGAATTAAGTCAGTTGTTAATTTTGATATTGCCAGAGATATGGACATGCATGTTCATCGTATTGGACGAATAGGCCATGCTGGAGATAAAGGTGGTACTGCTTACACCCTCATCACATTAAAAGAAGCACCATTCTTTAGGCGCTGCTATGATAATGAAGCCCCTAATCTCTGGGCCAAAAATCCTTTGAAGATGGAAATAATGTGCACATTTTTGAAGCTCCTGTGTGCCTCAGCTAATGTTATCGTGGCCATTGCAAATCCTATGGCAAATATGTTTTTCCAGGAAGCATGGAAGATCAAGTTGAAGTTAACTCATGCTATCTTAAGTGAGGATGTTGTGGTAAGTGATAATACGAAAGAGACCTACAATGTAAGTGGGAATGAAATTGTGCATTAGCCTTCAACCCCACCAGCTGTATCTACGCCAATTTCCACCATAGTTGATGGACTCCATGACTTAGATATCCATATATCAGAGATGACAGTTTCACAAAACACGAAGCCAGAGCTTGAACAATACTTGGAAGAGGCCCTTGTACCAAGAATCCAAGAGTTTAATATCTTAAACTTGTGGAAGCTGAATACTATCAAGTATCCAACACTCTCAAAGATAGCATGGGATGTTCTAGCAATTCTGATGCCCATGGCAACAGGGTTATCCATATATAGAAGGTATTATAAATTAGTAGAATCCATGAGGATAAGAAGATATGGAGAATGGTGCTTGAGAATACTCAGTTGGGTACCCTCATGAAGTTTCGTTATGAAGAAGGGAAGCTGAGTTTGGTTAGCTTTGGGGCAGCTCCTATTGTGCAATTGACTTTCAGTTCGCCTACAGTGAAAGCTAAGATTTTGTTTCCGTAGACATCAAGATACTTAATTTTTGCAAAGTACTTTAATTTTTATTCGGGAGGAGGAAGACACATGAAAGAATATTGAGGATTTATCGCACATTTGGGGATGTTTTTGGATGAATGGCTTAATGCTAAAGAATATCGTCACATTGACCTTGAGGACAAGGTCAAAATAAGGGTGAAGGATTGAAGCAGTTCTCTAATCAACATCTTCTTTTTCTATCACAGATAATCCTGTATCGGTATTTTTGTTTTGTGTTTCAGTTCTTGTGCAATTTCTTAATTGTTGTGCTTGTTTTACAGTTAGGTCCTTATATTAGAGAAAGAGGGTTAAGGTGCATTGTGCACGGGCTTAGGTGAAAGCTAGCACTATTAAAACCCTATTGTAATCTCATTTTCAGGATATGAATGAATATGATTTAAGCTTCTATCTTCTTCTTCCCCCTTCTCGTTCTTTTTCTTAATTGATTCATGGATGTTATTAGAAGTTACGACGATTCATTGCTTAATCGGATCGAGATCCTAACATCCTCCCAACTTTTCAATCCAATTACGAAAACAACATCTACTTTGTAAGATTGCAATCAATTTTTTCCACCAAAACTTACTATTTTAGATGTTACAGCCATCATTCCTCAAACGAGTTCTAGGTTATACCGGGAGTTCATTCAAAAAATTAGGAGAAATTTTTTATTTACACCTGCACTTGAATTTGCATCTCATACCCAAACAGATAACCTTGGTCATTATACTCAATGTCCATTTATTTAGAACTCTGCCCATATTTATTCGAAGTCCTCAAAACCAATTTTAGGTAATAGTAAGGATTATAATTCTCGTATACTCCCGGTCTAAATAGTCATCAAGGGAGATACTTCAATGAACTTGCTTAAGATTCTCTTTACTGGCATTTCTCTCAGCTTTTATCCTTATTTATTCTCATCTTTATTTCCTTGTTCTCAGCTACTTGACTGTCTTTTTCTACTTGAGTAATGCTACACTCACTATAAATTTCACTAAATTTCTCTTCTCTATCTTAGGTGGCACACTCCAGTAGGTGGGAGAATAGAGAGTAGGTGGGGGAAATCTCCAATAGGAGTATGTTACCTAAGGTAGTGAAGAGAATGGTAGTAAAATTGGTAGTGAATGAAGCATTACTCTTCAAAAAATAAATTCAAACCTTTTATGAAGCATCATCAATATAAGTAAAAAATATATATTTCCTCCTAGCGACTCCACATCCATGGGACCACACACATCGAAATAAACAAGATCTAGTAAATTACTTTTTATAGTGGAAGTGCTAGAAAAACTAACTCGTTTGTGTTTGCCAATTATACAATGATCACAAGGGTTTAGAGATGTACCTTTGGCAAAGGTAATGAAAGACTTCTTTTCCAGAATTTGTAGGCCTCTTTCACTCATGTGGCCTAACCTTTTGTGTCTATCTCTGGACATGAATCCTCCACTGCATTTAACTCTCCCTTACAGACTTTAACATATGACCTGCATAGTGTGCAACAATGCTTCGCTTTAGCAATCACCCATTGAGCCCCTTGTAAGCTTCAGTCTTCCAAGGCCAATGTAATGCTCATAACCTTGTAGGTTAGTACACCTACTAATATCAGATTGAGACGCAACTCGGGAACATGTCTCACATCTTTCACCAGCTTGTAGTTAATATTTGTTTCAATGCATATATCACCAATTCCCAAAAACTTGGAGTAACTTTCATTCTCATTTTCACCGTGCTGAAGTTGCCTTCTCTGTATGAGTAAAAAATGTTGATTCTTGATTTTGATGATCACAACACACTGCAACATGTGTCTATGCTATACAGCTAAAATTGCAGGTTGTACATACAAGACTATTTCAGCTGAACAAATGAACAAACACAAAGGCTCCAGATAAAGACAAGACCCAAGACTCAAATCAAGACTCAAGACTCAAGACCTCAAGCTCAAATGTGTCAATTGTCATGTCTTGTAAACAATGTAATTTTACTTTTGTTCAGTCTTAGTATGTTGTAAAGCCTTGTCACACACACATACACTCACAAATTTTATAATGTGTGTTTTTCAAAAACAACAAAAAGAGTCAAAACAGTTTGAAATAATTTAACTATTGAGTACCAGTCGACTAATACCTCTGGCAGTCGACTGACAGTACAAAATTGTTTAAATTTATTCAAACTCTGACCAGTCGACTCATTATGGCAACCCAGTCGACTGTTCGAGTGCTTTTGACCGTTTTCTGTTTTCAAAATCGATTTTTCAAATTCAAAAGCTTTAAGATCCGTTGGTTGACAGTTGGAATAACTGTCTCCCAACGTTCAGGAGATCTAACTCTATAAATAGAGTTCAGATCTCACTGAAAAGATCTTACAACATATACTTTTTAAGATTCCGAGCATTCTTGAGATTTCTAAGAGAAAAAGTGAAAAAGCTTTCAAAGTTTCAAATCCTGGTTCTCTACACTCAGTCCAGTACAACAACGATTTCGTTCTGGACTGGGTATAGAAGTCGACCTATTTTTTAGCCACGTTCTACAACACATAACACCAACAAGGCTATAGGTTGACTGTAAGATTTTTATTGTTTCTTTTTGCTCTCGGTTGGAGAGTTAGACTCTAGGGTGTAGAGTCGGTTGTTTCACTCTTGGAAGTAGAGTGAGTCTGCTTTCTCTGGTTGAGAGAAAGGTCTACGGGTTAGACAAGGTTGTTGTCTTAACGCCGTAGGGTATTCTTGTAAACTTGTTTTTCAAGAATAGTGAAAATCTCAAGTGGGTTGCTTGGGGACTGGATGTAGGTCGGAAGGACCGAACCATGATATATCTTGTGTACTCTGTGATTGGTTGTCTTGATCTTGCATTTACTTTTTGTCTACTTAAGTTCTGTGAAACTTGTCTGGACAGTCGACTCCTTGCACTATCAGTCGACTGGTCAGTCTCGTATAAGTTGTACATTAACTGTGTCTTCAGTCGCTTGTCTCATCTTTAAGCCGACTGCACAGAGTTGTTTATATTTGCTGTTATTTGGTCATATCAGTCGACTGGTTCACAACTAAGTCGACTGCACCGAAGAAAAATTTATTTATTCCGCAGTTTTTTAATTAACACTATTCACCCCCCCTCTAGTGTTTGTTGCCTTGCCTACAGGATCCAACACTTGGTATCAGAGCAAGGTTTACAGGCTATGGCAACTACTTCAAATGCTAATCAATACAATGAAGGCCAATCTACACAACGGCCACCGCTCTTCGATGGAACGAACTACAGTTATTGGAAGTGCAGAATGAGAATCTACCTCCAATCAATCAACTACGAAATATGGCACATGACGGAGACGGAATTCACTGCCCCTACCATTCCATATGCACAATGGAATGATGATCAAAAGAACCAAACTATGAACAATGCCAAAGCAATGAATGCATTATTTTGTGCACTCACAAAGGAAGAGTTCAATCGTGTATCAAATGCTACAACCGCACATCAAATCTGGCATACACTCGAGGTAACACATGAAGGGATGAATAAAGTTAAGGAGTCTAAAATCTCTGTTCTAGTTCACAGGTTTGAGATGTTCCGAATGAAGGACAATGAAACCGTATCCGAGATGATCACCAGATTTACTGATATCACAAACTCTCTTGTGGCACTTGGAAAGACTTACACTCAAGCAGAGATGGTTAGAAAAGTCCTACGTGCACTCACTCCAGAATGGGAAAAGAAGACCACTGCAATAGAAGAAGCAAATGATTTGTCACAACTTTCGCTTGAGAATCTTGTGGGAAATCTCATGGCATACGAGGTTCAACTTGAAGATCGAAAGAAGGATGCAGAATCACATCAAGCAAAGAAGAAATCATTGGCTTTTAAATCCATGACAGACTCGGAAGATGAGGAAGAAGATGAAGAGGAGATAGCAATGTTCACTCGAAGATTCAAAAATTTCTTAAAGAAGGGTAAGTTTAATTCCAAAAATAGAGATTCTAATGACCCTCCTACTTGTTTCAGGTGCAATAAAACAGGTCACATGAAGAAGGATTGTCCCCTAGAAAATGCAAAGAACAAGGAAAAAACATCTAACTTCAAGAAGGACAAATACTCAAAAAATAAATTTGCCAAGAACAAGAAGGCCTATCAAGCTACATGGGATGATAGTGATTCCTCTTCCGAAGAAGAAACGGATGAAAACAATGAAGTGGCAAATATGTGCTTTATGGCCACACAAGATCATGTAAGTAATGACTTCGACTCAGAAGATCTACTTGATGCCTTTAATGAAATATTTCAAGAGTTAAAAAAAGAAAAGATTAGAGTTAAGAATCTAGAGAAAGTGAATCAAACACTTTCTCAAGAAAATCTTAACCTTGATAAGGAAGTGAAATTTTTAAATTCTCGCATTGCAAGTTTAGATAATGATCTTGAATCTCTCAAAAAGAATTATGAAGAGATATCAAAGAACGTATCTAAATTTAACAAAGGCAAAGAGAATTTAAATGATGTCCTTCATCATCAAGTAAAATCTAGTCAAAAATACGGTCTTGGTTTTAAAAATTCTTCTATCAAAGAATCTTCTGCTAAAAACACTAGTAGAAACAAATCAGCATCTATTTTTAGTGTTACGCACAAATTATATGAATTTTTTGAAAAGCCTAAAGTAGTAAAGTCTAGTGATAAAAGCAAGTCTGACATTCGGTTAAGTCGACTGAGCCCATCTATCAGTCGTCTGTTCAGAGGAATTGAATCTTATTCAACAAGATCAAAACCTCATATAAGTCGACCTAGTGTACCATCCAGTCGACTGACTCATACTAGAAGTTGACTGAAGGACACTGTCAAGTCGACTGGATAGAGCAAGTTTGTATGGGTTCCAGTCAGCTTAAATCAGAATGATAGAATTGCGTATATTAATTCATATGTATTAAATGTGTGTAATTCTATTAATTATATTCCTGCTTATGGAGGAAGATCAAACTCTTCATGGGTTTGGTTTCCCCCAAACTAATATGTTTTGGACCCAATGAAAAGGGTACCATATTTACCTTGAATATTTTATAGGTACCCAAGAAAGATCGCTGGATACTTGACAGCGGGTGTTCAAAACATATGACAGGACATGCCAACCTTCTATCCACCATTCAAAGCATAGATGGAGGAACTGTTACCTTTGGTGATAACAACAAAGGCAAAGTCATAGGTATCGGCATGGTTGGTAAAAATTCTAACCCCACTATAGAAAATGTATTGTTAGTTAGTGGATTAAAGCATAATCTATTAAGTATTAGTCAATTATGTGATAAAGGGTATAAAATAGTATTTGAAAAAGATGCATGTTTGATTTATGACTCTACTATGCAAAATATTATTTTTCAAGGTTTTCGTAAAAATAATATTTATGAATTGTGTTTGAATACAATTGAGTTTTCAAATGATTTTTGTTTAATAGCCTCTAACAATGAATCTTGGCTATGGCATAGAAGATTTGGACATGTGAACATGAAAAATCTCTCAAAATTATCTAAATATAACCTAGTTAAAGGACTGCCAAAACTATCCTTTAAAAAGGATAAGTTATGTGATGCATGTCAACTAGGAAAACAAATCAAATCCACTTTTAAAACAAAAGAAGTAATTTCTACTAGTAGGCCGCTCGAATTAATTCATATGGGTTTATTTGGCCCTACTAGAGTTGTTTCTTTAAATAAAAGTAGATATGTATTTGTTTTAGTAGATGATTTTTCAAGATTCACTTGGACATTCTTTTTAAAACATAAACATGATGCTTTTGATGAATTTGCACATTTTTGTAAACATATTCAAAATCAAAGATCTCTAACCATAGTCACTATTAGAAGTGATCATGGTGGAGAATTTGAGAATGAAACATTTACAGAATATTGCAACAAGAATGGTATAACACATTCATTTGCATTTCCTAGAGCTTCACCATAAAATGGAGTGGTTGAAAGGAAGAATAGGACTTTGCAAGAATGCGCACGTACTATGCTTGTTGAAAGCAATTTACCAAAGCACTTTTGGGCTGAAGCTGTTGCTACAGCTTGTTATGTTTTAAATAGAATTCTTATAAGACCTAAGCTAAAGAAGACTTGTTATGAGTTGTTTTTTAACAAAATTCCTAAAGTCTCTTATTTTAAGACATTTGGTTGTAAGTGTTTTATTCTAAACACAAAAGATAATTTAGACAAATTTGATCCTAGATCTAATGAGGGTATCTTTTTAGGATACTCAAATAGGAGTAAAGCATATAGAATTTTCAATAAGTCTACAATGACTATTGAAGAGTCAATACATGTTACATTTGATGAATCTCTGCCTTCATCAACTTTAAATAAAGATGATGAAACTGATTCATCACCTTTAAATAATGTGATTAAATCTTTAGAACAAACTAGTCTGGCTGATAAGTCGACTGATAAGGACTTCCAGTCGACTGATGTAAAGCAGTCGACTGAAGAACCTGTCAAGTCGACTGATCCTATTATGATATCTTCAACTTTACCAAAATCATTTGTTGAAGTTAAAGATCATCCTCATGACTTAATAATTGGTAACATCTCCCATGGTATTCAGACACGTTCACATGTTAATATGATTTCTCATACAACATTCTTGTCGGATTTTGAACCGAAAAATATACAAGAAGCTTGTGAGAATGAATTTTGGATGAATGCCATGCAAGATGAATTAAACTAATTTATAAGGAATGATGTATGAGATTTAGTTCCACGACCTCCTGATCAGACTATTATTGGTACCAAATGGGTATTTAAAAATAAATTAGATGAATCAGGACAAGTTGTAAGGAACAAAGCTAGATTAGTTGCTCAAGGTATCAAGAAGAAGGTATAGATTTTGATGAAATATGCTCCTGTTGCTAGACTAGAATCAATTCGTATTTTATTATCGTTTGCTTGTTTCATGAATTTTATACTTTATCAAATGGATGTTAAAAGTGCTTTTCTTAATGGATTTATTAAAGAAAATGTTTATGTTAAACAACCACCAGGTTTTGAACATGAACAATTTCCAGATCATGTTTATAAATTGAAAAAGGCTTTATACGGTCTTAAACAAGCACCTCGTGCTTGGTATGATCGTCTGAAAACTTTTCTTTTAGAAACAAGATTTAAAATAGGTAAAGTAGACACTACATTGTTTATTAAGAGAGTTAAGAATGATATCTTAATCATACAAAAATATGTTGATGATATAATTTTTGGTTCTACTAATAATAATCTATGTCAAGAGTTTGCTAATACCATGAAAAACGAGTTTGAAATGAGTCACATGGGTGAACTCAATTATTTTCTTGGACTTCAAATTAAACAGTCCTCAAATGGCATATTTATCAATCAAGGAAAATATGCAAAGGAATTACTCAAACGTTTTAACATGGATAGTACTAGTAGTAAATCCACACCTATGGCTACTACTACTACCCTTGACAAAGATATATTAGGTAAGAGTGTTGATCAAAAACTCTATCGATGTATGATTGGTTCACTCTTATATATTACCGCAAGTAGACCAGATATTATGTTCAGCGTATGTTTATGTGCTAGATATCAATCTAGTCCTAAAGAGTCTCATTTAAAAGCTGTGAAACGAATTTTAAGATACATTAAAGGCACATTTGAATATGGTTTATTTTATCCATGCACCGATAATTTTTAACTTTTGTCATATAGCGATGCTGATTTTGCTGGAAGTAAAACTGATCGCAAGAGCACTAGTGGTACATGTCACTTTTTTGGACATTCACTAGTTTCTTGGTGCAGTAAAAAGCAAAATTCCGTATCCCTATTAACTACAGAAGTTGAGTATATCGCTGCAAGTTTGGCATGTGCACAAATCTTGTGGATGAAACAAACTTTATTAGATTATGGTATTTCATTTGAAAAACCTTCAATTATGTGTGATAATACCAGTGCAATTAATCTATCTAAAAATCTGATTCAACATTCACGTACGAAGCATATTGATATTCGACATCATTTTCTACGTGATCATGTTTTAAAAGGAGATACATCTTTAGACTTTATCTCTACTGATAAACAAGTAGCAGACATCTTTACCAAACCCCTTAAAGAAGATACTTTTATTAACTTAAGAAGAGAACTAGGAATATGTGATTTTATTGACATTTGTTGAAAATTTTATCTGTTAAGTCGATTTTGTTTTTAAGTAAGTCGACTGTATTGTATTGTAAAATATATCTATTTTGTTCTCTGACCAGTCACCTGATCAGCAGACATAAAAAAATTTAGTCTCTTCTCGACTAAGTCGACTGCTATACCCTACCAGTCGACTGTCGCGAGTTCAATAGTCTTCAGCGACGACTCATCGCAGCTTTTGAGATAAAAATCTCATCCCTTTTCACCCGTGACTACTCACATTAGCCGTCGATCTCTATTCTCTCAATCTCAGCCTTTAATCTTCCGTTAAAAACCCCTTTTACAGCCCCTTTCTTCACTTTTACCGTTCTCAGTTTTTCCCCCAAATTTCAAAACCCTAATCTGAGAAGAAGGAGAAGTCGACTCAATCTGCTGCTGTTGCTTGACTCTGTGCTGATCTTTCTCACTTTCTTAGGTAAAATCCTTCCTACTCCCTTTTTGTTATGGCTCCTAAGCGATCTAAGAGGTCTCATGAGGCTAGCTCTTCTCAAGATTACTCACAATATTTGTTGAGTCCGGATCTATTAGAACGCTGGCAATTAATGTGTAGCATTATTATTTTTCCGGGTCGGTTTGTCAATTTTGGTGATTTGGATAGATTTAATCTTGTTCCCTTATTCCAAAACTGTAGTCTCTATGATTATCTCTCTTTAGCAAATCAACCCGACTATTACCCACAACTAATCTATCTCTTCTATACGAACATGCGAGTTGTTCAATTGAGAGATGGAAATGTTGTGATTCGTTCTTCTGTCAAAAATACCAAGATAAATCTCACACCCGAGAGAATCAATCAAGTAATGGATATTGATGATGAGGGACTTGATCTCGGTGACATTATCCTTGATGATTTTTCTATCTTATCTAAAATGTTTTTACCAAATCAAGGACCCCCAATGACAAGCAAAAATATAACTCCTGTTGCAAAATTAGTTGCTAGAATACTTGCTTATAACATTCTTCCCAAAAGAGGAAGTTATGATCAGTATTCGATGGAATTGCAACAAGCTGTTTATGCCATTTTTGGTAAAATAGCTATTAATTGGGGTCGTGTCATTTTCTCTAAGCTTCAACAGCATCATGTTCATTTTCTACCCTTTGGAGGTCTCCTCACCAGGGTCTTTACAGCTTATGATATTGATCTCGACTCCGAGACCAATGTCGTTAAGCAATATGAATGCTTCAATCGTGCTAGTTTAGCACGTATGAAGCTTCTTGATCCTCCTCTTAGAACAACCCCTAGGTCTCCTCCACCTTCTCAAGTTCCTTTGGCTTCTAGTGCTAGACCTTCAGCCTCCTCTAGCTCCTCTCTTCCCCATGCTCGATATGAAGATCCAGCTACTCTCTATGAATGTGTCAATTATCTTATGAAACATTCAGTCAATGTTGATTCTCAGCTTCAATCCCTTGACTCCAAAATTGATCACCTCAAAGGTCTCTTCACTTCTCACATTCACCCTCCTTCTCAAGCTGCTGATGAAGACTCCGAAGAGGACGATTGAAGATTATTTTTCGTTATTATGTAATTTTTATTTTAAGTTCTTCTCTATGTACTGAAGAACTTATTAGGTTATGTATGAGACATTTTTCTTTTATGCACAAGACTGGTTATTTTGTGTTTTTGTTGATGACAAAGGGGGAGAAATATCTCTCTTATTTATTTATGTTTATCTGTGTGTTTAATTGTGTCACTGGTAAGTCGACTGCTAAAATGTCACAGTCGACTGATGTTACTGTATTTTGTGATATTACTGTGTTTATGTTTTTATCTGTTCAGCCGACTGCCTCTATGTTTTAAGTCGACTGATAACACCTATTTTATGTATACATATTGTGTTTTTAATAGGGGGAGCTTTTAAAACCTATGTTTGTATTTTTCTATATAAATTGTTATCAGCTTTTGTGTTGTCATCATCAAAAGGGGGAGAATGTTGATTCTTGATTTTGATGATCACAACACACTGCAACATGTGTCTATGCTATACAGCTAAAATTGCAGGTTGTACATACAAGACTATTTCAGCTGAACAAATGAACAAACACAAAGGCTCCAGATAAAGACAAGACTCGAGACAAGACTCAAGACTCAAATCAAGACTCAAGACTCAAGACCTCAAGCTCAAATGTGTCAATTGTCATGTCTTGTAAACAATGTAATTTTACTTTTGTTGAGTCTTAGTATGTTGTAAAGCCTTGTCACACACACATACACTCACAAATTTTATAATGTGTGTTTTTCAAAAACAACAAAAAGAGTCAAAACAGTTTGAAATAATTTAACTATTGAGTACCAGTCGACTGATACCTCGGGCAGTCGACTGACAGTACAAAATTGTTTAAATTTATTCAAACTCTGACCAGTCGACTCATTATGGCAACCCAATCGACTGTTCGAGTGCTTTTGACCGTTTTCTGTTTTCAAAATCGATTTTTCAAATTCAAAAGCTTTAAGATCCGTTGGTCGACAGTTGGAATAACTGTCTCCCAACGTCCAGGAGATCTAACTCTATAAATAGAGTTCAGATCTCACTGAAAAGATCTTACAACATATACTTTTTAAGATTCCGAGCATTCTTGAGATTTCTAAGAGAAAAAGTGAAAAAGCTTTCAAAGTTTCAAATCTCTGGTTCTCTACACTCAGTCCAGTATAACAACGATTTCGTTCTGGACTGGGTATAGAAGTCGACCAATTTTTTAGCCACGTTCTACAACACATAACACCAACAAGGCTATAGGTTGACTGTAAGATTTTTATTGTTTCTTTTTGCTCTCGGTTGGAGAGTTAGACTCTAGGGTGTAGAGTCGGTCGTTTCACTCTTGGTAGTAGAGTGGGTCTGCTTTCTCTGGTTGAGAGAAAGGTTTACGGGTTAGACAAGGTTGTTGTCTTAACGCCGTAGGATATTCTTGTAAACTTCTTTTTCAAGAATAGTGGAAATCTCAAGTGGGTTGCTTGGGGACTGGATGTAGGTCGGAAGGACCGAACCAGGATATATCTTGTGTACTCTTTGATTGGTTGTCTTGATCTTGCATTTACTTTTTGTCTACTTAAGTTCTGTGAAACTTGTCTAGAGAGTCGACTCCTTGCACTATCAGTTGACTGGTCAGTCTCGTATAAGTTGTACATTAACTGTGTCTTCAGTCGCCTGTCTCATCTTTAAGCCGACTGCACAGAGTTGTTTATATTTGCTTTTATTTGGTCATATCAGTCGACTGGTTCACAATTAAGTCGACTGCACCGAAGAAAAATTTATTTATTCCGCAGTTTTTTAATTAACACTATTCACCCCCCCCCCCTCTAGTGTTTGTTGCCTCGCCTACAGGATCCAACAAAAAAAACTCTCGCTTGGATGTAACATGGAAAGAAGCACCGTTGTCAAAGACACACTCAATGCCTTAGCTAGAGTTGTCAACGTGTAGGTATTCACTCATAGAAAGGATCTCAGCTTCATCACTGCATAGGACTATGGTGGTATTGTTGTTGTTGTTGTCATCTTTCTTCGGGTCATTGCCATCATCTTTCGATTGTTGTCTCTTCCACGCTCGGCAGTTCTTCTTCGTAAGTCTTTCTTTTCCACAATGATGGCAAGTGCCTCTAAAACTTGGCTTTAATTGGCTTGGACTCCTGCCGCAATCTCTAAGACCTCTACCCTTGCTCATTCCTCTGCTTTCTGTCACAAGTACTTGACCATTGTTGGTGCATGCAACTCTTCTTCTTGTTTCTTCATTAAACATAATATCTTTAACAATGTCCATGGTTAAAACACATTAGGAGCAGAGTTACTTACGGTCACTGCGAAGGTCTCCCAACTGTCTGGCAAGGAATCCAACAATAAGAGTGCTTGCAGCTCGTTATCAATCGACATTTTCATAGTGGCTAATTGGTTAATCATGTTCTGAAAAGTGTTTAAGTGCTCGGTTACACCCAATCCATCCTTGTACTTCCATTGATGAGTTCTTTGATCAAGAAGGCTTTCTTTGTCGCGGTCGTATTCTTGAACCACGACTCAAGCTTCACCCAGAGAGCATGAGCGTCATTTTTATTAAAAACATGGTGAAAGATGCTGTCATCCGTCCATTGTCTGATGTGGTCAATCGCCTTACGATTCAACTTCCTCCAATCGGCATATGACATATTCTCTGGCTTAGCTTCAACACCTTCTATCAACTCATGCAAATCTTTGCAGAATAAGATATCCTCTATCCTTGGTTTCCATGTCACCCAATTAGAGTTATTGAGTTTGATCATCGAGCTTCCACCTCCATCTATTATGGAACAACAAAAGCCAACGTGGCTCTGATACCACTTGTTAGGACCGATAAGCTCAAAAATGAAAAATCACACAAACTCAAGAGAAATAAGTAAGTAATGTAACCCCTGTTTTCGCAAATACGTATTTTCTGTGTATTATTTGAGTTTTGGTTCTTTATAAAAAAATTCATTTTCTTAAATTCATTTAATTTCAAAAATATTTTGTATCTCCTGTTAAAATCCGTTCTTTTCATTAATCGTATTTATTGTTATTTTCAAATGATTCTTATAGTATAATACAAATCCTATTATTGTTGTTATTATTATTATTATCAGTATTATTACTTTTATTATTATTAATTTTATTATTTTGAAGTACAAACCAAGTACATTATTTGTATATGACTACTCTAATTGTTTGTGAATAGTTAAATATTAATTTAATTGTATTTTTCAAATAAATTTTTATTGAACCCTAAAATATTGTTTTTCAACCTATGAGAATTTGTGAGATTGTATTTTATAAATCCTAATTATTTTCTCTATTGGATTTAAACCCATTTATTATCCAAACCCACTTTTCTTGGATCCTACCCAATACCCATTTTCCTATTGGATCTTCTACCCAATACCCTACTCGTTACCCACACCCGTTAACACCCTAACCCTAAAACCATATCCCCTCCAATATATTAACCACTGTACATCCGAGTACATGACCTATAGAATCCTCTACGAAATCTAAAACGTAACTTGTTTGAATGTAACAACCATGTGATAAATAGATGGGACGCATGAAGTGCTATCTAGATAGTAAAAATACAAGACTCGACATGATATAATACCTGTTATATGCTTACCTATTACATAACACCTGTACATGCTACCTGTTTACATGTTACCTGTTTACCTATTCACCTACTTGCATGATACCTGTTAACTGTTACATATTATATACACATGTTATTACTTGATTCTATTCAAAATTCATGTTAGTTGTTCTATTCTGTTGCCATGTATATTCCATGCTATTTGTTTATCTTTCCCTGTACTTGTGCCTGCACTAAAAGCGGCCCGTAACTTGCATTGATGGGCGTTTTGTTTTCTTTTTCTCTTCTTGTAATTTGCTAAATTGCAGATTTTGGCGATCAGCTGCCCGATGGAGTAGGTGATCTAAGATTTTAGTTGCTAGAGTTCTTGCTATAATTTACTTTCCTGCTATTTTAAATAAATGTATCTGCCACTTGGATTATTTTATATTGGGCTTTGTGTCCCAGTCTTGTATTTTGTTCCAGACCTGATCATTTGAAATTCAGTATTGTTGCTTCTTGTTTCAAGTAATCTGGTTGACTATATTGATTCAGTTATGCATGCGTGGTTGACTTCTCTTGCTTCTTACTCTGATTATTCTTGTGCTTGTTGTAAAGATCCTGAAAGCTTATGGATGATGAAAATCATTCGCTGGGCTTAGTCACGTATCTGTATTCCATATTCTCTTTTTGGAAAGCGGGGTATGACAAGTAAGAACACCAAGGATTTTTTTACGTGGAAACCCCAATAATGAGAAAAATCATGAGCAGTAGTAATACTTCTTTCACTATTCAAATGATGGGAACAACAAGAAAATACTAATCCCCATTGCTTTATTCCCAGAGGTGGCACAGGAACATGCCACCATTCTCAATTGCACCATTGAAAATTTTCCCAACAAGTACCTGCAGCTCCCATTGCGACCGGGCAAACTCAAGAAGTCTCTATCCTTGGGAGGGAGAGAACCGACTCGCAGGATGGAAAGGTAAATCTCTATCCTTGGGAGGGAGAGTCACCCTCATCAACCCTAATGGAGAGGGGTGGCTCTGGCTTATCTACATGACCTACGTGTCTCCTTGTTCTGGAGAGGAATTACTAACACCTATGCTTCATTCAATAGTTGTGTTTCGTTATACATCGGAAATGACAGACTCACTAGATTCTGGTGGGATAAATGGTATGATGATCACACACTTAGAGATTTGTTCCCAGACTTATATGCACAAACAACACAACCACAATGCACGGTGGCCGCATCCTATAGAAGAAGCTCCTGGAAGCCTACCTTTAAACACTGACTGGACTCTGGCTCTCAGCTCAGGTTTATAGAACTTCAAGCTCTTATCGCCAACTTAGGAGTTAAATGTTCACAGGGACCAGACAGAAAAGCATGGGGCCCAGAAAAGAATGACACTTTCACGGTATGGTCTCTTTATAACCCTATTCACTTCATGGGATGTAGTCCGAAATGGTCAGGTATTATATGGAAAGCTAAAACCCCGCTGAAAGTAAAAGTCTTCTTATGGCTAGTCCTTAACGATGCGATTTTGACTAGAGAAAACCTGGTCAAACGCCAACCGAATATTGATGCTTCCTGTGGATTTTGCAATGTTGTATCCGAAACTAGAGATCATTTATCTCTGGTTTGTTACAGAAGTAAAGCGGTCCTCACTGATGTTCTGAACGCTCTGGGAACTAATGATTACCCTATGAGGTATGATAATTTGTGGATCAGCCCAAAGTTTGCTACTGAGAGACGCTCTATGAGAAAAGCTTGGATTATCGCTATTGCTTCTACGACCTAGGTGTAACACCCCGCAAAATTGAGTTATGACAATTTTGCTCCACATGTGTCCCACACGTGTATTTCGTATTGTTACAAGTAATAGTCGTAACGTACTTTCCTACGTAATTCTGTATTTCACATATTTGTACATTTTTTGTCTTCTCAAAACTCATTTTAATCCTATTTTGAGCTAACTCAAATATTAATTTTTATCTTTGTGTTTTTACGTGTATTGCACGTGTTATCAATGCATGTGTCAATTACGGATATTCTACCGTTACGTGTAATATTTTCTATGTGTTTCAATTATTTATTTTATGACATGTTCGAATTTGTTTTATAAACAAAAATTTATTTTTCTCCAATTTTTATTAAAATATTTTTATACGTGCGGTGCACGTGTTTCCTATGTACGTGTTGGTTACATTATTGAAATATAATTTTCTTCTGTGTATTTTGATTATTTATAAACATTTCCCTGTCGATAAACTCTATTTCGTATTTTAATATTTTTACGTGAGACGCACGTGTTTGCAGTGCACGTATTAGTTGCATTCTCTTTCAAAATAAAATTCATGAAGTATGTGTGTGTCTATTTTTATTCATAAATGAAAACCCTAATTTTAATTAAATTAAACTAGTTTCATTGAAATACTTATTATATATTATAATACATGTTTTAATTTAAATAAAAATGTTAATAAAAGAGTGTGTACATGTGGTACACGTGCTCGTGTTTTTGCAAGAGAAAGTGGCCGGCTGTGTATGGTTGGAGAGAGAGTGGAGTGAGTGGGTAGTTAAGTATTTTAGTGGGTTAATTAAAAATTAACTTAGACTAATTAATTACCTTTCCCTTTATAAACCAACCCTACATTCTTCATCAGCAAAACAAAACCAAACCAAAAAAAATGTGTGTTGTTCATGTGCTGTGTGCTTACAGCCGAAACCTGGGCTGTGCATTTCGGGTGCATTGCTGTGGATTTTCGGTGGGCTTTTTGTGGGGGCTTTTGTGGAGTTTTGGAGAGCATTTTAAAGGGTATTGCCACTAGTTAGGTGGGTGTTTCAATATACTTTCTCATTTTTATTTTTAGTGTATGCTTAGGTGATTTATATTACAACTGTAGATGCAATTTGCTTAGTTTATGCTCTAATTCTTTGATATGATGCATGTGGTAGAGAAATCTAAAAATTTGAAGTAATTGTTGAATGAGATGCATGATAAATTTTAAAGTTCATAAAAAATGTGAAATTAGAAGTTCAAAGTTGTGCAAATTAACACATGAGAGGTTATATTGTGTTTATTTAGAGTGGGTTGAATTTTTATAAACAATTTGTGAAAAGAATCGATTTGTGCATGAATTGAATTAATTATGAAATTTTGGGGGAAATTCCCAATCTTGTTAATTGTCATTGAAAAGAGGATGTAAATCTATAAATGTGTTGTAGAATAATATTTTATTAATTGCACATAGTGTTTGAGATATTCTCAATTTGTTAGAAACTTTTAAATTGTGTAAAATTACTTTATTGCATGAAATTTCAGTATGATGTCAATACTGGATGTATTTAGAATGATTAGTGTGAAAGAATAAATTTAATGTGATTGAATCGAAGAAGTCGAATGTTTATGTTTTAAAAGAATGAATTGGACCGAGACCAAATATTTAATGATTAAACTTGTGATCTGAGCTTCGGCTCAGTGGGTGGGCGCTTGGTCGCCTTGCTGGTTGCGCGGGTTCGAGTGGGGGTATGCTCTGTTGTTATTCCAAAAAAATTTTTATAAAAAGGCAAAATGAGGAGTGATTGAGCATTTAATAAACACAGTACACTATACTACTGAGTGTTGAATTGGCACAGTGGCCTGTTGTTGGGCTTGTTGTCTGCTGGTGCTAGTTCGAGCCAGGGCAGAGACAAGTCATTTTTTTGAAAAACATATTTTGAGATTTGGAGTATATTTTTTGGGAAAATTTATGAAAAAGTATTAAACATTATTAGAATAATTTGGAGTTATTTTACACTATTCTAAAGATAATTTTAGAATCAAAAGGGCACATTTTGCTTAATTGTTATGTTGGAGTTAAAGTTTTAAAATGTAAATGATTGAAGATATTAAAAGTTGATTTTTAAACGAAAGTAAAGTAATGTTGGAAATTTAAAATAAAGGAGTGAGTTTTGATTGAAATATATATTAATGTGAAAAGAGTTATGGATGTTTGAAAGTGATTAATTATGAAGAATCGAGTTTTGAAAAAAAAAATTTGGAAGTGTTGGTTGATTGATTAATTAAAATTTATTTATGAGGAATTCAATTTGGAAATTATTATTGAATGAGTTATGAAAGTTGAATACTTCATGAATAAAGAAAATTGGTGATTTAAAGTTGAAACATTTATGTTGAGGTTGGATATAACCTATTTTGATATCTAATGAGATGGTTGTTGGAATCTAGAGGCTAGGCGAGACCCTAATAACTGGCATTTGTGAATAATGAGAATTTGAGGATTAACTAGTGTGGGTTAACTCTCTCGTTTAGAAGTAGCCAGTCTGGGCTGACTTTCTCTTGTGTTGGTTTAAGTCCGGTAGGGTAAGCTAGCTCTAGGTTATGATGATTTTCTTTAAAACTAAAACTTAAGGACAAGCACTAAGCGGAGATGTGATGAAGTGTGGGCAAACATGAGTATGAGGGCATAGATAGTGCGGTGGGAGGTATCTCTAGAATTACCGGGGTTGAGGCTCGCGGTGGGGGATATCCTTCAGAATTACTGGAATCGAGGCGACGCTCATTGGGTATTTGTGTGATGAGGTACCAATGATAGCGCGGTGTGGGTATTCGCCTCTAGAATTTCTAGGTGAGAGGAAATGTGTCCGAAATCACTTGAAGTGGGAGTGCGATACTTTAGAATTATCTGGGTCATAGCTCGCGGTGTGGGTATTTGTCTCCAGAATTACTCGGTGTGAGGCAGTGTGTCCAAAATCACTTGAAGTGGGAGTACGATACTCAAGAATTATCGAGGGGGTACAAGATACTCACAGAATATCTAAAACATACATTAGTCACCGTAGTAGTAATTCATGGCGAGGGATTAAACCCTATATTGAGGAGTATGATATGGGCTTGCCCTCGGACCTATGTAGAATGTGATGTGTAGAATCTGAACAAGTATGCATTAGTGCATCTTAGTGTAAATATGCATTAGGTATCTAAGGCATAACAAACACTGACATGTTTAGGATTGTCAATTTTACACTTTGTTTTACATTCAAGTTTGTGTTTGTGGTTGCTAAAGTATAAAGAATCATTATATTACGGCATAGTGAGGATAGCCGTTTTATAATATTGTGTCTGTTGTAAGTAACTGATGTGCCCACAATTTTTAGCGCAAAGCTTGGATTGACAAAAAGAACACAAGAAGAATTGGTGCTAAAGATTGCTTTCAGATTTTAGTTGCTGTCATTAAAGTTGTATTTATCATGTTGTAATTATTTGTTTCCGCTGCGTTAATGGAAAAGAATAGTGTTGTATAAAAAAAGTTTTAATTTCCTTGTAAAATTGTACGAATTTGAAGTAAAAGATGTTGTTGTGCTTCGAATTACCATATTTTGGAATTCGGGGCGTTATAGAGTGGTATCAGAGCCAACTTCAATAAGTAGTACAAAATTACAAGGACGACACATTAGGGTGGAAATTAGAAGTGTGAGTTCAGTTTATAGAGATTTAAATGTAAGTTGATTTACATTTTTGTTGCTCTATACACTGACGTTTTCGCCTCCTTTCCCTATTAGATGGCTGATAACCCAGACCTACAGAATGTTATAGTTATTGAACTTGCATTCATGATACTCTCCTCGTATACATTGATGTGAGATTGTATGCGAGCATGTTTTCCCTTGGTATCAGAGTGGCACGCGGAAGCGTGATGAGTTTGAACCTACACCCATGATACCTTACACATAGACTCACTTTTATTTTCTTCGTATATTTTCTCATAGAACTTTTCCTCTTTAACAATTAATATTTTTTAAATAAATATTTTCTTATCACTTTGACTTCATCTACAACCCTTGGTCCAAATCTTTTAAGTTTGACTTACTCGTTTTCTTTCTTGATGTTTTATCCTCTTTACTTTTATGCGCTTTTACGTATTCTATTATTTTTTGAATTGCTACTTATTAAATTATTTTTAAGACTATCATTTTTGTTTGTTAATATTTCTATTAGATTTTGAATTTTGATTTTTGTATGCTTACATTCACTTCACTAATACGTGATTTTTTCGATGCTATAATTTTTCCAAGATTGAAATATTTTACTCATATAAATAGGACTTACCATTTTGTTTTATAGCCTATATTCGATACTATCGTTATTACATATTATTTGCTAATTTGTTTTGTTGTATTCACTTTTCACTATTAATCGCTACTTATTAATTTTATAGCTTTACACTTCTTTAATATGATACATACACTCATTATTTATATTTTATTTTTATCTCAAGTTTTATTATTTTTACATTCTTGGTTACTACATATACTTTCCACTGGTTTCCATATATATATATATCATATATTTCAACATACTTACTAGACATATCGTTTTACACTTATATAATTATTTATGTTTATTATCCTAATTTACTAAACTACAGAATTATTGTTCTCATTTGTATTTTCAGCCCATGCATATTGTTACTGCTGATTTCGGTGTGGGGGTAAACAGATGAGATTTGTGAGTTCGTAGGAAACCTGAATAGCTGATCCAAGCCTCCTGGTTCCCGCCGTTACCTGCAAGGGAAGTGCGAAACACCGGGGTTGATTCCGGCGACGCACCCTCTGACGCTCTTGTCAGTAATCAGTGATATGATCAAGAAAGAGCTTAGGTTGGGAAAGAGTGATTACCTGGTCACAGTGGTAGGGGGGAGATATTTATAGTCGCCATGGGAATAATTAGGGGCCTGATTTCCTGCGTAACTGTCAGGAGAAAAATCCTCCCATTCTGTTTTGGGAAATTGACCCCTGATTCCCGGTGGGAGCAAATCAGGCCCGTTGATTCAGTCAAATCAGTGGCCCTGATTCTCCTCTTGGTGATCTGGGTTTGTCTTGGGTCGGGACCCGTACCCAGTTGGAGTGGATCCGTTTGCGGGGTGTTGGGTCTGTGAGAAGGAGACCCAGTACCCGTTTCGGACCCACGTGTATGTGAAATTGCCATTTTACCCCTGAGCTCCAAGATTCGTGCCCTAATCTGGACGGTTCCAATTTAACCCCATTTTTAGCCATATCACGAGCCCCCCACTCCTAAAGGCTGAGTGTGATCAGGCTTTGAGGAGTAGTTTAACTGTTTCAGTGGCTGGTGGAGTTGTATCGGAGTCTGAATGGAGGATTTTGAATCTCGAAGTGGGTAGTAGGGTAATTTTTTGAAGCCATATGCTGTTCCGTAGCCGTATCGAGTATTTGACGGCCTTTATCTATTTTTTCGGGCTATTTATTTAATTTTGCGATGTGTTAACTAATCGTTCGGGGGGCTTAACAGTACATTCTAGGCAATAATTGTTTGTTCAGGGGCTCAAAAATATCCCCCCGAATTTTTAATTATTTTCTAGAATTTTTAGTTAATTTTCCCAAATTTTTAGCAATTTTTCGCAATTTTTAAATAAATAAAACGATTTAAATAAATAAAAATCGATTTTTAAATACCGATTTATGACGTGGCGCAATCTGGACCGTTGATCGTGGACGAGCACGAATTTCTGAGAGATCTGGCGGTTGTTATCGCTCGGAAGCTTTTTTCTCCGTTTGCGAGCTCGGATAGGCACTTGCTCGGCAGCCGACCGGAGGCACTGGGGTTCGGCAGTCCGAGCGATGTGGCACGATCTGAGCCGTTGGATTGTGGCACGAATCTCAAGACGGGCGCATTTTCCAAGAAAATGCTATCTTGTCGTTTAGTGCACATGGCGCAATCTGGACCGTTGATCGCTGAGAGCGCGAATTTCTGAGAGATCCAACGGTCGTAGTCGCTCGGTGGTTTTTTTCTCCGTTTACTAGCTCGGAATGGCACTTGCTCGGCAGCCGACCGGAGATCTGAGGGTTCGGTTGGCCGAGCATCATTCTGGGCCGCCAGATGGGCACCTGCTCGGTTGGCCGACCGGAGATCTGAGGGTTCGGTTGGCCGAGCGTCATTCTGGGTCGCCGAAAGGACACCTGCTCGGTTGGCTGACCGGAGGTCTGAGGGTTCGGTTGGCCGAGCGATGTGGCGCAATCTGAGCTGTCAGATGGTGGGGCGAATCTCGAGACGGGCTCAGTTCCCAAGAAAACGCTATCTTTTCGTTTAGCGTCGTTGGGAAGATCTGGGCCGTCTGATCGAGATCTTGCACAAAAGTTGAGGAGAAAGTGAGTTTTCTCCGTTTGCAAGCTCGGAATGGCACTTGCTCGGTTGGCCGACCAGAGGGGTGAGGGTTCGGTCGGCCGAGCAGCTTTCTGGGCCGCCGGATGTGTACTCGCTCGGTTGGCCGACCGGAGCTCTGAGGGTTCGGCTGGTCGAACAACTTTCTGGGCCGTCGGATGTGTATTCGCTCGGTTGGCCGACCGGAGCTCTGAGGGTTCGGCTAGTCGAACAACGTGGCGCGATCTGAGCCATTGGATGGTGTCGCGAATCTCGAGACGGGCGCGTTTCCCAAGAAAATGCTATCTTGTCGTTTAGCGCCGCCGGCAAGATCTGGGCCGTCTGATCGAGATCTTACATGAATGTTGAGGAGAAAGTGAGTTTTCTCCATTTTGACGCTCGGAATGGCACTTGCTCGGTTGGCCGACCGGAGCTCCGACTGTTCGGCGATCCGAGCGCAGTATGGCTGTCCGGGCCGTTGACTGGCGGAACGAGTTTCGAGAAGGTTTTGCTCCCATGGGCATTAATGATGTCCCGGGGTCATTAAGAATGGTGCCCTTCAATTAATGCGTGGCATTTCAACTCCCAAGGGTCATAATAGCTGGTTCTTGGA
Source organism: Hemerocallis citrina (assembly GCA_017893485.1). NCBI lineage: Eukaryota > Viridiplantae > Streptophyta > Magnoliopsida > Asparagales > Asphodelaceae > Hemerocallis > Hemerocallis citrina. Next base: position 377,582 of record JACEHZ010000239.1, on the reverse strand, counting down.
GGGTAGGTTATAAGTACCCCATTCCCCTTGTCATTTCAGTCACAACAATGTTGAGTTTTAGACCTCGGAGGTGTCTGCCTTGGGTGGTTGCACTTCGGCCATGGTCTCCTCCTGACTCTGACGGCCCCGAAGCGGATGTCAGGGTCAGGGGAGATTAGGGCAGAAGAGGTGACGACTGGAGTCAAGGCGGATGCCTATCTTGTGAAATTTTAACCTCGAGAGGTTCGGAGGGGTGGTCACTCTTTTGCCTTGTTCTTCTCCCGATCCTGATGGCCCCGAAGTGGGTGTCAGGGTCGAGGGAGAACAGGGCAGAAGTGGTGACGACCGTAGTCCGGACCCGAGGAACGAGTTGCTTCAGAAGGACGGGTGGTTGTTCTTCCACCATGATCTTCTCCTGATTCTGACGGCCCCGATGCGGGTGTCAGGGTCAGGGGAGATCATGGTGGAAGAAGTGATGACCAGAGTCCGGATCTGGGGGACAATGTGCTTCGAAAGGATGGGTCTCTTCCGATCTCTGTCTTCCTTCCGGGCTGACGGCTTTTGATGGATGTCAGCCCGAAGGAGCTAGAGATAGGAGGTGTGCTGATCCGCTTTCTGGCCGGGCCCCACGCGACGGTGGTTTCTCTTTAACCCTCAAATGATTCGTGGTTTCGGCTTCCAAGATCGAAGGCCTCGAGTTGCTCATGGGTGAGAGGGGAATCGACCGAGCCTTGGGGCCCGGGGGAATCACCTAGGGCGGTGCCTTAAAACTTTTAATCAAAATTTTTTTCTAGCTTCTTCAGACAGAGGTGGGGATCTGAGGGCACGGTTGTCCGAGCGACATTCTGGGCCGTCGGATAGGCACTAGCTCGGTTGATCGACCGGAGATCCGAGGGCACGGTTGTCCGAGCGACGTGGCACAATCTGAGCCGTTGGATGGTGGTGCGAATCTCGAGACGGGCTCAGTTCCCAAGAAAACGATATCTTGTCGTTTAGCGTCGCTGGCAAGATCTGGGCCGTCTGATCGAGATCTTGCACGAAAGTTGAGGAGGAAGTGAATTTTCTCCGTTTTAATGCTCGGATGGACACTTGCTCGGTTAGCCGACCGGGCCCTTTGCTGCTGGGTTCGGATTGCATGTAGTTCGGATTTACATCCTGTTGTGCCGAGCTACTTGACTTGGTGAAAAGACAAAGTCGTTTTGGGCCTTCGCGACGTTTTGAGGGCAGCCCAAAAGTCGCACCCTTACGTTAGGAAGCCCAAGAGACTTCTCTTTTTACTATAAATTTTCACTCCCCCACCCCAAACCTCATTCTTTACTTTTACTTTTCTCTCTCAAGTTTTTACTTTCACCATCGAAGTTTTTAGCTCCTGGGTGGCGCTGCTAGCTGTCGCGGCAAGGCGTTCCTTGGCTCCTGTGAACTTTTCCGACTGTAGCTGTCACTTCAAGGTCAGTCTCTCTTCTTTCTCTTTAGAAAATGGTTAAGATTACTTCCTCGGATGAGACCCCCGCCTCGGACCAAGTCGTAGGCCGATCGGGCAGAGGGAAGGAGGTGATAGAGCCGAGCGATCAGAGCGTTGTTCGGCCGAGCAAGGAGGGCGAAGTAGCCGAGCTGCCCCAAGAGGTCGTGGCAAAGTCTCAGAAGGGTAAAGGAGTGGTCACGATCATCGAGAAGCCGAAGACGGTGGGGGAGTTCGGTCGGCAGCCTATTGTTCTGTCGAGCGTGGGAGGCGTTCGGGACTACTCCGAGGAGATGCTAGAGAAGGTGACCCAAGGCACGGCCAAGTCGGTGGAGGAGAATGAACCGAGAGAGTTGTCCGAGGTGGACCATACTATCTCGTCTCTTACGGAGGCCGATCTGCATCGGATCCGTACCGGATTCCAGATCCCTGACGAGTACGGGCTACTCCTCCCCAGACCGGGTTTCCGAGCCAACACAAAGTCTTCGACAGACGTGTGCATCTTTCCTCTCGACTCCCTGGCCGCCGGGCTCCGCTTTCCCCTTCATCCGTTTATAGTCGATGTCTTGAATTGGTACGGTTTGAGCCCCGCCCAGCTGATGCCGAACACCTGGAGGCATGTCTTGGCGTTTGTTCTCCGGTGCCAAGAGATCGGTGCCGAACCGAGCATGTTTCTCCTTCGGAGCCTCTACCGCCCTTGCCAGCCAAACCGAAACGAACAGAGGTTCTACCTTTCGCCGCGGACGGGCGTGAAGTTGATCGAGAACCCGGACTCGATCAAGCATTGGAAGGAGAAGTATTTCATCATTCGGGCTCCCGCACCGTGGGCAATTCTGATAGTTTGGGCAAAGGAAGGCCTGCCCAAGCGAGCCAAGAAAGAGCCGGTGCTGAGTGACGAGGAAGCAGAGGTCCTCAAGAAGCTCCTCGCCTTGCCAACGCTAAGTTGGAAAGACATTACCGAGGAAGCTTTGTTCCGAGGCGGTCTCAGTCTGATCGATCCTAGTACGCTTCTGGTATTTTTACTCTTTGCTTGAAGTTGTTGAAAAATTTATCTAAGTTTTTTCGTTCGGCTTGTGCAGAGTCTCCTAGGATGGATTACAGGGCTTGATGGCGAAGGCCAAGGCGAAGGAACAGGAGTCGAGGAAGAAGAGGCCCTCGGCTGGGCCTCAGGGCGGCCGAGCCCCGAAGATACCTTCGGCCGCGAAGACTGCCGAACTGCAGAAAGTCGTTATCCCGGAGACCGGTCCCGAGCAGGAGGAGGCCGCAGCCCCCGATCCCCCTGTTTCCGATGTGCCGACACCAACGGCGAAGGGGGATGCTCCCGGCTCGTCGAGCGGTGCATTCGGTGTGAAAGAGGTGCTATCCCTCCAAGTTCCTCCCCTCACTGCTGATGCGGAGAAGATCTTGACCGAGAGGCACAAGCAGATCTTCGTTCCTGACTGGCAGGTGATGAATGTCGACGGTTTTTTGGGTGACGGCAACATTTGTATGGAAGCGGTGCAGCACCTGCCGACCCCAAAGGATCGAGCGGCCCTTAAGGCCGGGCTGGTTGGGGATGCCACAATGCAGATCGCTCGGAACACGATGTCGATAAGTGGACTGAACACTTTCTTATTGAAACTTTTTGCTGAAATTTTCTAAGTTCCTGGGTTCGGACTCTAACGGTTTGTTCTCTTTTCAGACCCTCTGCCACTTCAACTTCTTGCTCGAGGAGTTTGCGAGCAAGGAATGGGAGCTGACGGCGCAGTATGACCAGGAGAGGACGGAGCGTGTCAAAGCTACGAAGCTGCTCGATGCTGAGCAACTCCTCTCGGCAAAATGGGGTGCCGAAGTGGCAAGGTTGGAGACGAAGCTGGCCGAGGCCATTCAACAGTCGAAGGACGCAGCCGCCAAGTTGGAAGCCTCGGAGAAGGAGAATGCCGAGCTGAGGGAGGAATTGGCCAATGCTCGGTCGGAGGCAGAGAGGGCTCGGAAGAGGGCCGAGAAGATCATGGCCAAGCACCGGTCTAAGGTGTCGAAGGCGAAGAAGTCTGTGCAGGACGAGGCCGAGCATCACATGTTCAAGAACATGGAGGACGCATATGGCCGAGCCCTTCTTCACATTGCCGCCCGGAACCCTGAGTTCGACACGTCTTCCTACCGCTTCTACGACCCTGTGGAGGGAGAGGAGGATCTTCCCCCGGCGATGCTCGGCCCTGAGGGACAGACCGAAGGTGTCGAAGGCCCGGGCGAGACTGAGGCCGAGGGTGAGGACGAGGCCGACTCCGAGGAGGGGAGCGGGAGCGATGACGAGGACGAGGACAAGGTCAAGGGTGAGGATGAGGCCGAGGGGTCGACAGACCCGAACGACAAAAAGGTCGACCCCTGACTTGGTTGCGTCTTTCAGTCTTCTGTTCTTTTTTTTTTGTAAGCCGAACTGCAGACTGGCCACCGCTCTTGTAACACTTTTCTTGAGTTTTGAATGAAAAAATTTTTAGTTTGGCCAAAATTTATCTAAGTGTTTGTCCCCGGATTTTGTGTATGATTAGTCGTAAATTCTCCAAGTGTTGGCCATCGGATTTATCTCTGCTTTTCAGATGAAGTTCGGTCCAATCACGGAGGTTTCGTACCTTCGTAAGGAGCTGACCAAAACAAAGCGAGAGCTTTCACTAAGCCGAGAGAAGCGCTTTTATATGTTCTTGAAACTGGAGGCGATAAAGGCGGCCGAGAGGGGGTATTGTCACGAGCTGAAGCAGCTACGGAAATGACCCCAAGCCCCTTGTCCCGAAGGCGAGGTCGAGCGGCTTCGTAGAGAGCTTGCCGTCACCGAGCGGAAGAATGAAGAGCTCTCGGCCAAGATCCAACACTTGGAGTTAGCGGAGCGAGGTCGCTCGGCGGAAGAAGAGAAGCTTGCTTCCGAGCTGGAGAAGGTGTCGACCGAGCGCAAAAAGTTGTTGGCCGAGGTCGACAAGCTTAGGAGGATCACGATAGATAGGGGGATCGAGGTCACCCACTACCGACGGCTCGCGACCGATAGCGCCAATGCCTCGGGTTCGTCAAGGCCTCCTCGTTTGAAGAAGTTGGCGAAGGACAATGCTTTGAGAGACAGAATCATTGAGCTGGAGGAAGAGGTCGCCTCGCTCAAGCCTCTGCCTGAGAGGGCCAACGTCCGCAGTACGTCGTGTAAACGTGAAGAGATCGAGAGAGGGATCACCTTCTATGAACTTGCGACTCGTTTGCCTGTGGCTAGGCGGAGTCCTGCCGACGCTCAGAGTAGCGTAGCCGTCTCGTCTAGTAGTGCCTCGGTCGGCACTATAGTTAGGGTCAGCGGCGAAGGGGGATCACGCTTCGTTGGTTTGGAATCGAGCTCGGAGGTCAGGCCTCGTCGTCCTCGTGTTTCCTTGAACCGAAGCGTACCCCTTCCGAAGAGGCCCTAAACATGTTGTTTTATGTTTCTCCTGGCTGTTGTAAAAACTCTATTGTAGGGTCGGTCTTGGTGTATGTAGAGCTACTATATCTGAATGCAAATCTGAAAGTTTGTTTGGAAAATTCTTGAAGTGTTGGGCTTCGGCAATGTTTTGAAATTTTGCTATTCGTTTTTTCTTCTTTTCATCTCATGGTGGCAGCTCAAGACGCCGATTCCAATCGCATGGACAACGACATTCAGAGCAAGGTTGGCTCGGGGGTGACGAAGTCGCGTTCGGCGAGGTGCCGAGAGCGACTCTATGAAGTCGAGCTGGAATCACGCTGAGCAGAAAGCGAGCGGGGCCACCTTCAGCTCGTCCTCGATCAGCGAGACGCCGAGATCCAGCGCTTGGAGAACAGGATTGCCGAGACGACCCCTATAGGAGAGGACGAAGATTCGCAGACTGCTTTTAGCAATGCCCTTCGGGTTCAATGTATTCGGCACAATTTGTCGAAGATAATTACCGAACGGGACGATTTGCTCTCTGAGATCCGCCACTTGCGGACCGTGGAGGCGAAGCTTCGGAAGGAGGCGGAGGAGTTAACGGCCGAAGCTGTCGGACTGGCGACCGAGCGGGACGGTGATGATTTTTCGTTAAAAAACCAAGTGTAGTTGGTCGGCGCAGTACTTTTTGTTTTCTAATGCCTTGTAACCATGGAAGGATTGCTTTGTATTATGTCCCGATTATCAATAAAATTTCTTTCAAGAACTAGCATGTCTTTTGTTGCTCCGTGTAGTTGTCTCGCTTGTGACTGCGTTCGTCGTGCCGAGGTCTCCGAGCTGAACCCTCTTTTGTTCGTGGCTCGGCGCCTTGGCACGTTCTGAGACGTAGGGATTAGGCACGGATCCCGAGGTGAAGCAGGTCCCATGGCAGCGCTATCTTGTCGTTTAGCGACGCTGACAAGATCTGGGCCGTTGGATTCTGGTACGAATCTCGAGACGGCTCAGTTCTCAAGAAAACGCTATCTTGTCGTTTAGCATCGCTGGCCAGATCTGGGCCGTCTGATCGAGATCCTACACGAAAGTTGAGGAGAAAGTGAGTTTTCTCCGTTTGCGAGCTCGGATGGGCACTTGCTCGGTTAGCCGACCGGGGGCAGCATGATCTGACCCTTCCTCTTGTTCGCTTTCGGCTCGGCGACAAGAGTGCTCGACCGGTGGTGCCGAATAGTGCCTCGGTCTCCTTCCTCATGCGAGGTCGAGGGGTGAGCCGAGCCCCTCCCCATGGTGGGGCTCGCCGATCATAGCGAGTGTTCGACGGTCGTGGGAGCAATTCCGAATGGCTATCCACCCTTAGCTCGCCGAAAAGCAAGCTTGGGGAGTGGAATTGAACCAAGTGTTGGACTCCGGAACCATCGTGCGGTTCAACGGTTGTGGGAGCAGTTCCGAACGGCGATCTACCTCTAGCTCGCCCGGGGGCGAACCGAGGAGGTAAAGTCGAGCCGAGTGTTGGACTCCGAACCATCGGTGCAGTTCAACGGTTGTGGGAGCAGTTCCGAACGGCAATCTACCTCTGGCTCGCCCGGGGGCGAACCAAGGAGGTAAAGTCGAGCCGGACATTGGACTCCGAACCATTGGTTGAGATTAAAAAACAAGAGATAAAGGCGGAGAGACGCAAGCAAATTTATAAGTATGAAAGAGCATTCTTCATTGATAATTGAAAGAGCAAATTTATAACAACTTATGATATGGATTACAAGTTAGAGGAGAGGAATGGTTCGACACCACGTGATACTCAGAGAGGCGCCGGGTGCTTTCTCGGTATTTTAGGAGGTGGTCGGCATTCCAGGTCCTCGGAATCTCTCTGCCCTCTAGATCTTCCAGACGATAAGCTTCGGGCCGAACAACCTTTGTGATCTTGTAGGGTCCTTCCCAGTTCGGAGCCAGTTTGCTCCTCTGATTAGGGAAGGAGATGGCTAGCTTTCTGAGAACCAAGTCCCCTTCCTTGAGATCGGTGGGTCGGACTTTCTTGTTGTATGCCAGTTCGATTCTCCTTCAGTAGTTCTGTTGCCGAATTAATGCTCTTTCCCTCAGCTCGTCCACCAGATCTAAGTTCGCCCTGAGGTCTCTGGCATTCTATTCCTCGCTGTAGGCTGCGAGGCGATGGGAAGGTATTCCGACCTCGAGGGGTATCACCGCCTCGGACCCATAGGTGAGGTTGAAGGGGGACTCTCCTGTGGGGGTCCGCTTGTTCATGCGATAGTTCCAGAGTACGTTGGGGAGTTGGTCGACCCATATGCCTTTGGAACATTTGTCTAACCTCTTCTTGATACCTGTGAGGATCTGCCGATTGGCGTTCTCTGCTTGGCCGTTCGACTGCGGGTGTGAGACGGAAGAGAAGCGCTGTTGGATAGCGAGGTCCTCGCACAGAGCTCGGAACGCCGCCCCGGTAAACTGAGTTCCGTTGTCGGTTACTATGACACGGGGGACGCCGTGTTGGATCCTGTAGGCTAAGCAACAAACACTAGAGGGGGGGTGAATAGTGTTAATGAAAATAAATTGCGGAATAAAATTATTTTTCTCGGCACAGTCGACCTAGTTGGGAACCAGTCGACTGATATAGCCAAATTAAAAGAAACTTAATCTCTCGATGCAGTCGACTTATCTGAGAGACAGTCGACTGATAATATCAAACAAAGAAAATATAATAACTCGGTTCAGTCGACTAATAGATAAGCCAGGCGACTGAAGAAACAAAGAGTAACAGATACAAGACTGGTCAGTCGACTAATACGAAGCTGAGTCGACTGTACAGACTAGATTTGCAGAACTTCAATAAATAAAAGTAAGTGCAAAAACAAGACAACCAATCACAGAGTACACAAGATATATCCTGGTTCGGTCCTCCCGACCTACATCCAGTCCCCAAGCAACCCACTTGAGATTTCCACTATTCTTGAAAAATAAATACAAGAATACCCTACGGCGTTACGACAACAACCTTGTCTAACCCGTAGTCCTTTCTCTCAACCAGAGAAAGCAGACCCACTCTTCAACCAAGAGTGAAAAGACACCGACTCTACAACCAAGAGTCAAAAACACTCTCCAACCGAGAGCAAGAGTACAAGAGGAATTTTACAATCAACCTATAGCCTTGTTGTTGTATGTGTTGATGCACGTGGCTAAAGAATTAGGTTGACTTCTATACTCAGTCCAAAGCGAATTCAATGCTATACTGGACTGAGTGTAGAGAACCAAAGTATGTGAACTTGAAAGCTTTGTTCTTCACAGAAAATCACTTAAATTTTTCTCAAGAGTGCTCGGGTGTTTATGTCAGAAAATCAAGTAAGTCCAGTAAGTGTTTCTGTTTGAAAAGAAACTCTATATAAAGAGGTTTGTACTTCTGAACGTTGGAAAGCAGTTACATAACTGTCAACCAACGGATCAGACCGTTTGAATTTGAAAAAGTTCGTTTTTGAAAATCAGAAAACGGTCAAAAAGCTCTCGATCAGTCGACTGGGTTGCCATATGAGTCGACTGATCAGAGTTTGAATAATTTTAAACAGTTTCGTACTTATCAGTCGACTGGCATAGGCTTAAGTCGACTGGTACTTAAAAGCTAAAATTCTTCAAACTGTTTTGACTTATTTTGAGGGGTTTTTTACACATTATGAAATTGTTAAGTGTGTGTGTGTGTATGGACAAGGCTTTACATCAGACTAAAGACTCAACAGGGAAGTACATTACAATGTTTACAAGACACAACAATATAACACATTAGAGCTTGAAGTCTTGAGTCTTGAGTCTTTGATCCTTGTTTTGAGTAAAGTCTTGATCCTTGTCTTGAGCTGTATCCTTGAAAGCTTGTGCATTTGTTCAGCTAGAATTGTCTTTTGATATGTATACTGCATTGTTAGCTGTAATATATAAACACATGTTGCACTGTGTTGTGATCATCAAAATCAAGAATCAACATTCTCCCCCTTTTTGATGATGACAACACAATAGCTGATAATAACAGATAATATGTATATAGTCACAGTAAGGATATGCTCCCCCTATTAAAAACACAGAATGCATTTTCCTAAACCAAGTATCAGTCGACTGAGTCAACTGGCAGGCGACTGATCAGATAGTTTATATAAAAAAAACATAAGTACAGATACAGTAGCAGAAGTTTAGTAGCAGTCGACTTAAATCGTTGAAGCAGTCGACTGACCAGAGATTTTCAACAGCCAAAATAACACAGATAAAATCTCAAAAACAGATAAAATCTCAAAACACAGATAATATAAGCAAGCATAAATATAACTCAGAGATCTCTCCCCCTTTGTAATCATCAAAAAGCACAAAATAACCATCTTTTTCATAGAAAAGAGACTAATAGAAAGTTGCATACAGAAATAAGTCCATTAAAAGGTACATAAGAAAAAAATCTTCAATCGTCTTCATCCGAGTCTTCATCGTCACCATGAGAAGAAGGATGAAATTGAGAGGTGAAGAGATTGGTGAGGTTGTCAATCTTGGTATCAATGTGGTGGAGTTGGGAATCAAAAGAATCAAGTCTGGAATCAAGGGTGTGAAGATGTGTATCCACAGTCTGTGAATGTTTCATAAGGTAGTTGACACATTCATACATGGTACGTGGATCATCATAGTTGGCGTTGGGAAGAGATGAACTAGACGAGGCAGAAGGTCTAGCAGAAGAACCTAAAGGTGCTTGAGAAGGAGGTGGAGAGCTAGGAGGGTTATCAACAAGCTTCATACGTGCGAGGCTAGCACGATCGAAGCAATCATAATGAGAAACAACATTGGTCTCGGAATCGAGATCAACGCTAAAAGCAAGAAAGACTCTAGTGAGAAAGCCACCAAAAGGTAGAAAGTGAGTGTGATGCTGAAGTTGAGAAAAAATGACATGACCCCAATTGATATCAATTTTACCAAAAATTGCATACACAGCTTTTTGTAGTTCTAGAGAATAGTGGTCATAACTACCCTTTTTGGGAAGGATGTTATACGTTAATATTCTAGCTACAAGCTTTGCAATTGGTTGAATATTTTTACTTGTCATTGGAGGACCATGATGAGGTAAAAAGATTTTAGACAAAATTGAGGCATTATCTAAAACAATGTCATCAAGAAATATACCTCCATCATCAATTCCTAAAATTTCATTTATCCTAGACGGTGTGAGTGTCATTTTGACATTCTTCACAGACGAACGGATAAGAACATTCCCATTGGGTTTTTGTACAACTATCATATTTGTGTAAAACAAATAGATTAGTTGAGGATAATAGTTGGGTTGGTTTGCTAAAGAGAGAAAATCATAAAGACTGCTATTTTGAAATAGAGGAATGAGATTGAAAGGGGCAAGATTATTAAAGTTGACAAATCTTCCAGGGAAGATGGAAATGGTACAAATGAGGTACCATTGGTCAATAAGATCTGGACTCAATAAATATTGAGTGTAGTCTTGAGAAGAAGAGCTACCCTCATGAGTCCGCTTAGATCGTTTGGGTGCCATTAGAGAGAGACAGAGATAGAGATTATACCAAAGAAAAACGAAAGATCAGAACAGAGGCGAGCACCAGCAGCAAATTTGAGTCGACTTGCTCCTTCTTCAAAAAAACTAGGGTTTTGAAATTGGGGCAAAATAGGAGATCGGTAAGAAAGAGGGGCAGGAAAAGGGGTTTTTAACAGTGAATAGACGGCTCAGATTAAAGGGAAATGAAATCAACGATCAGATAGGGTTGTCACGGGTGAGATAGTGAAAAGTTTTTATCTCAAAATTTGTGATGAATAGTCGCTGAAGACAGATTGATCTTGCGATAGTCGACTGGTATGATATATCAGTCGACTGAGTCGAGAAGAAAATAACATCTTATATCTGCTGACCAGTCGACTGGATTGATAATCAGTCGACTTAGTCGAGAACAAAATACGTATATATAACAATTCAGTACAGTCGACTGATTCAAAACACAGTCGACTTAACAGAGTGATTTTCAACAAATATCAATAAAATCACAAATTCCAAGTTCTCTTCTTAACTTGATAAAAGTTTCTTCTTTAAGGGGCTTGGTAAATATATCTGCTACTTGTTGATCAGTAGAGATAAAGTCTAAAGATATATCTCCTTTTAAAACATGATCACGTAGAAAATGATGTCGAATATCAATATGTTTTGTACGTGAATGTTGAATCGGATTTTTAGATAGATTAATTGCACTGGTATTATCACACATAATTGAGGGTTTCTCAAATGAAATACCATAATCTAACAAAGTTTGTTTCATCCATAAAATTTGAGCGCATGCTAAACTTGCAGCAATATATTCAGCTTCTGTGGTTGATAGGGATACAGAATTTTGCTTTTTACTGCACCAAGATACTAGGGAATGTCCCAAAAAGTGACATGTACCACTAGTACTCTTGCGATCAGTTTTGCTTCCAGCAAAATCGGCATCGCTATAAGACAAAAGTTGAAAAATATCGGTGCGTGGATAAAATAAACCATATTCAGATGTGCCTTTAATATATCTTAAAATTCGTTTCACTGCTTTTAAATGAGATTCTTTAGGACTAGATTGATATCTAGCACATAAACATACGCTGAACATAATATCTGGTCTACTTGCAGTAATATATAAGAGTGAACCAATCATACCTCGATAGAGTTTTTGATCAACACTCTTACCTAATAAATCTTTGTCAAGAGTAGTAGTAGTAGCCATAGGTGTGGATTTACTACTAGTACTATCCATGTGAAAATGTTTGAGTAATTCCTTTGCATATTTGCCTTGATTGATAAATATGCCATTTGAAGATTGTTTAATTTGCAATCCAAGGAAATAATTGAGTTCACCCATGTGACTCATCTCAAATTCATTTTTCATGGTATTAGCAAATTCTTGACATAGATTATTATTAGTAGAACCAAAAATTATATCATCAACATATATTTGTATGATTAAGATATCATTCTTAACTCTTTTGATAAACAAGGTAGTGTCTACTTTACCTATTTCAAATCCTGTTTCTAAAAGAAAAGTTTTCAGACGATCATACCAAGCACGAGGTGCTTGTTTAAGACCGTATAAAGCCTTTTTCAATTTATAAACATGATCTGGAAATTGTTCATGTTCAAAACCTGGTGGTTGTTTAACATAAACATTTTCCTTAATGAACCCATTAAGAAAGGCACTTTTCACATCCATTTGATAAAGTATAAAATTCATAAAACAAGCAAAAGATAATAAAATACGAATAGATTCTAGTCTAGCAACAGGAGCATATGTTTCATCAAAATCTATACCTTCTTCTTGATTATATCCTTGGGCAACTAATCTAGCCTTGTTCCTTACAACTTGTCCTGATTCATCTAACTTATTCTTGAATACCCATTTGGTACTAATGATAGTCTGATCAGGAGGTCTAGGAACTAAATCCCATACATCATTTCTTACAAATTGGTTTAGTTCATCTTGCATGGCATTCACCCAATATTCATTCTCACAAGCTTCTTGTATATTCTTTGGTTCAAAATCTGACAAGAATGCTGTATGAGAGATCATATTAATATGCGAACGTGTCTGAATACCATGGGAGATGTCACCAATTATTAAGTCATGAGGATGATCTTTAACTTCAACGAATGACTTTGGTAAAGTTGAAGATATCACAATCGGATCAGTCGACTTGACTTGTTCTTCAGTCGACTGGTTTAAGTCAGTCGACTTGGAGACTTTATCAGTCGACTTATCAGATAGATTAGTTTGCTCTAAGGATGTAATCACATTATCTAAAGGTGATAAATCAGTTTCATCATCCTTATTTAATGTTGATGAAGGTAAGGATTCATCGAATGTAACATGCATTGATTCTTCAATAGTCATAGTAGACTTATTGAAAATTCTATATGCTTTACTCCTATTTGAGTATCCTAAAAAGATACCCTCATTAGATCTAGGATCAAATTTGTCTAGATTATCTTTTGTGTTTAGAATAAAACACTTACAACCAAATGTTTTAAAGTAAGAGACTTTAGGAAGTTTATTAAAAAATAACTCGTAACAAGTCTTCTTTAGTTTAGGTCTTAGAAGAATTCTATTCAAAACATAACAAGCTGTAGCAACAGCTTCAGCCCAAAATTGCTTTGGTAGATTGCTGTCAACAAGCATAGTACGTGCGCATTCTTGCAAAGTCCTATTCTTTCTTTCAACCACACCATTTTGTGGTGAAGCTCTAGGAAATGCAAATGAATGTGTTATACCATTCTTGTTGCAATATTCTGTAAATGTTTCATTTTCAAATTCTCCACCATGATCACTTCTAATAGTGACTATGGTTAGAGATCTTTGATTTTGAATACGTTTACAAAAATGTGCAAATTCTTCAAAAGCATCATTTTTATGTTTTAAAAAGAATGTCCAAGTAAATCTTGAGAAATCATCTACTAAAACAAACACATATCTACTTTTATTTAAAGAAGCAACCCTAGTAGGACCAAATAAATCCATATGAATTAATTCAAGTGGCCTACTTGTAGAGATTACATCTTTTGTTTTAAAAGTGGATTTGATTTGTTTTCCTAGTTGACATGCATCACATAACTTATCCTTTGTAAAGGATAATTTTGGCAGTCCTTTAACTAGGTTATATTTAGATAATTTTGAGAGATTTTTCATGTTCACATGTCCAAATCTTCTATGCCATAACCAAGATTCATTGTTAGAGGCTATCAAACAAAAATCATTTGAAAAATCAATTGCATTCAAACATAATTCATAAATATTGTTTTTGCGACAACCTTGAAAAATAACTTTTTCCATAGTAGAATCATAAATTAAGCATGCATCTTTTTCAAAAACTATTTTATACCCTTTATCACACAATTGACTAATACTTAAGAGATTATGCTTTAAACCATTAACTAAAAGTACATTTTCTATAATAGGGTTAGATATTTTACCGACCATGCCAATACCGATGACTTTGCCTTTGTTGTTATCTCCAAAGGTGACGGTTCCTCCATCTATATTCTGAATGGTGGATAGTAAGTTGGCATGCCCTGTCATGTGTTTTGAACATCCGCTGTCTAATATCCAGCGTTCTTTCTTGGGTACCTATAAAACATTTGAGGTAAATATGGTACCCTTTTTATTGGGTCCAAAACATATTAGTTTGGGGGAAACCAAACCCATGAAGAGTTTGATCTTCCTCCATAAGCAGGAATATAATTGGTAGAAGTACATACATTCAGCATATAAGAATTGATATAAGCAATTCTATCATTCTGATTAATATTGACTGGAACCCATACTAGTTTGTTCTGTCCAGTCGACTTACCAGTGTTTATCAGTCGACTGTTGGTATGTATCAGTCGACTGGTAGATGCACTAGGTCGACTTATAAGAGGTTTTGATCCCGTGGAATGAGATCCACTTTCTCTGGACAGACGACTGGTGCTATGGTTCAGTCGACTTAACCGAACGTTAGTATCACTTTTATCACTGAATTTAACAACCTGTGGTTTTGCAAAGAAATCATATAACTTGTGTGTAACACTAGAAATAGCTGCTGACTTAGTCTTACTAGTGTTTAAAACAGGAGATTCTTTTATAGAGGATTTCTTGAAACCAAGTCCAAATTTATGACTAGATGCAACTTGATGATGAAGCATATCATTTAAATTCTCTTTGCCTTTGTTAAACTTAGATACATTCTTTGAAATCTCTTCATAATTCTTTTTGAGAGTTTCAAGATCAGTATCTAGACTTGCAAGACGAGAATTTAAGGATTTTACTTCCTTATCAAGGTTAAGATTTTCTTGATTAAGTGTTTGATTCACTTTCTCAAGATTCTTAACTCTAATCTTTTCTTTCTTTAATTCTTGGAATATTTCATTAAATGCATCAAGAAGATCTTCAGAATCATAATCATTACTTACATGTTCTTGTGCAGCCATAAAGCATATATTTGCCACTTCGTTATTTTCATCCGTTTCTTCTTCGGAAGATGAATCGCTATCATCCCATGTGGCTTGATACGCCTTTTTGTTCTTAGCAAATTTATTCTTTGAATATTTGTCTTTCTTGAAGTTGGATGTTTTTCCTTTGTTCTTTGCATTTTCTAAGGGACAGTCCTTCTTCATGTGACCTATTTTATTGCACCTGAAACATGTAGGAGGGTCATTAGAATCTTTACTCTTAGAATGAAACTTACCCTTCTTTAAGAACTTCTTGAATCTCCGAGTGAACATTGCTATTTCTTCTTCATCTTCTTCCTCATCTTCTGAGTCAGTCATTGCTTTAAAAGCCAATGATTTCTTCTTTGTTTGGTGTGATTCAGTATCTTTCTTTCGATCTTCAAGTTGAACCTCATATGCCATGAGATTACCAACAAGATTCTCGAGAGTAAGTGTTGACAAGTCATTTGCCTCTTCTATTGCTGTGGTTTTCTTTTCCCATTCTGGAGTGAGTGCTCGCAGTACTTTTCTGACCATCTCTACTTGAGTATAAGTCTTTCCAAGCGCCACAAGAGAGTTGGTAATGTCTGTGAATCTTGTAATCATCTCAGACACAGTCTCATTGTCCTTCATTCTGAACATTTCAAACCTGTGGACAAGAACAGAAATTTTAGATTCTTTTACTTTATTCGTTCCTTCATGTGTTACCTCGAGTGTATGCCAAATTTGACATGCGGTTGTAGCATTGGATACACGGTTGAATTCTTCCTTCGTCAGTGCACAGAATAAAGCATTCATTGCTTTGGCATTGTTCATAGTCTGACTCTTTTGATCATCATTCCATTGTGCATATGGAATGGTAGGAGCAGTATGTTCCGTCTCTGTCATTTGCCATATCTCGTAGTTGATTGATTGGAGATAGATTCGCATTCGGCACTTCCAATAGTTATAGTTTGTTCCATCAAATAGTGGTGGTCGTTGTGTAGATTGTCCTTCATGGTACTGATTAGTATTTGATGTAGTTGCCATTGCCTGTAACCTTGCTCTGATACCAAGTGTTGGATCCTGTAGGCTAAGCATCAAACACTAGAGGGGGGGTGAATAGTGTTAATGAAAATAAATTGCGGAATAAAATTATTTTTCTCGGCACAGTCGACCTAGTTGGGAACCAGTCGACTGATATAGCCAAATTAAAAGAAACTTAATCTCTCGATGCAGTCGACTTATCTGAGAGACAGTCGACTGATAATATCAAACAAAGAAAATATAATAACTCGGTTCAGTCGACTAATAGATAAGCCAGGCGACTGAAGAAACAAAGAGTAACAGATACAAGACTGATCAGTCGACTAATACGAAGCTGAGTCGACTGTACAGACTAGATTTGCAGAACTTCAATAAATAAAAGTAAGTGCAAAAACAAGACAACCAATCACAGAGTACACAAGATATATCCTGGTTCGGTCCTCCCGACCTACATCCAGTCCCCAAGCAACCCACTTGAGATTTCCACTATTCTTGAAAAATAAATACAAGAATACCCTACGGCGTTACGACAACAACCTTGTCTAACCCGTAGTCCTTTCTCTCAACCAGAGAAAGCAGACCCACTCTTCAACCAAGAGTGAAAAGACACCGACTCTACAACCAAGAGTCAAAAACACTCTCCAACTGAGAGCAAGAGTACAAGAGGAATTTTACAATCAACCTATAGCCTTGTTGTTGTATGTGTTGATGCACGTGGCTAAAGAATTAGGTTGACTTCTATACTCAGTCCAAAGCGAATTCAATGCTATACTGGACTGAGTGTAGAGAACCAAAGTATGTGAACTTGAAAGCTTTGTTCTTCACAGAAAATCACTTAAATTTTTCTCAAGAGTGCTCGGGTGTTTATGTCAGAAAATCAAGTCCAGTAAGTGTTTCTGTTTGAAAAGAAACTCTATATAAAGAGGTTTGTACTTCTGAACGTTGGAAAGCAGTTACATAACTGTCAACCAACGGATCAGACCGTTTGAATTTGAAAAAGTTCGTTTTTGAAAATCAGAAAACGGTCAAAAAGCTCTCGATCAGTCGACTGGGTTGCCATATGAGTCGACTGATCAGAGTTTGAATAATTTTAAACAGTTTCGTACTTATCAGTCGACTGGCATAGGCTTAAGTCGACTGGTACTTAAAAGCTAAAATTCTTCAAACTGTTTTGACTTATTTTGAGGGGTTTTTTACACATTATGAAATTGTTAAGTGTGTGTGTGTGTGTGGACAAGGCTTTACATCAGACTAAAGACTCAACAGGGAAGTACATTACAATGTTTACAAGACACAACAATATAACACATTAGAGCTTGAAGTCTTGAGTCTTGAGTCTTTGATCCTTGTTTTGAGTAAAGTCTTGATCCTTGTCTTGAGCTGTATCCTTGAAAGCTTGTGCATTTGTTCAGCTAGAATTGTCTTTTGATATGTATACTGCATTGTTAGCTGTAATATATAAACACATGTTGCACTGTGTTGTGATCATCAAAATCAAGAATCAACACGCCGAACCAACAGATAATGCTTTTCTAGAAGAATTGAAGCACCTTATTCTCGGTGATAGTGGCGAGGGGCTCGGCCTCAATCCACTTCGAGAAGTAGTCGATGGCAACAACCAAGAACTTGAACTGGCCCGAAGCTGGAGGGAAGGGCCCTAGTAAGTCCATTCCCCACATTGCGAAGGGGATTAGACTTGATAGGGAGGCGAGGTTGGCTTGGGGGAGGCGACGAACGTTGGAGTATCTCTGGCAAGAGCCACATTGCCGAACGTGTCGCTCAGCATCTTGGAGGAGGGTCGGCCAGAAGTATCCGTAGTTCAAAGCCTTCCGAGCCAAAGACCTAGACCCCGAATGTGCTCCGCCGATGCCTTCGTGTAGCTCCTGTAAGGCGTAGTCGGCCTGTTCTGGGGAGAGGCACCTTAGATATGGTCGGTCGTCAATCTAGGAGAAGGAGCGCTTGTATAAGATTCCCTCGATCAAGACATACCGCTCAGCCCTCGTTCTGACTCGGCGTGCTTCCTTGGGGTCCTCGGGGAGGAGTCCGTCCCTTAAGAACTCCACTAATGGCTTCATCCAATTATCTTGCAGTAGGACCGGCAATGACTCCACCGAGCCGGATGTCTCGTCTTCTATGCTCGGCCTTGGGAGGACCTCGATCAAAACGGTCTGTTCGAGACCTTGGAGGGAGGATGAGGCCAACTTGGAGAGGGCATCAGCCTGTGAATTCTCCTTTTGAGGGACTCGTTGGATGAGTGCCTCTTCGAACCGGCTCATGAGGGCTCGGACCTTGGCGAGGTACTTCGCCATTCGCTCGTCTCGTGCCTCGTACTCACCCAAGACTTGGTTCACAACCAGCTGAGAGTCACTATGGGTTCGGAGGCGCTGCGCCCCGGCACTTCGGGCAAGTCCGAGGCCCGCGATGAGTGCCTCATATTCCGCCTCGTTGTTCGAGGCCTTGAAGCTCATACGGATCGCATACTGGAGGACAAAATCATCAGGGCCGTTCAGGATGATACCAGCACCGCTTCCTTCGTTGCAGGAGGATCATCCACAAAGACCGTCTAAATGGGGGGACCGTTCGGAACGTGGCTGACCTCGGGAATAGTGGACTCGACGATGAAGTCGGCGAGGGCCTGAGCCTTGATAGCAGTCCGAGGTTGGTAGTAGATGTCGTGTTTGCTTAGCTCTATGGACCACTTCATAAGCCGACCCGAGGTTTCGGGCTTGTGGAGGATCTGTTTCAACGGTTGGTCGGTGAGGACCACAACCGAGTGGGACTGAAAGTACGGACGGAGCTTCCTTACCGCCATGATCAGGGCGTAGGCCATCTTTTCTATCTTCGGATAACGGAGCTCGGCGTCCCGAAGCACCTTGCTCACGTAGTAGATGGGCCTCTGGGCTCGGTCTTCCTCCCTCACCAAAACAGCACTTAGCGTCTGCTCGGAGGCGGCTAAGTAGATGAAGAGGGGTTCCCCCGGAACGGGCTTGCTGAGCAGGGGAGGATTGACCAAGTATTCTTTCAGCTGCTCAAAGGACTTCTGTTGCAGCTCGCCCCACAGGAAACCCTTGGCTCCCCTGAGAGCCTTGAAGAAGGGGAGGCACTTTTCCCCCGACTTAGAAAGGAACCGCCTAATTGCGGCGAGCTGACCCGTAAGCTTCTGCACCTCCTTGACGCTCCGGGGCGGGGCCATGTCTAGTATGGCCTTGATTTTCTTAGGATTTGCTTCGATCCCTCGCTGGCTCACCATGAAGCCGAGGAACTTTCCCGAGGAGACTCCGAACGCACATTTGTTCGGATTTAGTCTCATATTGTGTCTTCTTAATACGCCGAACGCCTCCTGGAGGTCAGCCACATGGTCGGTACCTCGAATGCTTTTAACGAGCATGTTATCGACGTACACTTCCATGTTGCGGCCTATTTGGCTCTGGAAGACTTTATTGACGAGGCGCTGGTAGGTGGCCCCAGCGTTCTTCAATCTGAACGGCATGACCCGATAACAATAGAGGCCCTGGTCGGTGATGAAGGAGGTTTTTGGAATGTCCGGGGGGAACATTCGGATCTGGTTATAGCCGGAGAAGGCGCCCATGAAGCAGAGGAGCTCATGGCCCGAGGTGGCATCAATGAGGGTGTCGATATTTGGGAGAGGGAATGGATCCTTCGGACAAGCCTTATTCAGGTCGGTGAAGTCGATGCATATCCTCCAAGTACCGTTGGACTTCTTGACCATTACAACATTGGAGAGCCACTCGGGGTAGTTCACCTCCTGTATGAACCGAGCCTTTAAGAGTTTATCCACCTCCTCCTTGATGGCCTACTGTCGCTCGGGAGCGAATTTTCGCCTCTTCTGCTGAACCGGTTTGCACCCCGGTTCAACGCTGAGGCGGTGGACTAGCAGCTCCTCGGAAATCCCGGGCATATCCGCGGCAGACCAAGCAAACAGGTCGCGGTTATCTCGGATGCATTGCACCAAGTCGGAACACAGTGCAGTCGGCAAGGACTTGCTGATGAGGAACTTTCGACTCGGGTCCTCGTCCGAAAAGAGTACTTCTTCCATTTCGTCCGCCGGCTCGGACGTGGGTCGGACATTCGGCTCGGGAATCTCTAGGGTCTCGAGGGAGAGCACTGGACCCCCCGTGGAAGTCATGTTGCACTTCCGAGCCGTCTCTTGGCTGCCCCTGACTTCTCCCACTCCCGACCGAGTGGGGAACTTCATTTTGAGGTGGTACGCTGAAGGGACAGCTTCCAGGGCAGCTAGGCCGGGTCGGCCTAGGATGACATTATATGCGGCCGGGACGTCGACGACCATAAAGTCCATCGGCTCGGTCCGGGTAGTAGGGGTCTTCCCAGCAGTTACGTCTAGGGTAATAACCCCTTCGACAGTTACTGGTACCCCCGTGAACCCGTGGAGCATGTAGCCGGCCGGCTTGAGGCGATCCCGGGATAGCTGCAGCCCTCGGAAGGCCGAGAGGAAGAGGATGTTCACCGAGCTCCCGTTGTCTACCAGGACCCTCTGCACCTTGAAGTTTGCCATGCGAAGGTCGATGACAAGTGCATCGCAGTGGGGAGTTCGGACCCCCTCGAGGTCTTCATCGGAGAAAGTCACTGGGACGCCGAGGCCTTTGGGGGGAGGGACGCTGTGAACTGAGTTGACCTCTCGGACGATTCCGAGAGGAGTTGAAGGAGCCCCCCATTGGGCCTCCGTGGATGAGGTGTAGAACTCGTTCTTCCTTGAACTCGGGGGTTTCCTCGTGCCGCTCGGAGCGCTTGTTAGCCCCCCGAGGCGGAGGAGTTGTGCGGTCTGCCCGATCATTTGCCTTAAGAAATTTGGTCAACTGCCCTCTCTGGATGAGGGCCTCTATCTCATTTTTCAACGCCCGGCAGTCGTTGGTGTCGTGACCGTGGTCTCGGTGGTAACGACACCATTTCTCCTTATTCCTCCTCTTGGCCGGGGTGTTCATCCTCGGAGCGGGAGGTATAACTCCCTCCTTCTCCACTTCCATCAGTATGGTGGAGACATTTGTGGTGAGAGGGGTGAACTTCTCGAACCTGGGGGGAGGACGGCGCTGACCGCTATTGTCCTTCTGCAGCTTCTTGGATCCCTCCTCCTCTGCCGTCTTCCTCTTCGAACCGGAGGCAGGTCCTCCGAAACTTGGGAGGTACTCGGCCTCTTCCGCCCGAATGTACTTCTCGCATCTCAGGAGAAGATCGGCGAAGTTGTGCGGGGGCTTCTTGGCGAGGGACGACCGGAGGTTGGAGTTAAGGACGTTCAACTGGAACGCGACGGTCGCCACGGACTGGTCGAGGGTGGCTATTGACCTATCCTCTGCGGTAAATCTCCTCACATAATCCCTCAGCTTTTCTCCCCTCACCTAGCGAAGGTGGAGAAAGGATAGGCTCGTCTTCTCTGTTCGCCTGCTACTCACAAAGTGAGTTATGAAGAGCGTTTCGAACTGCTCGAACGAGAAGATGGAAGAGGGAGCGAGCCTGGAGTACCATTCCCGAGCCGACCCCTTGAGGGTGGCAGGAAAGGTCTTGCAGAGCATGGCGTCGGAAGCTTGATGGATCAGCATTAAGGTTTTGAAGCTTTCGACATGATCAACTGGGTCGGACTCCCCTGAGTACGTTTCAAACTGCGGAGGTTTGAAACCCCTCGGTATGGGGGCCTCCATGATTGTCCGAGAGAAGGGGGGTCTGCTGGGGTGGACGGTCCCTGCTCTCGACTCCTCTTTGTCCATGCGACCGATGCGTCTCTCCATCTCGTGGAGACGGCGGTAGAGGGCATCGTCCTTCCACTAGTAATCAAACAATCCTGTGGACTCTTCTTCATAGGAAGGGGAGCGGGGGCTGCGGCGCTGGTAGTCCTGGGATCAGCGAGGGCTATAGTGGTTCTGCTGGCGACTGGGAGCCGGGAGGGGACTTCTGGATCGTTGGCGAGGACTTGGAACCCGTGGGGGTGTTGGAACCCTCTGGGCATCATTGTTGTTGTTGCGAAGGTTGAGGGCCTACAACACCATTGCCTAGAACTGTAGGAACTCGGCACGAGTGATTGGTGCCTCATTGTTCCTGGGATGATGCCGATTGGCAGGGGAATGCGGCCTCCGCCTTCGACGCTCGGGAGATTCCCCCCGTCCTCTTCGGTCCGGAGACCTTCGGACCGGGGATCTCCTGCCATGTGGGCGACGAGGAGATCGCTCACCTTGATGTTAGCGGGAGGCTCCCTCTCGGGCCCGCTTCTCATCTAGGCGGTTGCGAATGTAGAACCCCATATTTTCAAATATTATTTTAATATTTGAAAAATGAATTAAAATGATTTACTGAAAATTTAATAAATATTTTCTAAAAGATTTATCTTTTTACACGTGCGAAACACGTGCAAATAATTTTGGTGTCAATATACAATTTTATATTTTTAATAAGTTCTCATACTTATTATGGAGTGTATTCTAAATTTTGGGATTTTTCTGAATAAAGAAACTATTTTTACAAATATCTCGAAAGAGATGGGCTTTTATGTAAAAAGTCGTTTGGATCTTAAATAAACTATGAAAATTCGTTTTTACTGATATTTTGGTTTCTCAAGGTTAGCATTTAAATTTAAATATATTTAGATTTCATTTAAAGTCGATTTGGTGAAGATTTAGTCAAAAAGGGTATTTTTGCAAATATGGAATTCATGTAGAATCTTGTACAAATGTTTTTCTGGAGAGTAAAAGTCAAATATTTTGATTAGAAAATATAATATGTATTATTAGATATTATTTCGGATTTTTCTGGATTTTTACAAATACTTTATGATGTAATTGCAAATATTACAAAAGGGAGGGCTTTTGTGCAAAATTGCCACCCTGAGTGTAAATCCGGGATTTTCTTATCTCTGGGCCGTGCTGGGTTATTGGAAAACCTAGTGGTAAAAGGATTTTATTTAGTTTTGATTTATTTAACTTATTTTAACTAAGGAAGGTTATATATGTGAAGTAATAAATTGGAAAAGGACTATTTTGCAAAAGTACTTCAAAACCCTAATTCCTTTCAATCCCGGCCTGTATAAAAGAGGGTGTGCAGCCACCATTCGCTGCACAACTCCAGATTTATTATATTATTATTTTCTTGGTGATCAAGAGGAGAATTTTTGGATCTCGCAAAAAGGAAGGCTTTTCGTTGGATCTTTTCAATTCAAAGGTGAGTGATATTGTTTTATTTTGATTTGTTTTGTATGTAATATGAACTTTGTTTTGTGGTTTGATTTAAGTGAACAATTATTTGATTGTTGTTTGGCATGTATGTTTATTTAGTACCTTGCATGAAAACGATGCAATGGTCGTTGTTTGTGTCATGCATGTGAAATCTAAGAATGTTGAGTAGATCTTGGTTCATAAATTTGTATTGCTAGAAATGCATGTTTATGATTTGAGTATGGTTATGATCAGATGGAGGAACATCTGGATCTTGTGTTTACAAATCAGATTTGGTTTTGAGTTGTGGAAAATATTGAGTATTGAGAAATTCTAATGGAAGAATTAGGAGTTAAGAACATGAGAATTGAGTTTTGAGATATTGGTTGATTGGAGGAAATGTATCCAAACTGAGGATACTTTGAGATTGTTGTTTTATTTGAGTACAAATTATTTTAGTGAACAATAATTGCTTTTGGAAAACCCTAATTTTGATTATCATATACAACCAAAACTAGGCAGTCTGTAGGCCGACAGTCGACTGGTAGACTTTTCAGTCGACTGGTACGACCCAGCTGCTGTGTCTTTAGTTTTCTTAAAAATCCGTTCTGGACAGTCGACTTAGACCCTTTTCAGTCGACTGGTACACTTAGAAATTATTTTTCAAAGTTATCGTAGATTTTCTTTGGTAAGTCGACTTATGACCTTTTAAGTCGACCTATATTATATTTTAAGTCGACTTATGACTTTACAAGTCGACTTATAATACTTAGAATATTTTCTTAAAGATTTCTGGAATTTTCCTCTGGTAAGTCGACTTATGTTTTTATAAGTCGACTTATGTTCTTACAAGTCGACTTATGTTCTTATAAGTCGACTTATGTCTCCTTTAAGTCGACTTATGTTTTTATAAGTCTACTTATGATCTGGTAAGTCAACTTATGACTTTTATAAGTCATCTTATATTGTTGGTAAGTCAACTTATGTTTTTATAAGTCATCTTATACTGTTGGTAAGTCAACTTATGTTTTTATAAGTCATCTTATACTGTTGGTAAGTCAACTTATGATTTTTGTAAGTCAACTTATAATACTTAACTTATTTTCTGAAAGTTACTGGATTTCTTTCTAGACAGTCGACTGGTGAGTTTTGCAGTCGACTGTAGACACTTAGATCTTACTTCTTAAAGATGTTAGTTTTCACTCTGGACAGTCGACTGGTGAACTTTTGCAGTCGACTGGTACTGATACTTTTCTAAGGTGTTTTGATGTTCTTTAAAAGACTAACTCTTTAAATGTTTTGGATCTATAATCTATTCTTATAAATATTATTCTTCTATAGAACATACGCTTTCAATATATATTATGGTTGGACTTGGATTATGGAATCTATTAAAGACTTGAGTTTGTTGAGTGGAGAGATTTTTCCTTGATCGTTTGACGATGAATTAGTGAGTTTTGGTTCTGTTTGAGATTTATTGAGATAGGCCTGAGGGGTCTTGGTTAGTTGTTGTTTTGAGTTATTTAGATGTTCGCGTGATGAAGGTCTACGGGCCTATTCCCGGATAGGCAGGGAGGTAATTCTCCGGATAAGCAGGGAGATGATTCTCCGGATAGGCAGGGTGCATTTGTATGTACCGGGTGTATTTGCACAATTCGTGGGGTACACGGAAGGGAGGTAATACTCCGGATAGGCAGGGAGGTAATTCTCCAGATAGGCAGGGAAGTAATTCTCCGGATAGGCAGGGTGCATTTGTATGTACCGGGTGTATTTGCACATTTCGTGGGGTACACGGAAGGGAGGTAATACTCTGGATAGGCAGGGAGGTAATTCTCTGGATAGGCAGGGAGGTAATTCTCCGGATAGGCAGATAGATGATTCTCCGGATGGGCAAGGTGCATTTGTATGTACCGGGTGTATCTGCACATGTCGTGGGGTACACGGAAGGGAGGTAATTCTCCGGATGTTGTTTAGACTAGGTACATTTGTATGTACCGGGTGTATCTACACATGTCGTGGGGTACACGAAAGGGAGGTAATTCTCCGGATGTTGTTTAGACTAGGTACATTTGTATGTACTGGATGTATTCTTGGTTTTATTCTTGTGTTTTCCAGTTTTCCTACACTTGACACTTAGGCTAACTTCACTTGTTGTTTTCATTTCATGATGTTTTCATGCTTTACATCTTTTGTTGTTTGTCATTCATTTATCCTTGTTGTTAATACATGCTGTTGATGACTTTATATTTTATGATTACATTATCTTGTTTTGTTTTTATATCACTCACACCGTTTATGGCTGACCCATTTAGTTTGGGGGTTAGGGATCATCTCTAGCCTCATGTGTTACAGGTTGTTGCTTAGAGTCGGGA
Organism: Hemerocallis citrina; assembly: GCA_017893485.1. Classification (NCBI taxonomy): domain Eukaryota; kingdom Viridiplantae; phylum Streptophyta; class Magnoliopsida; order Asparagales; family Asphodelaceae; genus Hemerocallis; species Hemerocallis citrina. The sequence continues at coordinate 352,219 of JACEHZ010000239.1, read as the reverse complement.
GGCTTGGATGCTTGAGTTAGTTTTGAGATAAACTGATGTAATAGAGCTTTGTGTAAATTTGTGTAAAAAGAAGTATTGTGAAAAGAAAGTGGTAATTCAAGGTGTTTGTAATTCCGCTGTGTTTGAAAAAGATTGTTGAAATAAAAGTTTGGAATAAAAATTATTTGTGTTTTTGGGCTATGTGTACTATTACATTGAAGTTGATGCTGGGATTGTGCCACGTATTTTCTAAGTTATTAAATTAGAAATTCGGGACGCTACAGATTGGTATCAGAGCATGCTTCAATAGTAATAATAGACATAGTATGAAAACCAACCTAGGTGAGGACATTAGAGAGTGAGTACCTAGGTGTGGACATTAGAGTGTGGGTATCACATAGAGTTGAAACATGATGTTTTGGTTTGGGGTATGGTTATGGTTTTGCCATAGGGTATGGATGTGAATGTGAAATGTGTGGGTGATGCTCTAACTTTACCCTCGTTTTGCAGTATTCAGAATGGTTGCACCCAGGACCAGGAATGGTGGCAACAATGAGGATGGATCTGGTAGTTCTCAAGGAACGGGAATTGATCTTGAGGCTGAATTCGCCAAGGTGTATCAGACTCTGGATGCGCTGATGGCAGTTAATTTGGCACAGATTCGGAACTAGAATCGGAACTATAGGATTGGACCAGTGTTTAGTAACGCTGATCCCATCAAGCAGGACGAGTCTCTCAAGAGGAGGAGGCCAGCATCAGATCAGGAAGGGAAGGAATCCCCAGCAAAGCAAGCCAAGTCCAGTGACCCAGTGCAGAAGGCACCTGCAACTCGGGAAGTGACTTGTTATTTCTGCAAGGAGGCAGGTCATTACAGGTCAGCATGTCTGAAGATGGCAAGGCAGACTTGTTTTCATTGTGGTCGTGAAGGGCATATTCGACCAATCTGTCCGCAGCTGAAAAAGGATGGTGCCGGGAAGGGCAAGGATCTGAAGAGGGGCGAGAGTCTGCATTGACTGATGAGGATACTCAGAATTATGACTCGTGTGTGTAAGAACTTGGAAATTCATTCTTTTGTATTAAGTAAAACTTTTAATTGGGGAATAATTGAAGATTGAGTATTTTTCTTCATGTAACAAGATTATTTGGATTAATGGAATAAAGACAAAAGTTTTATTTGATACTGATTTCTTGCATGCAATTGTGTCGTCCAAATTCTTGTTAGTCTTAGTGTGGAGTTTAAGGTGTTTCCAGGCAAGGTCCTGAGGTGGTTATCCTTAGTCATGCCCTTTCTAAGGGGGGAGTGGCCACTGATTCTTGGAAGGATGAAGTAGATGTGGAAGGTCAGAGTTGGATGCAGGAGTTCAGTAGTTGTTGCAGCATGGCTTCCGGTGGCAGTTATCAGAGTTGCGCAGCGGAAGTTTGATTTTCTGAATCCTTTGCATGATTGTGATTCGTCTGTATGTTGTACATCTTTTGTTGAAATGCATTCCCTTGTGTGATTGTATTTCTTTAAATTATGTTTCTATCCATAAGTTTTCATTCCTTCTTGATGTGTTTGTTTGGACCCCATTAGCAGTAGTTCTGATGACAGAACTCTTCTAAGGAGGGAGTGATGTAGAACCCCGTATTTTCAAATATTATTTTAATATTTGAAAAATGTATTAAAATGATTTACTGAAAATTTAATAAATATTTTCTAAAAGATTTATCTTTTTACACGTGCAAAACACGTGCAAATAATTTTGGTGTAAATATACAATTTTATATTTTAATAAGTTCTCATACTTATTATGGAGTGTATTCTAAATTTTGGGATTTTTCTGAATAAAGAAACTATTTTTACAAATATCTCGAAAGAGAGGGGCTTTTATGTAAAAAGTCGTTTGGATCTTAAATAAACTATGAAAATTCTTTTTTGCTGATATTTTGGTTTCTCATGGTTAGCATTTAAATTTAAATATATTTAGATTTCATTTAAAGTCGATTTGGTGAAGATTTAGTCAAAAAGGGTATTTTTGCAAATATGGAATTCATGTGGAATCTTGTACAAATGTTTTTTCTGGAGAGTAAAAGTCAAATATTTTGATTGGAAAATATAATATGTATTATTAGATATTATTTCGGATTTTTCTGGATTTCTACAAATATTTTATGATGTAATTGCAAATATTACAAAATGGAGGGCTTTCGTGCAAAATTGCCACCCTGAGTGTAAATCCGGAATTTTCTTATCTCTGGGCCATGCTGGGTTGTTGGAAAACCTAGTGGTAAAAGGATTTTATTTAGTTTTGATTTATTTAACTTATTTTAACTAAGGAAGGTTATATATGTGAAGTAATAAATTGGAAAAGGACTATTTTGCAAAAGTACTTCAAAACCCTAATTCCTTTCAATCCCGGCCTGTATAAAAGAGGGTGTGCATCCGCCATTCGCTGCACAACTCCTGATTTATTATATTATTATTTTCTTGGTGATCAAGAGGAGAATTTTTGGATCTCGCAAAAAGGAAGGCTTTTCGTTGGATCTTTTCAATTCAAAGGTGAGTGATATTGTTTTATTTTGATTTGTTTTGTATGTAATATGAACTTTGTTTTGTGGTTTGATTTAAGTGAACAATTATTTGATTGTTGTTTGGCATGTATGTTTATTTAGTACCTTGCATGAAAACGATGCAATGGTCGTTGTTTGTGTCATGTATGTGAAATCTAAGAATGTTGAGTAGATCTTGGTTCATAAAATTGTATTGCTAGAAATGCATGTTTATGATTTGAGTATGGTTATGATCAGATGGAGGAACATCTGGATCTTGTGTTTACAAATCAGATTTGGTTTTGAGTTGTGAAAAATATTGAGTATTGAGAAATCCTAATGGAAGAATTAGGAGTTAAGAACATGAGAATTGAGTTTTGAGATATTGGTTGATTGGAGGAAATGTATCCAAACTGAGGATACTTTGAGATTGTTGTTTAATTTGAGTACAAATTATTTTAGTGAACAATAATTACTTTTGGAAAACCCTAATTTTGATTATCATATATAACCAAAACTAGGCAATCTGTAGGCCGACAGTCGACTGGTAAACTTTTCAGTCGACTGGTACGACCCAGCTGCTGTGTCTTTAGTTTTCTTAAAAATCCGTTCTGGACAGTCGACTTAGACCCTTTTCAGTCGACTTATACACTTAGAAATTATTTTTCAAAGTTATCGTAGATTTTCTCTGGTAAGTCAACTTATGACCTTTTAAGTCGACCTATATTGTATTTTAAGTCGACTTATGACTTTACAAGTCGACTTATAACACTTAGAATATTTTCTTAAAGATTTCTGGAATTTCCCTCTGGTAAGTCGACTTATGTTTTTATAAGTCGACTTATGTTCTTATAAGTCGACTTATGTCTCCTTTAAGTCGACTTATGTTTTTATAAGTCTACTTATGATCTGATAAGTCAACTTATGACTTTTATAAGTCATCTTATATTGTTGGTAAGTCAACTTATGTTTTTATAAGTCATCTTATACTGTTGGTAAGTCAACTTATGTTTTTATAAGTCATCTTATACTGTTGGTAAGTCAACTTATGATTTTTGTAAGTCAACTTATAACACTTAACTTATTTTCTGAAAGTTACTGGATTTCTTTCTAGACAGTCGACTGGTGAGTTTTGCAGTCGACTGTAGACACTTAGATCTTACTTCTTAAAGATGTTAGTTTTCACTCTGGACAGTCGACTGGTGAACTTTTGCAGTCGACTGGTACTGATACTTTTCTAAGGTGTTTTGATGTTCTTTAAAAGACTAACTCTTTAAATGTTTTGGATCTATAATCTATTCTTATAAATATTATTCTTCTATAGAACATACGCTTTCAATATATATTATGGTTGGACTTGGATTATGGAATCTATTAAAGACTTGAGTTTGTTGAGTGGAGAGATTTCTCCTTGATCGTTTGACGATGAATTAGTGAGTTTTGGTTCTGTTTGAGATTTATTGAGATAGGCCTGAGGGGTCTTGGTTAGTTGTTGTTTTGAGTTATTTAGATGTTCGCGTGATGAAGGTCTACGGGCCTATTCCCGGATAAGCAGGGAGGTAATTCTCCGGATAAGCAGGGAGATGATTCTCCGGATAGGCAGGGTGCATTTGTATGTACCGGGTGTATTTGCACAATTCGTGGGGTACACGGAAGGGAGGTAATACTCCGGATAGGCAGGGAGGTAATTCTCCAGATAGGCAGGGAAGTAATTCTCCGGATAGGCAGGGTGCATTTGTATGTACCGGGTGTATTTGCACATTTCGTGGGGTACACGGAAGGGAGGTAATACTCCGGATAGGCAGGGAGGTAATTCTCCGGATAGGCAGGGAGGTAATTCTCCGGATAGGCAGGGAGATGATTCTCCGGATGGGCAGGGTGCATTTGTATGTACCGGGTGTATCTGCACATGTCGTGGGGTACACGGAAGGGAGGTAATTCTCCGGATGTTGTTTAGACTAGGTACATTTGTATGTACCGGGTGTATCTGCACATGTGGTGGGGTACACGGAAGGGAGGTAATTCTCCGGATGTTGTTTAGACTAGGTACATTTGTATGTACTGGATGTATTCTTGGTTTTATGCTTGTTTTTTCCAGTTTTCCTACACTTGACACTTAGGCTAACTTCACTTGTTGTTTTCATTTCATGACGTTTTCATGCTTTACATCTTTTGTTGTTTCTCATTCATTTATCCTTGTTGTTAATACATGCTGTTGATGACTTTATGTTTTATGATTACATTATGTTGTTTTGTTTTTATATCACTCACACCATTTATGGCTGACCCCTTTAGTTTGGGGGTTAGGGATCATCTCTAGCCTCATGTGTTACAGGTTGTTGCTTAGAGTCGGGAGGCTTGGATGCTTGAGTTAGTTTTGAGATAAACTGATGTAATAGAGCTTTGTGTAAATTTGTGTAAAAAGAAGTATTGTGAAAAGAAAGTGGTAATTCAAGGTGTTTGTAATTCCGCTGTGTTTGAAAAAGATTGTTGCAATAAAAGTTTGGAATAAAAATTATTTGTGTTTTTGGGCTATGTGTACTATTACATTGAAGTTGATGCTGGGATTGTGCCACGTATTTTCTAAATTATTAAATTAGAAATTCGGGGCGCTACAGCGAAGGTCCTCATCCCTTTGGCGATTCAGGACAATGTTGCGGAGGTCGGGGCTATGGGAAGCCATAGAGTCCGAGGAGGCATTATGGACTGAGACATGGTCCGCGTGGAGAGGTTGCTTTTGCCTCCTCTGGTTCTGACCGGCAGGGCCATTGCGGGGTGGTTGATTCGGATGAGGAGGCTGGCCCTGAGGGGCCAGGGGAGGAAGATGCTCGGGCTGCGCAGCTGGGTGCACGGGGGGTTCCTCTTGTTGATCAACGGGATTGGGCCCACGGTTGGACCCCCTAGATCTGACCTTCTTGGGAGGCATGGTGGGAGAAGGGCTAGTTGACGAGGAAGAGGCGGAGGCTATTCGTTTGGTGTTCCCACAGACGGCGCCAATCTGTTACCGCTGATTTCGGTGTGGGGGTAAACAGATGAGATTTGTGAGTTCGTAGGAAACCTGAATAGCTGATCCAAGCCTCCTGGTTCCCGCCGTTACCTACAAGGGAAGTGCGAAACACCGGGATTGATTCCGGCGACGCACCCTCCGACGCTCTTGTCAGTAATCAGTGATATGATCAAGAAAGAGCTTAGGTTGGGAAAAAGTGATTACCTGGTCATAGTGGTAGGGGGGAGGTATTTATAGTAGCCATGGGAATGATTAGGGGCCTGATTTCCTGCGTAACTGTCAGGAGAAAAATCCTCCCATTCTGTTTTGGGAAATTGACCCCTGATTCCCGGTGGGAGCAAATCAGGCCCGTTGATTCAGTCAAATCAGTGGCCCTGATCTCCTCTTGGTGATCTGGGTTTGTCTTGGGTCGGGACCCGTACCCAGTTAGAGTGGATCCTTTTGCGGGGTGTTGGGTCTGTGAGAAGGAGACCCAGTACCCGTTTTGGACCCACCTGTATGTGAAATTGCCATTTTACCCCTGAGCTCCAAGATTCGTGCCCTAATCTGGACGGTTCCGATTTAACCCCATTTTTAGCCATATCACATATATTTTATAAATCATTTTCATTTAAAAAATTTTACATATTCGATATTTAAAATCTATACTTCTATTTTAATAATTATTGTTGTAATTGTCTACTTCATTTCCTCCTCTGACTATCCCAAGTTTCACATCTATATTTATATCCCAAATTTCAAAACATAACATCATACTTGAAATTAAACTTTCCATATCCAAGTATATATGGAAGATTACATCTTCCCATCTCCCATTTTTGTGCAATCTGATATCGAGAGGGCAAATATGCAATTAGACATCAATGGAGGCAAACTGCAACTAGATGTCGGGGAGGCAAAGTCTGCAACCGAATGTCCAGAAGGAAAACTGCAATCGGATCTCGTAGAGGCAATTCTGTAACTTGAGGTCAAGGAGGCAAGCCTGGAGTTGGACACCAACGAGGCGAACCCACAACAGAAGAAGATTTTCTACTTTAATAACCCTCACTGTTATTTCTACATATATTACTTACCACTATTCGATTTTTGTACTAGTTTATATCATTTTATAATATTTTACAACATAGCATTTTATTATTTATACTGGCTTCTATATCTATCCTACTTGTGTATTTACTACTTAATATCAACTATCTTATCATCTTCTTCTTATTGTTTTGAATCTTTACATAAGTTAGCATTTCATACCACTTCATTGTATTTTATTTTGCTACTAACTAATCTTAGATATGATGGCTACTCATCTAACAAAAAAAAATCTCTTCTTATTTATACTTTTGTTTAAGATTCATAATTCATTTCTATGTAATTAGTTTTCGTATTGTTTCAATGATATGTTATTACTATTTCTACTATGATGTCTTGTTTTACTCCTACAAACCATTTATAATTTTTATATCATAATGTTGTTTATTTCGCCCTATAATTTTTACGCCGATGTACGTATAAAATTTTGTATGTTGGGATTTCTTGCTCTACTTGACAATTTAAAAATATTTGGATATATGTCAACTAGTATTATATATCTTTAGTTTTTAAATCGTATGTATAATTACTGTAGTTACCTTACAAATTATTTTATGATGTTAACATGTTATACAAGATTATTTTATATTGTCTGCACTTTTAACTAAATTTCATGCTTGAACATTTTTCAAACTTTTATCCAATAGTCTTCTCTTAAATTGCTAATTCAATTTTTATCTCGTAACATATAGTACAAGTTCAGTTTTCGATTTTTAATTATTCTACTGCTTACTACTTTGATAAATTTTGATTACTAAGCCTACTAATAATTTATTAAAGTATCTATTGATTATGTTTTTCTTTATTCTTTCCAATTGCTTTGTTTTCCAAACACTTTCACAATTAACGACCTAATTTATATTTTCCTTTTATCTAATACTTTTCCTAATATTACTTTGTATGAAAATTTCTTTAGATCTGTACTATCTTTTATGGCCCTATTTTTTTCTTATGCTATTTTTCTAGTTTTTCTTGTACCGTTCTTATAAATTTTGATACTCATAGTTTTCATATATAAGTTTACTTTGTTTACCACATTACATGCTACATTTCTTTCTTGGTATTTACAGTTTTCCGTGTACAATAATGATATTTTCCGTGGTGTGTACGAAATACAACCTTTACCCTAGTGAGTTATGAGGACATAACTGTTATGGGGGGGGAGTGTAATGATGTGTCTAAATTATATACAAATATTTGTACTCATTTACCAATTAAAAGTGCTTGTTTTCGTTGATATTGTTTAGAATTAATTTTATTTCTACAAGATTACAATTAATTAATTATTTTTCAAGAAATAATATTTTTGATACAAAAAGTAAAGATTTGTGGAAAAAAATCAACAAACAAAGGAAAATAATAGATTTATCAATTTTTATTGTTTTGTTGATTTAAGAGTGTGACAAATAATTTTAAAAGGACTTTTATAAGCTAATATGATTTGTAGTTAGTTTATTTAATTTAAAACTAATTAATTTTATTTTATTTAAAAATCGTAATTTCTGCTATTATTTTGTGTATGCAGAAGCACGTGGTTAGCAGAAAAAGAAGAAAAGAAGAAAAGAGAAAGAAATAAAATTCAGATCAAATAAGGAAAGAAATAAATGAAAGAAGAGGACTTTTCTGCAAAAAGTGCAAACCCTAACTCTCTTCCCGTACACTATAAATACAAACCAATGGGAGAGAGGAGATCTGAGGAGGTGACGGCTGATACATTCAAAAGAAAAAAAAATTAATTAAAGAAGGGAAAAGGCAGAGAGAGAGACGATTGGGGCATCATAGGCGCGCACGTGAGCGTGCTGACTCGACGGGTCTCAGGGAAATCAAATCAGGAGAGAGAAGGCAACAGAGCAGGCACACGTGCGACTGCTTCTTCTCCTCTTGTGTGCTGAGATCGAGGCCCAGCTGACGTGGCGAAGCGACGTGCGGCTCAGCAGGTGACGTGACAGCGCCAGTTGACCAGTCGACAGCTCACGCGGCTCCCAAGGCGACGAGACTGCTTTGACGATCTGACTGGGCGTGGACTATATGACATCAGAGAAGCCATGAGACGAGGCACGGGTGTGACAGGCCTGAAAGTTGATGTGGCGACTCTGACTGACATAGAGACAGAAGGGAGATAAAGACTTCGGTTTGCATTATTTCTATATTTATTTGTATCTCTTCTTCTCTAATTTTTACGATGCAATCCCAAACAAATATGAACTAAATTTAATGTTCTAGAGGCTAAGATGTAGCCGAGTTTTGTAGAACACAAATTTTAATTCATTATTATTATTCTATTTTTCTTGATTGTGTTTTAATTTTTATTACTTATGCGTACAACATGGTGGATAGACATTTGTATGATTTTTCAAATCATAAAGAGACCGAACAGGGTCTTTGTGATTAATAAAAGTTAACACCGTATATTAGAGGACGTGACCGTTAAGAAATCCAATTTTTCAATTAATAATTTGATGGATAGGAGAATGATTAATTGAGAATAATTTTTAGACTACGTTGATAGAGTGGTTAATATCTTTAGGATTTTGGTCTACAATTGGGAAAGATAATATTTTTATTTATAAGGAATTATAATTTGTGTGTGTGATAAACGAGGTGAACCAAGAGCCCTAGAACTAATTTTACCCTTAACAAATTACAAGAGCTTCACTGTTTCACAGCCCTCTCCCTCTTCACCAATTTAGTTAGATTTAATTAGATTAATTTAATTTAGTTATTTTATTATTTATAAATTTCGACCTTCCAAATAGTGATTAATCTAGTGATATCGGTACTTAGTAAAATATCTAGACCCTGTGGGTTCGACACTCTACTCACCTATCTATATTACTTGTGCGATTTTGTACACTTGCAAAAAATTAGCATCATGTAACACTCCGCAAAATTGAGTTATGACAAGAAGCTTCGGTTGGAAGGCTTTTCAAGAATAGGCCAGATAAAATTAACAGTTAATAATACAGAGTTTCTCTCTCTAGAAAAGTTTAGAGAGAGAAACTGACCTCCCAAAAAAACCCCAAAAGCTAACCCTAGATTTGAGTTTGGTGGGGGCGGCGGCTTGGGCTCGTCGCATCGGTCGCCATCATCCCTCCTTCATGTTCATCTACTTCCCAACACAACTATCCAACTGTCGTCGCTCTACAGATGGCTTAGATCCGAAAGCATCCTCGCGCTCCTCCAGTCCCGATCAGCCCCCTCCCTCCACCGATGAACTAACGACGATGTTGTCATAATTGGGCCCAGATCCAATCCCAAGAGTACTTCATCAACGATCCAGGCCCAGACCAAGCCCAAGAGTACTTCACCGACGATCTGACGACGATGCAACTGTCGATCCGACTCCTTGTTCGCTGCCATTCGATGCCATCCCGTCGATCCACCGATCGTGCACCTTGGTCGAGCTCCCCCTCCTGAGCTCCTCCCTCTCCACCGATTGACCTTCCCGTCGTTCCATCGATCGAGCACAATTGTCTGAGGTTGAGGTTTGTCGGCCTACAGTTGCAGAACTGGTCTGCTCGAGCGACGAGGAAGCCACTGTGCGTCGGATGATCGCAGAGTTCGCCCAACCCCTGCTGTGCGTCATTGCTATCCTATAACTCAGCACCGGTTGTGGCGCCATCGCTACCACCACCATATCTTCGCACTCAATGCCAACTGCGGTGATCTGCAGCTGCGATTTGGATGTTGAGATGCTGGTTGAGTATGCAAAGAAGAGGGATTACGTGTGATGGTAGTGCCGGAGTTAGAGACGGCAGCAGTTTGATTATTTTGGGTGTTGTTTGCATTAGTGAGGGAGGAGTGGAGGAGGTGCCTAGGTTCGATGTTGATTCGATGTGAAGAATGATGTGCAGCACGGTTGTAGGGCTAGGGCCCGAAGACGGGGTCCCCCCATGAGGTGCGCTCACTCGTTACAGTACAGGGTGGGGCTTGGGCCCACAGACGGGGTCCCCCCATGAGGTGCACTGAGGAAAATTGCAGAGTTGGAGATGTATCTATTTTTGGTTGGTAGTGTGGAAGCCACACCCTGAGTTCGACCTCTGTTAACCAACTACCACAGGCTTTGCAACAGCGCCGCCACTACGCCCTCATTAGTGAACCTACAATCTACAACATCCACCGCCCGTAGGAGCAAGAGGAGAAGGTGATGCTTTAGCTAGTTATGATTTGTTTCGGGTTTTGTGTAAGAGAGAGAGAGTGAGATAGCGAAGATGTTGCTTCTCACTACTCTGTGCAGGTGTCTGTTAGTGTTTGTGAGATATCACTTGAGAGAGTAAAAGCGTGTGAGAGATGAAGGTATCCTCTTCACGGCTCTCTCTTTGACTGTGTCCATGGTTAGGGTGAGCGAGAGTTTTGTTTGATGAGAAACCGCTGGTGAGAGCTAAAGCGTGAGAGAGGTGAGTACCTTCTCCATGGCTCTCCTTTTGGTTGTGACTTCGATTGGGCCAAGTGTGAGATTGCTTTGGTGAGGAAGAAGAATGGGATCGGTGAATTTCCAAATCCCGCGTGATTCGCTTCAGGTGGGTGTGCGCGTGCCATGGAGGTGGGTGCACGAAGCTTACTTGACGTACATACAATTAGTTGGTCCTTGCTTTGTGACTGGGCCCAAGATGGGGTCTAGTACATTACTGGAGTAGGTCGGGGACAAGCTGCCAGTTTCGACCTAGCCGTTTGTTGGCCCACCCTCTAAGGGTGTTTAGAGTGAGATCTGATTATATGTACTGGTCATGTCACTTCACGTTCTTTTTTCTATCTATAGTTTGTAATTTGACCCAGTATGCTGGGTTTGTTTGGTTAATTTCTTATTAATGCAACATGATGGCCATATTCCACCTTTTCCTTCAAAAAAAATTTAGTTATGACAATTTTGCTTCACGGGTCACGCACGTGTATTTCGTACTGTTACGAGTAATAGTGGTAACGTACTTTCCTATGTATTTCTGTATTTCAACTATTTGTACAATTTTCATCTTCTCAAAACTCATTTTTATCCTATTTTGAGCCAACTCAAATATTAATTTTTACCTTTGTGTTTTTATGTGTATTGCACGTGTTATCGATGCATGTGTCAATTACGGATATTCTATCGTTACGTATAATATTTTCTATGTATTTCAATTATTTATTTTATGACGTGTTCAAATTCATTTTATAAACAGAAATATATTTTTCTCCTATTCTGATTAAATTTTTTATACGTGCGGTGCACGTGTTTCCTATGTACGTGTTGATTACATTATTGAATGTATATATAATTAATGAAATATATTTTTCTTCTGTGTATTTCGATTACTTATAAACATTTCCCTGTTAGTAAACTCTATTTTGTATTTTAATATTTTTACGTGCGACGCACGTTTTTGCAGTGCATGTATTAGTTGCATTCTCTTTCAAAATAAAATTCATAAAGTATGTGTGTGTCTATTTTTATTCATACATGAAAACCGTAATTTTAATCAAATTAAACTAGTTTTATTTACATACTTATTATATATTATAATACATGTTTTAATTTAAATAAAATGTTAATAAAAGAATGTGCATGTGTGGTGCACGTGCACGTGTTTTTGCAAGAAGAAGTGGCCGGCTGTGTATGGTTGGAGAGAGAGTGGAGTGAGTGGGTAGTTAAGTGTTTTAGTGGGTTAATTAAAACTTAACTTAGACTAATTAATTACCTTTCCCTTTATAAACCAACCCCACATTCTTCATCAGCAAAACCAAACCAAACCAAAAAAAATGTCTGCTGTTCATGTGCTGTGTGCTTACAGCCGAAACCTGGGCTGTGCATTTCGGGTGCTTTGCTGTGGATTTTCTATGGGCATTTTGTGGGGCTTTTGTGGAGTTTTGGAGAGCTTTGAAAGGTTATAGCTACTAGTTTAGTGGGTGTTTCAATATACTTTCTAATTTATATTTTTAGTGTATGTTTATGTGATTTATATTACAATTGTAGATGCAATTTTCTTAGTTTAAATTATAATTTTTTGATATGATGAATGTGGTAGAGAAATATAAAAATTTGAAGTAATTGGTGAATGAGGTGCATGATAAATTTTAAAGTTCTTAATATATGTGAAATTAGAAGTTCAAAGTTGTGCAAATTAACACATGAGATGTTATATTGTGTTTATTTAGAGTGAGTAGAATTTTTATAAAAAAATTGTGAAAAGAATCGATTTGTGCATGAATTGAATTAATTATGAAACTTGGGAGAAAATTCTCCATCTTGTTAATTGTAATTGAAAAAAGGAAGTAAATCTATAAATGTGTTGTACAATAATATTTTATTAATTGCACATAGTGTTTGAGATATTCACAATTTATTAGAAACTTTTAAATTGTGTAAAATTACTTTATTGCATGAAATTTCAGTATGATGTAAATACTGATATATTTAGATTGATTAGTGTGAATGAATAAATTTAAAGTGATTGAATCGAAGAAGTCGAATGATTATGTTTTCAAAGAATGAATTGGACCGAGACCAAATATTTAATGATTTAAACCCCATATCTGTTGTGATCTGAGCTTCGGCTCAGTGGATGGGCACTTGGTCGCCTTGCTAGTTGCGCGCGTTTGAGTGGGGGTATGCTCTGTTGTTATTCCAATTTTTTTGAAAAAAAGGCTAAATGAGGAGTGATTGAGCATTTAATAAACACAGTACACTATACTAGTGAGTATTGAATTGGCATAGTTGCTTGGCATTTGGCTTTGATTTGGAAATTAAAAGTTATTTTTGAGGAATTTGATATGGAAATTACTACTAAATGAGTTATGAAAGTTGAATACTTCATGAATAAAGAAAATTGGTGATTTAAAGTTGAAACATTTATGTTCATGTTGGATATAACCTATTTTGATCTCTAATGAGATGGTTGTTGGAATATAGAAGCTAGGCGAGACCCTAGTAACTGGCATTTGTGAATAATGAGAATTTAAGGAGTAACCGGTGTGGGTTAACTCTCTTGTTTAGAAGTAGCCAGTTTGGGCTGACTTTCTTTTGTGTTGGTTTAAGTCCGATAGGATAAGCTAGCTCTAGGTTATGATGATTTTTTTTAAAACTAAAACTTAAGGACATACACTAAGGGGAGATGTGATAAAGTGTGGGCAAACATGAGTATAAGGGCCTAAATAGCGCGATGGGAGGTATCTCCAGAATTACCAGGGTTGAGGCTTGCAGTGGGGATATCCTTTGGAATTACTGGGATCGAGACGACGCTCATGGGATATTTGTGTGATGAGGTACCAATGACAGCACGGTGTGGGTATTCGCCTCCAGAATTACTGGGTGTGAGGCAGTGTGTCTAAAGTCACTTGAAGTGGGAGTGCGATAATCAAAAATGACCTGGGTCATAACTCGTGGTGTGGGTATTCATCTCCAGAATTACTGGGTGTGAGGCAGTGTGTCCAAAATCACTTGAAGTGGGAGTACGATACTCAAGAATTATCAGGGTGGTACTAGATACTCACAGAATACCTAAAACATACAGTGGTCACCGTAGTAGTAATTCATGAAGAGGGATTTAAACCCTATATTGAGGAGTACGATAAGGGCTTGCCCTCGGACCTATGTAGAATGGGATGCATAGAATTCGAACAAGTATGCATTAGTGCATCGTAGTGTAAATCTGGATTAGGCATCTAAGGCAAAACATAAACTAATATGTTTAGGATAGTCACTTTTACACTTTGTTTTATTGTTTGTGGTTGCTAAAGTATAAAGAATCGTTATCATACAGCATAGTGAGGATTGCCATTTTATAATATTGCGTCGGTTGTAAGCAACTAACGTGCCCACAGATTTCAGCACAGGGCTTGGATTGACAAAAAGAATACAAAGATGAATTGGTGCTAAAGATTGCTTTCAGATTTTTAGTTGCTGTCATTCAAGTTGTATTTCTCATGTTGTAATTATTTATTTCCGCTGTGTTATTGTAAAAGAACAGTGTTGTATGAAAATAGTTTAATTTCCTTATAAAATTGTACGAATTTGAATTAAAATCTCCTGTTGTGCTTCGAATTACCGTATTTTGGAATTCGGGGCATTACACTAGGTACTTTGGCTAGATAAAAATAACTATTACTTTCCTGGGACTAGAAATAATATTTTTGGTAACTTAACTCACATTATGTATCGTATTTTCTTTTGGGCTATACCTGCAGCGATAGGTCATCGAGGGAGGATTGCCAACGTCTTCTAGGTGGAGTACGATGACGAGGAAGTCGAGATTGGGCCGATGCTTGACTAAGGGACGAGTCTCTTCTGTTTTATTGTACCTTTGTTTGATTGATCCCCACCCCCAGGGTCTGTTAGGGGGGAATTTAGATTTTTCTTTTTGTACTTCTATTGGATGCATGTATGTTTCTTTTGTCCCACAATCCCATGTTTGGAGGAGGCTCCATGTTTTATTTCTGTATTGTAGTATTTTGCATTTTGCTCAGTACTCTGAGTTTGTTTTATTAACCTCTTATTAATGAAATACGGTGGCCATACTCCACCTTTTCCTTCAATATATATATATATATATATATATATATACACACACACACACACACACACACACACACACACACACACACACACACACACACACACACACTAGAATCACACTCTTACCCTCATATAATAGTTGTGGTGGAACACTCTCTCTTACTTTCAACCTTAAGCTATATACAATTCTCTAAGAATTCTCACCCTCTATTTGGAGTGGAACACCTTACTTCACTTTATAGTAGAACTCTCTCAGTTGCTTGATACCAAAATGAGGAAGAACACTTGCTTATATAGGGGAGGGTGGAACAATGCAGAAACTTTAAAATTGGTATGTACTTTAATTTACATGCACCAATTCATTTTTTTCAACATCACAATTTTCCATGGTGGAAGTTTTCCAACATCACCATTTTTCATGGTGGAAAACTCTAACACTTTTAGATATTCAAAAGCAATTATTTCTCCTAGATATTTCTAGAAAACAAAGCTCCATCATGGGTTGGAATAGTCCATGGTTCCCTAACAATGTTGTCCATCCATTAAATCTTCATAGATGGAGTGCTACCCACAATTAATTCAGATATCATGTTCATATCTACATTCCTGAAATTAAGCTAATTCATTGGCTTTATAATACATGGAGTCTGGATTTTGAGGCCATTACTCTTAATTAATAAGAAATAGACTGAAATAAAATTCATCATACATCCACAAAAAAGATTGCTTTGGAGGAATTTTTTCCCACACTGTCCCACTTTTTGAAAGTTTTTCCCAAATTGCCCTACTTTTTTAAAAAATTCCCAAACTGCCTCACTCGCTTTCTGAAAAAGCGAGTGTGGTTAAAACCTCATTGCTTTTTCAGAAAGCGAGTGTGAGGCCTTTTATTTTCGAAAGCCTACACTCGCTTTCTGAAAAAGCGATTGGGTTTTAACCACACTCGCTTTCTCAAAAAGCGAGTGTCACTTAGTTCATATCAATTAGTCACTTAGGCCTTATTGGTTAGTGGGTACTGTTCATGGGGCTGTTGGGTCTGGGTTCGAATCTCGCATTTCTCACTTTTATTTTTTATTTCGTTTTTTTTAGTTTTTGGTGAAATAAATGTTGCAAAAAAAATATTATAATTTCTTATAAATTTTGTGTGCCTTTGATTGTAAGTCTTGTATGCTAACCAACCACAGCCTCAAAGATCACCTCTTTCATCAACCATTAAACACGAGTGTTTCTGTTAATTTCATCGTGTTTGCACTGACTGAGCAATCACTAGTCTAAAAGTTTCTTATTTTCAATACGTTTCTTTGAGTAACGTTATTTTCTGTCTTTTAAATAACAGTTCAGTCTACAAGAGAACTGTTGTAGTTTGGCTAGTATTTTAAAAATGCCACATAACCTTCACATCTTACATTTCATGTGATTTGATTGCATTGGACTAGCCATTGGGTTCGACCAACAAAACAAAATTTTAATTGATTGTTGTATTTGCAAGGCACAATGAGATCTAAGTTTCTTTTAAAGATATACATTTTAAAGGAAAAGTGGAGTGTAGCCCACCTTTTGAAGATATTATGCTATAGCCAATTATCGTTGTTGGTTCTCTCTGAAACAAAGATATGGACATCCCTTTATCTTCTATTACTATACTCATTAAACTCCATAATCGAAAGACACAAGCCTCTCCTCTGGACAAAATCCATAAAAAAGGAAAAGTGCAGATGGTTTTGTGTTTAAAATACTGGATTTAGCTATTTTGATTTGTTAGATTTGTTTTAAGGTTTGTGAAACATGACTGTCTTTTCCCAGTGGCATCAAACCTATCAATAAGTAAAAGCAATCTCAATTCGCATGTGGTCAGGGGCACACAAAATTTATAAGGAATTATAATATTTTTTTTCCAAGTTTTATTTCACCAAAAACTCAAAAAAAACGAATTAAAAAATAAAAATGGGAAACACCAGATTCGAACCCAGACCCAACAGCCCCATGAACCATACCCACTAACTAATAAGGCCTAAGTGACTAATTGATATGAACTAAGTGACACTCGCTTTTTAAGAAAGCGAGTGTGGTTAAAACCCAATCGCTTTTTCAGAAAGCGGGTGTAGGCTTTCAAAACTCAAAAGCCTCACACTCGCTTTCTAAAAAAGCGATGCGAGTGAGGCAGTTTGGGATTTTTTTAAAAATGTAGGGCAGTTTGGAAAAAACTTTCAAAAAGTGGGACAGTTTGGGAAAAAATTCGCTTTGGAGAAGGCTTAACTACTAGCTACTATAACATTATGGGCTTATGTGCTAAGTGCTAACATATAATTTCAAGCATTCTTTATGTTTACTATTTTTGAGTAAATTCTCTTGGCAATTCTCCACATTGTTAAATCTCAAATAACTTCGAAGCCAACATCATTAGACTGTGGGAAGCCAACTGGTAAGTACTATAATATACTAATTCCCCAAATATGGATTACAAATTTTAATTAAATTTAAAATGTACTTATTATTGTATAGTAAATAGTAATCTATTAGTTGAGGTAATTATCGTGACCATCACTGCTATATTTAGTACGATTCAAAAAAAATTAGGATTATAAATTTAAAATAATAAAAGTTATTTCGGTTTCATTGGAAGGTACCAAATATTGGTCTCATGTGAAAGATCACAATATAAGGAATCCAGCAAGTCCAAAAAAAAGACATTAGGATGGTTTGTTGGAATTTTCTTTCTAGCTCAGCATGCAGGTTGAAGTTAGAATTGTGTGTTTAATCAGTAATGCCATAGCTGTGTTGAAATATAGTAATTGTATTCTGTTTCCAAATCTATAGGAAAGAGATTTCCAAAATCTCTCATCTCCCCAATCTTCTCCAAGAATATAATTCTTATATATAGATGTATACAGTAGAGAAATAAAAACAAGAAATTTTTTTTTTCCAAATCAATCTGATCTCAATTTCAACATGGTATCAGAGCCTAACAAGATCTAGGCTTGGTGGAGAGCAAGAAAAAGAGATCCAAACCTGTTCTTCTTCTCTTTCTTGTTCTCTGATCATCACTGATCCCAATCTCGACGAACTTCATCCCCGACCTCTTCCACCTCGATCCCGTCGAAGCTGCTGCCGTGACCTTCGCGACCCCGCAGCCATCGACGACTTCCTCCGAACCCATCGAGGCTTCCATCATCGTCATCACCCCCATCTTCCTCCACCATCATAGCTCCAGCCTACCCTCATTGACGTTGAGAACCCATCCCGAGACCCCCGCTGCATACTCTTCACCACCTCCAACACCACCTCGATCTCCGCACCATCGTCGACTGTGCCACCCGTCACCACCATTATTGCCGATGCCACCAATGCCATCGAAAAGTTCCCCCCAATCCCATCGCCGCACTCCACCAACAACCACCAATTAGCACCAGTTCCACCTTCGATCTTCAACTTCGACTTCGAAACTCCTACCGGCTCCTTTCTCCCATCGAAAACACTGCCTTCACCTCGAAATTGTTGCTAACTCTGATCTGAGTCTTCACCATTGATTTCGAAGTCAGATCTGAGTTGCTAGTCACTGGAATCTGAGTAGATTTTGCTGTTTATTTCGAAAGCTTCGATTTGATCTGATCTGAGTTAATTTTGAAATCAAATATGAGTTGATTTCGCTATTTATTTCGAAAGCTTCGTTGTTGATTAATTAAAGTAATCAGATCTGAGTCCATACAATGCCGATTTTGTTGCCTCTGCCGATCCGTTGTCTTTTGTACTGACACCATGGGACAAACTGATGAAGCTTTGCATACTAAGAGTATTGCACGACGCTTTAAACATGCCTCTTATGAGTCGAGGAAGTGTACTCATTGTGGCAAGATTGGCCACACTAAAACTCGTTGTTACGAGATTATCGACTATCCGGAGAACTGGGATCATAGCAGGGATCCCCGGAAGAAGAATTGCACTTGAAAGAAGAATTGCAACCAATCCACTTTCACTGTTGGAGTTGCCGATGGAGCTGAGAAGAGTATTGGACTCGCCTCTACATTAGTTACAGTTGCAGGTAATGATGGTAAGGTATTTAATATTTCTACCTCTATTATGAATAATGCATGGATAATTGATTCGGGTACTACCGACCATATGACTTTTGATTCTAGACAAGTTCAAAATTTTCAACCATCCACCAAATCAATTGTGTCCACTGCCAATGGTGATCCTGCCACTATTACTGGCGATGGTACCATACCTCTCACAAACAACCTAACCTTAGATACTGCCCTAGTTGTGTCATCCTTAAAGTTTAACCTATTATCTATTGCTCAAATAACTACTGTCTTATATTGTATTGTAGTCTTTTGGCCTTCACATTGTGTGTTTAAGGATATTCAGACTCGCAAGACGATTGGTTATGGGGTTATACACGGGAAGCTCTATTACCTGGATTTAGAATCTGAAAGTTCAAGCAAGTTGACTCAAGCTCTAAGTGTTGAAGGATCCGAAGATGAGAAGAAGAAATCAGATATTTGGATATGGCATCGACGTCTAGAGCATGCTTCTTTTGGTTATTTGAAGAAATTATTTCCAAGTTTATTTTTGAAGTTGGATATTTCTGCCTTTCGGTGTGATGTGTGTGAACTCGCAAAAGGTCACCGTGTCTCTTTTCCTCCAAATTCAAGTAGAAGCTCTATTCCATTTATGATTATTCATTCTGATATTTGGTGTCCATCCAAAACCACTACATTTGGAGGAGCCAAATGGTTTGTGACATTTATTGATGACTGTATTCGTATGACATGGATTTATTTAATGAAGTCGAAAAGTGAAGTTAGTGGCTTGTTTCAGAAATTTCACAAGCATGTTAGGATTCAGTATAAATCACAGATTCAAGTTCTTAGAAGTGATAATGGCGGAGAGTACCTGAGTTCAAATCTGCAACAATATTTGGTGGAACACGACATTGTTTACTAGACTACATGCTCATATACACCTCAACAGAATAGGGTTGCAGAAAAAAAATATAGCAACTTGCTCGAGGTGGTCCGTGCTTCTTTTATCCATGAAAATATGTCACTCATTTATTAGGGGGAAGCTCTTGCTTCTGCTGCATACTTAATCAACCAAGTTTCCTCTAGTATACTAAACTTCCTCACACCATTTCAAGCATTAATTGAAAATTTTAAAAAAGTCCAACAGAGACTTGATATTTTAAAACAATTTTGATGAAATTCATCTTCAACTTAACCCACTGTTAACGACAACGGGTTAAGTTATAATAACCTGTGATTGCCAATAACGTGTTAAGATAATGATCTGAAACAAAGCCTTGATTTTTTAATGCAAATTTGTAAAAATTCTTCTTCTACCTAACCTGCTATTGATGATAACGAGTTAGGTAAAAAAAACCCAGTTATCGGCAATAACAGGTTTAGTTGAGGAAATCAAACAGAGAACTTGATTTTTTTATATAAAAATATCTTCAACTTAACCCATTGTTGGCAATAACGTGTTAGGTTAGATAAACCCGTTATTGAAAATGACAGGTTAAGTTGAAGAATTTTAATAGAGAACTTGAAATTCTTCAAAAAATTTCCTAAAACATATTCCAGGGGCGAAGCCATAAAATTTTTACCGGGAGGGCCAAGGTGAAATTCTATGATTACATGTAAAAATATAAAAAAAAATTCATAATTTTTAGAGGGACCAAACAATAAAACTTAGTTTTCATGGGGGTTAAACCATATTTTTTTTGAAGGGTTTATAAAATTTTCAATAGTGTGAAGGGGGTTTTTGAAAATTCTGGGGGGGCCCGGGCACCCCCGGGCCCTCACTAAGCTCTACCACTGACATAACCCGTTATTGGAGATAGCCTGTTTTTTTTTTGGCCTGTTTTGCATTTTTTTAAAATGTGATGACATCTCTTAGGAATGGAGTGAACACTTCTATTCGGATCATGTAAATCCTAAGGAAAAGCTTTTGTTAAAGAGGGCAAGAGTTTTCTATTATATCTGATCTAACTTGAAACAATTGTTTCACACAACGACTTATTATAACCTAGGTCAATGTTTCAAACAACGGTTTAGTTTAGTTCAAAATCTTCAACTTAGGTCGTTTTTCTCCCTTCCAAGTCGAACCCTTTCCCTAGCCCTTACCCCTAACTGTTAACCCTAACCCTTACATATTAGCTTTAATTATTTGATAGCTTTATTTGTTTGATTTGTTGATTTTTTAATAATTAAATTGTTTTTTATTTAGTTTAACCCATCTCCTTACATAAATTTTTTATTAATATTTTATTTTTTCAGATTTTAAATTTTTTTGGTTTCGGGCTATGGTTAGGGTTAGGGTTAGGGTTAGATGTAGGGTTATTCTAAGAGATTGAGGGTCAAGTCTTTGTTGGAATTATTTCTTTGAAAGACACCCCTCTATTGGTAACTGTCGGTTCAATAACTCCAGCACCCGTTATTGGAGAATGCAATAAGCGGGGATAAAACAAGTACATAAGCTTCAAGTTCAATGTTCTTGTTAAATACATATATTTCAAGTTCACTAACAAAATTTACATACGAAGCTTCTAAGTCACACACCCACACCGTTTTCCTCGCATGACCTTCAATTAACTACAAAAGATATATTAGGCATTTAAGAGATGAAATAATAAACCGCACAAAGTTCAACTTAACTACTTGCAAAATTTCAAAATTTTGTGAACTTGGAACAAAAATTCCAAGGTATTAGCAACTATCTCTTCCGACGAGGCGGTTTGCATCAACTCGGTAAGAGTTGTTCGGGCTTGTTCATCTTCATAGGGGGATTTCTTCATTTTTCTTGTGTCACTTGTGATATCGGTTCAACCGACTCTTGCACTTCTTCCTCTGACACCTCCGGTTCTTGTTATTGCGGTTGTTATGACTCGGCAATTCGAATTCCTCCCCTTGTCACACTCTTACACCTTGGTACACTAACCGTTGATCTTAAATAAGCATCAAGTTTTGCCCCATCACCTGCATCTTCAAGACTGCGACGGCATGGTTTAAGGATCTCCCGCATTACCTCTTTCACGCTCTCGGGCATGACACTTCTTAATGTTTGAGCAACTATCCAGATTGTCTCTCATGTGTTATCAATCTACAACGAGTTGAAATATTATAAATTAAATAACAGAAGTTGTGAAACCCTCTTCATAAATGTCACGCCCCGCTTCCCAAAACAATACGGAATACGGTACGTGACTAAGCCCAGCGGATAGTTTTCATCATCAATAAGCTGTACGGATCTGCTTGACTCATCATAACAGTAAATAAGGCAACATACTCAACCAGGCATGCAAAAACAATCATAACTCAACAGTATTTATTGCAACAATAATAAATATCCCAACAAATACGAATCTGAAACAAAACATTAATCCTGGGACTACAAGCCCAAATACAAGTCTCAATACAATTCATGAAATAAAATAGTTCATCAAAACATTTTAAGCAAATAATTCCAATTGCGCAGCTCAAAATTTTTGCTCACCAACTCCAGTAGGCAATTGATAAGCAAAACCTGCTTATATGGCAATTACAAGAAAAATAGGAAGACAGGAAAATATGACGCCCGTTAGATGCAAGTTCCGGGCCGCAAGCAGTACAAGTAGGGAAATGAAAGAAAAACTAAACTAAACAAGTAATACTAAGATGGAGAAGGTAGCAAATATAACAATCTACAAATGACAGTAAGCAGCGGAATAACAGTAAGGTATAACAGTAACAGTAAGGGTCAATAGTAACAGTAAATCACGGTAACAGGATATGACAGTGTAAACAGTTATTCTTATGTCTAATGTTCATTACTAACTAGGTAGCACTTCATGCATCCCAGATTTTACCACATGGTTGCTACATCAAACAGTTTCGCTTTAAGATTTTGTAGTGGAACTTCTATAAGGCAGTATATTCAGACAAACAGTAACAGTAACAGTAATAACAAAAGTATCATGGATCATGCCCTCATGCATCTAGAGATAAACAGTTGGTACCACAGTAAATAGTGGGGAAAGCGAGTTCCCCCTGAATAGGCATTTCTATATTGTCCACTACTCGATCTTTTCCCTTAAAAACCCCGGCTTGATTAGTTTTATTATTAATAAACATGTGTGAACGAATACAAACAGGGCTAAAGACATGGCAAGAAAAGGAAATAAGTCTAAGATGGAATAGGAACCACAAAAGGTTGATAAAATAATTTATAACAGTCAAAATAACGAAATTTTCAGTTCTGGACAACAAGACACTACTGTACCAAATCTGAGATTCCCGTTACTACAGGATAGAAAATTCATATCCGTCAGAAAATCTAGAAACTAGACTCTCTGCCGATTCCAGCACATATATATAAGTCACACATCAGCCACAGAAATAGGGTCGAAAACAGTGTTTAATACAAAAGTTATGTTCAGCCAGAAAATGCAAAATCTTGTTTATAAGCATGAAAAAAGTTTAAAATCATTATATTTAAATTTGAGAAAAATTTAGAAGATTCTATAACATATCTTGTTTCAAAATAAAAAATATCCTTAATTTATATTACAGATAGTATGGTCAACAAAATTGGGAAAACCGAGTAATACGACAAAATCTCAATTCTGCAAGTTCAAACACAGCATTACCAAAACAGAGATAATTCATAAAGTATAATCCGAAATCTAGATCTGTCAAAAGGATGATAAAATAAACAAATCAGGATACAATTCATGTTCACAAAGTTTTCATCAAAAAATGAAGAGAATCAGGTTGAAAACATAGTTCTTTACTGAACAGCATGCAATTTGGAAATATTTCGATTGGTTTCGAAAGCATGAAAGGAGATATAAAAGTCATTAATTAATTCCACAAAAATTAGTGATTGATCCCAGTCATATCTAAACATACTCAGAAAAATATAGGGTTCAAATTCTATCTTGAATATCAGTTTTAATATAAAACTTTATACAAAATACATATAAAACTGAATTTGGAATATACGATACAACTGCAGTAAAATGGCAATAACTCATGCATCAAAACTCGGAATTCAGATCTGTCAAAAGTTCTGGAAACTAGAAAACAAAGACTACAAATCATGTTTACAAACTTATTTGTTTTACTGATGTTAACAGGGTCGAAAGTATTGTGCAAAAATAGGGCAGCAGCAAACAAAAGTTCTCTTATGCATTTTATCAAACAACTTAATTATAAACGGTCCAATCTAAGATGTCATACAAAGCATGGGATATGTGGGTTACTCAAATTAGCATGGCATGTGTATAAAATAGTCTATAATGAGATAACACATCCAACAAACATCTATGTAACAGTCATCTACAACATACGGTGTGTCACATACAACATACGGTGTCAAGATGTCTACTAATCTAATTGTTTTCATGCAACGAGTGTCAATTATTGTAATTACTCATGATCAAGAGGTGATGAAAACAGTTAAAATAACAAAATAGGGTTATCATAAGAGTACAAATATTTTCATACTAGATTACTTACGGTATTTAACTTGTATGACGAAAAGAACACACACAAGCTACTTGTTTGAATGAAGATGACAGAACGAAGAATAGAATAACGGGAACGAATCCCGAACAACGAGCAAAGAGATGAGAATCCCCAAATCGAAACACGTGCACGAGACAACATGTGCACACTCAAGAGAAAGCAGCCAAGAATAGCAAGATTGAACAACAGCAACACCAAGGAAGATGACGGCACGGGGAGTTGAGTGGCGGCATCTAGGGTCGGCGCTAGGCTGCTCGACAGTGTTGACCATAGAATAAGACGACGAGGATGGCAAAGAGGATGGGCGGCAGCGACTAGGGTGTGAGCACGGGAGAGAGAAGGAGGAGAGGGGTGCAGTGGGGGTCTGTTGCCGGTGGTCAGGGACAACGACGACGAAGGCAGGGGAAGTCGGGGTAGGTCGGGAGGTAGGGGAGAGAGAGTGATGACTAGATAGGGAGAGAATAGTATTCGGGTTTGGTAATTAGGGTTAGGGTACAATTAGGGTGTTTATATATGGACAATATGGGTTTGGGTGAACTAGGTAGTATCCAATAGGAAGAAAAGAATCCAATAAGACACAATAGGCCATGAAATAGGTTCAAATAATAGACGAGATCAAGAACAAATTGTAGATCAAATAAATGAGAATAAAAAGCTGAATCAATGCAAAAATGAATCACAAGAGAGAGAAGAATAACACACCACACAAAGGAAATGAAAACAAATAAAACCAAAAATAAAATAAATAATCAAGAATTTTATTAAATATAATTAAAAAATACAATTATGAGTAATAGGGGTTACAAATCCTACCCGCCTAACAAGAAAAATTTCGTCCTCAAAATTCAACCAGAAGTACATAGGGTAACCCCAAAAGAAAAATACAATAACACAAGCAAAACAGCAAAAACAAGAGCTACACAAAAAAATGAGGAAACCTCCACTGGATATCCTCCAACTCCCAAGTCGACTCACCCGGCTAGTGAGGATTCCAAGAAACACGAACAAGCTGGATCACCGTGTTCTTCAAAATCTTCTCTCGCCGATCTAAAATAGCAACTGGCAGAATTTCACAAGACAAATCCGGCCTCACAGATAGCTCCGAGTAGTCAATCACGTGGCTCTCATCACGGATATACTTCCTCAGTTGCGAGACATTGAAGACGTCGTGCACTCCAGATAAAGCGGGGGGCAATGCAAGACGATAGGCTACCTTTCCTACTCATTCCACCATATCAAATGGTCCGATGAACCTGGGGCTCAACTTGCCTCCGCCGCCGAAATGAATGATACTTCGCCACGGTGATACCTTAAAGAAAACATGGTCTCCCACCTCAAATTCCAAGGCTCTACGATGAACATCAGCCCATTGCTTCTGTCTATCTTGCGCGGCTTGAAGATGCTTCCTGATCTGACTCACAGCATCTACCGTCCTGGTGATCAACTCCGGGCCCAACAATTTCCTCTCGCTAATGTCATCCCTGCACACTGGTGACCGACACTTACGACCATAGAGTGCCTTAAATAGAGCAGCTTTAAGACTGGCCTGGAAGCTGTTATTGTACGAGAACTCTACAAGATGCAAGTGGTCCACCCAAGAACCTCCAAATTGCAACACACAGGACCTCAACATGTCCTCTAGAGTCAGGATGGTCCTCTCTGACAGTCCATCTGTCTGAAGGTGAAAAGTTGTAATGTACTTCAACTTACTCCCCAGACTACTCTGAAGACTCTCCCAAAATTATGACTTGAACCTTGTATCCGTGTCGGATACAATACTGACTGGAACCCCATGAAGTCTGATAATCTCTTGCATGCACTTCTCAGTTAAGCTCTTAGTAGACTGTCCAACTCTGAAGGGAACGAAGGGAGCGCTCTTCGTCAACCTGTCCACAATCACCCAAATGGCGTTGTGACCCTTAGGACTCCTTGGCAAAGCAGTCACAAAATCCATGGTGATATGCTCCCACTTCCACTCCGGAATGGGAAGAGGCTGAAGAAGTCCGGCGGTCCTCTGATGCTCTACCTTCACCTGCTGGTAGATCAAGCACTGCGACACAAATCTCGCTACGGCCCTCTTCATACCATGCTACCAAAAATGAAGCTTCAAGTCCCGGTACATCTTCGTACCACCAGGATGAATATAGTACGACGATTGGTGGGCTTCCTCAAGCAACTTCTGACGAACCTCACCCTTCAGAACACACAACCTGGAACCAAAACGAAGAGATCCATCTAAGTGAACAACCATATTGGTCCTCGTACCCGCTTCAACTTCGGCCCTAAACCTTTACAATTGCTCATCACCTGCCAGAGCCTCTATAATCTGCTCAACAAGAGACGACTGCAACTGAAGCATCATGCAACTCCGATCAGAACTTGGTAAAATCACATCCAAATCCAACCTCCTCATCCACTCAACAAACTCTCTCTGCTGAGTTAGGAACATGGAAGCTGGTCTCCTACTCAAAGCATCTGGCACCAAGTTCACTCTACCAGGATGGTATTATAAACTAATGTCAAAGTCAGCCATCAACTCCAACCATCGCCTCTGCCTCATGTTCAGCTCCTTCTGAGTGAACACATACTTGAGACTTTTGTGGTCAGCAAAGATCTCCACTCGGTCTCCAAGTAGATAGAGCCTTCACAACTTCAAAGCAAAGATCACCGCAACCAACTCCAAATCATGGGTAAGGTAGTTCTTTTTATGAGACCTCAACTGTCTAGATGCATAAGCAACAACTCGACCCTTCTACATCAACACTGCACTTAGGCCCTTGCCAGAAGCATTACAGTGAACCACAGAACCACCCGAACCATCCGGAACAGTCAACACTGGTGCTCACGTCAATCGGCGCATCAACTCAGCAAAAGCTCCACCATAAGCTCCGTCCCAGACGAACTTCTGATCTTTCCTAGTCAGCTTAGTCAACGGACTAGCTATCTTCAAAAAGTCTTGGACGAACTTCCTATAATACTCGGCCAAACAAAGGAAACTTCTCACTTCTAAAACTGACTTAGGAACAAGCCAATCCTTGACTGCAGAAATCTTGTACGAATCGACAGAAATACCATAGCCTAAGATAATGTGTCCCAAGAATGTAACTCAATCAAGCCAGAACTCACACTTGCTGAGTTTTCCATAGAGCTGATTCTCCCTCAAGGTCTGCAGAACCAACCTTAGATGATCAGCATGATCATTCCAATTCCGAGAAAACACCAGAATTTCATCTATGAATACCACCACGAATCTGTCCAGAAATGGAGAGAAAACCCTGTTCATCAGACTCATGAACACTGCTGGCGCATTCACGACACCGAAAGGCATAACAAGGAACTCATAGTGCCCATATATGATCCTGAACGCAGTCTTCTGCACATTAATTGCCTTCACCTTCACTTGATGATAACCAGAGCGAAGGTCCAACTTTGAAAAGACAGAAGCTCCACCCAACTGATCAAACAAATCACAATCTTGGGTAGCAGATACCGATTCTTCACTGTAACACTGTTCAGCTCACGGTAATCCATGCACAGACGATGACTCCCGTCCTTCTTGCTGACAAACAAGACAGGAGCGCCCCACGGGGACATACTGGGCCTGATAAAACCCAAATCCAACAAACCCTGAACTTGCACCTTCAGCTCTTCTAGCTCAACTAGTGCCATCTGGTAAGGTCTTTTCGATATTAGCGCAGTACCAGGCTGAACATCAATACCGAATTCAACATCCCTATCCGGGGATAGCCCAGGCAACTCCTCAGGAAACACATCCAGAATTTTCCGCACTATAAGAGGCGCAACCTCAGCCTGAGTGTAACTCCATTACACATCCAGCATCAACAACAACTTCCTGACCACGCCCAAGGGGTAACTCCCCAGCATGGAACTCAAACTCCTTACGGCCTGGCATCCTGAAAACAACCTTCTTTGCTCGATAATCAATGATAGCATGGGACTTACCCAGCCAATCCATGCCGAGAATCACATCAAACCCTGAACTGCCGATCAAAATCAGATCTGCTATGAAATTAGCACTTCCAATCACCATGGGACTCTGCTTGCACTCCCGGGAACAGACGACAACACCGCCACCTATAGTGATATGCTAAGCAACCGAAAACTCACTGCACACCAACTGATGCTGATCCACGAAGCGGGAGGAGACGAAGACACAAAACCTAAAACAATTAGCATTCAGATCAAGTTGATTAATAATTATTTGTGCAATGCATGGTCTGTCGGGAGTCAAGTAAATCCAATCGAATCAAGTCCGCCTAATGTATTAGTCAAACTAACATTTTAGCCAAATCTGAGGCTCTAATACCACTCAAAACCTTGTCACGCCCCGCTTTCCCAAAGAATACGGAATACGGTACGTGACTAAGCCCAGCGGATAGTTTTCACCATTCATAGGCTATACGGATCTGCTTGACTCATCATAATAGTAAATAAGGCAACATACTCAACCAGGCATGCAAAAATAATCATAACTCAACGGGATTTATTGTAACAATAATAAATATCCCAAAAAATACGAGATCTAAAACAAAACAATAATCTTGGGACTACAAGCCCAAATACAAGTCTCAATACAATTCATGAAATAAAACAGTTCATCAAAATATTTTAAGCAAATAATTTTAATTACGCAGCTCAAAACTTTTGCTCACCAACTCTAGTAGGCAATTGATCAGCAAAACCTGCTCATATGGCAATTACAAGGAAAATAGGAAGACAGGAAAACATGACGCCTGTTAGATGCAAGTTCTGGGCCGCAAGCAATACAAGTAGGAAAATGAAAGAAAAACTAAACTAAACAAGCAATAGTAACATGGAGAAGGTAGCAAATATAACAATCTACAGATGACACTAAGCACCAGAATAACAGTAAGAGTATAACAGTAACAGTAAGGATCAATAGTAACAGTAAAGTCAACAGTAACAGTAAATCACAGTAACAGGATGTGACAGTGTAAATAGTTATTCTTATGTCTAATGTTCATTACTAACTAGGTAGCACTTCATGCATCCCAGATTTTACCACATGGTTGCTACATCAAACAGTTTCGCTTTAAGATTTTGTAGTGGAACTTCTATAAGGCAGTATATTCAGACAAACAGTAACAGTAACAGTAATAACAACAGTATCAAGGATCATGCCCTCATGCATCCAGAGATAAACAGTTGGTACCACATTAAACAGTGGGGAAAGCGAGTTCCCTCTGAATATGCATTTCTATATTGTCCACTACTCGATCTTTTCCCTTAAAAACCCCGGCTTGATTAGTTTTATTATTAATAAACATGTGTGACCGAATACAAACAGGGCTAAAGACATGGAAAGAAAAGGAAATAATTCTAAGATGGAATAGGAACCACAAACGGTTGATAAATAATTTATAACAGTCAAAATAACGAAATTTTCAGTTCTGGACAACAAGACACTACTGTATCAAATCTGAGATTCCTGTTACTACAAGATAGAAAATCCATATCGGTTAGAAAATCTAGAAACTAGACTCTCTGCCAATTCCAGCACATATATATAAGTCACACATCAGCCACAGAAACAGGGTCGAAAACAACGTTTAATACAGAAGTTATGTTCAGCCAGAAAATGCAAAATCTTGTTTATAAGCATGAAAAATGTTTAAAATCATTATATTTAAATCTGAGAAAAATTTGGAAGATTCCCTTACATATCTAGTTTTAAAATATAAAATATCCTGAATTTATATTGCAGATAGTATGGTCAAAAAAATTGGGAAAACTGAAAAATACAAAAAAATCTCAATTTTGCAAGTTCAAACACAGCAGTACCAAAACTGAGATAATTTGTTGAATCTTAGTTTGGTGTGCACAAAATGTGTCTATAATTACTAATAAGTTTAAATTGAGTTGTTCATATTTTCAGAATCAAATAATATCCATAAGAGATCCAAGAGATATTCAAGAATATTCAAAGAAGGAAAGTAATAAAGAAAGTTGAGAAATCAAAGCAAAAGAAGAAGATATTCAAAAAGAGTAGTTGATTGATTAGTTTCCAAGAAAGCTACCAAAGACCAGTTGCTATCATTCTATATTTGTGAGATTTAATATGTATAAGATTGATTGATTGATTGATTGATTAGTTTTTGGTAAAAATATAGAGTGGATTCGGTATGAACAGTGCAATACCGGTAGACCGCACCTCATGATGGTCGACCGCATCGCAGTCGACTGTAACGCCCATGTATGTAAGAAGCATTCGACCCTTCATCTCTATACTCTACGTCAGAGAGATGAACGGTCGACTCCATCAAGATTGTGGACGACTGTACTTTGCGCTGTTCACATTTTTGGAATGTATCGTTTCTAATTTTGATCGATATACTTCCCAATATATTTAATTGGCCGAATCCACTGTGTATACTTCACCAATTACTTATGAGAAAAATCTTCTGAACTAATCTTTCAACAATCAATTCGAGTGTGTGTGACAATCTTTTTGTATTCTTCAGTCAGGATCATTTAGGATCTTGAGTTTTTTCTTTTCTTCTACTTCGGTGAGATTGACGGGACTTGTGTTAGAAGTCCTGTGGGTGTAATGGGTCTTTCGGCCTGAATCCGAGAATCACTGTACAAGGGTTTTGAGTATAGTGGAACGCTTGTGGCAGAGAACTGCTACAAGTAGGAGCTGTGGACGTAGACCTGGAGGTCGAACCACGTTACATCGCTTCATCACTTGTGCTATTTGCGTTTGCTCTTCTTAACTCTTTTATTTACTCGGCACTTTATTTTAATTTATTTTTAATTCCGCACTATCACCCTATTTACCTCTCCTAGGGTGATTTACAGTGGTATCAGAGCGAGGTGCTTATCAAAAGCTTAAAAGCTTAAGCAAAAGGTCCAATGGCCAAAATCCCTCCACCTGAAAACTTAAATCATCGGAGCCATTCGTCTCCAATTGGACAAGTCTCACACGCTAACCATTTTTTGATGGAAAATGCTATGATGTTTGGAAAGGTCGTATGTCTCATTTTCTACAGATGCTTGGAGAAGAAGTATGGAATGTGTGCATCAATAAAACATATATTCCGGTCAGCGACGGAAAGACAGCCTTCACAAATGCGGAGCTAGCTCTTAAGACAGAAAATTCCAAAGCCATGACGGCTCTATATGTAGGGTTGATTAATGAAGAACTAATGTGATGCGGACGAAACTGCAAGATAACATATGGGATCTGGAACAATCTGCTGAAGCGGCATGAGAGAACCGCAGCTGAGGTAAATGCTAAAGTTTTTTTTTGATACGACGGATAGAGCCTTACGGCTCCAGCCCCAAATATATATAGCAATAAATAAAAAGTATTATACAAAGACCAATTTTACAAGGAGTAAAACAAGGGAACAACAATAAACAACAATACAACAACATCGAAAAAGCCAAAGACAAGATTATAATCACAGCTGAATCACATAGCGACACAACCATGGGCACAACAAAACACATCAGAAAAATACCAGCCAGGCAACAAGAAGATCGACAAGCAGCCCCTCTGCCCACAACAGATGAGGAACAGGAAAGGCCGTCGCGAACGGCTCAACACCGACCCGGATCGGCATACACAAGAAGCAGAGGAGGGCTGAACCTCCAAAACCGAAATCAAAGGCAACAGCACCCAGAAGCTAACTGGAACCTCACACTGCAACAAACACAGAAGAACAAAAACACAAAGCAACAAAATAGCACGAACAGTGCTGGGCCTAACCCCAAACTCAGAAAACAAATAGCAATAATCAGAATAGAGGCAAAACAAAAGCAGCTCCCTCACTGCATCGCAGTCACAACCAAAATAGAAACGAAACAAATGCAACCCCGCTCGCTGCAATGCAGATAGTAAGTTGAATGCAACAAAAAAGCATAAACAAAAGAGCAGCAGAAGCTTCTCAGGCCTCAAATGACAAACAGCCGATCGAAGTACCTACACCGGGCACAACCAGAAACAAAGGAGCATTCACAGCGCACTGAAATAGAAACAAGTAGACAATACCCAAGGTAAAGAGGAGCATAAATACACACCCCAATTAGGGACAAAACAACCAGAAGCCCAAACCAGCAACTGGGTTAAAGTGGACCAACATAACAACATACCCCAAACAAACAAAGCCAGAGAGCCAATAGATTAAGGCTCCCCAGAGGTAGGCAACCAAAAGAGCACCTGAGTGCTTCCCTACATCCACCAGAAAACAGAATGAACAGCGATATAAAGCCGAAAGTCTTATCCTTGCAAGAAAAGCAAAAGCCAAAAGAAATTAGGGAGTATTGATATTGAGAATAGTAGCAGTATGGAGACAGAACATAAAAACACAGCAACATCGTCAAGCCTATCAAGGCTTAACCGCTGGACTTTGTGAGGTGGAAGAGCGGACGACCAATGCTTAGAGAAAAAAAAATAAATTCATCAACAATAGTATCAATAGGCTTAACGGCATTATTAAAATGTGATTATTTCTTTCTTTCCAGATAACCCAAATAATAGCCATAGTAGAAAGAATCCAAGACTTGTGATACCTTTTACACACAAATTGACAGTTCCAACTATCAAGGAAGGAAGGGGGAATTGACAGTTCCAGCTATCAAGGAAGGAAGGGGGAAGAGAAGGAACCTGCCAAGCCAGAATACAGATCTGCCAAAGCGGTCCGACAAAATCACAATGAAAAAACAAATGATCAGTGTCTTCGTGACAATGAAAGCATAAAGAACATAACTGACCTATAGCAAGATTCATCTTATTGAGAACTTCAACAGTTAGGAGCCTATTGTTAATAGTGAGCCAAGACTGGATCTTGGCCTTAAGCAAAGCACAGCAGCTCCAAATGTTGTTAGCGAAAGGAGAGGATTCACCTCCATGGTTGAGAAAGTTATAAAAAGATTAACCAAAAATGAACCAGATGCGGTCCAACACCAAAAAAAATCTTCCTTGGGATGCCAATTATAGCTGTTTAAGAACGAAATGAGGAAAAAGCTAAATTTAATTTATGTTTTTATAACTTTGATGTGTTTCGCATGTTGCCAGGAGAAAATGTGGATTAAATGCTCGCCCACTTCGATATCATTGCCCACGAACTTGAGAGCTCAGATAAGGGGTTGGATATCGGAAAACTCATAAGCTGTCTCACGCCAGAGTGGGATGTAAAGGCTGCTGCAATGAGGGAAACTCTTGAAGAGAAGGGATTCGACTACTACACAAGGAAAGTTGAAGACATATGAGATGGAAATGACGGAAACCAAAAGATACAGACAAAACATCGGGATTGAACCAAAAATCGAAGAGAAAACCATTGCACTAAAAGCAGAAAAATCCCAACCATCAAAAACAGATTCAGACCGTGAGGAGTCAGACGAGGACATTGCCTTATTGACCAAGAAATTTTGTAAGTACCTCAAACATAAAAAATATGGCAGGTACCAAGGAGAAAGGGAGAAAGATAAAGATGGCGTGTGCTATAAGTGCAAGAAGCCTGGACACATCCGTGCAAACTGTCCCGTATCACAAGACAGGAATAGGGACTACTACCGCTCAAACTCAGGTCTGAAAAAGATGGCGCTGAAAGCAACATGGTTGGACTCCGATTCAAGTGAGGGTGAGCAAGGCTATGATGACGTCGGCTTCATGGCTCTTGGGAATGGTGAGGTGCAATCACCATCTCAAGAAGAGGTAATCGAAGAACCCACTTATGATGAGCTAGTAGACATGTGTAATGGTTTAAAAGACTATGCTAAGAAACTAAGTTGTGAACTTAGGCAATATAAACAAATTTCAAATGAAATACATGACTCTTGTATTGAAAAAAAATTAAAGACTGAAAAATAAGAATGCCTTGATCTTGGAAAAATTTAAGTTATTTAGAAAAAATTCATGATGTATTGCTAGAGGAAAATGAACTTATAAAACAACAAATTCGAGAGTCCTTAGCAACACATGATAATCACTTAAGAGAAATTTATGAAAAATCTATTTATATCGCCAAATTCACAGATGATTTAAAAGAATGCAAAAGGAAATTTGATGAGGTAGTGGAAGGATGTAATGAAGCTCTTGAAAAAAATAGGATTCTTGATACTACACTAGACACTCTTTGTTGGAATACAAAAGACGATGAGATGACTAGGAAAAGACTATGTAAAAAAGTAACTGAGCTTGAAAAAACTGTGAAAAAATATGAAGGGCCCAGTTACCTTATTACAAAAAATTCAAGATCCTATCATGATAATCGAGGACTTGGTTACGAAGAGCCAATACACCATCAAAAATTTAAATCATCATGTCATACACACTTGCACAATCACCAACATAATCACAAATCAACTCAAAACTATACAAGTGTGCATGACTCAAGACATAGTCGTATCACATGTCATTACTGATGTAGATTAGGACACATTTCGTATAACTATTCATTAAAAGGGGGCACTAACTTTGTTTGGGTAAGAAAGAATGTTAATGCAGGATCAAAACCCACTTGAACACCTACAAAATTTCATGTAGGATGTCTGATGCTCTCAACCTAGAAGATTGCAGACACCTTGATAGAAGATGCTCGAGAGGCTCAGCAAGTTATACTAGCAACCAGCATCTCTATCAAGGAAAAATGAGAAGGATCTTGGTCCTTCAGATGAGTACAGCACCGGGTAAATTCTACACTAGCTTGAACTTATATTAAATGTGCATCTGTTAACTATTTCTGAAATACATGAAATGTGCGAACTTTACAATATCCAAACATAAAATCACTCTGCAAAAATTGAATGATCAGTCGACCGTACATCCCATTTGTCCTTGATCAGTCGAAAATGGACCGGTCGACCATATGGTCGACCATCCACCCCTCTGTCACAAATCACCAAATTAAAACTACCTATTTCGTGTTGTGCGGTCGACCGTATATGTCAACCGGTCGACCGACCAAGTCGGCTGACTTGCTTGTTCCCCTTCTAATATAAATACCTCTTCACCCCTAACCTCTCTATCTTACAAAAAACCCTAGCCTCCAACCCATCAAATAAACTTCTCATCTCTCAACACTCTTCTCAAATCTCTACGGTTTTTTCTCTTCCTCTGTCTTAATGGCATCCCTTCACACAAATCGAAAGGCAAGAAAGCCATTGCCTCGAAATCAGTCACTAGGGATGGTATAACCTTTCAAAACTCTCATTGTGCTGATATTTACTTCTCTTCTCTTTATAATGCCCTCGTTGTTGCCAATCGTGTAATTAACCTATCATCCTTGGGGGGTCAATTTTCTGTCACGGTTAGAATCCTTAGAGATTTTGGGTGAGAAAACTATCTTGCTACTTCTAGCACCCACTACGAGTCTCTAACTCGTCAATTTTATGCAAACCTTGAGGGACTTCAAGATGATGATCTCACCCTCTCCTCTATAATTCTTGGAAGAAGAGTAAAATTCACTCTCGAATATCTCCATCGGAGATACGAATTTCCCGAAGGGGAATTTGATGCATACCATCTAGATTTTAAAACCCTTAATTATAAACCTGGTCATGACCAAAACACTGTCAAATCTATTATCGTCCAACCCGAATTCTCTCGTCTTCCTCGTCCCGCTCCCACAAATTTAACTGATTCATCTCGGGTCCTAAATAAAATCGTCAATGCTGATATTTGGCCCAAAAAGAATGACAAAACAGAAATTCGGGTCGATCAATCATTCATTATTTTTCTTATTCTCGGGGAATACAAGTTCGATCTTGCTACATTCATCATTCGCACAATGAATTATGCAACTACTACAAATCATGTTCTCCCCTTCAGCTCTCTCATATACAACTTTGTCATTGATTCCCGTATTGATGTCGGGAGCTTCTTACTCAGCAAAAGCCCTATGCCCATCCTCCCTCAACAAATGGGTATCGATGTACCATTCAATCAGCGGGCTCATCGTTGTCAAGCCCAACAACAAGCACGCCAAGCCGAAGAAGCACCACATGCCTCTTCCTCCTCACATCGCAAGAACGCCACTCCCTCTTCATCGTCATTCGTGACTCATGAGCAATTCACTGCTCATCAAATGTAAGTGTATGAATACTATGTTAACACAATTGAGTACTTGCAAGGAAAAGAAGATAGGGAAATTCTTTCTCCTTCGAATGATGAGGAAGATGATGAGGAAGATGAGGAAGATGATGACGGCGATGAAGATGATGGTGGGGATGATGAGGAGTAGATATCTTCTTGTAATTGTGAATTGTAATGTATGCTCTTTAAAAGTTATAACCTGCTATAATTTGCTAAGAAAGAATACCTTCATGTCTAGTTGCTTATCTTGATTATTAGTTCCAGTATTTCGGTCGACCGGTTGCTCTCCTGGAATCTTCAACATGAATCTACGTTTCGAAACACTCTGCTTTCAAAATCTCTTTAGTCTTCAGTAGTTGCGGTCAACTGTGCAGTCGACCGGTTTGCTCTCGGAAAAATTTTACTTGACTTTCCTTATGTGTGGTCGACCGGTTTATCCTCTGTGATTCACTGTGTTTTTGAAATAGGCATGCGGTCGACCGGTTTGCTCACGGGAAAAAACTTCAGTTTTGGTTTTGCGGCCGACCGTGCGGTCGACCGGTTCTTTTTGTTTTGTTGGTTACACGTTTTTTTTTAAAACTCTCTACTATTTTTTCCTACTCTATCGATTTCTTGAAATTCAGTCTTCACTTATTCTTCTTATCCATTCTTCGCATCTGTATTGGGAAAATCTCAAATCTATGATACCATGAAGAGCTCTCCCTGTATATCAAAGAGTCTCGCTTTCAACGGTATCATGTAAGTAGATTTTCCTCCGTCTTTAGAAATATTATTATCTTTCCTAAACTTCATCTCTCTTGTTTTGCTTAACGAAAGTTCCTTTCATTTACAACTAATTTTTGGGGGAGTATATTATATTCTATTTATACTTGTCTTTTGCCCCCCTTATTGGTGTGTTACAAAAAGGGGGAGAATACTTATGCTTCTTATGAATATTACTTACTACTAATTTTCTTTATCCTCTATGAAGTATTGAATTTAGGGGGAGTATTTATAAATCTCTCTTAAAAGCTCTTTACCTACAAAAATCTGTGTACTGAACTCGGGGGGAGTATTTTTATGCCAAATTGTTTAATTTTTGCTTTCAATATTCAAAGGCATGTTTTGTTCACACCAAAAGGGGGAGATTGTTAACTCTTAGTTTGGTGTGCACATAACGTGTCTATAAATACTACTAAGTTTAAATTGAGTTGTTCAGATTTTCAGGATCAAATAATATCCATAAGAGATCTAAGATAGATTCAAGAATATTTAAAGAAGGAAAGTAATAAAGAAAGATTGAGAAATCAAAGCAAAAGAAGAAGATATTCAAAAAGAGCAGTTGATTGATTAGTGTCCAAGAAAGCTACCAAAGACCAGTTGCTATCATTCTATATTTATGAGATTTAATCTGTATAATATTGATTGATTGATTGATTGATTAGTTTTTGGTAAGAATATAAAGTGGATTCGGTATGAACAGCGCGATACCGGTCGATCGCGCCTCATGACGGTCGACCGCATCACAGTCGACTGCAACTCCCATATATGTAAGAAGTAGTCGACCCTTCATCTTTCTACTTTACGTCAGAGAGATGAACAGTCGACTGCATCAAGATTGCGGTCGACCGTACTTTGCACTATTCACATTTTTAGAATGTATCGTTTCTAATTTTGATCGATACACTTCCCAATCTATTTAATTGGCCGAACCCACTGTGTATTCTTCATCTATTACTTCTGAGAAAAATCTTCTGAACTAATCTTTCAACAATCAATCCGAGTGTGTGTGACAATCTTTTTGTATTCTTCAGTCAGGATCATTTAGGATCTTGAGTTTTTTTCTTTCTTCCACTTCGGTGAGATTGACAGGACTTCTGTTCTGAATATAGAATATACGTACGAATGCATTAAAATGGCAATAACTCATGCATTCAGATCCGTCGAAAATTCTAGAAACTAGAAAAAAAAAGGCTACAAATCTTGTTCACAAACTTATTTGTTTTACTGATGTTAACAGCATCGAAAGTACTGTGCAAAAATAGGGCGGCAGCAAACAAAAGTTCTCTTATGCATTTTATCAAACAACTTAATTACAAACGGTCCAATCTAAGATATCATACAAAGCATGGGATATGCGAGTTACTCAAATAAGCATGGAATGTGTATAAAATGGTCTATAATGAGATAATATATCCAACAAACATCTATGTAACAGTCATCTACAATATACGGTGTCTTACAAACAACATACAGTCAAGATGTCTACTAATCTAATTATTTTCATGCAACGGGTGTCAATTATTGTAACTACTTATGATCAAGAGGTGATGACAATAGTTAAACTAACAAAATAGGGTCATCATGAGAGTACAAATATTTTTGTACTAGATTACTTACGGTATTTAACTTGTATGACAAAAAGAATACATACATGCTACTTGCCTGAATGAAGACGACGGAACGAAGAATAGAATAACGGGAACAAATCCCGAACAACGAACGCAACGAGCAAAGAGACGAGAATCCCCAAATCGAAACACGTGCACGAAACATCACGTGCACACTCAGGAGACAATAGCCAACAACAGCAAGATCGAACAGCAGCAACACCAGGGAAAATGACAGCACGGGGAGACGAGCAGCGACGACTAGGGTTGTGACCACAGAACAAGCTGATGACGACGGCACAGAGGATGGGCGGCAGCGACTGGGGTGTGAGCACGGGAGAGAGAAGAATGAGAGGGGTGCAGTAGGGGGTCTATCGCCGGCGATCAGGGACGATGACAGCAAAGGCAGGGGAGGTCGGGGTAGGTCGGGAGGTAGGGGTGTAGCGCCCCGAATTTCTAGATGAATAACATAGAAAATACGTGGCACATTCCCAGTGATCCACTTCAATACAACAATAAACATAACCAAACACCACTAAAATTTTCATCTTTTATTACAACCAAACTTTTACAAATCACAGCGGAAGTCTAAACAACTCAAACATTAATTTCTTTTGTTTTCAACTCCAAATCATCTTAATAAGACTTTACAAATTTTACACCAAATACTAAATAGTCCATTTAACCCAAAGGCTAACTCAAGCATCCAATCTCCAGCTCTATGCAATAACCTGCATCATGTGAGGCTAGAGTTGAACCCTAACCCCCAAACTAAAGGGGTTAGCCATAAATGGTGTGAGTGGCGTAAAAATAAACAAGCAACATAAATGAATATAAATCATGATATTCTCAACAAAGGTAGTAAACCAAATATACCCAAATAAGAAGTAAAAAGAGGTGAAAACAGGTGATACGAAAACCAAATGTCAAGTGTGGAAATCAGCAAAACCAAATGCATGAAAATGAGTCAAGAAAACACAAATGCTATATGCAGACAATGATGATTACTAAGAGATAAAGATAGACTATGAGGATTAGCCAATGCCTGATAATTCCGTGATTGATCCCACATCTCAAGTAACCACTTGGATAATTCTGGAGATCATCTCACATCTAGACATAAACACATCGTCACATGAATACCCCACAAGCGTCGCCTCGACCTTGATCATTCCGGAGATCAATCCCACATCTCAAATAACTACTTGGATAATTCCGGAGAAATACCTCACATCTCAGGTATTCTACCTGGATAATTTCGGAGATAAGTCCCACATCTCAAGATGATTACTTGGATAATTCAGGAGATTAAGTCTCGCATCTAAAGTCATACTGAGGTGCATAACTCATGTTCCCATTCGTCATGACACTACTAGTGCAAGTCCTTATTGTTTTTGGGTTACTGAACAAATCTCCTAGAGTAGTGTACCCCACCGGTCTAAACAAAATATCTGAATAACTGAAAATTCGCCACACTGGGCCTCAACAAATAACTCAACACCAGTATACTAGGGTCAATTACCTCTAGAGACTCAAAATCAAATATCCAAACAAATTCCCACTAAACAAGTGGCTCAACTGAATATCTCAAAATCATGTTCTTAACTGAACATCTCAAAATCAAATACTGAACAAATATCTCAAATCAAATACTGAACAAATATCTCAAATCAAATACTGAACAATGTCTCAAAATCAAATACTGAACAAATATCTCGGAATCCAATACACAGATCCCTCAGTACCAGTCGACTTATGCTGAGGTAAGTCGACTGTCCAGAGGACAATTCTCCAGAATTTTACAAAAATAATCTAAGGCATATCAGTCGACTTGGGAAGTCATCGGTCGACTCAACCGAGACAAACATCAATAATTCTCAAGAAAATAATCTAAGTATATAAGTCGACTGAAAGGTTCATAGGTCGACTGTCCCGAAAGGACTGAACAAGTTAACAATCAGCAGACCAGTCGACTGACATAGTCTAAGTCGACTGTCCCGAACAATTCAGAAAGACTGAAAATAAACAGTAGGGTCGTACCAGTCGACTGCACAGTAGGCCAGTCGACTGTCAGCCTACAGTTTTCAAAAACAGATCTGAATACAAAATCAAACTGAAGTTCTCTAAAGAATCATTGTTCATTGTTTATCAAACAACAGTTCGCGCACAAGCCAATGACGATCCCAAATAATCTCCAATACGGATACATACTCGATCATTCACTTCCTCAAAATTCAATTCTCATGATCTAAAATTATCAATCTTCTATTAGGGTTTCTCAAACTAAATTTCTTCCTCAACTCATAATCAAATTCTGATTTATAACCATGGATCCAGATATTTATCATCCGATCACTACTTGATCAATTCTTAACATGCGATCCAACAACACGATCCCATAAATCATTATTCCCTCAACAAATCTTAATATTTTTTCCTCATACATGGTCCAAATATCAACAAGTGTTCACATCGTCCGTATCAAAATAAAAGATCCATATCATGCATACAATGAGACTAACAAATCCTTATCTTATCTTTCACAACAAGCAAAATAAAGATCTTACGTCATTCACGAATCCAAATAAACAAAACGAAACAAAACAAAACAAACCACTCACTTTGATTTGAAGAAAAATCCACGAAAAAGCTATCTTCTTGCTAGATCCAAAGTTCTCCCTTCTTGCTCTTCAAAACCGATCTCAAAAATCTGTATATTTTTGTAAATGACGGCTGGGAAAGAAATCCCTTATATATGCCGGATCAATATTAGGGTTTAACCCACCTTTTTGCAAAATAATCCTTCCCAAAGATACAACTCACATATATATACATTAGTCTTGTAAATTCAATAAAACTCCTTTAAATTAGGATCTAATGGAAAATATACTTCTAAACCTCAGCCAATACTGCTTAAAACGTCCAGAATGCCAAATTTGCATTTCAACCCTTGAAAATGTAGATTTTGCAAATAAGTCCTTCTTTTCTCAAAAAATTGCGAATAGTATCAATTAATTTCAGAAAAATCTGGAAAAATACTACATAAATCCCAAATAATAAATAATGGTTTTTCATAAGGAAATCTTAATTTTTCAAACTTCTCAAAAGTCATTTGCACGTGTTTTGCGCGTGTACAAAAGATAAATTTCTTAGAAAATATCAATTAAATCCTCAAAAAATCATTTAAATTCATTTTCAAATAATTAAAATAATATTTGAAAATATGGGTTTCTACAAGGGGAGAGAGAGGGTGACGGCTAGATAGGGAGAGAATAGTATTAGGGTTTGGTAATGTAACGTCCTGCCCCAATACTCAAACAATTTTTATTATTTTTAGATGACAAATTAATACTTATATTACAATTCCCCACCACAGGCTGACTCTCAAAAGGTGGTTAACCAATTAGGTGACTCTTGATCATAGGCAATTATATTTATACTTCATTAATTATTGTATACTTCCGATATGGGATTACTTAACCACATCTCTCCCTTTTAATCCCGTGCACACTAGGAGACCCCGTGGGCCCCCTAAATGCCACGTCATTTGAAGATCAAAGCCAGCAAGCTCTGTCTTCACATCTCCAACGGGTGCCCCCCCCCCCCCTACGGTGACGTCATCATCATGACGTCACCTCAATTTTACACACCATGTTATGCTGTTTTCACTTCAGCTGTGGGCCCTCCTTCTACACATCCTCTCTCTTTTATTTTATTTTATATATATATATATATATATATATATATATATATATATATATATATATATATATATATATATATATATATATATATATTATACTATTCAAAAATTACGGGGTATTACATACACCCTTCCTTTAGAAACCAGCGTCCTCACTGAGTACGGGGCATGCCATCTAGCACAGGATCCTTCTTTCTAGCCGATGTGGTGTCGTCCTCATCCCAGAGATCAGTGACTCTCAACACCACATATCATACTTGATCCTGGAGATCAGTAACTCTCAATACCGCAGATCATACTGAGGCCCTCTTCCACACTCAGGGTCAAAAGTCGGCTCTGATACCATTTGTAATGCCCTGCCCCAATACTCAGAAAATTTTTATTATTTTTAGAAGACAAAATAATACTTATAGTACAACTACCCAGCACAGGCTGTCTCTCAAAAGGTGGTTAACCAATTAGGTGACTCTTAATCATAGGCAATTATATTTATACTTAATTTATTATTGTATACTCCAGCTATGAGATTACTTAACCACATCTCTCCCCATTAATCTCGTGCACACTAGGAGACCCCGTAGGCCCCCTAAATTCCACGTCATTCGAAGACCAAAGATAGCAAGCTCTGTCTTTACATCTCCAACGGGTGCCCCCCCTCCCCCCACCCCCCCCCCCCCCCCCCCCCCCCCCCCCCCGCATCACGGTGACGTCATCATGACGTCACCTTAATTTTACACAGCACGTTGTGCTGTATTCACTTCAGCCGTGGGCCCCCCTCTACACATCTTCTCTCCTTTACTTTATTTTATATATATATATATATATATATATATATATATATATATATATATATATATATATATATATATATATATATATTATACTATTCAAAAATTACGGGGTATTACAGGTAATTAGGGTTAGGGTACAATTAGGGTGTTTATATAGGGACAATATGGGTTTGGGTGAACTAGGTAGTATCCAATAGGAAGAAAAGAATCCAATAAGATACAATAGGCCATAAAATAGGTTCAAATAATATACGAGATCAAGAACAAATTTTAAATCAA
Source organism: Hemerocallis citrina (assembly GCA_017893485.1). Lineage (NCBI taxonomy): Eukaryota > Viridiplantae > Streptophyta > Magnoliopsida > Asparagales > Asphodelaceae > Hemerocallis > Hemerocallis citrina. The sequence continues at coordinate 308,400 of JACEHZ010000239.1, read as the reverse complement.
ATAAATGAGAATAAAAGGTTGAATCGATGCAAAAATGAATCACAAGAGAGAGAAGAACAACACACTACACAAAGGAAATGAAAACAAATACAACCAGAAATAAAATAAATAACTAAGAATTTTATTAAACATAATTAAAAATTCAGTTATGAGCAATAGGGGTTACAATAAATATCAAATGTTCATGTAACAATATAATCATGCCAAAAATATATAAACTAGGTTTGCCCGTGGACACGTGTCTACAGCACGTTTCCGTGAACGATGCAGCATATAAAAAGCATTATAAAAAGTTAAATATATACACGTCTTCGTAAAAAATGATTTATATAGATGTGTATTTGGCAGTAGACATTGATGCATTCTGAATTAAGTTGTTTATTGGTTTATATCTTGCAGGATCATTTGTCAGGAGCTCGGGATAGATGACAAAACTGTTCAAAGAATGCACACCTAACAGATTATGTAAATTCGTAAATAGCATGTCTAGCTACCAATACAACCTGCAAGTATTTGATCATGTGTATGTTACAGTGGCAAACAGTGGCATTCATCATCAAGCATCAAATAATTAAGTTTGGGCAAATATAAATGAAAGTATTATTAATCTTAAAGTAACTAATTACAGGTGGGGTATCAAACATTGCCACGAAGCAGATGCTAATACTCAAGGATATATATAATGATCTCTTACCAAGATAATTGATCGATCAAATGATCCACTAAGAAGTGATTCTGGTGAATGCAGGTTCCATGCTACTGCTTGAACCCGCAATAGAGGTCAAACAAATTCATCAGTCCCAACTTTGTGTAGGTAGAATTAGTAAGAGCAATAATCATTACTGCAAGAAAATTCAAGAAAGTTTCCTGAGAACTGAATAAAAATGCAGATACCATCATAATGAAAATAATGTTTGAGAAGCAAAAAAAATTAAGGAAAACATGTGAAGTGGCACTACAAAGACTTTAATCCTAATTAACATGGAGTGGTGAAACCGAGAAGCTTGACGCTCATGCAACAAAAGTATGTAAAACATCTATAATAATCAAAATGCAAATGAGAATCCAGGATAAATACACATCAGTGATCAGTCTATAAATTCTGAACAGTTCAAAGGCCGACGTACATGCATACTAATGTGTAAAATCCAAAGTCCATCTCACATAACATAAGGCAAGGTAATTACAATTGACTGGTAGATGTAATGTGTGTGTCTCCGGCCTTCATCGCTTAACATGAGCTGTAAGTAATTGTCGATCGAGCTTCACACCCCCCATCAATTCGAATCCATAAAAATCACCTTGGACCAAGTACGTAGTGGAATGGGGGTCCATGGAAATAGTCGCGTGCTTCCAGAAGTTACACTTCTTTACGGAGCCATCCCACACAGCTTGAGATCAGTGTATTTGTTGCAAGAGTATGCTTGGGTCTTCCGGTCCTGGAGGTGTACGTCCAACCGAAGACGACGGACCAGCCTCGGCGGATAAAGAATGGCGGCCACCAACCTACACAAATGAATACAAATCTTGTTATTATTGATACAATTCTACATATTCGTGTTCAAAACTAATAATAATAATCAATCTTACTACTGTAATTCTTTTGCCACCACCGCTACCCAAAGGGATTGACGAACCCCTCGTTCTGGCCATTTATATATCAACAATAATACCAAGGTTAATTGATAAGAAAATCTAATTTTTTTTCAAGTTGCCGATATTATAAAAAGTGAGCAAAAACGTAAGAAAACCGCACAAATAGCAATAAAAAATTTCGGAACATTGCGAATAAGTCGAACACACAAAAGCGAACGCAACTTATAGAAGTGAGTTTTGACACATGGTTTGCAAGATAAAGCCGTGTATCACTTTATTTCGACAAAAAAAAAAAACATAAAGCGATGCATTGCCGTATTTCGCAAAACATGAGTCGAAACTCACCTCTAGAGGTTGTGTTGGCTTGTGTGTGGTGAATCCGACCTACTTGCAAAGTTTCGGTATTTTTTGTTTCTGTTTGCAAGGTTTTCTATGTTTTTGTACTCAAAATATCCAAAATTAGTTATTTTAAGTTGTTGTTAAGAAAACATAGAAAACCTCACAAACAGCAACAAAAAATTTCAAATCTTTGCGAGTTGGTCGGATTCACTACAGAAAAGCCAACGCAACTTCTAGAAGTGGGTTTCGAACCACGGTTTGCGAGATACGACTGTGTATCGTTTTCACTTTATAAAAAAAAATGGAAAGCGATAAACAACTGTATCTGAAAATTGATACACGGTTGTATCTCACAAACCGTGATTCAAAACTCACTTGTTAGCTTGTTTGTTGTGAGTTCAATCTACCCGCAAGGTTTCGGAATTTTTCATTTCCATTTGTTCCCTTTTGCACAAAATACACAACAACCCCTTCGAATAATCACGTATGTTGTTCGATATAAATAAAACCGCACAAACGAAATCCTAAAATTACGATAATTTGCGAGTTGTTCGGACTCACGTAACACAACCAACGCAACTTTTAGAGGTGAGTATCGACTAACGTTTTGCGAGATACGGCCGTGTATTGCTTTCACCCACAAAAAAGAATGGAAAGTGATACGCATCCATATCTTGCAAACCGTGAGTTGAAATGCACTTTTACAAGTTACGTTGGCTTGTGTGTGGTTAGTCCGACCTACTCGTAAAGTTTCGTAGTTTTTGACTGATGTATGTTCCCTTTTACTTGAATATTCACGTATGTTGTTCGATATTAGTAAAATCACACAAACGACAACGAAAAATTCTGAAACTTTGCGAGTAGGTCAGACTCACTCACGTAACAAAAGCCAACACAACTTTTATAAGTGAGTTTCGACTCACGGATTGCAAAGAAACAGTAGTGTATCGCTTTATTTTTGTTTTTCTTGAGAAAAAAGCGATGCATGACCGTATCTTGCAAACCGTGTGTCGAAACTCATTTTTTGAAATTGCGTTAGCTTGTTTGTGGTACATCCGACCTACTCGCAAAGTTTTTAAAAAAAATTTGGCTAAATGTGTAGTTTTACTAATATTGAACAATAAAAACTATAACTACATCTACAATTTGAGCGAACAACAACAACTACGTCTATAATTCTATCATCTACAATCATCATAAAATTAGATACAAATTACTACATCTACATAATTATGCCTCACAAAAAATAAATTCAAGTAATTAGAAAACATAAAAATCTACATAGATAAAACTACGAAGTTAGGATTTAGTAATTACCTTGCACTATAGTGATTTGTACGGCATATGTGTTGTCGATGATGTGTTCGGATTTAATCGGCAAACTAGGGTTTCGAGTTCCCAATTATCTTTCGAAGATTGGAGGAAGAGGGGATTCAGTGGGTTCGAGAACGAGAAAGAAGAAAAAGATTAGGGAGTGAGAGTGAGTGAGAGAGAGAGAGTCGGGATTAGGTAGAGGAGATGCCGGAGGTCAGGGGTGTTTGGAATGGGGAATTTTTGGGTTTTCGGGTTTTGGGGGGTTCGGTAACGAGAGAGAGAGAGAGATAGGTGGTCGGTCTGTTGTGCGGAATACGAATCAAACAACCAATCAAAGAGAGGAACGGCGAGAGATAACACAGAAAAACAAGCAAACACAAGAACACAAGATTTACGTGGTTCGGCAAAACAATGCCTACATCCACAAGGGGCGGTTGGGGTTCTTCTTGCTATTCTCAACAATGGGCAAAACAAAGTTTACAAGAGATGACGGCTGCAAAATCCGAATAGAGGTCTCAGATCTGTCATCACAAATTACAAAACCCTAACAAGTGTATTTATAGGGAAACTATTGGGCCTTTTCGAATTGGGCCTATTCTGGATCCAAAACCCGCCGACAGTCGACTGGTCGAATTACCAGTCGACTGGTACTTCCTTCGGGACAGTCGACTGATCAGTCGACTGCTGCTGCTGTATCTTTAGTCTTTGAAACTTCTCTCTGGACAGTCGCCTGATCCTACAACCCAGTAGACTGATATACTGGAACTTTCATTTGCTGCAGATACTCCAAAACAATCTGAACCAGAATCGAGCCATTATCCAACAATCTCCACCTTGGCGAGATCTTCCAAGTATCCAACAGTCTCCACCTTGGTGAGATCTTCCAAGTAGCCCAAGCAATCTCCAAAAATACTCCAAAACAAATGCTCATCACCAAATGCAACAAAACACCCAAACTCCACCTTAGTATGATATCACATACTAAACAAACCAATAGCAAAGCGCTATCCCAACCGCCCATGCCAAATCATCAAACATGCAAAATATTAGCCAGGTTCATGCAGTGCTTGAACTTGGCTGCCCCAACAATTTTGGTCAACATATCAGCAGGATTATCAGCTGTTCCAATCTTCACCAAATGAATATCACCATCCTTTATCAAATCACGCACAAAGTGATAACGAACATCAATATGCTTGGTCCTCGAATGATGAACTTGGTTCTTCGCTAAATGAATAGCACTCTGACTGTCACAGTGTACCTCCACCTTCTCCCGATGAATCCCCAAGCTCTTCAAAAGTCCATGAACCCAAATGGCTTCCTTCATGGCCTCAGCAACTGTCATGTATTCAGCCTCAGTAGTAGACAATGCTACAGTGGACTGCAAATTGGACCTCCAACTTATAGGTGCTCTAGCCATAGTAAACAAATAGCCTGTAGTAGACCGCCTCTCATCTAGATCACCTGCATAGTCAGAATCAACATATCCAACCAATAACCTGCTAATATTGTCATCCCTTTCAAATTTCAAACCCACATCTGTGGTGCCACTTATGTACCTCAAAATCCATTTAGCTGCTTGCCAATGCTCTCTGCCTGGATCATGCATATATCGACTAACCATACTCACCGCCTGAGAGATGTCTGGTCGAGTACAAACCATGGCATACATCAAACTGCCAACCACACTAGTGTAAGGTACATTCGCCATATACTGTCTCTCTTCATCTGTACTTGGAGACTGAGAAGCACTAATTCTGAAATGAGTGGCTAAGGGTGTACTGACTGGTTTAGTTTTCTCATCTATACCGAACCGTTTCAGCACCTTCAAAAGATATTGCTTCTGTGTCAAACTCACTATGCCCTTTGCTCTGTCTCTAGCTATCTCCATCCCAAGTATCTTCTTGGCTTCACCAAGATCCTTCATCTCGAATTCAGAGCTCAACTGATTCTTCAAATTTTAAATCTCCTTAGCATTTTTAGAGGCAATCAACATGTCATCCACATATAATAACAGATATATGAAAGAACCATCCTGCAATTTCCTGAAGTAGACACAATGATCAAACTCACTTCTGGAATATCTCTGCACCTTCATAAACTGATCAAACCTCAAATACCACTGCCTTGGAGATTGCTTCAACCCATAGAGAGACTTCTTCAATTTGCAAACAAAACTTTCCTTCCCAGCAATTTTGAACCCATCTGGCTGCGACATATAAATTTCTTCATCTAGATCCCCATGTAAGAATGCAGTCTTCACATCCATCTGTGTCAATTCAAGATCAAACTGTGCTACCAATGCCAACAAAATCCGAATAGAAGGATGCTTCACAACCGGAGAGAACACTTCATTGTAGTCAATTCCTTCCTTTTGAGCATACCCCTTTGCAACTAGTCTAGCCTTGAACCGAACACTGCCTTTTGGACCTTCTTTCTTCGTATACACCCACTTGCAACCAATTGCTTTCTTCCCCTTTGGTAGTTGCACTAGATCCCAAGTCTTGTTCTTATGAAGAGAGTTCATCTCTTCATCCATAGCAACTTTCCAGTCTGCATTTTCAGGATCTCTAGTAGCCTCTTTGAAGTTGGAGGGAACTTCATCATCCACAATGGGAAGAGCAAATGCAACTGTATCTGTAAAGCGAGACGGTCGTTTGATATCTCTTCTTTGCCTTCTTACCGCAATTGATTCTTCCTGCTGGATAGGAACTTCTTCATCATTCTCAGTATCAACCACATCACCTTCATCTTGGACAGGAACAGGATTTTCAACTGAAAACTTTTCTAACTCCACCTGTTGGAGAACTCTCCTACCAGTCAACTGGTAATTGCCAACAGTCGACTGTCCCGAGCTCTCACTCTTCTGCTGCTCCTGAAAACCAGTCGACTGAGGGCATACACCAGTCGACTGTCCCGAGCTTCTGCTACTCACCTGTTGGAGAACTGTCCCACTCTTCTACTGCTCACCAGTCGACTGTCCTATACCACCAGTCGACTGTCCCGAGCTAATCATGCTGGTCTCATCAAAAGTCACATCTCTGCTGATTACTAACTTCTTTTGTTCTGGACACCACAACCTGTAACCTTTGACACCAGTACTAAAACCAACAAATATAGCCTTCTTGGCTCTTGCATCAAGTTTAGTTTCAGTTACATGAAAATAAGCAGGACAACCAAATATATGTAAAAAACTATAATCAGATGCAGGTTTACCACTCCATACCTCAATAGGCGTCTTGCCTTCAAGTGCTGCTGATGGTAAACGGTTGACAATGTGGCTTGCATATATAACAGCTTCTGCCCAAAATGTCTTCTTCAATCCAGACTGTGCTAACATACATCTCACCTTCTCAAGTAAGGTTCTGTTCATCCTTTCTGCAACCCCATTTTGCTGTGGAGTCTTCCTAACTGTGAAGTGCCTCTGGATCCCTTCATCTTCACACAATTTCAGAAACGGATCGTTCTTGTATTCCCCTCCATTATCTGACCTCAGAACCTTAATCTTCCTACCAGTCTGATTTTCAACTTTCTTCTTCCAACTTGTGAACAATGTCAAAACTTCATCTTTGTGCTTCATGGTATATACCCAAACTCGTCTGGAGTAATCATCCACAAATGTAACAAACCAGTGCCTACCACTCATAGAAGGTGTCTGAGTAGGGCCCCAAACATCCGTGTGCACATAATCGAGGATACCCTTTGTCTGATGTACAGCTGTACCAAATTTCACCCTAGTTTGCTTACCCAAAACACAATGTTCACAAAATTCCAACTTGCACCCTTTAGCATCTTTAAGCAATCCTTGCTTCACAAGCCCCTGCAAGGCCTTTTCTCCTGCATGCCCGAGTCGCATATGCCACAACCTAGTAGAGTCGGGAACAACCTGTTTAGGTTTTTCAGTTACACTGGCAGCCTGACCCAAATATGTTTTTCCCTGCAAGAAAAACAAGTTCCTTTTCCTTTGCCCTTTCATCACCACAAGTGATCCGCTAGTCACCTTCAGAATGCTGCCTTCACTAGCAAATTTCAATCCACTTGCCTCCAAAGCACCTAGTGAAATCAGATTCTTTTTCAAATCTGGAACATGCCATACATCTGAAAGCTCCCTAATAAGACCATCGTGCATTAGCAATTCAATCTTCCCGATTCCTACCTTCTTACAAGGCGCATCATTTCCCATCAAAACTACACCACCATCCATATACTCCAAAGAAGTAAACCACTCCTTTTTCCAAGACATATGATAGGAGGCTGCTGTATCAAGAAACCATACTTCTTGATAATGTGAGGGACTAGAAGCAAGTGCAAAAGAAAAATCCTCGCCACTATCTAAGTTATCAACAGTCACATTTGCAGTCGAATTTCCCTTATTTCGTAGCTTTGGACAATCCTTCTTCCAATGCCCCCTTTCATGACAGAAAGCACATTCATCTTTGGCCGGTATTTTCCTGTCCTTCGAAACTCCTCTCGATTTGGAACGAGATTTGTTTCCCTTTTTCCCAGATTTGGACTCAGATCTGGTCTCAGTCCTGCCCCTTACAATCAATGCTTCAGAAGTTTCTCTATCAACCATTTTATCCCTTCTCCTAGTTTCATTATTCAACAGAGCATTTGCAACATCTTCATATTTCACAGTATCTTTTCCATATAATAAAGTAGTTGCTAAATGATCATAACTTTCAGGTAATGAATTCAACAGAATTAGGGCTTTATCTTCATCCTTAATTTGCTCATCCAAATTTAACAAATCAGCCAATAATTTATTAAATGATTCAACATGAGCGTTCATAGACATACCTTCCGTATAAGTGAAGCGAAAAAGTCTCTTCTTCAAATACAGCCGATTCTCCAAACTTTTCCTCATGTATTTGTCTTCGAGCTTCTTCCACAACACCGCAGCAATGGTATCCCTCATCAAATCGTACTTCTGAGCCTTCGCAATAAAGAGCCGAATAGTCCCACACGCAACTCGATTCAACTTCTTCCAATCTACATCGGACATATCCTTTGGTTTTTCTACCTCCAAAGCAACATCTTGTTCTTGTTGAACAAGAACATCCAACACCTCACATTGCCAGATCCCGAAATTGTTTGTCCCATCAAATTTTTCAACTTCAAATTTTGCGTTGTGAATTGTTGTTCTGGATGAACTTGATCCCACAACATCCTTGGTTGCATCTGCATCACTCGCCATCTCCCTCTAGGTCGAACCAAAAGCTCTGATACCACTTGTTGTGCGGAATACGAATCAAACAACCAATCAAAGAGAGGAACGGCGAGAGATAACACAGAAAAACAAGCAAACACAAGAACACAAGATTTACGTGGTTCGGCAAAACAATGCCTACATCCACAAGGGGCGGTTGGGGTTCTTCTTGCTATTCTCAACAATGGGCAAAACAAAGTTTACAAGAGATGACGGCTGCAAAATCCGAATAGAGGTCTCAGATCTATCGTCACAAATTACAAAACCCTAACAAGTGTATTTATAGGGAAACTATTGGGCCTTTTCGAATTGGGCCTATTCTGGATCCAAAACCCGCCGACAGTCGACTGGTCGAATTACCAGTCGACTGGTACTTCCTTCGGGACAGTCGACTGCTGCTGCTGTATCTTTAGTCTTTGAAACTTCTCTCTGGACAGTCGCCTGATCCTACAACCCAGTCGACTGATATACTGGAACTTTCATTTGCTGCAGATACTCCAAAACAATCTGAACCAGAATCGAGCCATTATCCAACAGTCGGGAGTCGGAGGAGGAGGCACCGGCGATCGGGTTTGGGTTGTTGGGTGGCAATTTAAAATGGAAGAGGTTCAATATAATTAGTGCTGGAACTGATTCTATTTGAATAGGTTATTGTTTATGTTTAGTTTAATTAATTTAATTTGTTTATTCGGAATTTTAAATTGTGATTAGGGCTTGGAGCTGCTTAAGGCTTCTCTGCAGTTGAAGACGGTTCTTACTGATGTCTTCATGCGTAAGAAGACTGGCAACTGCAGTGGTTGTGGTGTAAAATCCTACTAATACTACTTGTTTTGCTGACCGGGGTTTTTGAAACTTTTGGACTTTTGGCAATTAGTTTGTTGCAGATAGCTTGCGCAAGAATGGAGTCGAAAGAAATTATACAGTTCCAGATAATATTCTCTACTGGTATTTTTAGCCCGAGGTATTCTCTAATATCGCTGTTATGAATGTTGCTGCTACGTCTTGAAAAAATCTTATATATATGTAATCTTATCGGTGCCATGAACTGTGTGTTCTCTGTTCTTATAAACTGGTACTATTGTTTCAGTTTACTGGGATGGTTTCCTTGCAAAATTTCTAGTTGAACGTACGCTTCCATAATCTAGTAAATATGCATTTACATTAAAAAATATTTAACAATTTGCAGCAGGCAACACCATGTCAACCTAGGCCAATTTCATCCATGAATTTAATTATCATCAAAATCCAAGATCATAAACTGCTTGTAAACATCAAAAGGCCCATGAAACTCGTAATTACAGATTTACATTTGTGTGCAAACCTCCGAAATGAATGACATCAGTGTTCTGCCTTTTCTTCTATTGCATCAATGCTGTCTGGCTCTCATAATAAGCAAGGTCTTTACATTCAGCTCACCTTGCCCTCAAAGCTACTTGAAGATCGATTAATGTTTTTTTCATTGCTTAATGGGAAGAAAGGTAGACTACCTCAGTTTGATATGTACTTTATTGAATACCTCTGACCATTACATGATTGTGGAGGGACCTCCCTGCTTCTAACATATCCATAATCTGTTTTTTGGCTTGATCTAGATGAAGGATTTCTTGACACATATATGATTGAAGAGCGATATACTGAGATACACGCATGGCATTCTACAATATGACTCCGAACAGGTGATCTGTGTCATATTCTCAAGCCTTGGCACAGTAATTGTACTAGACTACTAATAAAGTCTTAATTGTTCAGAATTCCTAGCATATGCAAACTTCTATAATTAAGAAACTGCATATTCTGAAACTACATTTCCAACAATATTTGTTGAACAACAGCAGTAGGGATATTAAAATCATAAACACCATGCAATGCAAAACCATCGATCAGATATATTCTGTGGTACCAAAAAATGGAGAGTTATATTGCACTGACATTGTAATAACTGTTAAGCTCAATGAATCCTCTGTCGCTTATTAGCAGATAATGAGAAGACATCGCTTAGAGCTGTGGGCGAGATCAAGCAAGTGTAAAGTTTGATAGTCTGCACCACAAACAATTCCCCAGTGAGTCGGATTGTTCAGTACTTAATTCACAGAAATTACATTAAAAAGTTCATTCGCGAATTTTTTTTTTAAAAGGGAATTTATTATAGCACCCTGAAAAAAACAAAACAAGATTCAAGTACTATATTTTGGTAAAAATTTCATCAATACATGTTAAAAATACTGACAACCTGTAAATTTCAGATTAGTCCACCGCAGGTTGGTTCCTGAATCCGAACTAGATGATGAGACTGCAGATTGATTAACAAACTATTTCCACAGCAATTAAGTCTTTGAATTCAAATTGGTTAACAAGATGGACCGATTCACCCATGAGTAAACACTTTGTCGAATTAGTAAGCACTAAGAGCATATGTAGTCGTCCCAACTCAAAATTTGGGTATTTGGCATTTAGAAATAGGAATTTGGGGTTACTGCCGGAGTCGTTTTTGCGGTTTTTTTTTTTTTAAAAATATAACGGACGTTATATCAATTTTCGTCCCGTTAAACTTTTTTTTATACAAATTTTATCTAGTCTCGGACCAAATCTCGTCTGAGAAATATGGACCGAAACTTTCGACGCTATTGGAGATTTAGAAAAATAATTAAATCCTAATTATAGTATTAATAAACTCATTCACCTCTTGGACACCACATGATCTCTCGTCCGATCCTTTTTTTTTTTAAATCACGGACGGGAGATCAAATCCCGCTCGACATTAATTTTTCTTATTTAAATAAAGTCACAGATGGGAGATGAATTCCCGTCCGTTTTATTTATTTATTTATTTTTAAATTTTGGACGAGATTTCATCTCCCATCCGATAAAATTTAGGGGGAAAAATTGGAATGGACGAACTTTCATGTTTCATGAGCTATAATTTGGTAATTCGTATATCTCTTACCAAATATATCAGACTATTTTTCATCTCAAACCCAAAATTTAGGTATTTAGCCAACGACCGCAGGTCATTTTTGGCCAAATTTTGAAAATTTAGCAGACGACTACATATGCTCTAAGTACTCAGATGGTAAAAGGGTTGGGATGGGTGGATAAAGGGACAGCTATGGTGTATCCCATTATTATTGGGAAAAAAAAGAACACTTAATCAAATGGCCATGATAGGATTTAGAGATCAATCAAAAGAGTGAGAAAGAGGGGAAATCAGAAAAGTAATCGAGAGCTTATAACTAGTAGCTTAGTGCTTCTCCTGACTCTGATACTTCTTCCGTTTCAAAATATAAGTCATTATAGATTTCTACAAACTATTAAGAAATAATCTAGAATTGAATAAAAATACTTCATATTCTTAGTTTTTGAAGCTCATAAATGAATCATCAATTGTACAAGTCCTATTTGCCTTCCTCTATAACTTTTTACTCCGTCCGTTTGAAAATATAAGTCATTCTAAGTTTATACACGCATATTAAGAAAAAAACCTAGAATTGACAAAAAATTGTACTAACATTCTTGGTTTTTGAAGATCTTAAATGAGCTTTCAATTGTAAAATGTCCAATTTGCCCTCCTACATAATTTTAGTATTACCCATTTTATAAAATATATAAGGGTAAAAATTAAAAATCTCATAAAAAGTATTTGATGGAGATTTAAGAATAACAAGACATTTGCCTCGAAAGCCTAAAGTGACTTATATTTTGAAACAAAGGGTACTTCTTTTGCAAAAAAAAAACAAGGGTAAAATTGAAAATCTCATAAAAAATTAATTCATGGACATTTAAGGATAATAAGACATTTCAGTGAAAACCTAAAGTGAATTATATTATGAAACTAAAAACAAAAAAAAGACTAGAATGACTTATATTTTGAAACGAAGGGGGTATCAGAAAGTAGGAGAAACGTTTATCAGCTCAAAATTACTTTACCATCAATTTAGGTGAAGGAAATGTCCATTATGTGTTTTATGTTGTTAGAATATGTATAATAGAAAGAATTTCAATCCTTCTACTTGTAAATTAAACGAGGCAAATTGGGATAATCGTTAAGAAAAGAAGCATAAAAAAAAAACTTCACCTTAGCTTCTCCAACGGTAACCCTATTCTCCACTATTCTACCATTGGGTTGTTTCAGTTCCTTGATCAAGTAAATAGCAGAAAATGACTGAGTATGGTAAAACAGCAATGTCTCTAGTAACCATGAACTTAACTGATTGTTTTCATATCCTCCTCTAATTTTATTCTTGGAGTTGGGAAGCTTTGGATTAATTTCAGTTATTCTCACATAATCAATATTATGTTTGCACTTAGTCATAACGATTAGTACGTATAATATACGTCTATATTTGGTTGCATATTGTTTTAGTATGGCTTTAAAACAGTCCCACATTGGGCAGAACTTTTTCTTATTTCCTTTGTACTTGTATATATACTTGGATGAATTCCTCAATAACAATCACATTATTATGTTCCATATATCTCTGAATCTGACATGATACCACAACTAAATTAATTTTTGGCCCTAAACAAATTCCCAATTCTAATTTTAAAGATGTCATACCAAAAAGCATATTTTAGTCCGGTGGTGAGTGATGAAGAGCATCATAAGGTGTCATACCAGAAAGGATAGACGAGGGAGTGATATTGATGAGGCTAACAAAAGTCATGACAGCTTCAGCCCAGAAAGAATGAGGAACAGAAGAGGAGAGTAAAAAAGCGTGAGCCGTCTCAAGAATGTGACGATGCTTGCATTCAACTACACCATTCTGCTCATGTGTGTGAGGGCATAATTGCTGAAAAAGTGTACTGTGGGACTGAAGGATTGATCTCATAGTAGTGGAAGTGTACTCACGAGCACAGTCTGAGCAAAATTTTTTGATGTGCACACCGAACTGAGCGTGAATCATGGTCGTAAAGAACTGGTAAATATTAGGAATCTCATATCGTTGGCGCATAAGAAAAATCCATGTATATCGAGTGAAGTCGTCGATGAAGGTAACATAATAGAGATAGCCTTTACTAGAAGGTATAGGAGAGAGTCATCATATGTCAGAAGGATGAGTGGTTTGAGAAGTGTTTTTGTTATTAAAAGGGAGTGCTATGTGTTTAGCCAACTAGAAACCCTGACAAACAGACAAATGTGTAAACGAAAGATGACAAAGGGCACCACTACGAGCTAAAGTCTTGAGACGAGACTCACTAACATGACCTAAATGTTTGTGCCATAGATCAGCATGAGAGGACACAACACCAGCAAAATTAGGATGAAATTTATGTGCATATAGAAAATATAAATGATATAGATGACCATATTGACTAGCACGCCCAAACACCTGGCCGGTGTGTGAAATAATAGAACAACCTGAATAATCGAATGTAACGACAAGACTACTATCGCACAACGCACTAATAAAAATAAGGTTCGTGAATAAATGAGGAGCATAAAGAACATAAAGCAAAGTAAGAGTGGGAGATATAATAGATCCTGAGTGTGTAGTGAGAAGTTGTAAGCCATCAACTTTGTGAAGGGACGGAAAATGAGAGGGAAGTGCAGTGCTAGTGGTAAGCAATGTGTAAATACTAGTAAGATGATGTGATGCAGCAGAATCTAAAATCCAAAAAGAATTCATACCGGGAGTAACAGAGAATGCAGGAGCAGAGAGACCAACATTGACAAACGAACCCAAGAGCTAGAACTCCAGCTGAGCGAGGCGATGATGAAGATTGGCCATATCAGCAGAAGATGGCAAAGCCGGAGTAACGGTCATGGCAGAAGATGTAAGGGAAGAAGTACTGCGATGAGGAATGAGAGTGGTGTTGCTGTGCCAGGAAACTAAATGAGGACGGAGGTGTTGCTGTTGTCAGGATCGAGATAGAGATCTGGATGTTGCTACTGTTGTTGGTGTCAAAAGAAGGGGCGTGGCAGGGTTAGTGATGATGCTGAGGGGAGGGAGGAGACCGGAATTAGGATGATGGCTATGCAACTACTGCTGTCTGGATCTGGATGGGGATCGTCATGTGAGGGAGAGTGGAGAGGAAGATGCAGTAGCGGTGAAATCGGTGAAGACGGAAAGATACTAGTGAAACTGGTTCCATTTAAGAAGAACTAGTACCTGCAAAAAAATTTCTTTGATTTTTTTCCTTTTTTTTGCAACAACAGCGGCGGCGACAACAGTTGGCGAGAGTAAGGAGAGGTAAGGTTAGGGTTACGAAGAGGGTTAGGAAGAAGGTAGGTTAGGGTTAGGGGTTCAGGTTTGGATTTGTAGTGATTTAGGAAATTTTTCTTTGGAGAATTCGGGTATAGGGTAGCAGGTCGGGTGGGTGTAGATGAGAAAGTGACAGAGGATTAATGGCGGGTAGGGCTTAGTGGTGGCTAAGATAGGTGGCGGCTAGGGTTTTGTTGTGGCTAGGGTTTGTAGTAGAGGTTAATTTTGGGATTTATTGGAGTCGGAGTGGAATTAGAGATGTTGGTGGTGTTGCAGTCGTCTGGAGATGTTGACGCAATCGCCTGGAGTGGTTGCAATCGAGGATGTAACCGATTTGAGTTGTTGATGGTGTGTTGCCGATCTGTTGGCGATGTGGTTGACCATTGCCGATGAGTTGTTTGATGAAGACGATAATGGAGATGGATTTTGGGATATAGTAATTAGGGTTAGAGATTAGGGATGGAAAGAGAGACTAGGTTAGGAATAACTGCTCCATATTAATGTAAATAGAGAGATTGAAAAATGTTATTGGATTAATTATAATTGAGTTTAATATCTCCTATATATAGGAGAGAAGCAAACACTAAACTAATACATATTTCGATATGGGACTAAATATATATCTAACATAATATCTAAAAGTTATAGAATTGCTATAAATAGTTATAGCAGATCTTTTTTCGAGGGGTGGAGAGAGATTCGCAAAATGTCCATGTATTCAACAACCACATATAAAGGTCTAAAAAACATAACATCAATAGAATTATACCAACATATGAAACTCCAAATTCGGATGGTCCTCTGAAAGTGCCATGAAGAGTTAGTGGTCACTCCATTTGCTAGTAAGAGGTTAGATGTTCGAAACCTACTTGTACCAAGAGGTCAGATGTTCGAAACCTACTTGATTTATACACTTATCAAAGGTAAAATTGATCACTGAATCCACTATATATAGTTTATTGTCATTAAGAATCAAAATGTACTAATAACAATATTCTATAGTTTCTTACCTATAGTAGTTAATACCTGCAAAATACTGTACTCTCTCTCTCTCTGTATATATATATATACACATCCTCAACCTCCAAAATGAAAATTTGTATAAAGAATCAAGATATTTCCTTATTACTGCCCAAAACAGCTGAAAGCTAAAAGGTTTAATTCAGTGTAGTTCGTAGGTATTCCGTATGATTCTCTTTTTGTGCAATCAAATGGGGAGCAGCTTGTTATTCTTGTTTCCTTTTACCCTTACTTTTCCCACACCTTGCTGCCGTGGCTGTGGCTGGTTATTTTTGTTAGGTGGCTCCTTGTTTTCCTTGGGTACAATTCTCGGGACAAAGTGCAGCCTACCAGAGAGACGCTTTGGCAATCTAGTTTTCCGGTCAAATGCCCTCACACAAAAATACCCTGGTAACAAAAGGAAGAAACATTACTACATTAGAGAGCAAAGATACCAATAAAGCTCAGATTAACAACAAAAAGTGCACAAAACGAAGATTTTGTCTATATTGTAATTTTCTTGAATGGATCAGGAGCCTGCTTACATTACCGGGATGTTTTGCAAACTTTAGTTGTAGATATTTGTTCGAAGTGATCACAAATTAGAATTTTCACAAGTCTAGGCTAAAATTTTCATAATTTGGAATCTTCTAAAGAAAAATTGTCCCCCGAGTTACTACCCCTTTGTATATACTCTATAATCCAATTGAGGCCAAAACGAGCCTTGACACTGATGAATGCAAGTTGTGGGGACTTACCAATTTTTTGCAATAAATATGAGAGATATCCGGACATTGTTCGAATGAATAAATAACTAAACTTCAAAAAAAAAAAAGATAAGATATTTCAGGAGCTGGCCAAAAGTGTGTTCCTCAACAACTCTCTAATAACCTACTCCAATGGTAAAAAAAAATTAAAAAAGAAAAAAAAAATATGTGTATATATATATATATATATATCATTTTGAGAAATCATAACATTGTCAGGCCAAATGTACAACTCCATTTAACTTTATATAATTGGTCCACTTAAAGAAATTAAGCGGTTCCAACTAACTACATTTCTATTTTCTCATTAAAAGTTATGTATAGATTATGTACAGATCAATCACGTGAGAGAGTTACAAATAGAGTTGCATGCTATCGTTTCTCCGTTGTTTAATAGCAAGATGTACCTTATCAAGAACAACTAAAGGTTGTAACTGTTTAGCCTTCGATGTGTAAATAATTTCTTACTATTGAAGCACTTCGGATCATTAACCTAAGGTGTCTCTCCCAAATAATACTAACAACAACAATTAGAACCTATGCGGGGAGTAATCTGGTGCATAGGCTGTTCTCCTTAATGTAACCTATCCAAAGTGATATACTAATATTTATCCTCGACAACTAGCCATATCATTAACAAAAAATTAGAAGAATGAATTCCAGTATTTCACATATTTCATGTCATACTTATGATAAGCACAATTACTGACTTTAGAGAAAGCAATCAATATCCCTCGTGTGTAATGTCACCGTCTCTTTTGACTAGTACAGTGTTAGTGTTAGGAATTTGGGGATCTTGTTGAGTCTTTGACACAATCAACACAAACCACCAAGCAAAACTAGATCGCACCAATCACACAAAGCACACAAGAATTGTCTCGGTTGGGGCTTTCGCTTTAATCCGAGAGAGGAAGAACCGAGATATTATTTCAACTAAAGAAGATACAAGAATATTACAATTCTCATCACGACCCTCTCAATACTAATGGAACTTGATGCTGCTTACAATGGAGAAACTCTCTCACCCTCTCTATGAAGTACTCTCTTCTTCTATTCGGCACTCAATAGAATCATATGAATCTATGAGCCGTTACAATTTTTTATATACATCTAGAGACAAACCCTAAGTTGATATATTGTTACAATAGTCATTGGATGTTACATAAGAGATAACCCTACGGTAGGAGCCACACGATCTAACTTGAAGAGCAAGTTAAGTTTCTCACGAATCAGCTAGACTCAAGCCCGAAATCCATCAGCGCCGCGAACGGTCGACCGCACCAACAAGACGGTCGACTGTCCCACTCTCGGAAAGACTACATACAAGGGTCGGTCGACCGCACATAGGTTGCGGTCGACCGCACATAGGTTGCGGTCGACTGCAACTCCCACTGTTGCTGCCGACTGTTTCTTCTCGCCTCCACTCCATCTCCAATCGTCTCGATCTCTCCATCGTCTTATCATCTTCTTATCCAACATCGTATGCAAGATATAAACCCAACATACAGCTCATGCATAATATTGGTCATGATATATCACTATCACGGTTGAATATACCAAACATAAATTTTAGACATTGTTTTAGGAAAGAGAGCCCCAGAGCATCTGTAGTCGTGGTCTATATAACCAAAATTTAAAAAAATTGGGAAAGAGTGACATGCAGTCGTTGGCTATATACCCAAAATTTGAGTTTTGGATGAACAGTACGCTGCTATGTTTGGAAGCTGATATGGGAATTTGGAAAAAATAGCTGACGAAAGATCTTTCGTTCGTTCAATCAGACGAAAGATCATTTTACGTCGATGCAATTTTTTTAAAAATATATCGGACGGAAAATGATTTTCGGTTCGATCCATTTTATAAAAAAAATCGATCAGACGGAAAATCATTTTCCATCCAATCGATTTTTTTTAAAAAAAGAGCACGCACAATAGATCATCTACCGTCCCATGCCAAAAAATCCTAAAGACTAATAAATTTTTCTCTGTGTATAGATTAGTTTTTAATTGAAATTTAAATAAGAATTAAGATTTATTTCAAATTTAATAAGATTTAATTCGGATTAAATTAAGGGTTAATTAGGAATTAATTAGGAGTTAATTTTTTTAAAAAATTCTCAGATGGAAAATGATTCCCCATTCGTTGGTTTTTTATTTTAAAAAATTTTAAAAATTAATGGACGGGAAATCATTCCTCGTTCGTTGATTTTAAATTATGAAAACCCAAAATTTGGGTTAGAACGGCTGCAGCACAAACCCAAAATTTCCTTCTCTATATACCAAATACCCGAAATTTGGGATTGAACGACTACAGATGCTCTCATAGGCTCATACTTTATATGAGGTGATTTCTCATATAGTGTACTTGTGCACACACATTGAGATCAATACTGGATGATCTACACCGTTCACACTGATTTAAATGTCATAACATCTCTGTGTATGAAAAATCAATTTGGGAAATTTTTTTATCATGTTTGAAGTAGTTATAAAGTGAACGGATTTTCAATAACATAACAATCTGCAGCATGTGACGCATGGGTGAGAAGCCTCAAATTGAGTTCAATTTTTTTAAACATACGTCTTAAGAAAGGAACATAATGAACGGTGCAAATGATTTTGATGAGCACATCAATTTTATTTAGTTTATGATTTTATTTCAGTACCATATTTGTTTTTTGACAATTATAGCCATATGTAATCTTTTTTTATGCATTAGAATATTTTTGAGATTTTGAGAATATTCTGAAATTTGTATCTTGATTTGTTTTGAGCCTATATATAAGGCTTGAGATTAATGAGAAGGATATGTCATTCTTAAAATTATTGTGTTGAGTTTTGCTCTTCATCTTCTCCTTTGTGTGATACAACTGAGATCCAAATTGTTAGGATTTGTGATAAATCCTAATACAATTTTAGGGTTAGTGATTAACTCTAAAATCTACCCCAAATTAAAAACCCCAAATCCCCAAATCAAAACAACTCCCAAAATCCAAAACCCTAATCTCTCCTACCCTATATCCCGACCAAACCCATCTCCTTCCAACTCCAACCAACCCATTGTCTCTCTCCGACCGAAACCCTAACCTCCATCTCCGACCTCACCATCGTCGTAGCTCGACTCAGCGACCACTCCTCGCCTCTGCCGCCCACACCCGCAACCGACCTCGTCAGCATCCACCCTGCTCTCCTTCCCTCATCGTTCTCTCGCCTGCATCCCATCGTCGAAGCCCCCCCCCCCGTCCTCCGTCCTTCGAAGCCCCGCCATTGCCTTCTTTCCCGAACCCCGTCGCCAGCCGTCCTGAGCATCCGCCTCGCCATGTACCTCTGACCTACGACCACGGCCGACCACAGCCAGACAGACAGCATCAGCAACTAGTGCCAGCCATTGCCAGATCCAGCAGTCTATTCTTCCAACATTGGCTTCACCTTCAATTGTCGCAATTGTTCTTCGAACTCTCGGTATATTTTTTTCACTTTTAAATATTTGTGTTATGCTGCCCTATTATCTATTATATTATTCAATTTAACTGTCGTCCGCAAACAATTAAGATTAAGTGTTCCACTTGCCTGATTAGAGTACCAATCAGTATTGAATCTTTTACTTGCTAAGAACGCTTAGGAATTTAATTATTGATTGTTAGAATTGAATTATTAATTGAGATTGTTAAACGTGATTCAGTTTTTGAAAATCCATCAAACCGATTAACTGTTTAAAATTCTAACTTTGATCTGCATTACATGTTGGTAAAATTAATCCTTTAAGATTCTTGGAAATTCTCTATTTAGGATAGTTTTACATCATTTTGGTATCAGAGCAAAGGTTCTTAAAACACTAGTTCTTGCATCATTTAGGCATCAATTTTTGCATTCATTTAGGATCGTGTAATTTTTATTTTTCTTTCTTTATTTTAGATCATTTCAGATTTATTTTTATTTATTAAAAAAAAAAAGTACACACACAACCCCTAGTTTTCCTCTTTTAGTGAATGTGTCTTCGCAGCACCATCACAGATCCTGACGAGCCTTTCTTATCCCTCCTACATCACCCAATTAGAAACCCTAGACCTTCACGACCTGAGACGGACAACTCTGATATCTCCGCTACCCTGGCTGCCATTCAAGCAACTCTTGCCAATATCAATCAGATGCTTGAGAAAGTGGAATTAAATCAAACTGTTGTCCCTGAGCTTCATGCTAATCATCAGATCCCTCAAGGGAATGTTCGTGATGATCAACGTCAAGAATGTGATCCTGACAAACAATATAAGAAGAACGTTAAGGCAGACATTTTCCATTTTGAAGGCCACATGGAACCCCAAGCTTATCTTGATTGGATCCGTGCGACGGACCACTACTTTGTGTGGTTTGACATGAGGGAAATCCTGAAAGTTAAATTTGCCACTATGAAATTGACGGGAAAAGCTCAACAACACTGGACCAATCTTGAATACGCCCGCAGAGGCCGAAAGAGAACCTCACTGAGAGATATGTACCGTTATCGTTCCACACCCGATTGCTAGATTCGTGAAACCAACTGTATCAAAGTAAATCCACACAATAATATGTTGATAAATTTGATGACTTTCTTATTCGGTGCAATGCTTTAGGTAAAGAGAGTGAAGAACAAACTCTCTTTAGGTTCAGGACTGGATTACAAGCCAATCTGAGGAACGAGCTAATTCACAGAAATGTGGACTCATTAGCAACAGCTTATGCTCTTGTCCTCGATATGGATTTCCTTAAAGCAAGTTCTCATTACAAGTCCAGCGATTCGATGATCATTCCTCCAGAATGAATCCTCCTAATCCCTCTAGACCTGAGCACTCCTCTGCTCAGTACCCTAACAAGTCTTACCCAAACAAATATACTTCAAATTCTCATCCACTTAGAAATGACAACACGGGTAAGAACACTGAAAGAGACTATTCTAAGATTGATTCTCTCACTAAGTGCTATAAATATAAGGGATACGGCTATGTTGCTGGCAACTGCCCCAACCCAAGTAGGATCAATATAGTAGAGGGTACCGCAGTCATTGCTGATGAGCCCGACACTGAGTTTACCTATGAACATAATGTAAGTGATGACTTTGATGAAAAAGATGATGAGTAGTCTCTCAATTATATTCAGTCTGTCCAGTCACCTCCATTGAGTGTACCTGAGTCACTCATCCCATCCCAAGTCACTTGGCAGCCTATAGATTTTATCCATATGTTAGATCATCCTAGAGTCACAGAGTCCACCCACATTTGCATCACATTTATGACTTGCATAGAGAAATTTCCAAGGAACTTAATGAGAATAATTATAACAAGTTAATAGCAGATACTAGAAGGAAATTTATAACTTTTGATATTGGTGCCAAGGTGATGGTTCGGATTCATCTGGAACGGTTTCCTGTTGGACCCGTTAAGAACTTGAACATACGTGTTGTAAGCCCATTTAAGATTCTACGTACAATCAATGATAATACATATGTCGTTGACCTTTCTGAAGGTTTTGACATAGGTAAGACTTTCAATATTGAGGATCTAGTACTCTAAGAAGGCTCAAAATTCCACCCTAGAAATTTTCTTATAGATGAGCCTATCCTACAGCCTAATAGTGAGATTCCCACATGTACCCCTCTACCTGATACTATTTACCCATCGACAAAAGAATTAAATAATATTTTAGATGATCATATAAGAGATGATGGTATACACAAGTATTTGGGGAGGTGGAAAAACAAGCCGAAGTTGGATGACACTTGCAGTGATCGTGAGAGCTCCCGCAACTAGATCCAGATCTTTTGAAGCACCATGACAGGATCACTGGTTTTGACTCGACAGGGTCGAGCACTTTCCCACCCGGAGAGAATGATGAGGACATCAATTTTATTTAGTTTAGGATTTTATTTCAGTACCATAGTTGTTTTTGGCAATTATAGCCATATGTAATCATTTTTATGCATTAGAATATTTTTAAGATTTTGAGAATATTCTGAGATTTGTATCTTGATTTGTTTCGAGCCTATATATAGGCCTTGAGATTAATGAGAAAGAAATGTCATTCTTAATTAAAATTATTATGTTGAGTTTTGATCTTCATCTTCTCCTTTGTGTGATACAACTGAGATCCAACTTGTTAGGATTTGTAATAAATCCTAATACAATTTTACGGTTAGTGATTAACTTTAAAATCTACCCCAAATTAAAAACCCCAAATACCCAAATTAAAACAACTTCCAAAATCCAAAACCTCAATCTCTCCTACCCTATAACCCGACCAAACCCATCTCCTTCAACTCCAACCAACCCATCGTCTCTCTCCGACTGAAACCCTAACCTCCATCCCCGACCTCACCATCGCCGTAGCTTGACTCAGCGACCACTCCTTGCCTCTGCCGCCCACACCCGCAACCGACCTCGTCAGTGTCCACCCCGCTCTCCTTCCCTCATCGTTCTCTCGCCTGCATCCCATCGTCGAAGCCCCTGTCCTCCGTCCTCCAAAGCCCCGTCGTTACCTTCTCTCCCGAACCTCGTCGCCAGTCATCCCAAGCATTCGCCTCGCCGTATACCTCTGACCTACGACCGCGGCCGACCACAGCCAGACAGACAGCATCAGCAACTAGCACCAGCCATTGCCAGATCTAGCAGCCTGTTCTTCCAACAGTGGCTTCACCTTCGATTGTCGCAATTGTTCTTCGAACTCTCGGTATACTTTTCCACTTTTAAATATTTGTGTTCTACTGCCCTATTATCTATTATATTATTCACTTTAACTGTCGTCCATAAACAATTGAGATTAAGTGTTCTACTTGCCTGATTAGAGTACCAATCAGTATTGAATCTTTTACTTGCTAAGAACGCTTAGGAATTTAATTATTGATTGTTAGAAATGAATTATTAATTGGGATTGTTAAACGTGATTCAGTTCTTGAAAATCCATCAAACCCATTAACTATTTAAAATTCTAACTTTGATCCGCATTACATGTTGGTAAAATTAATCCTTTAAGATTCTTGAAAATTCTCTATTTAGGATTAGTTTTACATCAGATTTATATAGAGTCCCACCGTGTGTGCACTATTACTCTATATGAGATAAATTTCCTGCTATATCTCTTTCCTCCTTGTTTTATAATATTCAATCATTAGATTAAAAAAACAACTACAATACCTTTGCAGAAGCAGTCATTTATTTTTTCCACGGAAAGACCTAAAAAGAAATAATTTGCAAGATGTCAGTATACAGTTTAAGTTGTTTAATCCGAGGATCATTTTAATTAATTAATTATTGTGACATTCCATCAGCCTAATACCTCTGACAACGTATGGTAAAGAGGTTCCACAATAAACAGTTGGCCTCTTTAGACCCTGTAACAAGCTCCTAGGAACTTCAATCGGGTTAAGGCTTGTCTCGTGATCTGCAAATACCTGCATCAGATTAATGTTCTTTCAGTTTTTGACCAATTAGAAACAAGAAGCAATAAAAGACTAATGAACAGCTTCTCTAATTTTGCTTATGGTAGGTACACTACTATGAATCTGTCATGAGAATAAAACTGAATTACCTCATTAACTTGAAAATACGTGCCACTGAGAGGAAACCTTCCTCTATTTGCTGTCCGACACGGAATCTGTTGGTTTACAATCAAACGACAAACATCCAGAATTAACATTTCTTCCCAATTATCAATATATTTCACTTCAAATAAATATATATTACTTATCAAAAGTGAAGAATTACCAGAATTGTTCCTCTGACTGTTTGAGTGCGCTCTTCATGTATGCTGTTGCAACGAAAGCACGTCTTCTCATTGCACAGGTTACCCGTATCTTGGTGGTTGCAGCATGATTTAGGAGGTCCAGGTGATTGAGCAGTTTCACCTATTCCATAACATGAACATGATTATAACAATTAGTCAAAATGATAACTGACCTAATGCAATGATTTATTATATGCTTGCCTGGGCTCCATATAGCTAGAAGGTAAAAACAAGGATCTCCTGGTACTCTTTTTTCAAACTGCCACAACATAATGAGGAGAAAACAAAGTAACTAACAGGAATAACTATCCAATTACTTGGAAACTATTAGCAGATATGGGCAAAAAAAAACTTACTCCTTCAAGGAGCAGATGTGAATCTGGAAGCAGATAGCTGCAAAAGATGGAATAGGTTAATTTAGACTAGATAATTCAAACATGTACTAATTTGTTTATTCCCACAGTTCTGTAACTCGTAAGTTGCAACTAGCAAAGAGGGATGAAACATACACTAGATGCTCTGTACGAAGGCGGATCACATTCTTGGGCTTAACCATGGGAATAGAAATAGATTGGGGACTTGCTGCTACCAAAGCCTTTGACAAGTCACCATAGTTGTGCCCCATGCTGTAATCTTGCATATAATTTTTACCATTATGTCTGAATTCTTTGAATCCTCGAATATCTAAGGTAAGAATTTCATCATGATCATCCAAAAAGGAATCTTTGACACCAGTTTCGTCAGAATCATCAAAAAAGGTATCTTCGGCACCATTTTCCTCATTATCCATATATTCATGCTCAGGTGTTGAAGGTTCTTCAATGATAGGCTCACCGGACTGTCCTCCACTTAGATTTTTTGAGAGTGTCATCTCAACTCCATTTCCTGTGCATTCATGCTTAGGTGCTGAAGGTATTTCAACGCTAGGCTCACCGGACTGTCGACCAGTTTGATTTTGTGAGAGTGACCCCTCAAGTGCACATGAAGGATTCAAATTAAGGTCTTCTTCAAAAGCAATATGAATTCTGGAGCTCGATCTCGATCGATGTTTCTTTTGCGGCGGTGGGAGTGCGGGTTTTGCACTGCATTTGATTTTAATTAGTGCACCAGTAAATTCTCAATTTTAAATAAAATTATCCTTAATTAAAAAGGAATATTTTTGCGCATGGTTTTGTACAACAATGAAAAAGGTGGAAGGGTTTTTATTTTTATTTTTATTTTTATTTTATTTTATTTTGAGCAAGTCTTCATGGAACCATATACTAAAATTAACTATGAAATTTCCGAATGTACACTACTATGTAATGGGGTTTGTTTTGCTTTGGTAGTTAAAAAAGCAAGCGGGCGTCATTCCTTTTTAATGCACTAAAAGTATTGTGGGTTTTCACCACTATTTTTAATGATACTTTTTAAACACTATTGTTAGATATTATTATAGTCCCATATTAGTTGCATAGTTGTTTTGATATTTGTTCTCCTCCTATATATAAGTAATATTGTACTTGGTTGAATTCAATTCAATAATCAGTATTGTTTTCATCTCTCTGATTTGTCTTAACAACTATTTTCACACTTTACAACATCAACTATATAATTTATTTCTGAATACCCCTTCCGATACTTCAGAAATAATAAGTGAAACATATGTTAATATTTACTCTTAAAAAAAGATATAATTTCAATTTACTTTTACGTAGATTCATTTCAATTTTATAATACCACAGATTCACTTTTATCTTTTTCCTCATATATTTTCTTCAATTAACATACATTTATACATTGTTCGTATATGAATAAGTCGCAGAAATCTTTTATTGTTTAAGGAAAGCATCTATCATCCTTACGTTGATACTCGAGAACAGTGAACAAACTTTGAACATCTCAACAACCATTTTTGAATATTCAGTAATTACCTGGCAGCTGCACTCGCAAAGTGTTTGCATTCTGATTTCATTGGACATGCATTGCAATTTGGATTGACTTTTGTACAGAAAACCTGCCATGTTAAAACATAGCAATTGCCCCATTATGAACATGAACCAATCCATCTTTTACTCAAACAGTATAATAAGCTTTAAAAAATTACCTTCCCAACCGTAATCATTATATAGTGTAGCAAGAACCTGTATGGCAATCATATGATTAAAATTAAATGCACTTTTTTCAACTCCAAACCATTTTCTGATGCAAATAAATAACGAAGAATACAAAATAGTTTACAGTTTCTTATGATCAAGCCTGCACAACCGCGGCCAAAGGTACTTCTGAACATTTTCCATAGCTGGATACCTGTAAAGAAATTAAAATATTTGAAAATGATTAGGATTTTTTTTGTGAAATCATTTTGCTCGTAAAGAATACTATAGGACCACTCACATGAATACACTTACGTTTCTAAAAGATGGAACGGACGAGACTCGGGAAGGGGTTCAAGTGGAACCAATCCGAGTCTCACAGTAAGACGGGCAACATTAGTGTCCACCTTGCCAACAATGAAAAAGGTTAGTCAAGACAATAGTCTTTAAATTCTTTAAAGTTAGTTTGTCAAGACAGAAGTCTTACTGGAAAAGCTTGATGCTGAAGTGCCAAAAGGCGAACACATTCAACACTTTTTAGCCCCAATCCATTTATGTCTAGGAGGTATTCTCTGAAAACACCCAAGAAAATAAGTTATGCTAACAAAACTTGAAATCAGAATAAGCCTCATAAGTACCTATATTGTCCGTTGGATCCATCTTAACTGTATCTTCTTTTAAGGAAAGGCTCTTATCTAATAGTGAGTACGAAACTACAAGCTATGTCAAAATAGAATTGAGTGCACATTTTTTAGGTTAATCTTGTAATTGAAGCACAGAAGTCACAGAGTTTTCTGTATGGTCAAATTTGAGGGTACTAGTATTCCTGAATCATCAATAATCACATGAATCAGTAATTAACACACAGTTATACACTAAAGGTCTTACTTTGCTTTTTCAGGCGGAATGTTCATTAACCATTCAAGGTCGACGCTTCCATGATCATCAGCTATGCAGCGAAGACAGTCCTGCAAAAAGATTTTTTTTAAAATAAAATTAAAAAGATAATATTTCGTGCTGCTTGCTCAATGGTAGCCACTTTAGCTGGGAGTTTAGCTCACGTCACTTGCAAGTAATATCCAATCAGCTCCGCAGTTTACTTCAAGCCGTAAATATTACGGGTGATACTATGGAACAGATTATTCAGATTCTTATAACTAATAATCTAGATGTTGGGTGTGCAGTGATTGAAAATGTTGCCTCAGATAAGGCTGTAGAACTTATTGATGGAGAGATAGGACTGGCATTTGCTTCTATAAGGAAGAAAAGAGAGGCAGCCGACTATGAAGCTTCTACCTATGCTCAAGGTCCGATTGCACGTATTCCTGAGGCACTTTGCCCTAAACCTAGCTGTCTCTCCATTGGGCTTCAGCAAGTTCACGATGATTTTATCAGAAACATATGGCAATGTCAATCTAACCAGAGCTACAAAGCATGGGTACCTCATCTATCTAGCTGTAACCGTACTGGGTCCATACCAGGTACTTATACCTGTACCTATCAGCGTGGGTATTATACCTTACCAATACGGCAGGCAAGTATTCAGGATTTTTACCTTATTGGATCTAAAGAATTACGGTCTAACACATACCCAATTATTAAAAAAAACTTTATTTCTCTACTTTTGTATGGATTATGAAGTATAACATATTTTGTAACTAAAATATACAATGACTAAGAGTATAAAATTTTTGTTACGGTTTTTTTTTTTTTTGATAAAAAGTGACCGTAGTCACCTGTTTCATTAATGAACAGTTAACGAAACATAGTCCGAAATCTTACATACCCCAAATATTACAACCCCAAAATATAAAAGTCCACATCTAACTGAAAACAAATACAATACAAATTGCCAGTACTAAGAAACTCTGGCACCCAAAATACCAAACAACCCTAAATGCCTTAGCATCCGTCTTTTGCCAGAACAGGCTACCCCTCCATCTCATGCCGCAGTTTCTTCCTTGGTCCCACAGCACATGCCCAATCATTAATAAGCAATAAGATTTCATGAAGCAACCTCTGAAATGTACAATTATTGTTACGAAAGCACGCATCGTTTCTATCTAGCCAAAGGCTCCACAAACAAGCAGCTACCGTAATATCCCACATACATCTACCCTCCTTCCTAATGACCCTCGATCTCCACTTCCCCCACATGTCATCGATACAGGTTGGAATTTCTAGAACCCCGAATCCCATCCCCATTATTTCCCAGGTAAGTTTAGCTTTAGGACAGACCAGGAAGATGTGATTAGTATCTTCCTTCCCTTCACTACAATGTGGGCACGTCGTGTCAATCGGAATGTTGTGTTTGCTAATGTTCATCCTCGATAGGATCGCGTTATTCTCCACCAGCCCTAGGAATACTTTCACCTTAAATGGGATTTTCGCCTTCCAGATAACCTTTGCGTTCCCACTTCTAATCCCCCCATCATTTAGGAGATGATACATAGACTTCAACGAGAACACACTATCCGTCTATAGTCTCCACACTCTCGTCCTTATTTCCCCTACCGCTTGCCATTTTCTCTGTCAGCATATTCTGAATTGTTAGAATCTGCTCCTGATCAACAGGGGATACATTTCCTCGTAGCTGTAGTCTAAGTCTTCCCTGTTTCCAGACATCTGCCACCAAAACATCTTCGTTAATAGCTTCCTCCGCTAGCTTTGGAAAAAGAGATTTTATTGTGTTCGGGCCCCACCATTTATCCTTCCAGAATCTAGTATTTTTCCCGTCCCCTAAAATGGAAATGGTGTTATCGTGGAACAGATTACCCACCTTCGCAATCCCCTTCCATAGTTGCGACACTTTTCCACATTTGTTACAGCCTCCAAATCTCATTTTTTCCGTCTTCTATAAATCCTGAATGAATTACACCACCAAGACTAACGTTGCGTATTCATTTTCCACCACCACTTGGAGAGTAATGCATTATTCATATCCCGTAAGTTCACGACCCCTAGTCCTCCGAACTCTTTCTTTCTACACACGTTGCTCCATCGGATTAGATTTACCCCTTTATTATCCTCTCGTGATCCTTTCCATAGGAAACTCCTCCTGCACTTATCTATTCTGTCTACCACCCAGGTCGGAATCTCATAGATGGACATTAGGTATGTCGGTAGGCTGCTAAGGACCGAATTGATCAGCGTGATCCTGCCTCCCAGCGGTAGGAATTTCCCTTTCCACCCTGCGAGTTTTTTCTCCACTTTCTCCACTAAAGGCACACAGTCCTCCTTACGCAGTTTCCCAGGTCTGATTGGCGTCCCCAAATATTTGAGTGGGAATTCCTCTTTCCCACATCCCATCGCATGAGAGATATAGTCCATGTCATCTTCCTGCTCTTTATATATGGGTATGACGCAACTCTTCTGTAGATTGACGGCCAATCCCGACCAAAATTCAAAGCATCTTAATAACACTCTAACAGCTATGGTTTCCTCAACCTTTGCTTCCCCGAAAAGTAGCATGTCATCCGCATATTGTAGTATAGACAATGGTTCCTCTATACCTTTGACCCTGACTCCCTTGATAATATCCGCCTCTTTTCCTCTCTTGATCATCTCTGCCAATCCGTCGGCAATAATCGTGAAAATAAGTGGTGAAAGAGGATCCCCTTGTATAAGCCCCCGACGACAGCAGATTTCTTTTCTGGTAACTCCGTTCAGCACAATGGAAGATTTACCGTTTTGAACACAATCTCATCCAACTCCTCCATTTCACCCCGAATCCCTTTAACTCCAACGCTTCGTCGACACAATCTCATTCGACCGTATCATAAGCTTTTTCAAAATCTAGTTTAAGTAGAAAGTCGTTCACCTTATCCTTGTTACCTCTAAAGATCATTTCTTGAGTTGAGGCGATGCTATCCATAATGTCTCTTCCCTTGACAAATCCGCTTTGAGTTTGTCAATAATGTCTGCTAAGTGTGGCGCCAATCTATTGGTAATGATCTTGAACGATCCATTCAACAGACTAATTGGTCGCAGATCTGACATCCTGAGGACCTCCAATTTCTTCGGGATTAAAATAATGTTTGCATAGTTTAATCTTTCAACTCGTGCAACTCCTCGATGAAGTTCCCGGAAGATGTCCAATAAATATTCCTTGATGATGTTCCAATATCGAGAGTAGAATAAAATTGGGAACCCATTCGGACCCGGCGCCTTGTCCTGCCCCAGAAGTCTAATGGCTTTTATAATTTCCTCCTCTATCCCTTCACTTCCCTCAATTCTGGAATCACTCCACATGTCCGATTGCAACCTACCTCTCTGAGATCACTTCTTTCCTAGGGGCTCTCTGAAACCCCTATCTATGTGGTTACTGATTTGTAAGCTATCCTCGGTACAGATATCATCTACGAACAGCCCCCCAATGTGATTGTCTCTTTCTACCATTAGCCACCTTATGGAAGAATGCTGAGTTTGAGTCACCTTCCTTTAGCCACTGAATCCTAGATCTTTGCCTCCAGTAACATTCCTCCATCTCACCAATTTTGTGTAACTCTTCTCTGCTCGATTTCAATTCTTCGTATTCGCCTCCCTCCAGGTTCCTATTTTCCTCAATAATTTCTAGATCCTGGATCCTATCTGCCAGTTTCTCCTTGTTCCTATAAATTTCCCCAAATTATCTTTTTGCCCACTTCTTAAGGCATTTATGGAGCCTTCTCATCTTACTGTTCCATTTGGAAATTGCATGTGTCTGCCACCGGTCCTCCCCACGACATTTGAATAATCTCAAAGCAGTTATCGGCCATGGTCCAAGCTTTCTCGAATTTGAACTGTGGCTTGGGTCTTCGTCTATCGCATCCACAATCCAGCAGCAGTAGTGAATGGTCCGACGTGAACCTCGGATAAGATCTCACTGACGCCAGTGGGAAGAGGTGCTCCCACTCCGCAGAAACCAGCACTCTATCTAATTTAGCTAGGGTGGAATTCGCCTACATGTTAGACTAAGTAAATCTCCTATCCGACGCCTGGATCTTGGTGAGCTCTAGCTCATTGATAACCTAGTTGAACATCTGTCTGTCTCTGTCATTAGGTCCTCTTCCTCGGTGTTCGAATTGAAATTTAGTAATATTGAAGTCCCCTCCAATAACCCACGGGCCTACCCATCTACCCCTAATGTTAATTAACTCTGTCCATAGATCCCTCCTAAGAGACGGGTTATATGGGCCATACACTGTGGTT
Source organism: Hemerocallis citrina (assembly GCA_017893485.1). NCBI lineage: Eukaryota > Viridiplantae > Streptophyta > Magnoliopsida > Asparagales > Asphodelaceae > Hemerocallis > Hemerocallis citrina. Next base: position 276,960 of record JACEHZ010000239.1, on the reverse strand, counting down.
ACCATATGTTCCCACCCATCCCTTTTACGTCTAATCTTAATCGTTACCGAGAACTCCCCGATAAAAGAAGCTAAAATCTCGAAGATAGTGGAATCAACCCCTAATGCTATGCCCCCCGACAAACCTCTAGACGACTTGAAATGCCACTGAAAATTCCTCAATGACCTCAAGCAAGCGAGATCTTTGTCTAATGGGTTTTCAGTCCTAGTTTCTTGCAGAGCACAAATCGTCAGCTTTTTCATCGCTATAGTATCATTGACCAACCTACCTTTACCCCTTGAGCGCATACCTCTCACATTCCAGAAGATGTATAACATTAAAAAACTATCCTGAAGACACCTACCACTACCTAGCCCAACCAACAGGGGCTGCTAAAAACCAATTCTATATGCTTCTTCCCTTAACGCGTATATCCTACCCTGTTGTATATCTATAGAGGAACCCATGTCTAACCCAAACATGCTAGCATAATAAAGCAACATATTATCTGAAATAAAATGCAAAATAGAAGACTCACCTCCACAAGCGGATGTAGGTTCCTTCGCCTTTGCTGCTGCCTTAATTAGGTCCTCCTCACTCAGACCTTTAGAGCCCCATCTGTTACTCTGTCTCTTGCTTTTCCTCTTGACTTCTTCCCCCCAAACCCCGCTGTCCCTAACCGCGGCACCTTCAGACTACTGGATCCTGGAGTTAATGCAGGAACCACTTTCACTTCGTGTCTCTCCTCCTCGAACTCAGCAATAATAACCGGCGGAATCATACTCAGCACGTCCACTCCGATTTGAATCCTAGCATACTCGCGGCGAGTTTGAAGCGTCGTATTCTTGTTGATAGCAATTAGATGTCCAAACCCACCTACCAAATTTTAAAACGCCAACCGAACCCAACATTGATACGGCACATTGAACAGCCACACCCAAATCGCCATCGATTGGTCCACCTTCAGTGCCCCATAGCTTCTCAACCATCTGCTCATAGTCACGTACCACTCCTCGCCCTCCAAACTTCCAAATGAAAGCAACTCTTTAATCCTCTCCTCCGAGCCGCAATAAACCAAGAACATGTCTTGCTTCACTTTCTGAATATCCCAATTCAGCCTCATGCATGGCCTCACAGTCTCAGAGAGCTCCTCTGCCATCACTGCTAGGGAAGGATTTCCTGTATGGATCTTTAACAAAATACAAAGCTTCAACCTACTCTCAAACTCGGCCATGACAGGCGTAGGCGTTATCACTGCTTTGATACTTCTCCCCACGTCGCAACTTTCTTCTGACCTGGCCTCCTCTACCATGGCTACCTTCCCCTTAGACTTCTCCCCTTGATTAGACGACACCAGACTCTAGTGCCTCCGGCCCTGAGGGTTGGGCAGCTCTTGGAGATGTGTCCCGTCTTCTTACACGCGTAGCAGAACCAATCATTGACATACTCGTGGATTGAATGACCAAACTCCGCACACTTATGGCACTGAGTCTTCTTGGGCTGCCCAGATGAAGCCGACGATGTGTAGGAGTGGAGTTTCTCTAATTTCTTCTCTGCATTTTTAACTCTCTTGGGCTTGTATAATATCCACTCTCCTTCCTCGTCTCCTATCTTCTTCATCACTTCCATCTCCGACGACTCTCCTTGCCGAGGATGGGGTACTCTTTCAGCCCCCACTTTGCCTCTAGTAGTTGCCTCTAGATATGATCTGTTATGCTTCGAAGCTGGTCGGGAGGTTTCTCTATGAGCCTCAGTGTCCTTGACCTTGCTCCTTCCCATAGGCGATTGACGACGAGCCTCGGTGCTCCCATGCCTCGACCATCCTCTATGGTATGGTCGAGTGCTCCTCGCCTGTGACTGACCTCTAATAGTCGACTCCTCTAAAGGCTCCATCTCCGATCTACCCTTGAACCCTGGACGTCACTCTACCTCTTCCACCCTACCTCTCTTGGTCATTGGACGCTGAAGGCTCAGCTTCGTCTTGCTATGATGGGTGGTAGCTTGCTGTTGACCTCTCAGAGATCCTCTCTCGGACTCTCTTAGTGCACTCATGCTCTCAAAGTACTCAACCTAGTGGAATGGCAAGGCAGGGAAACAGAAGGTGGAAGGGAAGCTAGGGGGAACGGTGAGAAGGGGGGAAGGCGTATAGGAACAGTTTAGTGGGATTTGGTGGTGGTGGAAGTGGAGGCTTTGTTGGTGGAAGAAGGTTGGGAAGAGAAATGGTGGACAGAGAGAGTCCACATTTTCAGGAGTCTAACTGTTTCAGTTATTGCATCTTGAATGTGAACGACACATACATTCCTTACTTTTGTTACGGTTTAATAACTATTTTTCTATTGTTCAAAAATTTAATGTTGAATGCATTTTTGATTCTTTATTATTTCTTTTTAAGTGTATGGATTCTCTTTTATATTGATTTACATATTAAATTAAAATTAAAATTATATTTAAAATAATATAACCGTATCCTCGTACCCTACTTTTTACATGATTGTCGTATCCCTGCACCCGTACCTATGTCACATAGAACCAAGAGTTTAATTGTTGTTTCCACTGGACCACCTGGTCTAGGTCGTGGTTCGGTTTATCCTTCTCTTCCCCGTATTTATGGGTCCAGACTGTCCAGTTCTGCCGAGTTGAACTCCAAATTTTTATTTTTCTGCCTCTCAAGTTGCTCCAGGATTCACTTCATCCCAGTCATTAGACCTTACCCAGGAGGAAGCCAATCATGGTTCTCCTCATTTGACATTTGCAGTAATCGATGCATATGTGAAGCTTGTTGTCTTAATATTAAGTATTCTTCATTGGATCAAGGATCAAGTAGAGTACTTCTTCTGCCTAAGATTTTCCCAGTAATTATAAGAGCCATTCATCAGAAAGATGCAGAAGAAAAGAAATCCTTTTTCAATCCGATGCCAAATTTCAGATTGTTCATTAATTGGCTTATTGACCTTGCTGCTCCTGACCTGGTCATTGATTGTGCCAATTGTCAGGTGCTTGATTTCTTCTGCAAATGCTTTCCATGCATTGCAGCCTCTGAAAGTTTCTGGCTTTAGCTTTGCATAGCTTGAATTGGTTCACCATAAAAGTTTTATGCCAAAACTTCTCACTACCAATTCTCCGAAAGGTTGGCCTTTTTTTTCGGAGACTACCTGCAGATTTATTCAAATTCATGGAGCCATACTCGAGAAGTGCTGAGCTGGGAGAGCCGGTTATAAGATTGTTACCAAGGCACAATGAGGGTGGTGCTTGTAATCCTGCACTCACTTTGCTCAGTTTTTCTGTGATTACCACTTCAGCTTTTGAGATACGATTCTTCATAGTTGAATCGAAATCTGAATGTCATTCTAAGTACTTGTCCATGCAATTTGAGGCTCCCTGACCCATCCACTCCCAACTTCAAGATTGAACTTCTTACTGAAATCAGCCAGGTCCCTCGTATTCTGTTGGATTTTGATGGCATGCTGAAAGCAAAGCAGATTAAGGCTGACATTGATGACTATTTAAAGACAAAGCCAGAAAGTTCTCCATTTCTGACCAAATTAAAACAGAGATTGCTGCTACTCCAAAGTGAAGCAAACTTGGCAGGAGCTCGAAATAATGTACCACTGATTAATTCACTTGTCCTTCAATATCCACCAATTACAAAGCATATCTGCTATTCGGCATGCACCTGCACAGGAAATGATTCATAGCCCTCCCATGGATATCTTCTTAGTGGCTTGACAGCTATGGATATTCTTTAGAGTTTAATCCAAGAATCTGGATACCGAAGGGCATTACCTCTTTCTATATGCTGTTGCCAGCCAGTTGCACTATCCAAACTCCCCTACTCATTATTTCTCATTTGTCCATGGTACTTTAAACGCAGAGGCTAGCCAGGAGATAATGCAGGAACAAAATCATAAGGGTGCTGTTGGAGAGACAGGTAGTTAACCGTCCTCATCCCTAGGCTTACTAATCACTTTCATCGAACCCATCAAGAATCCACGGTATAGCTTCTGGAACCAGTCATTTACAAGATGTGCACCAGATTTTGAGAGTAAATCAGTATCAAGGTCTTGTGGGGGTCCAAAGTAGTAGATGACGGAATGGTCTCAGGTGGCATTACAGATGGCAACCTCTGATTCTCTCTCGCTCAAGGGCCAAGCATACCTATTGTTCTTCTTATTTAGAGATTTCTAATGCCCTTGTTATTAAGTAAATTATACTTGTGCATACTTATAAATATGTTCATTCTTTATTTCTCTTGTTAACAAAGACTGTTTGGAAGCTTAGAAAAGAAACAAGCAAAAAGGGGGGGGAAAAGGGTTCATGTATATAGCAGTTACAGGAAGTAACTTAAAACTATATGGATAAAAAATAAGTGAACTCTTCCCTTTAACCAACAACCAACTCAATGCATTTTATTATTCTATCTAGCTAATATTTCTGAACCACAGCAATGCTGCATGATGATCTCAAAACTCAGGGAAAGTGATAGGATGATTTGGTTAGTTTTATAGTTTCAAATCAAGTCGATTTTTATGCAAGATCTTTTGTATGCATTCCTTGTTCTCCTACTAGTGGATCCCTTCTTCCTTTTTGTATACGAGTTCAAAGAATGTTAATTGTAAATATGTCATTTGTTTGAATCCTTTTACATTGATAATCTCTACTACTATATGGGAGAAGGCCTTGGTGTAATTTGTCCATCTACCAACCCGTGCAACGTAGGTGCATAACTATTGTAAATGAAGTTTTAGATTAAATCCAGACTACGTCTGAATTTTTACTTTTAAAAATATATATTTATTAAGACGTGCATCGCTCGTGTAAACTACTAGTGTTTTAGTAATGCAAGGAGCTTCTACCCCATAATGCCTCTCTTAAAAATATAAAATAAGAATACCCAAAAAAAATTACAAAAATATGACAATATGGTTGTTGTGAATACCTGAATTCGTTGTGCCAGTTGGTTATGTTGTCCTCAATCTTTTATGGCATCAGCTATTTCACTCACATCTGCTTTTAGTATAGCCTCATAGTCCAGAGAGTCCATGGTGTCATCACTCCGCTCTTTTTTTCCAAAATCCTCGATTGCCTGTTCCCGCAGGCTATTCCATTCAAAATGCTTCTCCTTTTTGTCCTTCGGTGCATTTTTCTTTTGGTTCTTTTGTGTATTTTTCACTTTTTCAACTGGAACCTTTTGGGATAGGCACGCTTTAGAGTTCAGAATGGGATTTTTATCCTGAATAATAGGCTGGCCCGCTTTAGGTTCATCTTTTGAATGAGCAGGAAATTTCGCAGCAAGGGACATGAAAGCAGAGCTATCAAGATTGAGAATGAAAAATTGTAAGTATAATTAACATGAAAGATGGTTATTAATATTCTATCATGTTAGTAACTGATGTTGCAAACAAATTTTACCTTGAGTGAGAGTCAGAAACATTTTGTGTAAGATACACGCCAACAATAGAGTCCATAACAGATCCCTTCCACTTGGAGTATTCCTTATCACCTGAAAGCAAAGGGGGACATAATGAGAAATATATGCTCTCAGTGAAATATAGGTAACTAGTGAAGTTGCGCGCGCGCGCACACACACAAAAAGAAAAAAAAAAGAAAAAGAAAAAGGGAAACATTATACTGTTCTTTCTTGTTTCATGCCAGCCTCTCTTTTTAAATAAAATCTAAACAAACATTTGTACGGACAAATTTTTTGCACTAGAGGTTTTGAGGTTTACAGCCAAAGAGTTGTCCATTCTATTTCAAATTAAGGAAAACCCACCTTTCAATAATTTATTTCTATCACAATTATTTTATTGGCAAAATGAAAGACAAAAAAAATCTCGAAAATTTGGGAAGACTTGAAGAGACATAAGTAGTACCTATGACCCACATTTTGTCGATGAATGAATCAACACGTTGTAAAAATGCTTGTGCTTCTTCTTCCCACTTCATATCAATTTCTTCTATCTCACTGCCATCATCACTACTTATACTTCTTTGCCAAACTTTATATATCCTTTCTGACTCGGGGCTTAGATAAACCTCTGGCCTATATTTCTTTTCCCTGTTATGCACGAATGGAACCATCGTTCCGGTGGGAGCAAAAGGGACAAGAGCATTTTCAGTAACATCATTTATATTCAGACTCATTAGTCTTTCGATAATGCAGCTCATAGGATCCATGTTCATTACTTTTTTCCTTTTCTTGGATCTCCTCAAAATTGGTTCAGCTAGAGAAGATGAAGACGAAGACCAAGATGAGGAAGCAACAATTTTATGGGTGAAACTGATAATCTTTTTTGGAATAGCATATGAGGTTATGGGATCAACACAAGAAACTTGTTTCTTCTCTCGATGCCTTCTGTTTTTCAAACACATTTGCATTGAAGTTAAGGCAGCAATGCGAGAGTTGGGTCCATAATTTTCATGTTTCTCTACATCACTACATGTAGGCACCTTCTTAGGAGGGGGTGGTGATTGGTTGCAATCCGCAGCAATGGAAACCTCATGGAAATCAACAACTTGGATACAAGAGGAGGCCATTTTACATTTTAAAGACACTGCTTTCTCAATTGCAGTGAACCATTCTGCATCAAAGGTGACAACTTCAGAAGTATTACTAAACGGTTTCCAATGCTTCCAACCGCTAGAACATGCTACTCTCCTCTGTGCAACCTTTGTTCTCCTCTTCTTCTGTACCCCAAAAACCATGGATTCTGACCAACCAAGCTCTTTCTTCTCATCCTTGTTCTCTTCCTCTTTGGAACTGTAGAAAACAATTGACAAAAAGAAACGTCACCTATTCCATTGGTAGTACCATATATCTTCCAATCATCAACAGAATTTCGGTCACACTTTTCCACATCAACAACTCCGCCACCTTCCAAAGATTTATCACAGTTATCTGTAGCATTCTGGACACTATTCCTCAACGTAAGTTCATTCAAGTCTTCCAACTCTGCTCCTGTTGAAAGAAACTTACTTAACATACTCTTATATTTGCCTTGAGTCTGATTTCTTGTCATTGTTTCATGAGGAGAGCTATCTGGATAGTTAACGTATCTTTCTTTGCCAACTTCTTTCTTTTCCCTAAGAACGTAGGTCTTAATAATCATTGGGTTACAAGTAGGTTTAGGATCATCCTTTAGAGTCATGTTCAAGCATCTGCCTTGGTTTTCTTCTTCACTGGGTTGACGAATAGGGACTTGATTCTCAAATTGGGTTGCTAGTAGCCGGTCCATAGGTTCAGCCAAATCAACACCCTCGAAGCTAGTTGCAGAGTGTTGGCCACAGTTCTTCTCAACAAGTTCCTTCAAATAATCCAGTTCTGCCCTTCTCGGCGGCCCTATATGGCTAAGCATCCTCTTACAATCATCATCTTGATGCAAACGACTTGTCATCACAGCAAGAGGAGTATTTGTTGTCGAATTCTCTATTTCTTCTTCCGAATCAAAGTCCAAATGAGACCGTGTTGTCTTCTCTGAAAGGACCGGTCTGTCTACACCACCATCTTCGTTGTTTGCCTTGCGCCTGTACTTCCTCTTGACCCTTGTATCTGATGTTTTGGCGGGGGTTTTTGGTGCATTGGATGGTTTCGGTTTGCTTTCCTTTATCACCTTGGGTGTGTACCTCTTCCTCTTGGGTTTCTTCTTTCGAGGGGTCTTGTTCAAATTTACACCTTGGTTATCTTCAACTTCATTAGATTGATGAAGAGAGTCTTGATCCTGGGATATTGGACTGGTTATTGCTTCCTCCATATCTAAAGGGGTTGTCGGGCTCAATGTTGCACCCTGTTTGAGAAATTCCTGCGAGGAGTTCAGATTTGGGACATCCATCTGAAAAGATCAAACCGCGCGTAGTGAATTATATAATTCAGAAATTATTATGAATAAGAAGAGGAAAAACCCTACACAAAAATCTACAAAAGAACTCAAATTAATTTGAACAAAAAAATTATCACTTCTCTTCTTAATAAGATGAGGCTGTAAAAGGAAGAAAAAAAAAGGAAAATATTCTACTTGAATAATAATTTTTTTAATAAAAAAGAACTCCATTTTACTCAATTAAAGGACAGTGCAATAAGTTTGACAGATAAATACAAGCCCTCGTATGAACCAATCTGTATAATGTAGCAACTGTATCACAAAAAACAAAAAAAAAATCATCGAAAGAGTCTGAAGTACATTACCTGCAGCGAAAAATTCGAGACCATAACAACGCTACAATCTTTGCAACTGAAAGAACTAAAATAGCGGATTTTGAAATCGAAATCCCCAAATTCTGAGTCCAAAGTCTCCTGATATAGTAGAGATTAGGAGGTGGGAGAAAGAAGGTGTCGTTCTGGGGTTTTAAACTAAAACAAAAATTTCTGTGGTAATCAGATTACTAGTACTTGGGAAAGGATTTTTTTTATTTTTTTATTTTTTATTTATATTTGCATGTGTAGGCCACGTGTTGTATATGGGCCACTCGGCCCACTACAAAATTTACAACTCAAATATAAATAATAGCTAATGTGTAGTCAAGTGTCTCATTTTGGCCCACTACCATAATTTACATTTACACTTTTTATACAAGTATTTTTTATGTTGACGCTGCAACATTTTTTTTTGTTGTAAATGGGTCAATTTATCAATTTATCTTAATTGATTTGAATAGATGGGCAAGCTGAGACTTCGACCGAAACAATACTTCCAATGTTCCAATGTGTAAATACATTACATTGGGATATTCAAATTTTCCTCTGATTCAGTGTTTTTTTTTTTTGAGATAGAATGACTGACTATCGGTCATCTGTTTCCTTAAAGATGGTTTAAAGAAACCAAATATTACAACCATCATAAGTTCTATCTAGATTAGTACATCTAGACAACAAAACATCCAAGTACACAAGGCTCACACTACAATGTTACCATCCATACATTAAATAACCAAAACAACCAGCCTCGAGTCCAAATGCTGATCCATCTAAATGACATCCTCTCAGCTAGCCTGCCCCCCGTCGCAAGCCTATAGTAGGATGATCCCCCCAGCCCTTTGAAGCTACTCTGCACCCTCCAGACGCATTTTCTTTCTTGCCCCTGTATGACCTGCCCACGTGATAATAAGGATAATTGTTTTATACAAAGTCACTTTAAAAGTACAACTATTATTACGAAAGCATGCATCATTCCTATCTAGCCACAGTTCAACATATTCGCGGCTACAGTAATATCCCACATTAAACGATATTCTTTCCTAATGTTAGTCGTTCTCCAAATCCCCCATAAGTCCACTATATAGTTCGGCGGCGAGAAGGTCCCAAAGCTTAAACTCATTACTTCCCATAACAGTTTCGCTTTAGGGCAACGAAGGAAAATATGCACAGTATCCTCCTCTCCCTCGCTACATCTAAGGCACTAAGTATCGATCTGTATATTACGACTCTTAAGATTCGCCTTGGATAGTATCGCTTTATTCAGAACCAACCAAAGGAACGCCTTGATCTTGTTAGGGACCTTAGACCTCCAAATAATGTTCGCCTCCTCATTTCTAACACCCCCATCATTATAGAAGTTGTACATGGATCTAACCGAGAACAATCCAGAAGATTCTAACTTCTAAGACCTGTCATCTTCTATCCCCCTATTGACTCTCACCCCTTCTTCCAGGAGCTGTTTGAGTTGTTGAAGTTGGTGTTGACTTTCATCCGATAGTACTCCCTCGCGCTTGAGTGTAACTAACCCATATTTCCAAATCTCAGCTACTAAAGCGTTTTCCTCTTTTGATTCCTTAGCCAATTGTGGAAACAGTGCTTGCAGGGTATTCTCTCCCGCCCACTTGTCCTTCCAGAATCTGATGCTCTTTCCATCACCCAGTTTACAGGTTGTGTTTGTATGGAAATCCTCTCCCACCTTCGCGATCCCCTTCCACATGTAAGATTTTTTCCCATGTTTACTTCTTCCCCCAAATCTGAATCTTTTATGTCTACGATATAATAAGAACGAGTTACCCCACCACGCCTTACGCTGTTTGTGCATTTTCCACCACCACTTAGCTAAAAGTGCTTTATTCATGTCTCGAAGATTCATAATTCCAAATCCACCAAAGTCCTTTTTACATACCCTACCCCACCTAACCAGGTTCATTCCCTTACTGCCCTCCTAGGTTCCTTTCCACAGAAACCGTCTCCTACATTTGTCAATTCTATGGATAACCCACGTAGGGATCTCATAAATAGATATCAAGTACATTGGTAGGCTACTAAGGACCGAGTTGATAAGAATAAGTCTTCCGCCCAATGATAAGAATTTCCTTTTCCACCCGTCCAATTTTCTCTCTATTTTTTCCACAAGTGGAATCCAACATTTCCTTAGCAATTTTCCGGGTCTTATTGGCGTACCCAAATATTTAAGAGGGAACTCCCCCTGTTCACATTCTAGCACATCTGGAATCCTTGATAAGGGGTCGCCCGTACCACTACTAATTGCCAAAACCGTACTTTTTTGTTGGTTAACTGTCAACCCAGACTACAGTTGAAAACATCTTAGTATCACTCTAATGGCCAACGCTTCCTCCATCCTTGAAACCCCAAACATAAGGGTATCATCCACATATTGCAAAATTGACATCTGTTCCGAACATCCTTTAACATTAATCCCTTTAATAATCCCCGCTTCACATCCACTCTTAGCCATTTCAGCCAATCCATCTGTGATGATAGAAAATATCAAAGGTGATAAAGGATCACCCTGCCTTAGACCTCTCCTGCATCTGATCTCCTTGCCGAGTTCCCCATTTAGTTGAATGAAGGATTTTACATTTCTAACACACATCTTCATCCACCTCCTCCATTTTGGTCCAAATCCTTTAAGTTCGAGTGCCTCGTCCACGCAGTCCCACTCTACCGAGTCGTATACTTTTTCAAAGTCAAGCTTCAGAAGAAATCCATCCACCTTCTCCTTGTTGGCTCTGAAAACCATTTTATGGACTGAGGCGATACTGTCCGTGATGTCTCTACCTTTGACAAATTCGCTTTGTGATTCATCAATAATATCTGCTAAGTTCGGTGACAGTCTGCGGCCAGCATTTTAGTGATGATTTTGAAAGACCCATTGAGAAGGCTAATAAGTCTGAGATCTTCCACCTTGAGGACCTCCGCTTTCTTCGGGATAAGGATAATATTAGCATAGTTAAGTCTATCTACTCGTGCCACTTCCGCAAAAAACTCCTCAATAATATCTAGGAAGTCAGTCTTGATTATCGTCCAGTAAAATGTGTAGAAAAGTATCGGAAATCCATTTCGTCCCAGAGCTTTGTCTTGTCCTAAGTATTTGATAGCTCTCATCACCTCCTCTGTGAAGGTACCCTCCAAACCTTCGCTCCCATCCAATCTCAACTCACTCCACATATCATAATTCAATCTGCAAGTGTGGACTCTCCTCTTTTCCGTTAGATCTCTAAAAGTCATATCTACATGGTTACTAATTTTACTACCCTCATGTGTCCACGCTCCCCCCCCCTCCCAAAAAGTCCCGAAATACTGTTATGCCTTCTTCTATCATTAGCCACCTTAAGGAAGAAGGCCGTGTTGGAGTCTTCTTCCTCCTTTCTTAAGCCATTGGATCCCGATCTTTGTCACCAATAGCACTCTTCCATCTCTCCAATTCGATGCATTTCAATTCTGTTTTGTGCTAGCTCCTCCATCTCTCTACCATCTAATACTCTATCTTCCTCGATGGTTTCTAGTTCTTGTGTTCTATTTCCCAATCTATCTTTTCGTATCCTTAGCTCCCCATTCTCCTCTTTTGCCCACTTCTTTAGAGCTTTTCACAATCTCTTAATTTTGACCATCCATTTGGAAACTGCATCAATTGTGTCTGTAGGCTTCTCCCAAGAGCCCTCAATAACCTTCTTGATGTTACTGGAGTACGTCCAGGATTTCTCAAACATGAACTGTTTTTTGATGAATCGTGAACCTACTCTACAGTTAAGGGCTAGTGGGGTATGATCCGACGTAAGTCTGGGGATTGACCCAACCTTAGCCAACGGGAACCTCTCCTTCCAGTCCGAGGAGACTAAGATTCTATCTAGTTTTGCTAAGGTCGGGTTAGGTTGCATGTTTGTCCACGTAAATCTTCTATCAGACCCCTGTAACTCGATAAGCTCTAGATCGCTGATAAAGTTTGTTGAAATCCAATGTACATCTATCGTTTCCCCCCTCCCCCGATGTTCCGACCGAAATCTAGTAATGTTAAAATTCCCTCCCAAAATCCACGGTCCATCCCATCTACTCTGAACGTCTTTTAATTCTAACCAGAAGCCCTCCCTAAGACTCGCGATGTTGGGTCCATAGACCGAAGTCACCATGTGCTCCCACCCATCACTCTTTCTCCTAATTCTGATGGTCACCGAAAAAGTACCCACAAAATCATCGATAAGCTCAAAGATTTTAGAATCAAAACCTAGCGCTATCCCCCCCCGACATACCTCTAGCCTCCCAAAAACGCCATTGATAATCTCTAAAAGAACTCATGCCCTCAAAGTCCCTACTCTGCGGGTTGGAAATTCTAGTTTCTTGCAAAGCACACACTGCTGGCTTATAGTTAGCGATAGAATCATTAACCAATCTACTCTTAATTGTAGATCACATACCTCTCGCATTCCAGAAAATGTATAACATTAAAAATGTAAAATCACCTAATCCCCTACTCAAGAGAAAACCCCCTAACTAGACCGACTATAGACATAGTCTATCCGCTTCCTCCCTAAGATTAAAGACCCTTTGATATTGTTCCTCTCTCGTGGAACCCATGTCTAGACCTATTGCACATGCATAATAAAGAAGCATATTATCTGAAATGAAACTAAGGACCGAAAACGAACCTCCACAAGCAGACGTTAGCTCCTTTGCTTTTGCAGCTGATCTGATAAGGTCTTCTTCACTTGGTCCCTTAGACCCCCATCTGTTACTTTGTCTTTTGCTCTTCCTCTTCGCCTCTTCAAATCCCCTTCTCGAGTTTTGAAGAGTTGGGTCCATGATATCTTCCATAGCAATATCTTCCACGCCCGGGGTTAACTCCTTAACCCTTTGCTCCCACTTTTCATTTTTCGACTACAGAGTCGTGCAACCCCTCTCCCAGTCCCTGTATCGCTGCGATCCTGTCGTCGTGCTCATCCATCGATCTACCCTCGCTGTTATTTTCCTGTTCTCCCTCGTCTTGCATATCCTTGTTTCCCTCGCCGTGAGACCCATCGAATTCACCCTCCTCTTCTTCAGAAATGGACTTCCGAAACGACGCACTAGGCTTCTTCATGGGCTGCATAACATCCTTACCTAGGCCCAGAGGCCCAAGCACCGAAGAAGGCCTCGCAATCATCTATTTCGAGATGGAATTAACGGCAGCTTCAACAGCCTATTGAAACTCCAGCTTAGACATCATAATTTCTCCAACTGACTTCGTGGGGCCCATTCTGTAGCTATCCACGTCACCTGTCTCCTCCCCTTTCCCTCTTACCGAAACGTTACCCCCTAACTGACCCATAGTCTTCAGAGTACTCTTTCCTTCCTTTACGCTACCCCTGTCTTGAGCCCCCCCCACCATTTCCCTGCCTCCTCATACCAACAGTGTCTCGTCTCTCACTTCCTGATAGTTGTCCCCTCCTTCCTTCCTATCCGCTGAGTCGTTGCGTTCCAAGGTGTGCTGAGTTGAAGGGTTGAGATTAGCACCTTGACGATCTGATGGCTTGGCTTGGAAATTCCTCACAAAGCACTTTCCTTTGCTTGAACGCTCCTAATTTGCTCTCCCTGGATCCAACGGCTCCCGCTTATCTTTACCTTCCGCTCCCCTGTGAAATGAGCTTCCAACTTAGAACATGATTTCTCCGATAATCCCCGAAACAGAACCCTCTTTTTCTTCTCCACGATGACCTTAACTTCATGTCTATCATCTTCAAACTCCGCAATTATAACCGATGGAATTAAGCTTAAATCCTCCACCCCGATCTGAATTCTCGCATATTCTCTTCGGGTTTGGAGATTAGTGTTCTTATCTATGGCAATCAAATATCCAAATCCTCCAATAACGTTTTGGAACGCCGATCGAACCCAACACTGAAACGGGAGGTTGAATAATATAATCCACACTGCCGGAAGTGCGTCGACCTTTAAAGCGCCGTAGCTCCTCGTCCATATGCTCATCGTAATGTAGAAGTCATCACCCTCTAGGCTCCCCATCATCAGCACTTCCCTGGTTCTCTCTTCAGATTTGCAAAACACCATGAAAACATCTTGGCGAACCTTTTGTATATCCCACTTCAAAATCGACTCAGGCCTAACACACTCTGAAAGCTTCTCAGCCATCTCAAGTACCGTTAGGTAACTGGAATGTATTTTGAGCATGATACAAAGTTTCAGTCGTCTCTCGAAGTCCACCATGATCGGCGTTGGAGCAATAACTGCTTTAATGACCTTTCTACCCCCATGATTACTCTCCTCGGATTGATTCAAAACACTTACATTGGTTCTGCCCACTTTCGGAGCCAAGGATTGATGCGTCGCTGAGGAGTTGGAGTGAGTGTTCCTCACCGGTGTGATGTTAGGGCAAGCCATCGATATATGTCCGAACTTCTTACATGCATAAAAAAACCAGTCGTTAGTGCATTCATGGATCGTGTGACCTCTCACCGCACATTTATGACATTGGGCCATCTTCTTCGTTGAGTTTGGGGTTGCCGACGATGACGAAAGCGCTTTAGCAGCTTTCTTCTCAGCCATCTTCACTCTTTTGAGTTTACCCAATACCCACTCTCTGTCACGTCCCACTTCCCAAAAATACGGAATACAGGTACATGACAAAAGCCCAACGAATGACTAATGTCATCCATAAGCTATTTATCCGATTAACTCAACAATATAAACAATACAGAACAATTGCGCAGGCAATATAATAATCTCATGAACAAAAATACTTGGAATGAAGAAATAAAAATATCCAAATACAATAATAATCCAATGTCTGGAAACAAATAACAATATTCGGGACATAAGTCCAATACAATAATAAATACAATCCAAAAATAATAAGTCTCAATTCATTAAATTATTAAAGCAAGAAGCAATTAGAAAGCAGTAATCTTCAGACTGTTTGTTCTCCAACTCCAGCAGGCAACTGCTCTCCAAAATTTGCAGTTTAACAATTGCAGGGATAGGAAAAAGAAAACAAGTACCCGTCAATGCAAGTTACGGGCCGCTTGTAGTGCATGCACAAGTACAAGGGAAAAAGGATAACTAATAACATGGAATAGGCATGATAATAAAATATAACAATTAGCATGGCAAAATAAACAAGTGTAAGTAGCATGTAATAAGTGTCGAGTGAACAAGTATCATGTTAGATTCGATATCAATAAGAACAATGATGAACAATATGCAATGTCGATGCTGTGTTAATCCTTAAGTCTATTATTCATTTTAATCCTAACTAATGCATGTACTACTGTGTCCCATGTGTTCCGTACCACAGGTTCGATGCATACAATCAATTTCGTTTTAGACTCAAGTGGTGCACTCGGTAGATCATGTACTTGGAAACGGTAACGGTGAACACTATTCACCTTTCGGTGTATGAAACGGTCATCGACAACGATACGGTACACGATAGATTGGGTTACGGCCATAACCACAATCACACGATAAAACGGTAGCCGGAACGGTAATTAGGGAAACACGGGCCCCTTCTCCAAGTACATTCACTACTTTGTTCATTACTCAAAAGTCAATCCCTTAAATCCGGCTTGTTAATTATTTTATTAATGCAACAATACAATATGCAATCTACAGACATAAGATGAACGATAATAATAATAGGGAAACAATAGGATGATAACATTGAATATGGTGTACTAGATGTCCAAGCAACATAGTATAGGGTATTTTACAAGTATCCGACAAGTATAACACGAATAACGCATCAAACACAGATATCTCAAGATAGCATGAACATACACATCAAAAGTTGTCAACCTTAGGTTAATTTATGTCATATATGTCGTGAGGCAACTACGGTCAAATCATCACAATAGAGACAATATCAACAAGGGGTTTCACCTACGAATTGTCTCTAGAACCCAACTACACTACAAGCGGTATTTTGTACTTGTATATGCAAAGGAATTTAATACAAGTTACTTACCTGTTAGACGATGAATTTGAATACCAAGAATAACGGGATAAGGATCCCAAAGCAACAAACTCACGAACACACAATTCTACGTGCAACTACGTGCACAAAAGAACCCAATCAAAGAGAACAGCAACTGCAATCAAAGAGACACAGCAACTGCAATCAAGCACACAAGAAGAGACAGCAGCAACAGTTGCGAGGGAAGAGGGAGCAGGGCAGCAACGGGTGGCGGCGCTGGCGGCCAGGGCGACGCCGACGGCGAGCGGGGAGGCGCTCGCGCTGGCGTCGATCGAAACAGGGAGGAAACAGAGCTCGGGTCTTCGGGATTGGGGTTGGGTTCTGATGTCGACGAGAACGGGAGAGGAGAGGTCAGGGGTGCAGGGGGGTCGTCGCCGGGGATGGAGCAGAGGGGGTCGCCGGAGGAGATGATCGGAGAGGGGCTCGGAAAATTGAGTTTGGGGGCTTGGCTGTCGATCGAAACGGAAGAGGAGAAGGGAGGGGTTTGTGCTGGTGGCGGTGCGCGCTAGGAGAGCGGCACCGGAGGGCGGGAAAGTGGTGACGGGGTGGCGCGACAGGGTTGAGGGTCGCCGGAGGGGCCGGAGAAGACGATCGGAAGTGGGTCTCTGTGGGTTTGGGCGGGAGAACGGGGAGAGAGAAATTGGCAGGAGAGAGAAGGCTAGGGTTTTCGATTTGTGTGCAAAATATTAGGGTTTGCATTAGAATTGCATTTATACGATATAATTAGGGTATTGGGTTAGTTAAATATGATCTAATAAGAGTGGATTTGGGTGAACAACAAATGAAATTGGATTTTAGGGTTCAAGAAGAGATAGATCAAAATCAATATGGTTCAAATAAAAATACCCACAATAAATAAGAGAGCAATATGATCAATAAGAATTGCTCGATCAAAAAGAACGAAGAAATTTCATGAACAAAAATTTAAATCCAAATAAATAAATAGATAATACAAATACATTAAAATATAAATTAGGGCTTTAAATAAATTTGAAATTCGCCAATAAAATCAGATCAATTACGAAATAAAAATAATTCGATAAATGAATTTTAACTAAATAATCAAGAAATAAAAATTAATAATCATAATCATAAAAATAATAAAATTACATAACAAAATAGTATCCAGATTTAACAACTTTATTAAAATAATCCAATAATAATAATATATTTGTTTTTTACACAAATATAAATATCCGATAAATAAGAAATAGAAAGTGAGATCAAAATAAACCATTATTCAAAATAAATAAAATTTTGATTAGAAAATATTTTAATAAAAGATCCGAACAGAATTTAGCACAAAATAAATTTTCAAAAATTCAAATTATAGAAAATACATGAAAAAATACCTATTGTCGGGAATGGGGGTTACACTCTCCCTCTTCATCCTCCCTCTTTCTGATCTGCTCCCTTTCCGGCGAGAACCCTCTCCTGCTTCGCTCACCTCTACCAGGGCCTTCATACCTTGGTCGAGTCACTTCTAAATACGATCTTCGCTGGATCGAAGGTCCTCTGTCCTTCACCTATGAGTCACGACGCCTTTTCGACTCCCACTCTCTATTCCCACGATCCTCTCCACCTCTACTCGATTGACCTCTATGGTCAAAACAAGTATCTCTTTGCACCGTTGAACCTCTGCCTATAGTAGGTTCATCGTTGCCAAAACCCAGTCGACCTCCATGCTCTGCATGAATTGAATTAATTATGAAATTTTGGGGGAAATTCCCAATCTTGTTAATTGTCATTGAAAAGAGGAAGTACATCTATAAATGTATTGTAGAATAATATTTTATTAATTGCACATAGTGTTTGAGATATTCTCAATTTGTTAGAAACTTTTAAATTGTGTAAAATTACTTTATTGCATGAAATTTCAGTATGATGTCAATACTGGATGTATTTAGATTGATTAGTGTGAATGAATAAATTTAATGTGATTGAATCGAAAAAGTCGAATGTTTATGTTTTAAAAGAATGAATTGGACCGAGACCAAATATTTAATGATTAAACTTGTGATCTGAGCTTCGGCTCAGTGGGTGGGCGCTTGGTCGCCTTGCTGGTTGCGCAGGTTCGAGTGGGGGTATGCTCTGTTGTTATTCCATTTTTTTCTTTAAAAAAAGGCTAAATGAGGAGTGATTGAGCATTTATTAAACACGGTACACTATACTACTGAGTGTTGAATTGGCACAGTGGCCTGTCGTTTGGCTTGTTGTCTGCTGGTGCTGTTTCGAGCCAGGGCAAAGACAAGTTATTTTTTTGAAAAACATTTTTTGAGATTTGGAGTATATTTTTTAGGAAAATTTATGAAAATGTCTTAAACATTATTAGAATAATTTGGAGTTATTTTACACTATTCTAAACATAATTTTAGAATCAAAAGGGCACATTTTGCTTAATTGTTATGTTGGAGTTAAAGTTTTAAAATGTAAATGATTGAAGATATTAAAAGTTGATTTTTAAACGAAAGTAAAGTAAAGTTCGAAATTTAAAATAAAGGAGTGAGTTTTGATTGAAATATAGATTAATGTGAAAAGAGTTTTGGATGTTTGAAAGTGATTAATTTTGAGGAATCGAGTTTTGAGAAGAACCTTTGGAAGTGATTGGTTGATTGATTAATTAAAAGTTATTTATGAGGAATTTGATTTGGAAATTATTATTGAATGAGTTATGAAAGTTGAATACTTCATGAATAAAGAAAATTGGTGATTTAAAGTTGAAACATTTATGTTGACGTTGGATATAACCTATTTTGATATCTAATGAGATGGTTGTTGGAATCTAGAGGCTAGGTGAGACCCTAGTAACCGACATTTGTGAATAATGAGAATTTGAGGAGTAAACAGTGTGGGTTAACTCTCTCGTTTATAAGTAGCCAGTCTGGGCTGACTTTCTCTTATGTTGGTTTAAGTCCGATAGGGTAAGCTAGCTCTAGGTTATGATGATTTTCTTTAAAACTAAAACTTAAGGACAAGCACTAAGCGGAGATGTGATGAAGTATGGGCAAACATGAGTATGAGGGCCTAGATAATGCGGTGGGAGGTATCTCTAGAATTACTGGGGTTGAGGCTCGCGGTGGGGGATATCCTTCAGAATTACTGGAATCGAGGCGACGCTCATGGGGTATTTGTGTGATGAGGTACCAATGATAGCGCGGTGTGGGTATTCGCCTTTAGAATTTCTGGGTGAGAGGAAGTGTGTCCAAAATCACTTGAAGTGGGAGTGCGATACTCAAGAATTATCTGGGTCATAGCTCGCGGTGTGGGTATTCGTCTCCAGAATTACTCGGTGTGAGGCAATGTGTCCAAAATCACTTGAAGTGGGAGTACGATACTCAAGAATTATCGAGGTGGTACTAGATACTCATAGAATATCTAAAACATACATAAGTCACTGTAGTAGTAATTCATGGCGAGGGACTAAACCTTATATTGAGGAGTATGATATGGGCTTGCCCTCGGACCTATGTAGAATGTGATGTGTAGAATCTGAACAAGTATGCATTAGTGCATCGTAGTGTAAATATGCATTAGGTATCTAAGGCATAACATACATTGACATGTTTAGGATTGTCACTTTTACACTTTGTTTTACATTCACGTTTGTGTTTGTGGTTGCTAAAGTATAAAGAATCGTTATATTACGGCATAGTAAGGATCACCGTTTTATGATAGTGCGTCTGTTGTAAGTAACTGATGTGCCCACAGTTTTTAGCGCAGAGCTTGGATTGACAAAAAGAACACAAAGATGAATTGGTGCTAAAGATTGCTTTCAGATTTTAGTTGCTGCCATTAAAGTTGTATTTATCATATTGTAATTATTTGTTTCCACTGCATTAATGTAAAAGAACAGTGTTGTATAATTTTTTTTTAATTTCCTTGTAAAATTGTATGAATTTGAAGTAAAAGATCTTGTTGTGCTTCGAATGATCGTATTTGGAAATTCGGGGCATTATAGAGTGGTATCAGAGCCAACTTCAATAAATAGTATAAAATTACAAGGACGGCACATTAGGGTGGAAATTAAAAGTGTGAGTTCAGTTTATAGAGATTTAAATATAAGTTGATTTACATTTGTGTTGCTGTATACACTGACGTTTTCTCCTCCTTTCCCTGTAGGATGGCTGATAACCTAGACCCACAGAATGTTATAGTTATTGAACTTGCATTCATGATACTCTCCTCGTATACATTGATGTGAGATTGTATGCGAGCATGTTTTCCCTTGGTATCAGAGTGGCACGCGGAAGCGTGATGAGTTTGAATCTACACCCATGATACCTTACACATAGACTCACTTTTTATTTTCTTCGTATATTTTCTCATAGAACTTTTCATCTTTAACATTTAATATTTTTCAATTAAATATTTTCTTATACTATTAATTCACTTTGATTTCATCTACAACACTTGGTCCAAATCTTTTAAGTTTAACTTACTCGTTTTCTTTCTTGATGTTTTATCTTTTTTACTTTTATGCGCTTTTACGTATTCTATTAAGTTTTGAATTGCTACTTATTAAATTATTTTTAAGACTATCATTTTCGTTTGTTATTATTTCTATTAGATTTTGAATTTTGATTTTTGTATGCTTACATTCACTTTACTAATACGTGGTTTTTTCAATGCTATAATTTTTCCAAGATTGAAATATTTTACTCATATAAATAGGACTTACCATTTTGTTTTATAGCCTATATTCGATACTATCGTTATTACATATTATTTGCTAATTTGTTTTGTTGTATTCACTTTTCACTATTAATCGCAACTCATTAATTTTATAACTTTACACTTCTCTAATATGATACATACACTCACTATTTATATTTTATTTTTATTTTAATTTTTATTATTTTTACATTCTTGGTTACTACATATACTTTCCACTGATTTTCATATATATCATATATTTCAACATACTTACTACACATATCGTTTTACACTTATATTATTTATGTTTATTATCCTAATTTACTAAACTACATAATTATTGTTCTCATTTGTATTTTCAGCCCATGCATATATTTTATAAATCTTTTTCATTTAAATTTTTTTATATATTCGATATTTAAAATCTATACTTCTATTTTAATAATTATTGTTGTAATTTTTGTTGTGCGGAATACGAATTAACCACCAATCAAAGAGAGAAATAGCGAAAACCAGAAACAAGCAAACACAAGAACACAACGATTTACGTGGTTCGGCAAAACAAGTGCCTACATCCACAGGGCGGTTGGGGTTTCTTCTACTATAATCACCAATGGGCGAAAACAAACCCTTACAAAGATGACGGCTGCAAAATTCGAATAGAGGTGTTACTCTTTACAAAACCCTAAAGGGTGTATTTATAGGGAAACTACTGGGCCTTTCGAAATGGGCCTATTCTAGTTTACAAACCCGCCTACAGTCGACTGGTCTCCTATCAGTCGACTGGTAATTAGTTCTGGACAGTCGACTGAGACCCATATGCCAGTCGACTGGTGTACCCTGCTGCTGTAACCTTAGCCTTTGAAACTCCTCTCTGGACAGTCGACTGAGACCCATATGCCAGTCAACTGGTGTACTGGAACTTTCGATCGCTGCAGTTACGACGGATATAAACAAGCTGAACCAGAATCGAGCCATTATCCTACAATCTCCACCTTGGCGAGATCTTCCAAGTTGCCCAAGCAATCTCCAAAAATACTCCAAAACAAATGCTCATCATCATACGCAACAAAAACAAACTCCACCTTAGTATGATATCACATACTAAGCAAACAAATAGCAAAGCACCATCCCAACCGCCCATTCCAAATCATCAAGCATGCAAAATATTAGCCAGGTTCATGCAATGCTTGAACTTGGCTGCCCCAACAATTTTGGTCAACATATCAGCAGGATTATCAGCTGTCCCAATCTTCACCAGAAGAATATCACCATCCTTTATCAAATCACGCACAAAATGATAACGGACATCAATATGTTTGGTCCTCGAATGATGAACTTGGTTCTTCACTAAATGGATAGCACTTTGACTGTCACAGTGTACCTCCACCTTCTCCCGATGAATTCCCAAGCTCTTCAAAAGTCCCTGAATCCAAATGGCTTCCTTCATGGCCTCAGCAACTGCCATGTATTCAGCCTCAGTAGTAGACAATGCTACAGTGGACTGCAAATTGGACCTCCAACTTATAGGTGCTCTAGCCATAGTAAACAAATAGCCTGTAGTAGACCGCCTCTTATCTAGATCACCTGCATAGTCAGAATCAACATAACCCACCAATAGTCTGCTAATATTGTTATCCCTCTCAAACTTCAAATCCATCTGTGTCAATTCAAGATCAAACTGTGCTACCAATGCCAACAAAATCCGAATAGAAGGATGCTTCACAACCGGAGAGAACACTTCATTATAGTCAACTCCTTCCTGTTGAGCATACCCCTTTGCAACTAGTCTAGCCTTGAACCGAACACTGTCTTTTGGACCTTCTTTCTTCGTATACACCCACTTGCAACCGATGGCTTTCTTCCCCTTTGGTAATTGCACTAGATCCCAAGTCTTGTTCTTATGAAGAGAGTTCATCTCTTCATCCATAGCAACTTTCCAATCTGCATTTTCAGAACTTCTAGTGGCTTCTTTGAAGTTGGAGGGAACTTCATCATCAACAATGGGAAGAGCAAATGCAACTGTTTCTGTAAAGCGAGATGGTCGTTTGATATCTCTTCTTTGCCTTCTTGCTGCAATTGATTCTTCTTGCTGGGGAGGGTCTTGGATAGGAATTTCTTCCTCATTCTCAGTATCAACCACATCATCTTCATTTTGGACAAGAGTATGATTTTCAACTGAAAGCTTTTCTAACTCCACCTGTTGGAGAACTTTCCCACTCTTCTGCTGTTCGGGATCACCAGTCGACTGAATATGAAGACCAGTCGACTGTCCCGAGCTGATCATACTGGTCTCATCAAAGGTAACATCCCTACTGATTTCTAACTTTTTTTGTTCTGGACACCACAACCTGTAACCTTTGACACCAGTACTAAAACCAACAAATATAGCCTTTTTGGCTCTTGCATCAAGTTTAGTTTCAGTTACATAAAAATAAGCAGGACAACCAAATATATGCAAAAAACTATAATCAGATGCAGGTTTACCACTCCATACCTCAATAGGCGTTTTGCCTTCAAGTGCTGCAGATGGTAAACGGTTGACAATGTGGCTTGCATATATAACAGCTTCTGCCCAAAATGTCTTCTTCAATCCAGACTGTGCTAGCATACATCTCACCTTCTCAAGTAAGGTTTTGTTCATCCTTTCTGCAACCCCATTTTGCTGTGGAGTCTTCCTAACTGTGAAGTGCCTCTGGATCCCTTCATCTTCACACAATTTCAGAAACGGATCGTTCTTGTATTCCCCTCCATTATCTGACCTCAGAACCTTAATCTTCCTTCCAGTCTGGTTTTCAACTTTCTTCTTCCAGCTTGTGAACAATGTCAAAACTTCATCTTTGTGTTTCATGGTATATACCCAAACTCGTCTGGAGTAGTCATCAACAAATGTAACAAACCAGTGTCTACCACTCATAGAAGGTGTCTGAGTAGGGCCCCAAACATCTGTGTGCACATAATCGAGGATACCCTTTGTCTGATGTACAGCTGTACCAAATCTCACCCTGGTTTGCTTACCTAACACACAATGTTCACAAAATTCCAACTTGCAACCTTTAGCATCTTTAAGCAACCCTTGCTTCACAAGCCCCTACAAGGCATTTTCTCCTGCATGCCCGAGTCGCATATGCCACAACCTTGTAGAGTCGGGAACAACCTGTTTAGGCTTTTCAGTTACACTGGCAGCCTGACCCAAATACGTTTTTCCCTGCAAGAAAAACAAGTTCCTTTTTCTTTGCCCTTTCATCACCACAAGTGATCCGTTAGTCACCTTCAGAATGCCACCTTCACTAGCAAATTTCAATCCACTGGCCTCCAAAACACCAAGTGAAATCAAATTCTTTTTCAAATCTGGAACATACCATACATCTGAAAGCTCCCTAATAAGACCATCGTGCATTAGCAATTCAATCTTCCCGATTCCTACCTTCTTACAAGGTGCATCATTTCCCATCAAAACTACCCCACCATCCATATACTCTAAGGAAGTAAACCACCCCTTTTTCCAAGACATATGATAGGAGGCTGTATCAAGAAACCATACTTCTTGATAAAGTGAGGGACTAGCAGCAAGTGCAAAGGAAAAATCATCATCACTATCTAAATTATCAACAGTCACATTTGCAGTCGAATTTCCCTTATTTCGTAGCTTCGGACAATCCTTTTTCCAATGCCCCTTCTCATGACAGAAAGCACATTCATCTCTGGCTGGTATCTTTCTGTCCTTTGAAACTCCTCTCGATCTGAAACGAGATTTGTTTCCTTTATTCCCAGATTTGGTCTCAGATCTGGTCTCAGTTCTGCCCCTTACAATCAATGCTTCAGAAGTTTCTCTATCAACCATTTTATCCCTTCTCCTAGTTTCATTATTCAACAGAGCATTTGCAACATCTTCATATTTAACAGTATCTTTTCCATATATTAAAGTTGTTGCTAAATGATCATAACATTCGGGTAATGAATTCAACAGAATTAGGGCTTTATCTTCATCTTTAATTTGCTCATCCAAATTTAACAAATCAGCCAATAATTTATTAAATGATTCAACATGAGCGTCCATAGACATACCTTCAGTATAGGTGAAGCGAAAAAGTCTCTTCTTCAAATACAGCCGATTCTCCAAACTTTTCCTCATGTATTTGTCTTCGAGTTTCTTCCACAACACCGCAGCCATGGTATCCCTCATCAAATCGTACTTCTGAGCCTTCGCGATAAAGAGCCGAATAGTCCCACACGCAACTCGGTTCAACTTCTTCCAATTTGCTTCGGACATATTCTTTGGTTTTTCTACCTCCAAAGCAACGTCTTGTTCTTGTTGAACCAGAACATCCAACACCTCACACTGCCACATCCCGAAATTATTTGTTCCATCAAATTTTTCAACTTCAAATTTTGCATTGTGAATCGTTGTTCTGGAAGAACTTGATCCCGCAACATCCTTGGTCGCATCTGCTTCACTCGCCATCTCCCTCTAGGTCGAACCCGATGCTCTGATACCACTTGTTGTGCGGAATACGAATTAACCACCAATCAAAGAGAGAAATAGCGAAAACCAGAAACAAGCAAACACAAGAACACAACGATTTACGTGGTTCGGCAAAACAAGTGCCTACATCCACAGGGCGGTTGGGGTTTCTTCTACTATAATCACCAATGGGCGAAAACAAACCCTTACAAAGATGACGGCTGCAAAATTCGAATAGAGGTGTTACTCTTTACAAAACCCTAAAGGGTGTATTTATAGGGAAACTACTGGGCCTTTCGAAATGGGCCTATTCTAGTTTACAAACCCGCCTACAGTCGACTGGTCTCCTATCAGTCGACTGGTAATTAGTTCTGGACAGTCGACTGAGACCCATATGCCAGTCTACTGGTGTACCCTACTGCTGTAACCTTAGCCTTTGAAACTCCTCTCTGGACAGTCGACTGAGACCCATATGCCAGTCGACTGGTGTACTGGAACTTTCGATCGCTGCAGTTACGACGGATATAAACAAGCTGAACCAGAATCGAGCCATTATCCTACAATTTTCTGCTTCATTTCCTCCTCTTACTATCCCAAGTTTCACATCTATATTTATATCCCAAATTTCAAAACATAACATCATACTTGAAATTAAATTTTCCATATCTAAGTATATATGGAAGATTACATCTTCTCATCTTGTGCAATCTGATGTCGAGAGGGCAAATATGCAATTAGACATCAATGGAGGCAAACTGCAACTGGATGTTAGGGAGGCAAAGTCTGCAACCGATTGTCCAGAAGGAAAACTGCAATCGGATGTCATAGAGGCAATTCTGTAACTTGAGGTCAAGGAGGCAAGCCTGCAGTTGGACACCAACGAGGCGAACCCACAACAGAAGAAGATTTTCTACTTTAATAACCCTCACTGATATTTCTACACATATTACTTACCACTATTCTATTTTTGTACTAGTTTACATCATTTTATAATATTTTACAACATAGCATTTTATTATTTATACTGGCTTCTATATCTATCCTACTTGTGTATTTACTACTTAATATCAACTATCTTGTCATCTTCTTCTTATTATTTTGAATCTTTACATAAGTTTGCATTTAATATCACTTCATTGTATTTTATTTTGCTACTAACTAATCTTAGATATGATGGCTACTCGCCTAACAAAAAAAAATCTCTTCTTATTTATACTTTTGTTTAAGATTCACAATTTATTTCTATGTAATTAGTTTCCGTATTGTTTCAATGATATGTTATTACTATTTCTACTATGATGTCTTGTTTTACTCCTACAAACCATTTATAATTTTTATATCATAATGTTGTTTGTTTCGCTCTATAATTTTTACGCCTATGTACGTATAAAATTTTGTATGTTGGGATTTCTTGCTCTACTTGACAATTTGAAAGTATTTGGACATATGCCAACTAGTATTATATATCTTTAGTTTTTAAATCGTATGTATAATTCTTGTAGTTACCTTACAAATTATTTTTTGATATTAACTTGTTATACAAGATTATTTTATATTGTCTATACTTTTAACTAAATTTCATGCTTGAACATTTTTCAAACTTTTATCCAATAGTCTTCTCTGAAATTGCTAATTCAATTTTTATCTCGTAACATATAGTACAAGTTCAATTTTTGATTTTTAATTATTCTACTGCTTACTACTTTGATAAATTTTGATTACTAAGCCTACGAATAATTTATTAAAGTATCTATTGACTATGTTTTTCTTTATTCTTTCCAATTGCTTTGTTTTTCAAACTCTTTCACAATTAACGACCTAATTTATATTTTCCTTTTATCTAATACTTTACCTAATATTACTTTGTATGAAAATTTCTTTCGATCTATACTATCTTTTATGGCCACATTTCTTTTCTTATGCTATTTTATAGTTTTTCTTGTTCCGTTCTTATAAATTTTGATACTCATAGTTTTCTTATATAAGTTTACTTTGTTTACCACGTTACATGCTACATTTCTTTCTTGGTATTGATAGTTTTCTGTATACAATAATGATATTTTCCTTGGTGTGTACGAAATACAACTTTTACCCTAGTGAGTTATAAGGACATAACTGTTCGGGGGGGGGGGGGGGGGGGGGTAACACCCCGCAAAATTGAGTTATGACAAGAAGCTTCGGTTGGAAGGCTTTTCAAGAATAGGCCAGATAAAATTAACAGTTAATAACCCAGAGTTTCTCTCTCTAGAAAAGTCTAGAGAGAGAAACTGACCCCCCAAAAAACCCCCAAAAGCTAACCTTAGATTTGAGTCTGATGGGGGCGGCGGCTTGGGCTCGTCGCATCGTCGCCGTCATCCCTCTTTCTCGTTCATCTACTTCCCAACGCAACTACCCAACTCCCGTCCCTCTACCGATGGCTTAGATCCAGAAGCGTCCTCGCGCTCCTCCAGTCCCGATCAACCCCCTCCCTCCACCGACGATCTGATGACGGTGCTGTCATAACCGGGCCCAGATCAAATCCCAAGAGTACTTCATCAACAATCCGGGCCCAGATCCAAGCCCAAGAGTACTTCACCGACGATCTGACGACAATGCGATTGTCGATCTGACTCCTTGTTTGCTACCATTCAATGCCATCCCATCAATCCACCGATCGAGCACCGATCGTTCTCCTCAGTCGAGCTCCCCCTCCCGAGCTCTTCCCTCTCTACCGATCGACCTTCCCGTCATTCCACCGATCGAGTGCCGTTGTCTGAGGTTTAGGTTTGTCGGCCTACAGTCGCAGAGCTAGTCTGCTCGAGCGACAAGGAAGCCATTGTGCGACGGACGATCACAGAGTTCGCCCAACCCCCGCTGTGCGTCATTGTTGTCCTCTAATTCAACGCCGGTTGTGGCGCCATCGCTACCACCACCATGTCCTCGCACTCAATGCCAACTGCGGTGATCTGCAGCTGTGATTTGGATGTTGAGATGCTGGTTGAGTATGCGAAGAAGAGGGAGTACGTGTGATGGTAGTGCCGGAGTTAGAGACGGCGACGGTTTGATTGTTTTGGGTGTTGTTTGCATTAGTGAGGGAGGAGTGGAGGAGGTGCCTGGGTTCGGTGTTGATTCGATGTGAAGAATGATGTGCAGCACGGTTGTAGGGCTAGGGCCCAAAGACGGGGTCCCCCCATGAGGTGCGCTCACTCATTACAGTACAGGATGGGGCTTAGGCCCGCAGACAAGGTCCCCCCATGAGGTGCGCTGAGGAAAATTGTAGAGTTGGATATGTATCTATTTTTGGTTAGCAGTGTGGAAGTCACACCTTGAATTCGACCTCTGTTAACCAACTGCCACAGGCTTTGCAACAGTGCCGCCACTACGCCTTCATCAGTGAACCTGTAATCTACAACGTCCACCGCCCGTAGGAGCGAGAAGAGAAGGTGATGCTTTTGCTAGTTGTGATTTGTTTCGGGTTTTGTGTGAGAGAGTGAGTGAGAGAGTGAAGATGTTGCTTCTCACTACTCTGTGCAGGTGTCTGTTAGTGTTTGTGAAATCACTTGAGAGAGTAAAAGCGTGTGAGAGGTAAAGGTATCCTCTTCACGGCTCTCTCTTTGACTGTGTCCAAGGTTTGGGTAAGCGAGAGTTTTGTTTGGTGAGAAATCGCTGGTGAGAGCTAAAGCGTGAGAGAGGTGAGTACCCTCTCCACGGCTCTCCTTTTGGTGGTGACTTCGATTGGGTCGAGTGTGAGATTGCTTTGGTGAGAAGAAGGATGGGAGCAGCGAATTCTCCAAATCCTGCGTGGTTCGCTTCAAGTGGGTGTGCGCGTACCGTGGAGGTGGGTGCACGAAGCTTACTTGACGTACATACAATTAGTTGGTCATCGCTTTGTGACTGGGCCCAAGATGGGGTCCAGTACATTACTGAAGTAGGTCGGGGACCAGCTGCCAGTTTCGACCTAGCCGTTTGTTGGCCCACCCTCTAAGGGTGTTTAGAGTGAGATCTGATTATATGTACTGGTCATGTCGCTTCATGTTCTTTTTTCTATCTGTAGTTTGTAATTTGACCCAGTATGCTAGGTTTGTTTGGTTAATTTCTTATCAATGCAACATGATGGCCATATTCTACCTTTTCCTTCAAAAAAAATTGAGTTATGACAATTTTGCTTTACGTGTCACGCACGTGTATTTCGTACTGTTACGAGTAATAGTCGTAACGTACTTTCCTATGTATTTCTGTATTTCAACTATTTGTACATTTTTCGTCTTCTCAAAACTCATTTTTATCCTATTTTGAGCCAACTCAAATATTAATTTTTATCTTTGTATTTTTATGTGTATTGCACGTGTTATCGATGCACGTGTCAATTACGGATATTCTACAGTTACGTATAATATTTTCTATGTGTTTCAATTATTTATTTTATGACGTGTTCGAATCGTTTTATAAACGGAAATACATTTTTCTCCTATTTTCATTAAATTTTTATACGTGCGGTGCACGTGTTCCCTATGTACGTGTTGATTACATTATTGAATGTATATATAATTAATGAAACATATTTTTCTTTTGTGTATTTCAATTATTTATAAACATTTTCCTGAAGATAAACTCTATTTTGTATTTTAATATTTTTACGTGCGACACACGTGTTTGCAGTGAACGTATTAGTTGCATTCTCTATCAAAATAAAATTCATGAAGTATGTGTGTGTCTATTTTTATTCATACATGAAAACCTTAATTTTAATCAAATTAAACTAGTTTTATTTACATACTTATTATATATTATAATACATGTTTTAATTTAAATAAAATGTTAATAAAAGAGTGTTCACGTGTGGTGCACGTGCACGTGTTTTTGCAAGAGGAAGTGGTCGACTGTGTATGGTTGGAGAGAGAGTGGAGTGAGTGGGTAGTTAAGTGTTTTAGTGGGTTAATTAAAACTTAACTTAGACTAATCAATTACCTTTCCCTTTATAAACCAACCCCACATTCTTCATCAGCAAAACCAAACCAAACCAAAAAAAATGTCTGTTGTTCATGTGTTGTGTGCTTATAGCCGAAACCTGGGCTGTGCATTACGGGTGCTTTGCTGTGGATTTTCGGTGGGCATTTTGTGGGGCTTTTGTGGAGTTTTGGAGAGCTTTTGAAAGGGTATAGCTACTAGTTTGGTGGGTGTTTCAATATACTTTCTAATTTATATTTTTAGTGTATGTTTAGGTGATTTATATTACAATTGTAGATGCAATTTTCTTAGTTTAAACTATAATTCTTTGATATGATGCAAGTGGTAGAAAAATCTAAAAATTTGAAGTAATTGGTGAATGAGATGCATGATAAATTTTAAAGTTCTTAATATATGTGAAATTAGAAGTTCAAAGTTGTGCAAATTAACACATGAGATGTTATATTGTGTTTATTTAGAGTGAGTAAAATTTTTATAAACAATTTGTGAAAAGAATCGATTTGTGCATGAATTGAATTAATTATGAAATTTGGCGAAAAATTCTCCATCTTGTTAATTGTAATTGAAAAAAGGAAGTAAACCTATAAATGTGTTGTAGAATAATATTTTATTAATTGCACATAGTGTTTGAGATATTCTCAATTTATTAGAAACTTTTAAATTGTGTAAAATTACTTTGTTGCATGAAATTTTAGTATGATGTCAATACTGATGTATTTAGATTGATTAGTGTGAATGAATAAATTTAAAGTGATTGAATCGAAGAAGTCGAATGATTATGTTTTCAAAGAATGAATTGGACCGAGACCAAATATTTAATGATTAAACCCCATATGTGTTGTGATTTGAGCATCGGCTCAGTGGGTGGGCGCTTGGTTGCCTTGTTAGTTGCGCGCGTTTGAGTGGGGGTATGCTCTGTTGTTATTCCAAATTTTTTGAGTGCATGGTTTAAGGATCTCCCGCATTACCTCCTTCACGCTCTTGGGCATGACACTTCTTAATGTTTGAGCAACTAACCGGATTGTCTCTCATGTGTTATCAATCTACAACGAGTTGAAATATTATAAATTAAATAACAGAAGTTGTGAAACCCTTTTCATAAATGTCACGCCCCGCTTCCCAAAAGAATACGGAATACAACACGTGACTAAGCCCAGTAGATAGTTTTCACCATCCATAAGCTGTACGGATCTGCTTGACTCATCATAACAGTAAATAAGGCAACATACTCAACCAGACATGCAAAAACAATCATAACTCAACATTATTTATTGCAATAATAATAAATATCCCAACAAATACGAATCTGAAACAAAACAATAATCCTGGGTCTACAAGCCCAAATACAAGTCTCAATACAATTCATGAAATAAAATAGTTCATTAAAACATTTTAAGCAAATAATTCCAATTGCGCAGCTCAAAATTTTTGCTCACCAACTCCAGTAGGCAATTGTTCAGCAAAACCTGCTCATATGGCAATTACAAGGAAAATAGGAAGACAGGAAAACATGACACCCGTTAGATGCAAGTTCCGGGCCGCAAGAAGTACAAGTAGGGAAATGAAAGAAAAACTAAACTAAACAAGTAATACTAACATGGAGAAGGTAGCAAATATAACAATCAATAAATGACACTAAGCACCAGAATAACAGTAAGAGTATAACAGTAATAGTAAAGGTCAACAATAACAGTAAATCACGGTAACTGGATGTGACAACGTAAACAGTTATTCTTATGTCTAATGTTTATTACTAACTATGTAGCACTTCATGCATCCCATATTTTACCACATGGTTGCTACATCAAACAGTTTCGCTTTAAGATTTTATAGTGAAACTTCTATAAGGCAGTATATTCAGACAAACAGTAACAGTAACAGTAATAAAAACAGTATCATGAATCATGTCCTCATGCATCCAGAGATAAACAGTAGGTACCACAGTAAACAGTGGGGAAAACGAGTTCCCTCCGAATATGCATTTCTATATTGTCCACTACTCGATCTTTTCCCTTAAAAAACCCGGTTTGATTAGTTTTATTATTAATAAACATGTGTGAACGAATACAAACAGGGCTAAAAACATGGCAAGAACAGGAAATAATTCTAAGATAGAATAGAAACCACAAACGGTTGTTAAATAATTTATAACAGTCAAAACAACGGAACTTTCAGTTTTAGACAGCAAGATACTACTGCACCAAATTTGAGATTCCCGTTACTACAAGATAGAAAATCCAGATCTGTCAGAAAATCTAGAAACTAGAATCTCTGCCAATTCCAGCACATATATATAAGTCACACATCAGCCATAGAAACAAGGTCGAAAACAACGTTTAATACAGAAGTTATGTTCAGCCAGAAAATCCAAAATCTTGTTTATAAGCATGAAAAGAGTTTAAAATCATTATAATTAAATCTGAGAAAAATCTAGAAGATTCTATAACATATCTTGTTTCGAAATAAAAAATATCCTGAATTTATATTACAGATAGTATGGTCAACAAAATTGGGAAAACCGAGTAATATGACAAAATCTCAATTCTGCAAGTTCAAACACAGCAGTACCAAAACAGAGATAATTCATAAAGTATAATTCGAAATCTAGATCTGTCAAAAGAATGATAAAATAAACAAATCAGGATACAATTCATATTCACAAAGTTTTCATCAAAAACGAAGAGAATCAGGTTGAAAACATAGTTCTTTACTGAACAGCATCCAGTTTGGAAATATTTCGATTGGTTTCGAAAGCATGAAAGGAGATATAAAAGTCATTAATTAATTCCACAAAAATTAGGGATTGATCCCAGTCATATCTAAACATACTCAGCAAAATATAGGGTTCAAATTCTATCTTTAATATCAGTTTTAATATAAAATTTTATACAAAATACATATAAAACTGAATCTGGAATATACGATACGATTGCAGTAAAACGGCAATAACTCATGCATCAAAACTCGGAATTCAGATCCGTCAAAAGTTCTAGAAACTAGAAAACAAAGGCTAGAAATCA
The DNA here is from genome assembly GCA_017893485.1 of Hemerocallis citrina. Taxonomy (NCBI): domain Eukaryota; kingdom Viridiplantae; phylum Streptophyta; class Magnoliopsida; order Asparagales; family Asphodelaceae; genus Hemerocallis; species Hemerocallis citrina. Next base: position 243,724 of record JACEHZ010000239.1, on the reverse strand, counting down.
TGTTCACAGACTTAATTGTTTTACTGATGTTACAGGGTCGAAAGTACTGTGCAAAATAGGGCAGCAGCAAACAAAAGTTCTCTTATGCATTTTATCAAACAACTTAATTACAAACGGTCCAATCTAAGATGTCATACAAAGCATGAGATATGTGGGTTACTCAAATCAGCATGGCATGTGTATAAAATGGTCTATAATAAGATAATACATCTAACAAACATCTATGTAACAGTCATCTACAACATACGGTGTGTCACAAACAATATACAGTCAAGATGTCTACTAATCTAATTGTTTTCATGCAACATGTGTTTATTATTGTAATTACTCATGGTCAAGAGGTGATGACAACAGTTAAAATAACAAAATAGGGTCATCATGAGAGTACAAATATTTTCATGTTAGATTACTTACGGTATTTAACTTGTATGAAAAAAAGAACACACACTGCTACTTGTCTGAATGAAGATGACAGAATGAAGAATAGAATAATGGGAACGGATCCGAACAACGAACACAACGAGCAAAGAGACAAGGATCCCCAAATCAAAACTCGTGCACGAGATGACACATGCACACTCATAAGAAAGCAGCCAACAACAGCAAGACCGAACAACAGATGACGGCACAGGGAGACGAGCGGCGGCATCTAGGGTCGGCACTGGGCTGCTCGATGGTGTTGGCCATAGAAGAAGACGACGACGACGGCAAAGAGGATGGGCGGCAGCGACTGGGGTGTTAGCACGGGAGAGAGAAGGAGGAGAGTGGTGCGATGGGGGTCTGTCGCCGGCGGTCAGGGATGACGACAACGAAGGCAGGGGAAGTCGCGGTAGGTCGGGAGGTAGGGGAGAGAGAGGGTGATGGCTAGATAGGGAGAGAATAGTATTAGGGTTTGGTAATTAGGGTTAGGGTACAATTAGGGTGTTTATATATGGACAATATGGGTTTGGGTAAATTGGGTAGTATCCAATAAGAAGAAAAGAAACCAATAAGAAACAATAGGCCAAGAAATAGGTTCAAACAACAGACGAGATCAAGAACAAATTGTAGATCAAATAAATGAGAATAAAAAGCTGAATCAATGCAAAAATGAATCACAAGAGAGAGAAGAATAACACACCACACAAAGGAAATGAAAACAAATAAAACCAAAAATAAAATAAATAATCAAGAATTTTATTAAATATAATTAAAAAATACAATTGTAAGCAATAGGGGTTACAAATTCTACCCACCTAACAAGAAGAATTTCGTCCTCGAAATTCAACCAGAAGTACATAGGGTAACCCCAAAAGAAAAATACAATAACACAAGCAAAACAACAAAAACAAGAGCTACATAAAAAAAATGAGGAAACCTCCACTGGATATCCTCCTCCAGCTCCCAAGTCGACTCACCCAGCGAGTGAGGATTCCAAGAAACACGAATAAGCTGGATCACCTTGTTCTTCAAAACCTTCTCCTGCCGATCCATAAATAGCAACTAGCGGAATTTCATAAGACAAATTCGGCCTCACAGATAGCTCCGAGTAGTCAATTACGTGGATCTCATCATGGATATACTTCCTCAGTTGCGAGACATTGAAGACGTCGTGCACTCCAGATAAAGCCAGGGGCAATGCAAGACGATAGGCCACCTTGCCTACTCGTTCCACCATATCAAATGGTCCGATGAACCTGGGGCTCAACTTGCCTCCGCCACCGAAACAAATGACACCTCGCCACGGCGATACCTTAAGGAAAACATGGTCTCCCACCTCAAACTCCAAGGCTCTACGATGAACATCTACCCATCGCTTCTGTCTGTCTTGCGTGGCTTGAAGATGCTTCCTGATCTGACTCACAGCATCCACCGTCCTGGTGATCAACTCCGGGCCCAACAATTTCTTTTCGCCAATGTCATCCCTGCACACTGGCGACCGACACTTACGACCATAGAGTGCCTCGAACGGAGCAGCTTTAAGACTGGCATGGAAGTTGTTATTGTACGAGAACTCTACAAGATGCAAGTGGTCCTCCTAAGAACCTCCAAATTGCAGCACACAGGACCTCAACATGTCCTTTAGAGTCAGGATGGTCCTCTCTGACTGTCCATTTGTCTGAGAGTGAAAGGTTGTACTGTACTTCAACTTACTCCCCAAACTACTCTGAAGACTCTCCTAAAATTGTGACTTGAACCTTGTATCCCTGTCGGATACAACACTGACTGGAACCCCATGAAGTCTGACAATCTCTTGCATGTACTTCTCAGCTAAGCTCTTAGTAGATTGTCCAACTCTGAAGGGAACGAAGTGAGCGCTCTTCGTCAACCTGTCCACAATTACCCAAATAGCGTTGTGACCCTTAGGATTCCTTGGCAAAGCGGTCACAAAATCCATGGTGATATGCTCCCACTTCCACTACGGAATGGGAAGAGACTGAAGAAGTCTGGCGGTCCTCTGATGCTCTATCTTCACCTGCTGGTAGATCAAGCACTGCGACACAAATCTCACCACGGCCCTCTTCATACCATGCCACCAAAAATGAAGCTTCAAGTCCCGGTACATCTTCGTACCACCAGGATGAATAGAGTACGGCGATTGGTGGGCTTCCTCAAGCAACCTCTGATGAACCTCACCCTTTGGAACACACAACCAGGACCTAAAACGAAGAGATCCATCTGAGTGAACAACCATATCGGTCCTCGTACCCGCTTCAACTTCGACTCTGAACCCTTACAATTGCTCATCACCTGCCTGAGCCTCTATAATCTGCTCAACAAGAGACGACTGCAACTGAAGCATCATGCAACTTCGATCAGAACCTGGTAAGATCACATCCAAATCCAACCTCATCATCTGCTCAACAAGCTCTCTCTGCTGAGTTAGGAACATGGAAGCTGATCTCTTACTCAAAGCATCTGGCACCAAGTTCACTCTACCAGGATGGTATTGTAAACTAATGTCAAAGTCAGCCATCAACTCTAACCATCGCCTCTGCCTCATGTTCAGCTCCTTCTGAGTGAACACATACTTGAGGCTTTTGTGGTCAGCAAAGATTTCCACTCGGTCTCCAAGTAGATAGTGCCTTCACAACTTCAAAGCAAAGATCACCGCAACCAACTCCAAATCATGGGTAGGGTAGTTCTTCTCATGCAACCTCAACTGTCTGCACGCATAAGCAACAACTTGACCCTTCTGCATCAACACTACAGCTAGGCCCTTGCCAAAAGCGTTACAGTGAACCACAAAACCACCCGAACCATCCAGAACAGTCAACACTGGTGCTCACGTCAATCGGCACATCAACTCAGCAAAAGCTCCACCATAAGCTCCATCCCAGACGAACTTCTTATCTTTCCTAGTTAGCTTAGTCAACGGACCAGCTATCTTCAAAAAGTCTTGGAAGAACTTCCGATAATACCCGGCCAAACCAAGGAAACTTCTCACTTCTGAAACTGACTTAGGAACAAGCCAATCCTTGACTGCAGAAATCTTGGACGGATCGACAGAAATACCATCGCCTGAGATAATGCGTCCTAAGAAGGTAACTCAATCAAGCCAGAACTCACACTTGCTGAGTTTCCCATAGAGTTGATTCTCTCTTAAGGTCTGCAGAACCAACCTCAAATGATCAGCATGATCATTCCAATTCCGAGAATACACCAGAATGTGGTCTATGAAGATCACCACGAATCTGTCCAGAAATGGAGAGAAAACCCTATTCATCAGACTCATGAACACTGTTGACACATTCGTGACTTCGAAAGGCATAACAAGGAACTCATAGTACCCATATTTGGTCCTAAATGCAGTCTTCTACACATCAGCTACCTTCACCTTCACTTGATGATAACCAGAGCGAAGGTCCAACTTTGAAAAGATAGAAGCTCCACCCAACTAATCAAACAAATCACAATCCTGGGTAGCAGATACCGGTTCTTCATTGTAATACTGTTCAGCTCACAGTAATCCATGCACAGACAACGACTCCCATCCTTCTTGCTGACAAACAAGACAGGAGTGCCCCACGGGGACACACTGGGCCTGATGAAACCCAAATCCAAAAAACCCTGAACATGCACCTTCAGCTCTGCTAGCTCAACTGGTGCCATCCGGTAAGGACTTTTCGATATCGGCACAGTACCAGGCTGAACATCAATACCAAATTCAACATCCCTATTCAGGGGTAGCCCAGGCAACTCCTCAGGAAATACATCCAGAAATTTCTGCACTACAAGAGGTGCAGCCTTAAAGCCTGAGTGCAACTCCATTAGACATCCAGCATCAACAATAACTTCCTGACCACGCCCAAGGGGTAACTCCCTAGCATGGAACTCAAACTCCTTACGGCCTGACATCCTGAAAACAACCTTCTTCGCTCGATAATTGATGATAGCATGGGACTTACCCAGCCAATCCATGCCGAGAATCACATCAAACTCTGAACTGCCGATCACAATCAGATCTGCTATGAAATTAACACTTCCAATCACCACGGGACTCTGCTTGCACTTCTGGAAACAGACAACAACACCGCCACCTATAGTGATATGCTAAGAAACCGGCAACTCACTGCACACCAATTGATACTGATCCACGAAGCGGGAGGAGACAAAGACACAAAACCCAAAACAATTAGCATTCAGATCAAGTTGATTAATAATTATTTGTGCAATGCATGGCCTGTCGGGAGTCAAGTAAATCCGATCGAATCAAGCCTGCCTAATGTATTAGTCAAACTAACACATTAGCCAAATCTGAGGCTCTAATACCACTCAAAACCTTGTCACGCCCCGCTTCCCAAAAGAGTACGGAATACGGTACGTGACTAAGCCCAGCGGATAGTTTTCACTATTCATAGGCTATATGGATCTGCTTGACTCATCATAATAGTAAATAAGACAACATACTCAACCAGGCATGCAAAAACAACCATAACTCAACGGTATTTATTGCAAAAATAATAAATATCCCAAAAAATACGAGATCTGAAATAAAACAATAATTCTGGGACTACAAGCCCAAATACAAGTCTCAATACAATTTATAAAATAAAATAGTTCATCAAAATATTTTAAGCAAATAATTCCAATTGCACAGCTCAAAACTTTTGCTCACCAACTCCTGTAGGCAATTGATCAGCAAAACCTGCTCATATGGCAATTACAAGAAAATAGGAAGACAGGAAAACATGACGCCCGTTAGATGCAAGTTCTGGGCCGCAAGCAATTCAAGTAGGAAAATAAAAGAAAAACTAAACTAAACAAGTAATACTAACATGGAGATGGTAGCAAATATAACAATCTACAGATGACACTAAGCACCGAAATAACAGTAAGAGTATAACAGTAACAGTAAGGATCAACAGTAACAGTGAAGTCAATAGTAACAGTAAATCACAATAACAGGATGTGACAGTGTAAATAATTATTCTTATGTCTAATGTTCATTACTAACTAGGTAGCACTTCATGCATCCCAGATTTTACCACATAGTTGCTACATCAAACAGTTTCGCTTTAAGATTTTGTAGTGGAACTTCTAGAGGACAGTATATTCAGAAAAACAGTAACAGTAACAGTAATAACAACAGTATCATGGATCATGCCCTCATGCATCCAGAGATAAACAATAGGTACCACAGTAAACAGTGGGGAAAACGAGTTCCCTCCGAATATGCATTTCTATATTGTCCACTACTCGATCTTTTCCCTTAAAAAACCCGGCTTGATTAGTTTTATTATTAATAAACATGTGTGAACGAATACAAACAGGGCTAAAGATATGGCAAGAACAGAAAATAAGTCTAAGATGGAATAGGAACCACAAACGGTTGATAAAATAATTTATAACAGTCAAAATAACGAAACTTTTAGTCCTGGACAGGAAGACACTATTGTACCAAATCTGAGATTCCCATTACTACAGGATAGAAAATCCATATCCGTCAGAAAATCTTCAGCCGTGAGCCCCCCTCTACACATCTTCTCTCCTTTATTATATATATATATATATATATATATATATATATATATATATATATATATATATATATATATAAAGTAAAGGCGAGAAGATGTGTAGAGGGGGGCCCATATATTTTATACATATATGGGGTATCCCTCTACACATCTTCTCTCCTTTACTTTATTATATATATATATATATATATATATATATATATATATATATATATATATATATATATATATATACACATACTATTCAGAAATTACGGGGTATTACAGGTAATTAGGGTTAGGGGTACAATTAGGGTGTTTATATAGGGACATTATGGATTTGGGTGAACTGGGTAGTATCCAATAGGAAGAAAAGAATTCAGTAAGAGACAATAGGCCATGAAATAGGTTCAAACGATAGACAAGATCAAGAACAAATTGTAAATCAAATAAATGAGAATAAAAGATTGAATCGATGCAAAAATGAATCGCAAGAGAGAGAAGAACAACACACTACACAAAGGAAATGAAAACAAATACAACCAGAAATGAAATAAATAACTAAGAATTTTATTAAATATAATTAAAAATTCATTTATGAGCAATTAGGGTTACAATAAATATCAAATGTTCATGTCACAAATAATCATGCAAAAAATATATAAACTAGGTTTGCCCGTGGACACGTGCCTACAGCACGTTTTCGTGAATGTTGCAGCATATAAAAAGCCCTATAAAAAGTTAAATTTATGCACGTCTTCGTAATAATGATTTATATGAATGTGTATTTGACAGTAGACATTGATGTATTCTGAATTAAGTTGTTTATTGTTTTATATCTTGCAGGATCATATGTCAGGAGCTCGGGATAGATGACAAAACTGTTCAAAGAGTGCACACCTAACAGATTATGTAAATTCGTAAATAGCATGTCTAGCTACCAAAACAACCTGCAAGGATTTGATCATGTGTATGTTACATTGGCAAACAGTGGCATTCATCATCAAGCTTCAAATAATTAAGTTTGGGCAAATATAAGTGAAAGTATTATTAATCATAAAGTAACTAATTACAGGTGGGGTATCCAAAATTGCCACGAAGCAGATGATAATACTCAAGGATATATATAATGATCTCTTACCAAGACAATTGATCGATCAAATGATCCACTAAGAAGTGATTCTGGTAAATGCAGGTTCCATGCTACTGCTTGAACCCGCAATAGAGGTCAAACAAATTCATCCCAACTTTGTGTAGGTAGAATTAGAAAGAGCAATAATCATTACTACAAGAAAATCCAAGAAAGTTTCCTGAGAACTGAATAAAAATGCAGATACCATCATAATGAAAATAATGTTTGATAAACAAAAAAATTAAGGAAAACATGTGAAGTGTCACTACAAAGACTTTAATCCTAACCCACATGAAGTGGTGAAACGGAGAAGCTTGATGCTCATGCAACAAAAGTATGTACAACATCTATAATAATCAAAATGCAAACGGGAATCCAGGATAAATACACATCAGTGATCAGTCTATAAATTCTGAACAGTTCAAAGGCCGACATACATGCATACTAATGTGCAAAATCCAAAGTCCATCTCACATAACATAAGGCAAGGTAATTACAATTGACTGGTAGATGTAATGTGTGTGTCTCCGGCCTTCATCGCTCAACATGAGCTATAAGTAATTGTCGATCGAGCTTCACACCCCCCATCAATTCGACTCCATAAAAATCACCTTGGACCAAGTATGTAGTGGTATGGGAGTCCATGGAAATAGTCACGTGCTTCCCGAAGATACACTTCTTTGCGGAGCCATTCCACACGGCTTGAGATCAGTGTATTTGTTGCAAGAGTACGCTTGGGTCTTCCGGTCCTGGAGGTGTACGTCCAATCGAAGACGACGGAACAGCCTCGGCGGATGAAGAATGGTGGCCACCAACCTAAACAAACGAATACAAATCTTGTTATTATTGATACAGTTCTACATATTCGTATTCAAAACTAATAATAATAATCAATCTTACTACTGTAAATCTTTTGCCACCATCGCTACCCAAAGGGCTTGACGAACCCCTCGTTCTGGCCATTTATATATCAACAATAATACCAAGGTTAATTGATAAAAAAAGTCTAATTTTTGTCAAGTCGCCGATATTATAAAAAGTGAGCAAAAACGTGAGAAAACCGCACAAACGGCAATAAAAATTTCGGAACATTGCGAATAGGTCGAACACACATAAACGAACGCAACTTATAGAAGTGAGTTTCGACACACGGTTTGCAAGATAAAGCCGTGTATCACTTTATTTCGACAAAAAAAAAACACAAAGCGATGCATTGCCATATTTCGCAAAACATGAGTCGAAACTCACCTCTAGAGGTTGTGTTGGCTTTGTGTGTGGTGAATCCGACCTACTTGCGAAGTTTCGGTATTTTTTGTTTCTGTTTGTAAGGTTTTCTACGTTTTTGTACTCAAAATATCCAAAATTAGTTGTTTTAAGTTGTTGTTAAGAAAACATAGAAAACCTCACAAATAGCAACAAAAAATTTCAAATCTTTGCGAGTTGGTCGGATTCACTACAGAAAAGCCAACGCAACTTCTAAAAGTGAGTTTCGACTCACGGTTTGCGAGATACGACTGTGTATCGTTTTCACTTTATAAAAAAAAATAGAAAGCGATAAACAACTGTATCTGAAAATTGATACACGGTTGTATCTCGCAAACCGTGATTCAAAACTCACTTGTTAGCTTGTTTGTTGTGAGTTCAATCTACCCGCAAGGTTTCAGAATTTTTCATTTCCATTTGTTCCCTTTTGCACAAAATACACAACAACTCCTTCGAATAATCACGTATGTTGTTCGATATAAATAAAACCGCACAAACGAAATCCTAAAATTACGATAATTTGCAAGTTGTTCGGACTCACGTAACACAACCAACGCAACTTCTAGAGGTGAGTTTCAACTAATGTTTTGCGAGATACGGCCGTGTATTGCTTTCACCCACAAAAAAGAATGGAAAGTGATACGCATCCATATCTTGCAAACCGTGAGTTGAAATGCACTTTTACAAGTTATGTTGGCTTGTGTGTGTTAGTCCGACTTACTCGTAAAGTTTTGTAGTTTTTGATTGATGTATGTTTCCTTTTACTTGAATATTCACGTATGTTGTTCGATATTAGTAAAATCACACAAACGACAACGAAAAATTCTGAAACTTTGCAAGTAGGTCAGACTCACTCACGTAACACAAGCCAACACAACTTTTATAAGTGAGTTTCGACTCACGGTTTGCAAGAAACAGTAGTGTATCACTTTATTTTTGTTTTTTTTTGAGAAAAAAATGATACACGACCGTATCTTGCAAACCGTGTGTCGAAACTCATTTTTTGAAATTGCGTTAGCTTGTCTGTGGTACATCCGACCTACTCGAAAAGTTTTTTTAAAAAATTGGCTAAATGTGTAGTTTTACTAATATTAAACAATAAAAACTACGACTACATCTATAATTTGAGCGAACAACAACAACTACGTCTATAATTCTATCATTTACAATCGTCATAAAATTAGATACAAATTACTACATCTACATAATTATGCCTCACAAAAAATAAATTCAAGTAATTAGAAAACATAAAAATCTACATAGATAGAACTACGAAGTTAGGATTTAGTAATTACCTTGCACTATAGTGATTTGTACGGCATATGTGTTGTTGACGATGTGTTGGGATTTAATCGGCAAACTAGGGTTTCGAGTTCCCAATTATCTTTCGAAGATTGGAGGAAGAGGGGATTCAGTGGGTTCGGGAACGAGAAAGAGAGAAAGAGATTAGGGAGTGAGAGTGAGTGAGAGAGAGAGAGAGAGAGTTGGGATGAGGTGGAGGAGATGCCGGAGGTCATGGGTGTTTGGATTTGGGAATTTTTGGGTGTTCGGGTTTTGGGGAGTTTGATAACGAGAGAGAGAGAGAGAGGTGGTCGGTGGTTGGTCAGGAGTCGGAGGAGGTGGCGCCGACGATCGGGTTTGGGTTGTTGGGTGGCATCGGGTTCAAAGAGAGAGAGCGAGACACACAATGAGAAAGTGAGGAAGAGGGATGAAGAGGTGAAGGGGTATAATGGGGGTGAAAACCCAAAAATACCCTCTCACTCTTTAAGTGAGTAGATGGTGATGGGCGGGGAGATTATGACTCGTTTGTAATTGAGCGCGCGCGCACACACACACACACACATATAAATCGATTCTTGTCGATCAATTGATCACACAAAATTAAACATAACATAACAAGGAAACTATCAATTAAACGCATATGCAACTAGAACACTAAAAAAATTAGGGATGGCATTTGGGATTCAATTTTGAGGAATGATGCTGACTTTGGTAGCGGAATTGTAAGGGGCATCAGTGTTAACATAAAAAGTAAACTATCAATTGAACGCAGATGCAACTAGAACATCGAAGAAAATTGCAAAGGGCGGCAGAGTTCCAGTTTTACATGAGGCTGTCGCCAACCATGGAGGTAGGGCGGTTGATGTTGACGGTGGCAAATAAGGGTGTAGATCTGCATGCGTGTTGGTGGGTCCAGGAGGGTTTGGTGTAGGGTGGTGGGCCCATGACTAGAGGAGGCGATGGTTGTGGTGGTGGTGGTGGAGGTGATTGCCCGAATGGACTAGAGGCAATGGTGATGGTGATCCAATTGATGGGTTAGGTAACTTCGGCCCTTGTCTAAAAATCCAAATATGGACAATGGCGTAGTCCCACCATTGTCCATTTTCCATTTTTAAAAAAAATAAAATTTGGATATTCAGCTAAATCCTTCATTTCATTGTCCAAATTTGTACAATGAAATTTCGTGTCCATAGTTTGGTCCCCACCAATTTTTTATTTTCTTTATTAAAAATTATTATCATACTACCATTAATATTCAATTATATTATCATATTATCATCCAATATATGTCGGTAATTCTAATTTGTGTTATATATATATTTAATATCTATAAAATTTTGGATTAAATTATTTTTACTGTTGTAAAAACTCCCGTTATGATCTTATGAGCCAAATATTTAATATGTTTCAGTATTTTTTAAGAGTTATATAATTATTATTTGTATTAAATTTTGTAATAGATATGAAGTATAAAAAAACAAAAAATAGTAACTATTACTGGAAAAAATAAATGTACTCAAATTTGGAAAATGGTGGGAGTTTTTCCTCATCTGATATCATAATCAAAGAGTATATCTAGAAATATGCTTTTGGTTGTCATCACTGTTCATTTGTTAGACAATAGTAGAAGTTGCTGTTGGAGATGGAGAAGAGGGTTATTTGCAATAATCATTTTTTGTTATTAAAATTATAAAATTTAAGTAGATGAAGACATGACAAAAATGATTATTTGGAACCATCTTATTGGGCAACTTATACTTTTTGCGTTTTTCATGGTTCGAATAATAATACCTAATATTTGTATCGTAGATTTTTTCTCTTTTTTATTGTCAAGTTTTCAATTACCGACTTACTGTCCTTTTATTCAGTTATGGTTTCTAGCAGATGGACAAAGTCTATATTAAATTAAAGTGCTCTCCAGGTATGATAAATCATGTTTTAAAAACAAAAATTAAATTGGGCGTACTCCAAATTCATAATCATTCATATAAGTTTCACTTTCACCTTTATTAATTTAGAGGATATTTGAGTATAAAAATCTTGAGTATAAATAACATTATTCTGTATAATAATGCGCTAAAAAAATGCTAAATATACTACTTTAGTACTATTAGACTCATCAAAGTAAAACTTATATGAATTTTTTTTGTCGGAATAACTTATTCTTTATTAATATAGAATAACTTATGAGCTCTATCTTTATTAATATGGTGGTATCGGTCTATATTTTGAAAGCGATTTTGAAAGCATTCTAAAAGCGATTTTGAAAGCGTTTTTACTGGCTGCCCTCTCCGGCCTTCCATCGTCAGATCCGGCCCTTCCTCACCTCCATCCTCCTTACTCCCTTCGTTAATTGTGTTCAGCTCTCCTTTATCTCCAAACCCATATCCCCCTTTCCCCTCTATTCCCTCTCCTTGGCGATCCGTCTTCTCCCCTTCGATAGTTTTTTTCTGAGCTTCCCACCGCCTCCAGGACGGCCCCGCGTCCAGCCTCAGCCCAGCGCAGCTGCGCAGCGTGGCTGTTTTCGTGCTCCTTTCCTTTCTTCAGCTCATCGAGTTGCTCCTCCCTTGGCGGCGCTTCCTCTGCGGCTTCCCTCCGGTGATTTCCTTCCATCATCTCGCCAGTGTCCCCCCCAGCAGCGTTCCAGCCTCCTCTCTCAACCACTCACTGTGAGTTTTAGTTTGTTTAATCCTTTAGCGGTAGATCTGCATATTTCGTTTTGTTGGGTACTATCGGATAGATTGGTTTTGGTGGGTTGTTCCTTGGTGCTTTACTTTCTCCTTGCTGCTACATCTGTGTGCTGAGTAGGTCCCCATTAGCTGTGATCTCTCTCGTTTTGTCTGATTAGTCGTTTTGGCATTGTGCTTCCCTTTCCCTGGGGATCATTTTCGCTAGTGGCTATTGCAGCTCCTATTGGTGTACTGACCGAGAGCTTCTCCTAGCTTGGTCACGCTTTCTATCCTCTCTTTCTCTCTAATTTCTCCATCCTATTTCTCCCGATTGGAGTGTGCGGTTTCTCATCTTTGAGAAGCACGGTTCGGTTGTATCATTGGTTTTGATTATCTTAGTTGGAGCTTTGTTTGAGCTTTATCATTGGCTTCAATTCTGTAAGGGTTTTCTTTATCCATCATCTCTCCCTTGTTGGAGCTTTGTTTTGCTCCACTCTAGGAAGGCTTCTTCCATGAATCGCATCAAGGCTGTAACGAGCTCTTCCTGTTCTGCTTCGGATCAGGATTTGCTGCGTGACTTATCCTTTTCTCCTCTAAATTTCATCTACCCCTCGCAGGGTTCTCCCACCTTCTCTAATTCCCATTCGCATCGTAGGCCCGATACTCATCGGGTCTGTTTCAGGTGTCTCCTTCCGGGACATCTTAAGCGTGAATGTACGAATAAAATGAAGTGCTTATTCTGCGATAAGCTCGGGCATTCTCGCAATCGATGCTTCTCCCTTCAAAAACTTCTTGGCTTTTCCAGAGGACATTCCTTACCGGCCAAGTTCCTCACCTTTCTTAATTACCCTCTCTTAAAGCGCAAGCTTCAGTTTAGCTTGGTTAGTAAGCACAATATGGCTAAGAGCAAGGACTTCGACTCCTCAGTTGTCGTTCCTCTGTCAGCGACGTTTTCCTCAACATCTTTCTCTCCTCTTCGCGCACCTATCGTTGCGCTTCATCGGCCTAACATTGCTTTCCTTTTTAAGGATCGTAAAGTTATTACGAACCTTGTCTCCCTCCCTCGCCGGGGCTATTACAAGGCTCGTCACCGCCCTTTCTCAGTGGCTCCGTCTTTGAATTGGATTTTGGGTAAAAATCCAAACTGTTTTATATCATATTTCTCCCGTGGTGCGAGGGAGCTAGCTTTGCACTCCCGCATTTCGGATCCCCTATTGCTCCCTGAAAGAGCTGCAGTTTATTTTAAGGCCCCTTCTTTATCTTATGACTATCCTTGTGTTTTGAAGATCTCTGTCCCTACACTTTCGGCGGTATCTTTTTATTTTCCAGGATGCTTATTCTCTTGGCATCAACATCTAGGGGTCCAGTCATGGCTCTATCAGATCCTGAGGGCGTTCAAACTTTTCGTGCTCTCCCTTCCCCTTAAGCATCCTTTAAGGCTTCATGCTCCTTCTTTTCCCCGTTGGGCCGGCTACTCCAAGACCATTCATTCTGCCTCATGATTGCTCCCAACAGTCTCGGTTCCCCTTCGTGCCCTATCTCAGTAGGCGCTTCATCATCAGATCTTGCGGCGTTTTCATCCCCTTCTGTGAGGGTAGCACCTCCCCCCGTCAGGCGAGGCTACAACAAGAAAGTTTTTGACCATTCGAAGTTCCAAGTGAGTGCTCGGCTTCTTGCGAAGAAAGCAGCTTCCGTGTCTGCTCTTCAGCTAGGGCACTGGTGAGTCTTGCCTTCTCGTTGGCTTCACTGTTGTAGGCAGTGCATTTCCTCCGTTGCGCTGCTAGAGTCCCTCTAGACTACTAGTGGAGTTGTATGCCGTCGTGGGAGGAGTTTTTATCCTCCATGGTCTTGGATCGGTCGCTTAGGTTTCCTTCCTCACTCGAGTGCGACGGTCTGGCTCTTGTATCCTTCTCTTTGCTCGCTTTTCCGGGCCGTTTGCTCCACTCTCGGGTAATGGCGTGGTGCGTCTTGCTATGGTTCCACCCTCTGCTTTGCTGATGTTGAGTCTGTCATTGTATTTCTTAGTAGCTCGCTTATTGTATTTCTTACTTGCTCGCTTATTTCTGTTTTACATCTTGTAAAACCATTGACTATTTGTATTGTTTATTAACTGTTTTATTGATTAATATATATTTTTTGATGGCTGGAGCCGTTTGGCTCTATCCGATTCATCAAAAATATGGTGGTATCAAATTAGCAAAGAAAATAGTACAATTTGTATTAGGGTAAAAGGTATATGAGCAACTTGCCCATTCAGTAAATGAGCAATTGATTATGTAGCATGCATGTAATATATTGGACAACTAACCATTTTAATGATTTTCCAATCATATGTATGCCACATCATCAATCACTTATATATCAAATGAGCAAGTTGCTCATACCCCGTTTTCCCTTTGTATTATTATTTAAAAAATTGGCAAGAGTGACACGTCGACACCATTCATTGGTCCACCGACAGTCTATACTTTGCAACTAACTTTAAAGTATATTTTCTCCATCTGCAAGAGCCTTATGTGCAAAAGTGACACGTCCAAAGCACTCTTTGGTCCGCCCACAGTCTATACTCGCGAGACGTTGCAGTCAACTTTAAAATATTTTCTCCATCTTTAAGAGCTTTGTGTGCAAAACTGTCGCGTCTAAAGTACTCGTTGGTCTGCAATCAACTTTAAAGTATTTTCTCTAAGAGCTTTGTGTCGGAGATATTCTCTCATCTTCGAGCTGTTCCAGTACGCATCCAGAATCTTTCACCATGGCATCCCAACAAGAACATCAACTCACCCTTAAACTCCTGATCGACAACAAATCCGACAAGGTCCTATTTGCCGAAGCCGGCAAAAGTGTCGTCGACTTCCTCTTCAACCTCCTCTCCATGCCTATCAGCTCAGTCATCAAACTCCTCACAAAAAACCAAATGGTGGGTTGCATTGCTAACCTTTACAGAAGTGTCGAAACCTTAGACACTGCCTACATGCTCTCCAACCAAAACAAGACCATCCTTCTCAATCCCACAACGATATCGCTTACAAGCAATGCTCTCTTCTTGACTGGGCCAAGCTCAAGTTCACCATCTGAGAAAAAATATTACAAGTGTTCAAACAAGAGCTCACCCACTTTGTCTGTTCTCAGTACTCCCAGAAAAGTTTGCGGCAGTAACTATTATACTGAAGCCAAGAATGTAGCTTGCCCTACTTGCGATTGTCAAATGAGCACAGAGATGCAGTTGCTCGAACTCAATCCTCAACCAGTGACTAAAGCTGAAGCAGGTGTTGGGTTTGTGAAGGGAGTGGTGACGTATACTGTGATGGATGATCTGAGTGTGATGCCCATGTCGAGTATATCGAGTATGTCGCTTCTCAACAAGTTGAATGTCAAGGATGTGGGATCACTTGAAGAGCGCACCGTTACTCTGGGAATGGAAGAGGTTCAATATAATTAGTACTGGAACTGTATCTATTTGAATAGGTTATTGTTTATGTTTAGTTTAATTAGTTTAGTTTGTTTATTTGGAATTTTAAATTGTGATTAGGGCTTGGAGCTGCTGAAGGCTTCTCTGCAGTCGAAGACGGTTCTTACTGATGTCTTCATGCGTAAGAAGACGGCAACTGCAGTGGTTGTGTTGTAAAATCCTACTAAATACTACTTGTTTTGCTGACCGGGGTTTTCGAAACTTTTGGACTTTTGGACTTTTGGCACTTAGTTTGTTGCAGATAGCTTGCGCAAGAATGGAGTGGAAAGGAATTATACAGTTCCAGATAATATTCCCTACTGGTATTTTTAGCCCGAGGTATTCTCTAATATCGCTGTTATGAATGTTGCTGCTACGTCTTGAAAAAAATCTTATATATGTAATCTTATCGATGCCATGAACTGTGTGTTCGCTGTTCTTATAAACTAGTACTATTGTTTCAGTTTACTGGGATGGTTTCCTTGCAAAATTTCTAGTTGAACGTACGCATTTACATTAATAAATATATTTAACAATTTGCAGCAGGCAACACCATGTCAACCAAGGCCAATTTCATCCATGAATTTAATTATCATCAAAATCCAAGATCATAAACTGCTTGTAAACATCAAAAGGCCCATGAAACTCGTAATTACAGATTTACATTTGTGTGCTAACCTCCGAAATGAAGAATTTTTCCCAAACCGACCTATTTTTTGAAAGTTTTTCTCAAACCGACCCACTTTTTTTTTAAATTCCCAAAACGACCTACTCGGTCTTTGAAAGACCGTGTCTTTCAAAGACCGCACAGTCATTTTGATAAATACTTTCGAAAGTGGATCAGTTTGATAAATACTTTCAAAAAGTGGATTATACTGGTAAAAACTTTCAGAATTAACTATAATTATTATAGTGAATATTATTGATCAAGGTGAGTTCTTGTGTGCATATTTCTCTCCACTAGTCACTGGAAAATTATTGCATCTTTTTGTTTGATTAACCTACTGAAATATTTGCTGCTGCATATCCTATCTCTCAATTCTTATCTACTGATGTGATGAGTGTTGTCCTAAATCTAGAAAAAAAAGCATTATTGGGTCTAAAATCATAACATGCACGTGATCGTCTGAGCTAATTTCCTTAGTAAAACTCTATACTCTGTATGGTCTTTTTATTTTTTCATCTTTTGTTGTTATCTATTTGCCTTTTTATTACCAGGTTAATACCTGAAAAATAAGAATACAATGATGCAGGTTATTTATTTTTCTAGTTGTAATCTATACAATATATTATGCTAACTCACTTTTGGTTCAAGTATTTTTCTAATTTTTTTCTTATTAAAACAAACAAAAAAAAAGAATAGAAAATATAGGAGGCAACTTCCCACTCCTTCTCCATCCAAATTTTGAAGTGCAATTATATTTCTTAATCAAACCTTAAAAAACATGCAATATTGTATATATGTTATCGGGAGAATTTTTTTCTTTCAAAAATAGTCCTCATAATTGTTCGCTTTTCAAAAATTATGTGCAATGTATTATTGCATAGTGTTATATTTAAAAATTATGTGTAATACAGTGGTAATTATGAAATTTGAATCCTCTTGGTGAATAATTCACTAGAGACGTTCACTGGCCCATTTAACCATGTAAAATGCTAGACATACATGAGTTTTTACCCCAAACATACATTATAAATGTAATGGGGGACACTTCTCACTAAAGGACAATGATAAACCTTGTCTTTGAGTGAGAAGTGGGCCCAATGCATTTATAATGTATGTTTGGAATAAAAACTCTTGTATGTGTAGTCATTCTCTTTAACCATACACTCTTGGTGAATAATTCAAAAAGTGGGTCAGTACGGCAAAATTTTCTATTCAAGAGAATACGATATTATGACCCTCAAAAGAACACTTGCAAAATAAAAATATAGGAAAGTGTAGGTAATAGTGGCTTAATAATAAAGAAAATAAAGCAGCAATACTGATATTCAAAATCGCCACCTTTAAGTTTTAACTAACCAAGCAAAATAATATAAATTGAAAATTATGTTGAAGAACATGTGAAACAATGGCACTAATGTACCGCAATTACGGATTTGAATCCTATCCAGTGAAATACTAATTCACTAGAGTCACCCATCTAACCACACATCTTGTTGATCATTTGTTGATCATAACAGAGGGCACACATTTTGATGCAAGATGTATGGTTAAATGGGTCAGTAAACGTCTCTAGAGAATTATTCACCAAGAGGATTCAAATTTTATAATTACCACTGTATTACACATAATTTTTAAATATAACACTATGTAATAATACATTGCACATAATTTTTGAAAAGTGAACAATTATGATGACTATTTTTGAAAAAAAATTCTCCCGATAACATATATACAATATTGCATGTTTTTTAAGGTTTGATTAAGAAATATAATTGCACTTCAAAATTTGGATAGAGAAGGAGTGGAAAGTTGCCTCCTATATTTGTTATCCTTTTTTTTGTTTGTTTTAAAAAGAAAAAATTAGAAAAATACCTGAACCAAAAGTGAGTTAGCATAATATATTATATAGATTACAACTAGAAAAATAAATAACCTGCATCATTGTATTCTTATTTTTCAGGTATTAACCTGGTAATAAAAAGGCAAATAGATAACAACAAAAGATGAAAAAATAAAAAGACCATACAAAGTATAGAGTTTTACTAAGAAAATTAGCTCAGACGATCTTGAAAGTTTTAAACACGTGCATGTTATGATTTTAGACCCAATAATGCTTTTCTTTCTAGATTTAGGATAACACTCATCACACCAGTAGATAAGAATTGAGAGATAGAATATGCAACATCAAATATTTCAGTCGGTTAATCAAAGAAAAAGATGCAATTATTTTCCAGTGACTAGTGGAGAGAAATATGCACCTAAATGAAGGACAAGAACTCACCTTGGTCAATAATATTAACTATAATAATTATAGTTAATTCTGAAAGTGTTTGCCAATGTAATCCACTTTTTGAAAGTATTTACCAACCTGACCTACTTTCGAAAGTATTTACCAAAATGACTGCGCGGTCTTTGAAAGAGTCGGTCTTTCAAAGACCGAGTAGGTCGTTTTGAGAATTAAAAAAAAAAATAGGTTGGTTTGGGAAAAACTTTCAAAAAAACAGGTCGGTTTGGGAAAAAATTCCGAAATGAATGACATCAGTGTTCTGCCTTTTCTTTCTATTTCATAAATGCTGTCTGGCTCTCATAATAAGCAAGGTCTTTACATTCATCTCACCTTGCCCTCAAAGCTACTTGAAGATAATGTTTTTTTCATTGCTTAATGAGAAGAAAAGTAGACAACCTCAGTTTGATATGTACTTAATTCACAGAAATTACAATAAAAAGTTCATTCTCGAAATTTTTTTAAAGGGAATTTATTCTAGCATCCTGAAAAAAACAAAACAAGATTCAAGTACTATAGTTTAGTAAAAATTTCATCAATACATGTTAAAAATACTGACAACCTGTAAATTTCAGATTAGTCCACTGCAAGTTGGTTCCTGAATTCGAACTGGATGATGAGACTGCAGATTGATTAACAAACCATTTCCACAGCAATTAAGTCTTTGAATTCAAATTGGATAATAAGATGGACCGATTCACCCATGAGTAAACACTTTGTCGAATTAGTAAGCACTAAGAGCATCTGTAGTCGTCCCAACTCAAAATTTGGGTATTTGGCATTTAGATTTAGGAATTTGGGGTTATTGCAGGAGTCGTTTTTGCATAAATTTGTTTTTTTAAATAAAACGGACGATATATCAATTTTCGTTCCGTTAAACTTTTTTTTATACAAATTTTATCTGGTCTCGGACGGTGGATCAAATCTCGTCCGAGAAATATGGACCATAACTTTCGACACTATTGGAGATTTAGAAAAATAATTAAATCCTAATTATAGTATTAATAAACTCATTCACCTCTCGGACACCACATGATCGCTCGTCTGATCCTAATTTTTTTTTAAAAATCACGGATGGGAGATCAAATCCCGCCTGACATTAATTTATCTTATTTAAATAAAGTCACATATGGGAGATGAATTCCCGTCTGTTTTATTTATTTATTTATTTTTAAATTTTGGACGAGATTTCATCTCTCATCCGATAAAATTTAGTGGGAAAAATTGGAATGGACGAACTTTCATGTTTCATGAGCTATAATTTGGTAATTCCTATTTCTCTTCCCAAATATATCAGACTATTGTTCATCTCAAATCTAAAATTTGGGTATTTGGCCAATGACCGCAGGCCATTTAGGGCCAAATTTTGCAAATTTTAAAAATTTAGCAGACGACTACATATGCTCTAAGTACTCAGATGGTAAAAGGGTTGGGATGGGTGGATAAAGGGACAGCTATGGTGTATCCCATTATTATTAAAAAAAAAAAATAACACTTAATGAAATGACCATGATAGGATTCAAAGATCAATCAAAAGAGTGAGAAAGAGGGGAAATCAGAAGAGTAATCAAGAGCTTATAACTAGTAGTTTAGTGCTTCTCCTGACTTTGGTACTTCTTCCGTTTCAAAATATAACTCATTATAGATTTCTACATACTATTAAGAAATAATCTAGAAATGAATAAAAATACTTCATATTCTTAGTTTTTGAAGCTCATAGATGAGTCATCAATTGTACAAGTCCTATTGGCCCTCCTCTATAATTTTTTACACCCTCCGTTTCAAAATATAAGTCATTCTAAGTTTATACATGCATATTAAGAAAAAAACCTAGAATTGACAAAAAATTGTACTAACATTCTTGGTTTTTGAAGATCTTAAATGAGCTATCAATTGTAAAATGTCCAATTTGCCCTCCTACATAATTTTAGTATTACCCATTTTATTAAATATATAAGGGTAAAAATTGAAAATCTCATAAAAAGTATTTGATGGAGATTTAAGAATAACAAGACATTTGCCTCGAAAGCCTAAAGTGACTTATATTTTGAAAGAAAGGGAGTATTACGTCTTTTGCAAAAAAAAAACAAGTGTAAAATTGAAAATCTCATAAAAAATTAATTTATAGACATTTAAGGATAACAAGACATTTCATTGAAAACCTAAAGTGAATTATATTATGAAACTAAAAACAAAAACAAAAGACTAGAATGACTTATATTTTGAAACGAAGGGAGTATCAGAAAGTAGGAGAAAAGTTTATCGGCTCAAAATTACTTTACCATCAATTTAGGTGAAGGAAATGTCCATTATGTGTTTTATGTTGTTAGAATATGTATAATAGAAAGAATTTCAATCCTTCTACTTGTAAATTAAACGAGGCAAATTGGGATAATCGTTAAGAAAAGAAGCATTAAAAAAAAAAAAAAAAACTTCACCATAGCTTCTCCAACGGTAACCCTATTCTCCACTATTCTACCAATGGGTTGTTTCAGTTCCTTGATCAACTAAAATGCAGAAAATGATTGAGTATGGTAAAACAGCAATGTCTCTAGTAACCATGAACTTAACTGATTGTTTTCGTATCCTCCTCTAATTTTATTCTTGGAGTTGGGAAGCTTTGGATTAATTTCAGTTATTCTCACATAATCAATATTATGGTTGCAATTAGTCATAACGATTAGTACGTATAATACACGTCTATATTTGGTTGCATATTGTTTTAGTATTGCTTTAAAACAGTCCCACATTGGGCAGAACTTTTGCTTATTCCCTTTGTACTTGTATATATACTTGGATGAATTCCTCAATAACAATCACATTATTATGTTCCTTATATCTCTGAATCTGACATGATACCACAACTAAATTAATTTTTGGCCCTAAGCAAATTCCCAATTCTAATTTTAAAGAAACCCTCAATTTCAATTCTAAACTTCACAATTTGCTCCAAACTTCAAGACGTCGATCTGCTCCGACTCTTTTTCTTGACCGTCGGAGCTGATTGACGAGTCACTGACTTCCTTCACGTCGTCAATCAGCTCCGACTCTAGCTCGTTTTTCTCGATCATCATCACCGTCATCTACAATTGACTTCTCTCACCTACCCATTGAGAATCATCATCCCGATCATCATCCCCTCGATCACATGCACACGACCATGATCTTGCCTGTAATCTTGATCTAGGCAACCCCGATCTCCACCTACGCGATGCAACCTATTTGATCCGATCTCGATAGTGACACGTGCATCCGGCAATATATGATATAGGTTGTAGTTGCTCATTGATGATCGGGTTGTTCTGCCCGAATTAGATGCTTTTGGATACTTGTGACCTTCGGGTCCGTTGTAGTATTTTCTTTCTGTTTCGTTAGATGCTTTTGGATATTGGAGGCCTTCGGGTCTGATGTAGCTTTATATTTCTGTTTCGTTAAGATCTTTTTAATGAAGCGATGACTTCGGTCATCTTTTAATCAAAAAAAAATAAAAAAAATATATGATATAGGTTTGAGCATGTTAGTTCTCTTTCCCTTTAACTCCACATTAATTATTTGGATTGATCTTGAGAACAGCAGAACAAAGATAGAGAATTAGTTCGGAGGATTATTATTTTTATTAGGCAAAATTTAAAAAAAGTACACAAAGTTTTGAGCTAGTTTAAAAAAAGTACACATTTTTTTTTTATTAAAAAAAGGACACAATGTTTAAATAAGGTCTACTGGGGTAGTTAGGGTTAGGGTTAGGGTTAGGGTTGGGTTAGGGTAGAGTTTAAAAAAACCACTTTCATCTTTCATTTGTGTTTAAAAAAAAATCACATTCATCTTTTATTTGTGTTTAAAAAACATTACTTAACTAATCATATGTTTAAATGAACCCTCCGAACTAACCCTAACCCTAACTAACCCTCTGGGCCTTATTTAAACATTGTGTCCTTTTTAAATTAAAAAAAAATTTTGTGTACTTTTTTTAAACTGGCCCAAAATTTTGTGTACTTTTTTTAAATTTTGCCTTATTATTATTATTATTATTAGTATTTTTTTTTAGGGAAAAGGTGGAATATTATTATTAGTATTATAAAGAATGATAGCACTATTCAATTAGTTCCCTTTTGTTTTGGAAAAGTTTCGTCATCCCCTGGTTTGACCAAATTCCTTTTGAAGATAAGCACCAATATGCTTTATATCAGAAAAGATTGGTCATCCCCCTGTTATGACCGTTAATTTTCTCTAATGTACATTGTGAACACCATGACTTCATCTCAACAATAGTGTCACTCTAGACAATAGTCTCATACTCGAGGCTCTCCGGCATGGTGTGAGCACCATCAAAAGTGGGGTCATACAACTACACATTGTTGTGCTTTACATTGCTTTTAACAATGTCTTGTTATTCCACAACAGACATCCATTGCCAAAGCAACTTCTCCAACAAGAATTTATTCTAGTCCACCATTGGATCTTTATCAATTACAGGAGTTTCTACATTCACTGCAGTTGATGGGTATTTCTTCTTCATCTAGTTCATCTACATTTGCTGCTCATCCAGGTGTCTCTACCTCATGGATATTAGATTCTGATGCTACTAATCACTTGACATCTACTGCCACACACCTCATTCATACCAAACCACTACCACCCACCTCTATCATTCGTACTAGTGATGGTACACCCTTGCCCATGATTTCTACTGGTCATCTCCTTGACACTCCCCATTTTTCTGTCCCTCATGTCCATCATGTTCCTAATGTTCTCTTGAATATATTTTCTGTATCTTAGTTGGCTGATGATGCGGTTGGTTTCTGGGAGACGTGTGGATGCACCAGGTGTGAGTTCTTACTCGATTTGTATTGAAGGAGAAAGCTTCTGGTTAGACGACCCTCGGCTGGCCGAGCGGTACCTGCGACGGGTTTGGAGTGAGGTGGATGTCTGGGCTCGGATCCGAGGTCTTGTGTACCTGCAGACGGTCTAGGAACACCGGGGTTGGTTCCGGTGGCAGACCCTCCGACGATCTAGTCAGTCACTAGGATAGAGCAACAGTAACTAGGGTTTTAGTGGAGAAAGTTTGATTACCTGTAAACAGGGGGGAGGGTCTGGTATTTATAGAGGAAGCCAATCGGGTCCAGACCCGTTTGGGGCTGGGCCGGACCCAGTTACCCGAATGGCTGAAGCGATGGAAAAGCTAGGGCTGACGTGGCAGACGCCGGAGCGGTTTCTGGGCTGACGTGGCAGAGCTCCGGGCGGTTTTCCGGTGCTGACGTGGCAGATCAGAAGGATCAGATGGCGCGCGCATCTCTGAGGGGATCTAGTGGTCCAGGATGGGCCATGCTATTTCTGACCCATATCACGAGCCCCACGCTCCTGTAGGGCTGGGTGATCCAGTCGTGTAGGAGCGACTCTTTGCCTCTGGGGGAAGAGCAGATGTCGGGGTGAGAAGATAGGATCTGTGCTTTCCCTTAAAGAGGCCAGGGGTCAGGAGTAATGGATCCCTCGTTTGGAGTTTCGCGCAGAAGGGGGTGTAAAAGGGTAAGAGAGCCAGGAACGCCTGAGTCAAGCTTTGGGGATCGGCGGACGGGCCCAAGGGTTGGCGGACGAGCCCAAAGGTCAGAGGACGAACCAAGGGTTCGGCAGGCGAGCCCACGGGTCGGCAGGCGAGCCCACGGGTCGGCAGACGAGCCAAAGGGTCGGTAGACGACCATCTCGCTAGTTGGAAGAGCGAGGGGACGTCGAGGCCTTCCTTTGGGGTTCGTTTACCTAGCGTTAGAGGTCGGTGATCGAGACTCTTTAGGTCGGCGGGGCGGCCTCCTTGGGTCCTGGGACAATCCCCTCGCTAGTTGGAAGAGCGAGGGGAGCGTCTGGTATTTGGGATTCTATCCGAGCGTCGAGTTTCGAGCCCCACCAAGAAAGGCGAAGGTGGTGTGCTCGCGCTTCTATCCGACCTCCGAGCCCCATCGTGATGGATGAGGTTGGTATGGCTCGATCTCCCATCCGAGCTCCGAGCCACCTTCGAGAAGGATGAAGGGGGTGTGGCTCGAGATTCCATCCGAGCTCCGAGCCATCTCCAAGAAGGATGAAGGTGGCATGGCTCGATCTTCCGTCCGAGCGTAGAGCCACCTCCGAGAAGGATGAAGGTGGCATGGCTCGATCTTCGATCCGAGCGTCGAGCCCCTTCTGTAATGAAGAGAAGAGGAATTGGCTCGCGCAATGATCCGAGCTCCGAGCGTTAGCTGAGAAGGGAGAAGGTGGCCTGGTTCGAGCTTCGATACGAGCGTCGAGCCCCCACTGAGAAAGGAGAAATGGCCTGGCTCGAGCTTCGATCCGAGCGTCGAGCCCCCTCTGAGAAAGGAGAAGTGGCCTGGCTCGAGCTTCGATCCGAGCGTCGAGCCCCCACTGAGAAAGGAGAAGTGGCCTGGCTCGAGCTTCGATCCGAGCATTGAGCCCCCACTGAGAAAGGAGAAGTGGCTTGGCTCGGGCTTCCATCCGAGCATCGACCCTTCTGTAATGAAGAAAAGGGGAATTGGCTCGCGCAGTGGTCCGAGCTCCGAGCATTAGCTGAGAAGGGAGAAGGTGGCCTGGCTCGAGCTTCGATACGAGCGTCGAGCCCCCACTGAGAAAGGAGAAGTGGCCTGGCTCGAGCTTCGATCCGAGCGTCGAGCCCCCACTGAGAAAGGAGAAGTGGCCTGGCTCGAGCTTCCGTCCGAGCTCCGAGCCCCCACTGAGAAAGGAGAAGTGTCCTGGCTCGAGCTTCCATCCGAGCGTTGACCCTTCTGTAATGAAGAAAAGGGGAATTGGCTCGCGCTTCCATCCGAGCGTCGACCCTTCTGTAATGAAGAGAAGGAGAATTGGCTCGCGCAGTGATCCGAGCTTCGAGCGTTAGCTGAGAAAGGAGAAGGTGGCCTGGCTTGAGCTTCGATACGAGCGTCGAGCCCCACTGAGAAAGGAGAAGTGGCCTGGCTCGAGCTTCGATCCGAGCATCGAGCCCCCACTGAGAAAGGAGAAGTGGCCTGGCTCGAGCTTCGATCCGAGCGTCGAGCCCCCACTGAGAAAGGAGAAGTGGCCTGGCTCGAGCTTCGATCCGAGCGTCGAGCTCCCACTGAGAAAGGAGAAGTGGCCTGGCTCGAGCTTCCATCCGAGTGTCGACCCTTCTGTAATGAAGAAAAGGGGAATTGGCTCGCGCGTCTATCTGAGCCTTCTGACTTGGTGAAATTTTTTCTGTCTAGCAAATAGGAAGGAGTAGTGGGGTAATTTCACGCTTTTTTGCTGACGTCATGGCGCAAAGATCAATGCTTGTTTAGATCTTGGTGGCCGTTAGATCTTGTCAGATAAGATCCAACGGCTAGATCCTCATTTGCGAAAATCGAGGAGTCGTTTTCCTCTTTAAAAACCCCCACCCCCCTCTCATTTCTTTATTTACATTCTCACTCATCATTTTCAACTTTTAACTAGGGCAGGCATTTCAATCGCAGTCGGCGGATTTTCGCAGAAAACGTAACCTTCCACGCATCAGGTTAGTAATTTTCTTTTTAGAAATGTCGCGTACTCAGTCTGGATCCGAGGCTAGTTCGTCTGGTCGCTCGGGGCAGGAGTCGGAATTGGAAACGTCCTCGTCCCTGGGTAAGTACCAGGTCAAAGAGGAGGTTTTCTCCGAACCTGGCTCCGAAGGCGGCGATGACGTAGTCTTCATTGTGCAACCGCTGAGGTCTAGGAGGCCAGGGAAAGAGCCGATGGAAGAAGGTGGTGCGGACGAGGATAGTGATAATGAGGACGAGGAGTCAGATCAGGACGCCGGTGATGTTGAAGAGGAGGGGGATGATGATGAGGAGGATGGGGATGATGATGAAGAGGGTAACCAAGGAGAGCAGGTCAACGCGGAAGGCGGGGGAGGAGAGGGTGTTGGTGCGCAGGAGGCCGGTCAGAGTATGCCGGAGGGGGCAGCCGGGGTCGGAGAAGATCTTCCTCCGTTGCCCCCACTGTCGATGCCCTCCCCCGAGCGTAAGCCTCGACCACGCCGGAAGAAGAGAGTCCTGACAATCCCTCAAAGTCCCTCTTCGCCTGACGAAAATGCGCCGAGGGAGGGCCTTGATGTTCCACCGGTTACCTTTAGGAATCCCGTGTCGATACGAATGTATCCTGACGATATCAAGGACATTCAACCGATCCCTCCCGTGCCTGGGGAGAACACACGGACGAAGATCCGTGCGGACACCACCCCGAGCGTCTTGAGACTGGAGTATCTCAATATTATCAGGGCTGCTTATTACATTCCGAGGGAGTACGAGCTCCTACTACCGAGCCCAGGTATCCGCCCTACGACCGTGTTAGCTCCGGGCTATTGCATATTTCCAGAGGACGCCTTCATCTCGGGACTGAGGCTGCCTCTGCACCCTTTTGTAAAGAGGGTCTTGAATTGGGCGGAGCTGTCTCCCATGCAGTACGGCCCCAACTCGTGGAAGCACCTTATTTGTTTCATCCTGAAGTGCCAAGAGAAGGGGGTGAAGCCGAGGCTTTCCTACTTCCGGGCCATCTTCAGTATTGGTTCGCTCGGAGATATTGAGAGCGTATTCTTCTTCACGCCGAGGCCGAACAAGAAAGTGGTGCACGGCCACCCGGATTCGATTAAGCATTGGAGGGATAAGTACTTTGTTGTGAAGACCGAAGGGTCATGGGATATTCCGACTCAGTGGAACTTCGTGAAGCCGAAGCGCAAGCCTCCGAAGAGGAGCGAGTTATCTGCCCGGGAGTGGGGGAAGGTTGATGAGATAGTCGGGGGTCACAACATCTCATGGCCCCGGGTGACCGAAGTTCACCTAGCGAGGGCCGGACTGAGTCCCGCCGATCCTAGTATGTTTCTTTCCTTATTTTTTCATCTTTCTGCCTTCGTGTTAACGTTTAGCCTTTCTTTTCTTATCTTGTTGTAGGGATGTCGGCACAACAGGCACAAGCCAAGAAGATCCTGCTCGCCGCGGCCGAGAAGACGAGGCAGGAGAAGAAAAAGAAAGACGAGCAGGATCGTCTTGCTGCCGAGAAGAAGAAGCTTTCCGCCCAGGTCCAGCAAGCCGGAGGGACCTCCCAAGCACCTCCCCCAGCGCCTGAGGGGCAATCTCCGGCGAAGAAGCAGAAGAAGCATCATCAGCACCACTCCCATGCGTCGAGGTCGGCTCGAGACGCAGCGGGGGGCTCGGGGAAGACGGTCAAGGCCCTGTCGCAACAGCTTCCCCCCGTACGTCCGAGCGCTGCGGAGTTGGTGGGAAGGATGGCTACGATGCCCTTCGTCCCTGATTGGTCGATCCTGAAGGGGGACACTATTCTCGACGGACCCGTGGTGATGGAGTTCGTCTCGAAGGCCATTACCGAACGGGATGGAATGGCCTTGGCGGCGCAGACGGCCGATCAGGCCTATATGCGATGGGCCCAAGCCAACCTCTCGGTAAGTCGGCCGAGGTCTTTAGGGTTTGACTTGATTTGCAATTATCGCTAACTGTGATTTCTTTCTAACAGTCGATGCTCCACGGTCAGCACTTCCACAAGTGCCTGGAGAAGGAGATTCTATACGAGCGGAAGCAGGCGGAGAAGTTCCTCCGGGAGCTGAACAAGGCGACGGATGAATTGAAGGAAGCCCGGGACCAGGTGACCGTTCACGAGGCCCAGCTAGAGTCTCTTGTCAAGATCCATAAGCAGGACCGAGAGGATTTGCTGAAGAAGGTTGCGGTCGAGGCTGCGGAGAAGGACAAGGCGAAGAAGGCCGTGGTGGACTTGGAGGGGGTCTTGGGGGAGACCTTGGTGGCAGCGCAGGACGAGGCGTATGAGCAGGCCAAGTCCCATTTCAAGTATATTTACCCCGAGTGCAACGTCGACCACCTTAGCTTCGGATGGAACCCGGATTTGCCTCCGACCCCTGGCGGCGATGGCGCCGGTGATGGAGCCGGGGAAGACCAAGGTCATGAAGAGGTGCCCCTCGACCCCCAAGACTAGATGTTTTTGTTTTTATTCCTTTTTTGATGTAAATGCCTTCGGCGGACTGGCCACCGCAAATTTTTGTATCGAAATTTTGAAACGGAATGAAATATAAATTTTTGTGCCGACCCTCCAACACTTGTATTTTTGTGACACTTGATTTTTCTTTTGGTAGAAGCTGGCTCGCCAACGAAAGTTGGCTCGGAACCGAGAGGCTGC
Organism: Hemerocallis citrina; assembly: GCA_017893485.1. NCBI lineage: Eukaryota > Viridiplantae > Streptophyta > Magnoliopsida > Asparagales > Asphodelaceae > Hemerocallis > Hemerocallis citrina. The sequence continues at coordinate 214,871 of JACEHZ010000239.1, read as the reverse complement.
CAAGAATTACTTTCTGAACAAGTCGAGAGAGCTCGGCCTAGAGGTGGCTCGTTTGAGAAAAATCGTTGCCGACCGGGACTGGTGGGTTATCGAGACGAACTGGTCGGCTTCGAACACCTCTAGTGGGCCACGGCTTCGGAGTCTTTTCTTCGCGAGGCCGTCGTGGAGAAGGAATTGGAGGTTCGTCGGCTGAAGCTCATTTTGGGCGCGAGCCTAGTTGAAGAGGCGAGCAACTCCACCCCGGGACGGTCGCTGCCGCTCTCGCCGGTTGAGTCCCAGCCAGACGATGCGGAGAGCTCGGTGGCGGGCGCGTCTTCCTTGGTCGGCCACGCCGAGCGTCATAGGAGCCACGAATTCGAGTTCCCTGCCGAGTGCGAGTGAGTTGAGAGCCTTCTCTGTATTTGTACCTCCATTCATTGTGTTGTAAGCAATGAGTAATGAATAAGATCATTTGTTCTCCGGAGCCTTGGTTGCCTCGGATGCCGAGGGTAGTTGGTGTGGAATCTTCGAAGAGTCGCAATTGATGGGACTGCATCAATAATTGCGACGTTTCGCATTCCTATGAATATTTATGGCGACGTTTCGTCTTCCGTCGTTTCGCATTCCCATGCATAATAAATGAGGCCTCAATGAGCTATATAATCACTACTCCCCTGATCAGTTTTCAAGCAGCGAGACATCCGACTCGAATGCCTGCCAAAGGCGGGCATCCAAAGAATATAACATTTTCGAGCCTCCCGGATCGGGGGCACACCGATCACCCTCGAACTATTCAGGGCTCAGGCCGTCAGGGCCATGGGACCCCGGGTTGTTCGTTGGTGAGGGGTGGGCCGACCGATCGTTTGGGAGGTTCGGAGAGATCCGAAGCTTGATGGCTCTTCTGCCGTCCGGGAACAATTTGGGGTTTTTGGGCTCGTACGAGCTGTAAACCCCGAGTTGTTCTCGGGCGATAGAAGGGTCGACTGCCGGCTTGAACGGGGAGAGCCGTTAGTCGATGGCCCCCCTGCCATCCTCGAACAGTTCGGGGTTTAGGTTTTGCAAAAACCGTAAACCCCGAGCTGTTCGCGGGTGAGAGGGTGGCCAATAATTCGACTCGAGGCACGGGGCGTCTGCCGAAGGCGGATGCCTTAAACCTTAATAAAATTTTTCCAACATGTGGTGAGGGAACGAGCCGCGAGAGCGTCGGGGTCGCCGCCGAGTGTCAAGGGTCGCGGTGCCCTCGAAGAGGGTACCCGCCTTGCTCGGGGTCGACGCCGAGCTCCTGCACATGTCCTCGGGAGAGACGGTGCGGGCATGGCTGGCGGATGTCGCCTCGCGCATCGGTTGATGGCCTCCGAGGAGGCCAAACCGAGCGAGGGACGGATGCCGAGCCCCCATACCGGTGAGAAAGGCAATTACAGGCGTAGCGGAGCATCGCCGCCGAGTGTCAAGGTCGCGGTGCCCTCGGAGAGGGCACCTGCCTTGCTCGGGGTCGACGCCGAGCTCCTGCACATGTTCTCGGGGAGAGACGGTGCGGGCGTGGCTGGCGGATGTCGCCTCGTGCATCGGTTGATGGCCTCCGAGGAGGCCAAACCGAGCGAGGGACGGATGCCGAGCCCCCATACCGGTGAGAAAGGCAATTGCAGGCGTAGCGGAGCGTCGCCGCCGAGTGTCAAGGTCGTGGTGCCCTCGGAGAGGGCACCCGCCTTGCTCGGGGTCGACGCCGAGCTCCTGCACATGTTCTCGGGGAGAGACGGTGCGGGCGTGGCTGGCAGATGTCGCCTCGCGCATCGGTTGATGGCCTCCGAGGAGGCCAAACCAAGCGAGGGACGGATGCCGAGCCCCCATACCGGTGAGAAAGATAATTACAGGCGTAGCGGAGCGTCGCCGCCGAGTGTCAAGGTCGCGGTGCTTTCGGAAAGGGCACCCGCCTTGCTCGGGATCGACGCCAAGCTCCTGCACATGTTCTCGGGGAGAGACGGATTGAAAGCCTGTTTGGGGCTCGCGCCTTTATCCGAGCGCCGAGTCCTAAGCTTGCAAGAGAAGTCTGTTCGGGCTTGCGATTTTATCCGAGCGCCGAGACCCAAGCTTTGTAAAAGAAGCCTGTTTGGTGCTCAGGATGTTATCCGAGCGCCGAGACCCAGGCTTGTAAGAGAAGCCTGTTTGGGCTCGCATTTTTATCCGAGCACCGAGTCCTGGGCTTGTAAGAGAAGCCTGTTTGGGCTCGCGTTTTTATCCGAGCGCCGAGTCTCAGGCTTATAAGAGAAGCCTGTTGTTGTGCAATCTAGATGATCTAAATAAATAGATAAACTAGACACAAATTAAAACCTCGCAAGTGTATGAATCGTTATAGAAGCGTAGTGAAAAGCAAAGGTCGATCCCACAGAGATTGTAGTACTTAACTTACTAATCAATAAAACAAAGAAAAATGCAAATCATAAAGTTTGTTCTAAAAGTTTATTTGAAAAGAAATGAAAAGATTAAAATCTAAATCAAGTAGTATCTCAAGAATATCAATTAAATGAGTTGGGCTTGATTTCCACCTATAGTCAAGAATGCTAGATTACCTTCTACACCATTCTCATCACTCATGTTTGTTCCTTTAAGGGCATGGTATCTACTCCTTAAGTTAATGTTTTCCTAGGCCAAGAATCAGGCATGGTATCTACTCTAATTCGTTTCTTTCCTTAAGTATTTAGCATGGTATTTACTAAGTTGCACTTGAATAAAGCATATGAACAATGGAAACGAACAAACACTTGAAGTTCTAGAAATTGGTATCAGATCTAGATCCTTCAAGTTGATTAAACCAAGAACCCCGAAAGATTCCTTTGTTACAAGATATAAACACGAGATACGGGTCGTTTCAATATGCTCAGATAACAGATTCAGATCTATACTACACAAACTTATAATCTCAGATTCGGACCAGTCGACTTGCTGTCACCTCAGTCGACTGTCCTTAAGACTCTGAACAAGTTTGATTATTATAAATCTATTCCAATTCACCCAGGTTTAATCAATAAGTAATAGAGTAGCATTCAGAAGAATATAAGCATTACATAACTACGGTTTCAATCTACCCAACTATGAAAGTTAGTTCCACATAATAAAACTTTTATTGATTGACAAAATAGAGTTCATGACTACAATAGAAATAAGACTCAAAGGAAGAACAGAAGAACACTGATTTGTATGATGTTGAAATTGAGCCCAATCAGCAGTCGACTTGTTCTCCTTCTTGATGCTTGCTGTCGACGGTAAGTTCTTGTTGATGGATCCGGCCTCCTCTCTTAATGCCTCTTGGTTGATATTTATAGAACACGGCTAGAGAATTAGGGTTTGCACTTTTCTTTTATAGAAAGGTCCTCTTCTTTTTATTTAATTCCTCCTTTTGATCTGCATTTTATTTCGTTCTCTTTTCTTCTTTCCTTCCTTATTTGCAAAGTTCCTGATTTCTTATCTTTTAACGCATAAGACTGAGTTCACCTTCTTAATTAATGACGAGTTGTTACATGCAGACGACCTGGGTTTGGATGAGGATGCATCTTCATCTGCTCTTATCTCCTGACTCCGCCACGACCAGTCGACTGGCTTGGGTAGCAGTCGACTGTGCCGACCCCCTTCAAACTCTCTGTCCGGTCGACTGTAAGAAGAATCAGTTGACTGATCTCTGCTGTTCCCTGTATATCATCCTCTCAGTCTGTATTATTCTGGAATCTGCTTCATTTGCTGCTTTCAGGCTGTTTCCTATGGAAAAGAGAAAAGAAGAGTAAATCACCACATACAGAGCATTTGATTGTCTAATTGCACTAAGATTATTGCTCCTAAATGTGAATATTATTGAGTCCATCACCTGTTTGGGCTCGCGTTTTCATTTGAGCGCCGAATCCCAGGCTTGTAAGAGAAGCCTGTTTGGGCTCGCGTTTTCATCCGAGCGCCGAATCCCTAGGCTTGTTAAGAGAAGCCTGTTTGGGCTCGCATTTTTATCCGAGCGCCGAATCCATGTGGTGTTCCTTATTCGTCTACAAGATTGGGAGTTATGAGCTCGTTTTAAGAAAGCTGGCATGTTTACAATATAGGAATTTTACAAAAAGTCTAGGCACGATGTGCCGTTTACAGGACTTTACAAAACACTAGGCACAACGTGCCGATTACGATCGCTACATTTTTACATGAAGATTACTCTCCTAAGAACTTAATCAAGTGCTCCGCATTCCAGGGCCTCTTGACGGGCTTGCCGTCGGTGTCGGTCAGGCGATAGGTACCTGGTCGTACGACCTCTGAAACCTTATAAGGGCCCTCCCAGTTCGGTGCCAACTTTCTTTTCTGGCCGGGATTGGATACCGCCAGTTTTCGGAGGACAAGATCTCCGAGTGCAATGTTTGTTGGGCGCACCTTCTTGTTGTAGAACCTCTCGATCCTTTGCTGGTAGATGTTCCTTCTAATGGCCGACTTCTCCCTGACCTCGTCAATGAGGTCCAGGTCTGCTCGTAGTTGCATGGAGTTGCTTGCTTCGTCGAAAGCCATGATTCGGGGAGAGGGGATGCCTATTTCCAGGGGGATAACGGCCTCAGCACCGTACGTTAAATTGAAAGGTGACTCCCCCGTCGGGATTCTTTTCGTCGTTCGGTGGGCCCAGAGAACGCTTGGCAGTTCGTCGACCCATAACCCCTTGGAGGAATTATCGAGTTGCTTCTTGAGTCCGTCGAGGATCTAACGATTCGCGTTCTCTGCCTGCCCGTTGGACTGGGGATGGCATACTGAAGAGAAGCGCTGTTGGATATCGAGGTCTTCGCAGAACTTGCGAAAATGCTTGCCTGCAAACTGGGTCCCGTTATCCGTGACGAGTACTTGTGGGATCCCGAATCGACATACAACGTGCTTCCAGAAGAACTGTTGAGTCTGTTGCTCGGTGATCGTAACTAATGGCTCCGCCTCGATCCATTTTGTGAAGTAGTCAATCGCAACTATAAGAAACTTTCGTTGCCCTGTCGCCTTTGGAAAGGGGCCTACCAGATCCATCCCCCACATTGCAAAGGGGGTCGGACTTGCCATGGACCGGAGGTTTGCTTGCGGAGCCCTTTTGATGGGCGAGAATCTTTGACAGGGGCCACATTTTTTGACAAGGGTCAGAGCATCCTGCAACATGGTGGTCCAGTAGTACCCGTGGTTCAAAGCCTTTCGCGCGAGCGAGCGACTTCCCATGTGACATCCACCAATCCCTTCGTGTAATTCCTTGAGAGCATACTTGGCTTCATCGAGAGTGAGGCAGCAGAGATAGGGTCGACCATCCGAGGTAGTGTAAGACCTCTTGAAGAGTGTTGAGTCAATCATTGTGAACCTTTCCGCTCGGACCCTGACCCTTCTTGCTTCGGCTCGGTCTTCGGGGAGCTCTCCCTTGACGAGAAATCGCCTAATCAGAGTGGTCCAGTCTTCGGGGGGAGCTCCGTCTTCAATGCACAGGACCTCTGGGTTGTCGATGCTTGGTTTTAGCATGACTTCGATCAGGACCGTGCGGTCGAGACCTTTGAAGGAAGAGGAAGCCAGTTTTGATAAGGCGTCAGCCTGGACATTCTGTTCCCTCGGGATTCGCAAAACTGCCGATTCGTCGAAGGAAGCGAGTAGGCGTTGAACTACAGCTCGGTACCGGACCATGCGATCGTCGTGGGCCTCGTACTCCCCAGTGATCTGGTTGACCACGAGCTGGGAGTCGCTAAAAGCCCTGATCTGCTTGGCACCGGCCTGATGAGCTAGAGTGAGCCCGGCGATCATTGCCTCGTATTCGGCCTCGTTGTTGGAGGCCTGGAAGTTAAGACAGAGGCAGTATTGCAAAAGAAAACCGTCTGGGCCTCGCAGGATGATGCCCGCTCCGCTGCCTGCCTCGCAGGAGGAACCATCAACGTAAACTTCCCACGTCCGGTCGCTTTCCTTGCTTGCAGGGTGCTCGGAGATGGTGCACTCCGTGATGAACTCTGCGAGCGCCTGCCCCTTGATGGCTGTTCTGGGTTGATAGCCAATGTCATACTGGCTAAGCTCAATCGACCACTTCACGAGTCGGCCCGAGCTCTCCGGTTTGTAGAGTACGGCCTTCAGGGGTTGGTCCGTCAGCACCTGGACACAATGGGATTGAAAATAGGGGCAGAGTTTTCGCGAGGCCATGACCAAGGCGTATGCTACCTTCTCCATCCGAGAGTACCTGGTCTCGGCATCGAGCAGGACCTTGCTGACGTAGTACAGAGGCTTCTGTGATCCCTCCTCCTCCCGAACGAGAACGGTGCTGAGCACCTTCTCCGAGGCTGATAGGTAAAGCCAGAGTGGCTCTCCTGGTTCGGGCTTGCTGAGGAGTGGAGGGTTTGCGAGGTACTCCTTTAATTGGGCGAAGGCCTCTTGCTGTTGGACTCCCCATTCGAACCCACCGGTGCCGTGCAGGACTTTGAAGAATGGAAGAGACTTCTCTCCAGACTTGGAGAGGAAACGACCGATGGCCGCCAGTCTCCCCGTCAGTTGCTGGACCTCTTTGATGTTCCTGGGAGGAGCCATGTCTAGGATTGCTTGGATCTTCTCGGGGTTCGCTTCGATTCCCCGTTGGCTAACAATAAAGCCAAGGAACTTTCCCGCGGAGACGCCGAAGGTGCATTTGCTCGGATTGAGCCTCATATTATGAGTTCGAAGTACCCCAAAGGCCTACTCCAGATCGACCACGTGGTCCTCCCCCCGCTGGCTCTTGACGAGCATGTCGTCCACATATACCTCCATATTGCGCCCGATTTGCTCCTTGAAGACCCGATTGACGAGCCTCTGGTATGTGGCACCAGCGTTCTTCAGCCCGAAGGGCATGACCCTATAACAGTACAGCCCCTGGTCCGTGACGAAGGAAGTCTTCGCGATATCGGGAGGGAACATGCGGATCTGGTTGTAGCCGGAGAACGCATCCATGAATGATAGGAGCTCGTGACCCGATGTCGCATCGATAATAGCATCGATTCTAGGAAGGGGGAATGGATCCTTCGGGCACGCCTTGTTGAGGTCCGTGAAATCTATGCAGATCCTCCAGCTCCCGCTCGCCTTCTAGACCATGACGACGTTCGCCAGCCACTCGGGGTAGCTGACCTCTTGGATGAAGCGCGCGGCCAGGAGCTTGTCGACTTCTGCATTAACTGCCTGTTGTCGCTCTGGAGCGAACTTACGTCGCTTTTGGACCACCGGTTTTGAGCCGGGGATCACGCTAAGTTTGTGCATGATGAGCTCCTCGGAAATACCGGGCATGTCAGATGGCTTCCAGGCGAACAGATCGACATTGCGCCGAATGCAGGTGATGAGGTCGGATTTAAGGCGGGGTGCGAGGGAGCGACTTACTCGAAATTGTTTCGACGGATCCCCTGTCTCGAAGGAGACATCCTCCAGCTCGTCTGCCGACTCTGGCTCTGGCTGGGTCCTTTGGGGCTGCATCTCCACGGCGTCGAGGGGAAACACTCCGCTTCCTATTGCTGTCATATAACAAGAGCGAGCGGCTTCCTGGTTCCCCCGGACCACCCCTATCCCGGTACTGGTAGGGAACTTCATCTTCTGGTGGTAGGCCGAGGGGACAGCCTGGAGAGAGCAGAGGCCCGAACGACCGAGTATGGCGTTGTAGGCTGCCTTGACGTTGACAACCATGAAGTCCATGGACTCGGTTCTCCGGTTTGGGGCCGTACCCGCCGTGACGTCCAGCGTGACGATCCCCTCGATCGTCACCGGAACTCCAGAGAATCCGTGCAGAGTGTACCCCGCGGGCTTGAGTTTGCTACGGGGTAGCTTTAGGTTCTCGAAAGCTTCGAGGAACAGAATGTTGACCGAACTTCCGTTATCTACAAGGATTCGCCGAGCATCGAAATTTTCCATGCTGAGATTGATCACGAGGGCGTCGCAATGCGGGAGCCGCACCCCCTCCAGGTCGTCACCCGAGAAGGAGACGGGGAGTGGTTGAATTTGAGGGGGGAGAGGTCCTTGGGCGGCATTAACATCCCGGATGAACGCCTTGCGGGAAGTGTTGGACTCCCCTCCCATGGGCCCCCCGTGGACGCAGTGCAATACGGCTTGGCCATCAGGCTCGTCAAGCTCATGCTCTCGCTCGGGGAGCTGCAGGGGAGCTCGAGGAGGAGGTGGGGTTCTCTTGTTCCTCGTGTCCCTCTGCCCCCGAGCGTCGTCCCGCTTGTACTCCCGGAGGTACCCTCGCTGAATGAGGGCCTCGATCTCGTCTTTCAGGGCACGGCAGTGATCCGTGTCGTGCCCGTTGTCTCGGTGGAAGCGGCAGTAGAACCGTTGATCCCTTTTCTTGCTAGTGTTGTTGGACGGTCGAGGGGGATACTGAACGAGGTCCCTGTCCTCGATTGCCAGGAGTATGGAGGACACATTTTGGGTGAGTGGGGTATACCTCTCGAAGCGAGGGACCGGCGGTACTTTCTTCATTGTGCCCACGTCCCTTGGAGCCTTTTTAGAAGGCTCGACTTCCTCGGCCTTCCGCTTTCCTTTTCCGGGTACTTCCCTGGACTCATCTGGGTTTAGGGCTTCCTCCGCCCTGATGTATTTCTCAACCCTGTTGAGGAGGTCGGGAAAATCGATGGGAGGCTTCTTCGCCAGAGAGGCTTTCAGCTGCCCATGACGGACGTTGTGCCGAAATGCCACGGAGGCGACGCCCAGATCGAGAAGGGAAACCGACCTTGCCTCTGCTGTGAACCTCTGGACGAACGCCCGGAGTGATTCTCCCTCCTTCTGTCTGAGTCCAAGTAGGGAAGCACTTGTCTTCTCGGCCTTCCGGCTGGTGACAAAGTGGGCGAGGAAATTGCCTCCAACTGGTCGAATGAGTAGATGGAACCGGGCATCAGTTTGGAAAACCATTCGCGAGCCGGACCCCGGAGGGTGGCAGGGAAGGCTCGACATAGCAGGGGATCCGAAGCGCTGTGAATCATCATGAGGGTTTTGAAACCCTCCATGTGATCAGCAGGATCTCCCTCGCCGTCGTAGGTCTCGAACTGAGGTGGTCAGAAATTCTGAGGTATTTCTGCTTGGAGAATGAGGGCGGAGAAAGGGGGTCGGACAGGTCTGTACCCCTGAGCCGCTCCTTGGCCGCCGTCGCCTATGTGATCGAGGCGATTTTCCATTTCTTGGAGGCGCCTTAGGAGTTCGCCGTCGTCCTCCAGCGGGTTTGTTAAGGGGCGGGACACGCTTGCCTCGGCGTCCGACCTGGTTCGGGAATGGCGGGCTTCTTCTCTGGGGGCCCGTCGGAGAGCCCCAAGAATTTCTCTTCGGAAGTCCTGGAACTCCTGTTGAGTGACTGGAGCTCCCTCGGCTCGGACCGGTTGGACCGAAGGTTGTCTTCCGACTCGGCTGAGTGCTGGCCTCCGTTCTTCCGGCGGTGGTCTAGGATGGTTCGGGGCCGAGTTGGAAGCGGCCCTCCCCCCACTGCGACTAACCTGCCGGTTGGTGATTACCCTTCGTAGGTCGGGCTGGACTGTACGGGTGGCGCTCCGCTGGGATCCCTGATGGGAAGCCCTGTGCTTTGATGCGCGTGGCCCGGCATTGGCATTTGGTTAGGGTGTGTCCCGTCGGTTGACGGAGGATGCAACCCTCTTGCCTTTGGAGGCCATGGGAGTTCGGCTGTTGAGGTACCTTGGCGGTCGGACTCGGGTCGGCTTCCGAAGTAGCTTTCCCACAGACGGCGCCAACCTGATGCGGTTGGTTTCTGGGAGACGTGTGGATGCACCAGGTGTGAGTTCTTACTCGATTTGTATTGAAGGAGAAAGCTTCTGGTCAGACGACCCTCGACTGGCCGAGCGGTACCTGCGACGGGTTTGGAGTGAGGTGGATGTCTGGGCTCGGATCAGAGGGCTCGGATCCGAGGTCTTGTGTACCTGCAGACGGTCTAGGAACACCGGGGTTGGTTCCTGTGGCAGACCCTCCGACGATCTAGTCAGTCACTAGGATAGAGCAACAGTAACTAGGGTTTTAGTGGAGAAAGTTTGATTACCTGTAAACAGGGGGGAGGGTCTGGTATTTATAGAGGAAGCCAATCGGGTCCAGACCCGTTTGGGACTGGGCCGGACCCGGTTACCCGAATGGCTGAAGCGGTGGAAAAGCCGGGCGGTATAGGGCTGACGTGGCAGAGCTCCGGGCGGTTTTTCGGTGCTGACGTGGCAGATCAGAAGGATCAGATGGCGCGCGCATCTCTGAGGGGATCTAGTGGTCCAGGATGGGCCATGCTATTTCTGACCCATATCAGCTGATATGAATTACACATTTATCTTTGATTCCTATTGTGTTATGCAGGATCCACATACGGGGATACAGGTTGGGATCGGGCATAGAAAATGCGGTATTTATTACATGCATAAACTCTCTCTACCAATACCTACCACTGTTATTATGTGTCTTGTCACTATTCCACCTTCTCCTTGTGATGTTTGACATCGCGTCTAGGTCATCTATCTTTACCTCATTTATGCATCCTTTCTAATAGTGGTTGTTTAGGAGATTTCTCTACTAACTCTTTATCACCATATGTTGGCAGCGAATTGGCAAAACATACAGCCTCTCATTTTGCTTCTAGTGAGCATATTTCATCTTCTTCATTTGAACTTATTCATTCTGATATTTTGAACTCATTTATTTTGTGGTGGAAATAGATATTATTTGATTTTCATTAATGTTTTTTTTCTCGTTTTACCTTAGATCTGTTTCCTCAAACAAGAATTTGACGTCTATAACCATTACACTTCCCATCCATTCCGAAATTTTCTTGCCTCCCAAGGTACTCAGCTATTTTGCCCTCATGCACATCTATAAAACAATGTTGCTAAGAGACGTCATCAACACGTTCTTGAAACCACTAGATCTCTGATTCTTTCTGCCTGTGTTCCTATCTAATTTTGGGTTGAGGTTGAGGTTGTTCTCACTAGTATCTACATTCTTAGTTGGATACCTTTTTCCATTCTTCATGGTCTCATTCCCTATCAAAAGCTGTATAATACTTCTCCTAATTATACTAATACACGAATATTTGGTTGTACATGTTTTGTCCTTACTCATGCACTAGAGCGTATCAAACTCTCCTCGGTCAGCCACAAGTGTTTTCTTAGGATATAGTATTGAACAAAAAGGCTATCGTTGCTATGGCCATAGTGCTCGCCGTCTACGCATTTCCCTACATGTAACCTTCTTTGAACACCTTTCTTACAATGCTCTTCCCTCTCCATATGTTCCATTGCCACTTCCTAGTCCAACCGATGTTGAGTTTCCAGACATTATTGAGATTCCACCAAAATTTTCCTCGCCCGATGCTCATACAATCTCCTCTCCATCTGAGACAATCACTAGGAATGGAAAACGTGCCTGGTTGACATGCAACCCGCTCGTGACCCGCTCGCTCTCACCCGGACAGCTATTGAGCTGTTGGGTCCGGGTCGAACTCGCGGGTCTAATCGGGTCGACCTGGGTTTCCTAAACACCGAACATAACCCGCTCGAACCGGACCGCTAGACCCGTTAAAACATTCCAACCCGCCCGTCAACCTGCAAGTTGACCCACAGGTTTTGACCGTTAAACCCGAACGGGTCAAATGGCTCGACCGGCGCAGGTAGAATGGTAACAAAGCAGCCAACGACTCTGTTAGCATTTTTTTTTAATAATTTATTCTATCCCCTATAAATACCCCTTAATTCCTACTAAAAATTTCACATCTAATTCTCTTACTCTCTCTACTACTACTACTCAATTCAATCTCAGTACAATCAAATTTTTTCAACAAAGAAGCAAGCAACAAAGAAGTGCAAAATTCCGTTCGTATCAAATTCAACTCTTAATTCGTCTACTACAACTTCTCCTCTAACAAAGAAGTTCTATTTTTCTCTCTTTCAACGACTATCGGACTGACCGGACTTCTACTTCTACTTTTATTTTCTCTCTCATTCCTATATATACCGATTATCCGAGAAGTACAATATCAAAATTTCACAACCCTCCTATTGTCTTAATTTTTTTTTGTAGTTCTAATTTTCTGTAGCATATTTGTTTGTTAGTTTTTTGTTTTTCTCTCTCTCAACTCTCCTATTGTTTTTTAGATTTTATATTTTAACATATACCTCCAACATTATTTTTTTATTATTTCACATAAACTAGTAAAACACTAGAAATCATTTTTTTATCACATACACTATTTACTATTACCATGTCTAGATTACGAGGTAGTGGCCGTAGCCAAATTGGACAAGATTCCACTGGTACTTCACGTCGGCCTCCAATAGTCCCACAAATTGAACCTAAATTTACACATAATCTTATGGTAGAAACTCACGATATCCCTACACACGAAATAGAAGAAGAAATGCATGATGTTGACACAAAAACACAACAAACCGAATCCACTAGTGATAGAAAAACTAGGGAAAACAAGTAATTGGCGCAAATTTTATGACTGCATCCCCGATGAGAATAATCCGGGTGTAGGACATAAGATGTGTAAACATTGTGACAAGAGTTATAAACAGAAAAAAGTGAGGGAACAGGTACAATTAAATGACACATTTTAAGTGTACATAAATAATTAGTACAAGACCAACAAAAAATCAACCATAGGACCGGAAAAATAGATAGCCAACCTTATGATCCCGACCTTATTCATCGGGAAATGACCCGATTAGTTATTAAGGATAAGCTACCTTTTTTCTATTCCGAGAGTAGGAATGTAGAGACTTTCAACCAAAATGCACCAAATCCACATTTTAGAAGAATCCCTAGAAACACATTAAAATCCGATTGTTTTAAACTTTACAACGAAATGAGAGATGGTTTAATTGCACTCTTATTTTCTTTAACCTGTAGGGTATAGTTAACTGCCAATTGTTGGAAAGGTTGTAACGATATTCCGATGATGGGCTTAACATGTTGGATAGATAGTGATTGGATGATTCAAAAGAGAATCATCTCACTTGCGGCTTTACCGAATTCCCATAGTGGTTTAGTTATTGCACATCGTATTTTAGAAGTTTTTGATATTTTTCATATTCGTGATAAAAATTTTAGTATTAGTTTTGATAATGCTTCTAACAACAATGCTTCAATTAGTACATTAAAAACACAATTAGATCCTCCATATTTAAAAATTTTTCATATTAGATATGCATGTCATATTTTAAATTTATGTGTACAAGATGCATTGAAAGTAGCCGATCCATATATAATTTCAATTAGAAATTTTGTACATTTTATTGCTTTAAGTCGTCCTATACTTCAAGAATTTAAAAGATGGTGTAAAACTAGGGGAATATATTTTAAAAAAATTCTAAACATGTTTAACACCGATGGAACTCTATTTCGATTTACTTAATGTTGTAACTCAATACAAAGATACTATAAACGATTTTTCTCTTGCAAAAAACATGAAAAGATTTCAAATGACTCCCGAATCATGGTATTTTTTCGAATCTTTATTACAATTTTTAGAATCTTTTAAAACCGCAACTGTGAAGTTTTCTACATCTTATGATTCTACTTCTAGTAGTATTTTTATTTCAATCATTACATGACGCAAACTTTTTAAGAAATGATTTCGGACGTATACATTAATGATATTGTTGATCCTTCTTATAAATTTCTTTTGAAGTATTTTAATCCTCCTCCTGTGTTGTATTGTATTGCTACTGTTATGGATCCTCGTATCAAATTAGCGGGTACGAGGAGTTTGATTGAAATGTTTTCTTACTTTACTTGGAGATGATTCCGAAATTGATTGTAACAAAATTTTAGCTAGCTTTGAAAAAATATCGAATAACTTGTATGATTATTATGATATAACTTTTGCATCTAGTAGTACACTAGTATAGTTACTTATTCTTCTACTTTTAGAGATAAGGGTAAGAGTACATTAGAAGATGCCACTTTCAATTTGCTTGCCCGTATTCAATAAAAAAAAACTAGGACTAATGCACCTAATGAATTAAATTGGTATAATCAATAAGATAATGAGAGTTCTAGTACTAAGTTTGAAGTGCTACAATGGTGGAAAGAACATGAAAATCATTTTCCTATTCTTTCGCATATGACTAAAGGTCTACTAACTTCTCCTGTCTCCACAGTTTCATCAGAAAGTACTTTTTCTACAAGTGGCAGAGTTCTAACAGATTTCAGGAATCGCTTGGAGCCGGATATGTTGAAGATACTTGTCTGCACTGAAGATTGGATGAAAGCGGAAGACCGGACTCAAGGAAAAGCTTGTATTTGAATGGTAGCAACTCGCCTAAAGTCCAATAAGATTAGTAAACAAAAAACTTGTATTTGAATGTACAAAACTTGTAAACAATTCATAGTAGTTGTAAAAAAAAATTTAAGTCAAGTTGTAAAAACAAAATTATAAAATAGAAATTGTTGTACAAATTTCATACAAGTTGAAATGAATAACGTATATACAATTTTTTTTAATTCTTAATCTCTTAGTATCTTATACTTGTACAATTTTTATTTATTAATTTTTTAAGGTTAAAAGATATGGAAAAAAAAACTTGTATTTGAATGTAAAAAACTTGTAAAAAATTCATAGTAGTTGACATGAATAATATATGCAAATTTTCAAGTGAATTTGTAAAAAAAAGGAAAAATTAAATTAAATTCTAACCGGGCCTACCCGCGACCCAGCCCAACTCGACACGGATACTGCCCGAATGTGTTCGCAGGTTGGCTGGGTCGAAGTTTTTTACTTTCGAACCCGGCCCGGTTAAACCCTCGACTCAACCCGGACCCGCCCACTTTCTTCTTCAACCCGCACAGGTCCGACCCGGCCCGGCCCAGTCGACTCGATTGCCAACCCTAACAATCACACAGCTTAGTCCTAGTACAGAGAGCTCCTCAGCCATGTCAGAAGAGCTGTCTATCACTCCTGATGTGGATCCGCTACACCAACAAATGGATCCAACTCCTTGCTATCCTACTAGGAGAACATCAGTCACCAGTCAGATATCTTGACCCAAATTTTACCACCACTACTTTCCAAATCTTTTTAGTAATAACATTAAGTTATCCGGAACACCAAACATATCGTGAGGCAGTTACTCACCCAGAATTGCAGTTTGCTATGACAGATGAATTGCAGGTATAGGATGCTCGAACTTGGGATATCTGTCCCTGACCTCCTGGTAAGAGGCCTATCAATTGCAAGTGGCTCTACAAATTTAAAACCCAGATTGTTCTATTGAATGATATAAAGCTCGCTTGGTTGCTCGTGGTTTTATTCAGGAGTATTTCAATGATTATTGTTACCGCTAAATCTGGTGTGTGGACAAACAGATAGAATTTGTAGATTCTTGGGACACTGAATAGTCAAACCTGAAACCTTTCCGCCGGAGTTTGACCGTGATCTCCCGCTGTTAACCTGCAAAAAGTGCGAAACACCGGGGTTGATCCCGGTGACGCACCCTCCGACACTCAAGTCAGTAATCAGAAAGATTATGAATTAGCTTTGATTAGCAAAAGATTGATTACCTCTTAATGGTGGTGGATGGGGGGTATTTATAGCCGCCTTTGGGATCAAATTAGGAATGTAATCCCTAATTCCCAGTGAAAGGATAGATACGAATCAGGACCGTTGATTAGGATTAATCAGAAACCCTAATTCTATCCTGCTGGACCGGGTTCGCTGTGGGTTGAAACCCGTACCCAGTTGAGATGGGCCCATTCGCGGGCTATTGGGTTTCCCTAAGAGAATACCAGTACCCGCTTCAGACTCATTTATAGGTAAAATTACCATTTTGCCCCCAGGCTCTGAGATTTGCGCCTGATTCGGACGGTTCCGATTTAACCCTATTTTTAGCCATATCACGAAGCCCCACTCCCGAAGACTGAGTTTGATCAGCCTTTGAGGAGTAATTTTACTATTTTGATGGCTTGCGGAGTTGTATCGGAGTCCAAATAGAAGGTTTCGATTCTTTGTATGAGGCAGTATGGTGATTTTCCGGGTTAGTTGCGCGCTCTAAGTTGTTCTTGAGCCCCTCTGGTTTTCAGGCATTTTTTCTTAATTTTTATCTATTTTTTGGATCACTTATTTAATTTTGCGAAGTGTTGATTCGTCGTTCGGGGGTCTTAATCAACCACTCTAGGCAATAATTATTTACTCAGGGGCTCAAAAATATTTCCCCGAATTTATAATTATTTTCTAGAATTTTTAATTAATTTTTCCGAATTTTTTATCATTTTTTCACAATTTTTTAAATAAATAAAATGATTTTAATAAATAAAAATTAATTTTTAATACCGAATTACGTCGTGGCACGATCTGGGCCCTCCATCAGAGTTGAGCGCGGTTTTCTGGAGGATCGGACGGTCTGGGTAGCTCGGCAAGTTTTTTCTTCGTATGCGAGGGTCGGCACCTTGGCACCTTGGCTCGGATCCTCAGTAGCTAAGTGGATCGACGCGTAGCGATCTACCGAGCTATGTGGCACGATCCGGAGCGTCCATTATGGCACAAATCCCAAAAAAATGCTATCTTGTCGTTTTGTGGACGTGGCATAATCTGAGCCGTCCATTGTGTTCTAGCACGTTTTTTGACAAGATCCAACGGCTGAGGCAGGTCGGCTCCATTTTTCTTCAAAAGTGAAGGTCGGTACCTCGTCACCTCGGCTCGGTGACTCTGTAGCTCGTCTTCCGCCCCCGTCGCTCGGTGGCTCAGCTAAGCTGTTCGGTAGCTCGGCTAAGCACTCCGGTGGCTCGGCAGCTCATCCTTTGCCCCCAGTAGCTCAGTTTATGCATCATGATTTTGATTTCTAAAATTCCAAACTCGTCACCTTGGCCCGGGAGGATGGTGGCTCGGTGGCTCGGTGGCTCGACCAAGCACTCCGATGAATTAGGAGCTCGGATCGAGTCTTCAAACCATGTGATGAGATCCGAGGCATTCATCATGGCGCGTATCACGAAGTTGGAGGTTCAGATCATGAGAAAACATTATCTTGTTGTTTTGTAGGCGTGGCGTGATCTGAGCCGTCCATCATGTTTTGACGCGAATTTTGAGATAATCTGACGGTGAAACTGGTTCGGCGGTATTTTTTCCCATATATGGAGGTCGGTACCTCGTCACCTCAGCCCGGGAGGATGGTGGCACGGTGGCTCGTCCGAGCGCTCCGGTGAATCAGGAGTTCGGATCGAGTCTTCGAACCACGTGGTGGATCCGAGGCGTTCATCATGGCGCGTATCTCGAAGTTGGAGGTTCAGATCACGAGAAAACGTTATCTTGTCGTTTTGTGGGTGTGGCGTGATCTGAGTCGTCCATCATGTTTTGACGCGAATTTTGAGAGAATCTGACGGTGAAACTTGCTCGGCGGTATTTTTCCCCATATGTGGAGGTTGGTACCTCGTCACCTCGTTAGATTACCTCGTGGCTCGTCGTCGAGTGGTGGTGTTAAGCGAACCGACGAGCCTTTCCCTTGGAACGTCGCAGCTTTCCCTGTTTTGTCGTTTTGCCTTCCTTTAGTGGGTCATAAAACGTTTCGAAAGCCCAACCGTCGCTTTCTTGGCTATAAGTTCTCACCCCCCCACCCCTTAGCTCATTTCTCACTTTTACTCCCAAGTTTTTACTTTTGCTCTCAATTTGCTCTGCTAGCGGCGATTTGCGCTTCAAGGCGGTTGTGCTAGCTGTCGCGTGGGCCAGGCAATTTCCGGCGAACTATTTCCAACCGTGAACGTCACTTCAAAGCTACGTCACATCAAGGTTAGTCCTCTTTGCCTTAGATATTTATTCGAGATGTCAAGAGTGAGCTCGGGAAGTGAGGCATCGTCCTCGGGAGGCCGAAGCGCCGAGGAGAGGAGGGAAGTAGTGAGCCGTAGAAAGGGGAAGGAGGTAGTAGGGTCGTCTGCGGTCGATGAGAAGAAGAGAGTAGTGGCCCGGTCTTCGATAGTCGAGGAGATTGTGGAGACTGAGAGATGAGCCCCCGAGTCGGGTCGGATGCCTGGCCCGCTGTCCGGTCATGCCAGGATAAGGCAGTACAATGGTGATCTCCTGAGTAAGGCGATCGTTGGTCGCTCGGCGACTTATGAGGAGAATGACCCGAGGGAGGTCACCGAGGTGGATGATCTCGCTTTGATGCTATCCGAGCGGGATCTCCTCCGGATTAGGAAGGGGTTCGCCATCCCTCCGGAGTATAGGCTGATCTTCCCCGGCCCCGGGATGCGAGCGAACACCGTTCTGTCACCGGACACGTGCGTCTTCGACTTCAACTCCTTGAATGCTGGTCTGCGCTTCCCTCTTCACCCTTTTGTGTTGAAGGTCCTTCACTGGTACTGTCTGGCTCCTGTGCAGTTCATGCCGAACACTTGGCGCCATGTGCTCACATTCTTGCTCCAGTGCCATATTGCCGAAGTCGAGCCGGACCTCGTCATCCTTCGAAACTTATACCGAATCAACTGGATGACCAAGCTCGAGCCTCGCTATTACTTGTCACCCCAGAGAGGCGTTAAGTTAATAGAGAATCCGGATTCGATAAAACATTGGAAGGAGAAGTTCTTCCTGATAAAGGAGCCTTCGACATTAGACTTCCCGACTCGGTGGAAGGCAGAGGTGCCGAAGTTTGCAAGGGCCGACCCGGTGTTGACAACTGCCAAGGAGGAGGTGGCGGCCAAGATAATCGCTCTCCCGATGTTGAGCTGGAGAGAGATGACCGGGTAGGTGCTACACGGGTCGGGCCTTAGTCCGATCGACCCGAATACGCTCCTGACATCTCACTGCAATTCTTTTCCAATGCCTTGTACGTTTTTCTAACTTTTTTTTCTTTTGTTGATTTGAACAGAGGTGCCGAAGATGGACTTTATGGGTATGATGACGGAGCGGAGCAAAGTCGCTGACGGCAGGAAAAGGAAGAGGACGAGCGCGGGTCCTACGTCCGGCCGACCCACCAAGGCTCCCTTGGTCGTTGCCACTCCTACTCCTGCTCCTCAGGCACCGTCTTTGGAGGTGGCTGTCCTTCCTGACCTGTCTACCCCTGCCCCGTCTGCCCCGACAAGTGAGACTTTCTCCATCTCGGCGGTGCTGGCGCTCAAGGCCCCTTCTCTAACTCTTCAGACCGAGGAGATTTTGACCGAGGCCCACAAGAAGTTGTTCGTCCCCGACTGGCGGGTGAAGAACCACGACGGCTTCTTGGGCGATTCGCAGATGTGCATGCAGGCGGTCAAACATCTTGCGACCCCGAAGGACCGAGCTGCCCTAAAGGCGGGGACGACCGGCGACGACACCTTCGAAATCGCTCGGTCGCTTATGTCGGTAAGTCTTGACTCTTTCTTTTTGAAAATTTTCTAAGTCCACAGCTCGGTTTTTACTACGTCCTAACTACTGCTTTTTGCAGGCCACTTGCCACTTCGGCCACCTCGTCCAAGAATTTGCCGAGCAAGAGAGGGAGTTGAAGGCCCTCAGTGACAAGGACCGAGCAAAACGGGTGAGGGCTGTGAAGCAGCTCGATGCGGAGCAGCGTCGCCCGGAGGCCTTGGAGGCTCGGGTCACCGACCTCGAGGCGGCCTTGGAGCGAGCGAAGGAGAAGCTCGCTGCAGAGGTCGCCAAGGCGGCAAGGAGAAGGCCGCAGCGGTGAAGGCCTTGGAGGCGGTGAAGGCGGAACAAGTCGTGGTGGTGGAGAAGGCGAGGAAGGAGATCGAAGCCGAGGTGAAGAATCACATGACCAAAAACATGGAGCTGTCTTATGCGAGAGCGCTCGACCACATCGAGGCTCGAGTCCCTGGCTTCGAGAGGGTGGGGTACCGGTTGTGGCCCGGTGGCGAGGAAGAAGGTGTAGAGGAGGAGGGAGAAGAGGAGGAGGAGGAAGAGAAGGAGGGCGAGCAGCGGGACGGCGAGGTGCCTGCCGATCCGGAGATCGTGGCGGCCGACCCCCAAGCCGTGGCGACCGGGGACGAGGGGACATCTACCGAGGTGCCTGTGTCCGAGCTGCCGCCCCAGGTGGACCCTTGATCCCCTCGCTTTTGTAATTTTTTCTTTCTTTTAATGTACTGCCTTATAGCGGACTGGCCACCGCTCTTCTGATGTGAATAAAATTTTGTTCGAACTCTTTTCTCAAATGTTGTCCTAGTGTTGAGTTTTCTTTTCGAAATTTGGCTGTGTTAGGCTCAAAATTTCTTTGAAACTTGGCAAGTGTTGAGCACTGCCGTTTGTTTTTTTGTGTTGATATGCTTCCGTCTTTCAGATCGTCGAACTCAGTTCGGACTCCGAAGTAGCCTGCCTTCGTGCAGAACTACGGAAGCGGTCTTGCGAAGCTCGTCTCGAAGGCGAGGTGGAGTTGCTCAGGAGGGTGTTATTCGACGTCGAGAAAGAGAAAAGCGAGCTGCTGGCGGAGGTTCGTCATTTGGAAATAGCTGAAGAGGAGCTTTCAGCAGAGGAGGATGAGTTAACCCCGGTAGTGGGAAAGCTGATGGCCGAGCACGACGAGCTCACGGCGAAGGTCGAGCAGTTGAGGAGGGTTACAGTCGACAAAAGCATCGAAGTGACCAACCTTCGTCGCATCATCGCTGACAGTGCTGGTGATGCAGGCTCAGTTAAACTTCCTCGGTTCAAAATATCTGTGAAGGACGATACTTTGATGGATAGGATTGTCGAACTCGAGGAAGAGGTCGCCCGCCTTAAGCCTCAGCCTGTGAGAGTTAACGTCCAAAGCACTACGTGTACTCGCGAAGAAAGCGAGAGGGGGATCTCCTTCTACGAGCTCGCAACTCATCCACCTTCCGTCAGGCGGAGTCTGGCTGATGCTCAAAGTGGTGTGGCTGTATTGTCTAGTGGCGCCTCCGTCGGAGCCACAGTTAGAGGCAGTGCCAAAAAGGCGTCTCGGTTCGTCGGCCTAGAAACGAGTTCGGAGGTTAAGCGGCGCCGCCCCCGTGTGTCCCTGAACCGAAACGTCCCCATTCCGAAGAAGCGTTAAATAAGTTGTATTATGCTTCTTTGAGTTTTTGTGGTACCTTGTTGTAGTAACTTGGTGTTGTAACTCGAACGTTTTGTTTGTTGAACTCTTTAATAAAATAAAAGTTCGTTTACTTTTTGATGTTTGTGTGTTGGAGATGTAGGGTGACCCCTCTAGTTTTGGAAACGAACCATAAGATCCAAACGTTAGTTCTTCCGAGTACTCTAGTTGTAGAAATTTCGTGTGCGTTGGCGGAGCGATGGCTTATTTCAACGGTTGTGGGAGCAATTCAGAATGGCGAACCACTTCTAGCTCGCTTAAGAGCGAACTTGCAAAGCAGAGTCGACCAAGTGTTGGACTCCGGACTCGTCATTTGATTGTATTTCGACGGTTGTGGGAGCAATTCCGAATGGCGAACTACTTCTAGTTCGCTTAAGAGCGAGCTTGCAAAGCGGAGTCGAGCCAAGTGTTGGACTCCAAACTCGTCGTTTGATTGTATTTCAACTGTTGTGGGAGCAATTCCGAATGGCGAACCACTTCTAGATCTCTTAAGAGCGAGCTGGCGAAGCAGAGTCGAGCCAAGTGTTGGACTCCGAACTCGTTGTTTGATTGTATTTCAACGGTTGTGGGAGCAATTCCGAATGGCAAACCACTTCTAGCTCGCTTAAGAGCAAACTTGCAAAGCGGAGTCGAGCCAAGTGTTGGACTCCGAACTCGTCGTTTGATTGTATTTCAACGGTTGTGGGAGCAATTCCAAATGGCGAACCACTTCTAGCTCGCTTAAGAGCGAGCTTACGAAGCGGAATCGAGCCAAGTGTTGAACTCCGAACTCGTCGTTTGATTGTATTTCAACGGTTATAGGAGCAATTCCAAATGGCGAACCACTTCTAGCTCGCTTAAGAGCGAGCTTGCGAAGCGGAGTCGAGCCAAGTGTTGGACTTCGAACTCGTCGTTTAAATAAAAGTAATTAAAAACAGAGAGACGTAAACAATCACAAGAGGAATACGGGAAAAGAGAGTTCTTTATTGATAACTAATAGTCGGCTGCTTCTAAGTTACGAGCCGTTATTACATTGAATAAATAAAGAAGAAAAATACAAGTGAAAGGAAAGGAACGGTTCGACATCTGAAGGTACTTAGAGAGGCGTTCAAGCGCTCTCTTGGTACTTTAAGAGATGGTCGGCATTCTAAGTCCTGGGAATCTCTCTGCCTTCAAGGTCTTCTAGACAGTATATCCCGGGCTGAACCACTCTGGTGACCTTGTAGGGTCCTTCCCAATTTGGAGCTAGCTTACTCTTCTGACGGGGAATGAGATTGCTAACTTTCTGAGGACCAAGTCCCCTTCTTTGAGGTCGGTGGGACGGACTCTCTTGTTGTAGGCCAGCTCAATCCTCCTTCGATAGCTTTGTTGGCGAATTGAAGCTCTTTCATGGAGCTCGTCAATCAAATCCAAATTTGCCCAAAGCTCTCTGGCATTCTGCTCTTCTTCATAAGCAATAAGGCGAGGAGAGGGTACACCGACTTCCAAAGGGATCACAGCTTTGGACCCATAGGTGAGATTGAACAGCGACTCTCCTGTGGCGGTCCGTTTTGTAGTGCGGTAATTCCATAGTACGTTAGGGAGCTGATCAACCCATAAGCCTTTGGCGGACTTATCCAGCCTCTTCTTAACACCGGAGAGGATTTGTCGGTTGGCATTTTCTACTTGACCATTCGACTGTGAATGGGAGACGGAGGAGAAGCATTGTTGGATGGCGAGGTCTTCACACAGAGCTCGGAATGCGGCCCCTGTAAATTGTATTCCATTGTCGGTTATGAGGACCCGAGGGATGCCAAACCTGCAGATGACGCTTGTCCAGAAGAACTGAAGTACTTTGTTCTCGGTGATTGTAGCCAAGGGCTCGGCCTCTATCCACTTCGAGAAGTAGTCGATTGCCACGACTAAAAATTTGAGTTGGCTGGGAGCTGGTGGAAACGGCCCTAGTAAATCCATTCCCCACATTGCGAAAGGGATCGGACTTGATAGGGAGGTAAGCTGAGCTTGGGGTAGGCCACGAATGTTGGAATACTTCTGACAAGATCTGCATTGCTGAACGTGTCGTTCAGCATCTTGTAGGAGGGTTGGCCAGAAGTATCCATAATTCAACACCTTCCAGGCAAGGGATCTTGACCCTGAATGTGCCCCGCCTATGCCTTCGTGAAGCTCTTGCAAGGCGTATGTGGCTTGCTCTGGGGAGAGGCACCTCAAATAAGGCCTGCCGTCTACTTGTGTGAAGGAGTGTTTGTACAAGATTCCCTCAACAAGGGTAACCCGCTCTGCTCTGGTTCTGACTCGACGAGCTTTGTTAGGGTCTTCGGGGAGGAGCCCATCCCTTAGAAATTCTACTAGGGGTTTCATCCAATTATCTTGAAGTTGAACAGGCAGTGACTCCATCGAGTCGGAAGTTTCTTCTTCTATGCTTGGTCTCAGGAGCACTTCAATCAGGACGGTCTGCTCGAGACCTTGGAGGGAGGAAGAGGCTAACTTGAAGAGGGCATCTGCTTGGGCATTTTCCTCCCTGGAGATTCGCTGAATAAGTGCCTCTTCGAATAGAGCCATGAGATTTTGGACCTTGACTAGATTCGTAGCCATTCAGTCATCTCGCGCTTCGTACTTGCCCAAGACTTGATTTACGACCAGTTGAGAGTCACTACATATCCGGAGACGTTGTGCCCCTGCTTTGCGGGCCATTCCGAGACTGGCTATAAGGGCTTCATACTCCGCTTCATTGTTGGAGGCCTTGAAGTTGATGCGAAGAGAGTATTGGAGAACGAAGTCATCTGGGCCTGCCAGAATAACCCCGGCTCCGCTCCCTTCGGTGCAAGAGGATCCATCTACATATACCGTCCAAATAGGAGGTCTGTTTGCCGCCTGACTGACCTCTGGAATGGTGTTTTCCACGATGAATTCAGCTAAGGCCTGAGCCTTGATCGCGGTCCGAGGCTGGTATGATATATCATGCTGGCTTAGCTCGATCGACCACTTCATGAGGCGGCCAGAGGTCTCCGGCTTGTGGAGGACTTGCTTCAACGGTTGGTCGGTAAGAACGACCACCGAATGGGACTGGAAATACGGGCGAAGCTTCCTAGCCGCCATGACCAAGGCGTACGCCATCTTCTCCAGCCTTGGATAACGGAGCTCAGCATCCCGAAGTACCTTTCTCACATAGTAGATGGGCTTCTGAGCCCTGTCTTCTTCCCTCACCAAGACAGCACTGAAGGTTTGCTCAGAAACAGCTAAGTAGAGGTAAAGGGTCTCCCCGGGGATTGGCTTGTTGAGCAGCGGGGGATTGACTAGGTAGGCCTTGAGCTGATCGAACGATTCCTACTGTTGTTGTCCCCATTCGAAACCTTTAGCCCTCCTAAGTGCTTTGAAGAAGGGAAGGCACTTCTCCCCTGACTTAGAAAGGAAGCTCCCTATGGCAGCGAGGCATCCTGTCAGCTGATGAACCTCTTTCATATTTTTGGGAGGAGCCATGTCCAGTATCGCCTTGATCTTCTCGGGGTTAGCTTCGATTCCCCTTTGACTGACCATGAAGCCTAGGAACTTTCCCGACGAGACTCTGAATGCACACTTGTTCGGGTTGAGCCTCATATCATGCTTCCTGAGTAGATCGAACGCCTCTTGCAGATCGGCCACATGATCGGCCCCATGGATGCTCTTAACAAGCATATCATCAACATATACTTCCATATTTCGGCCGATCTATTCTTGAAAGACTTTGTTGACGAGACATTGATTGGTGGCACTTGCATTTTTCAACCCAAAAGGCATCACCCTGTAGCAGTAGAGGCCCTGATCGATAACAAAGGAGGTCTTCGGGATATCCGGGGAAAACATGCGGATTTGATTGTACCCGGAAAAAGCGCCCATGAAGCTGAGAAGCTCATGGCCCGAAGTGGCGTCAATCAGGGTGTCGATGCTTGGAAGAGGGAACAGATCTTTGGGGCATGCTTTGTTCAGGTCGGTAAAGATTCTCCAGCTCCCGTTGGCCTTCTTTACCATCACAACATTCGAGAGCCATTCAGGGTAATTTACCTCTTGTATGAACCGAGCCTTAAGGAGCTTGTTCACCTCTTCTTTGATAGCTTGTTGGCGCTCGGGAGCAAATTTGCGCCTCTTCTGTTGGACCGGTTTGGACCCCGGGGTAACACTCAGGTGGTGGACCAGGAGCTCTTTGGAGATTCCTGGCATGTCGGCAGCCGACCATGCAAAGAAGTCGCGGTTCTTTCTAATGCATTGGACTATGTCGGGGCATAGGGCGGATGGGAGGGTCTTGCTGATAAAGAACTTGCAGTTCGGGTCTTGCTCGGAGAAGAGCACTTCCTCCAATTCATCCACCGGCTCGGACGTTGGCTGGACACCCTTTTGGGGAATTTCAAGAGTCTCGAGGGAGAGAATTGGAACCTCGGTGGAGGTCATATAGCATTTTCGGGCGATCTCTTGATTGCCTCTTACTTCCCCTACCCCTGCCCTGGTGGGGAACTTCATCTTGAGGTGATATGCCGATGGGACGGCTTCTAGAGCAGCTAGGCCAGGTCAGCCTAGAATCACATTATAAGCAGCGGGGACATCGACTACCATGAACTCCATCGGCTCCGTGCGGGTACTAGGAGTTTTGCCAGTGGTTACATTAAGGGTGATTACCCCATCAATAGTCTCTGGCACTCCTGTGACACCGTGGAGCGTGTAGCCGGCGGGCTTAAGCCTGTCCTGGGATAGCTTGAGGCCTTTGAAAGCAGCAAGGAAGAGAATGTTAACGGAGCTGCCATTGTCTACTAGAATCCTCTCCACTTTGAAGTTTGCCATATGGAGGTTGATTACTAGTGCATCACAATAGGGGGTTCGTACACCCTCAAGGTTTTCATCTGAAAAGGTGACCGGTACTCCAAAGCCTTTAAGGGGAGGCATGCCGTGAACCGAATTGACTTCTCTTATTAAGGCCTTCCGAGAAGAGTTGGAGGTGCATCCCATGGGGCATCCGTGAATGTGATGCAGGACACGTTCCTTTTCGAACTCGGGAGTTTCCTCGCGCCTTTCAGTACGCTTGTTAGCCCCCCGAGGGGGAGGAGGAAGATCGGTTCGGTCTTTCGTCACAAATTTAGCCAGCTGCCCCCTCTGAATGAGGGCCTCAATTTAGTACTTCAAGGCCCGACAATCATTGGTGTCGTGGCCGTGGTCCCGGTGATAATGGCACCACTTCTCTTTATCCCGCTTCTTGCCAGGGGTGTTCATCTTTAGGGCAGGAGGTATAACCCCTTCCTTCTCAACCTCTATGAGAATAGTGAAAATATTGGTGTTAAGAGGAGTGAATTTTTCAAACCTGGGGGGAGGGCGGCGCTGACTGCCATTGTCCTTCTGGAGCTTCTTGGCTCCCTCTTCTTCGGTCGCCTTCCTTTTGAATCCGGAGGAAGGCCCCTCAAAGGTGTGGCGATGCTCAGCTTCCTTGGTCCGGATATACTTCTCGCTTCGGAGAAGGAGGTCGGAGAAGTTCTGTGGGGGCTTCTTGGCAAGGGAGGACCGCAGGCTTGAGTTGAGGACATTCAACTGAAAGGCTGCTGCAGCGACCAACTGGTCGAGGGAAGCGATGGGCCTAGCTTCCGCGGTGAACCTTTTCACATAGTCCCTGAGCTTCTCACCCTTCTTCTGGTGGAGGTAGAGTAGCGAAATGCTGGTCTTCTCTGTGCGGCGGCTACTCACGAAGTGGGTGGCGAAGAGGATCTCAAATTGCTCAAATGAGAATATGGAGGATGGGGCGAGGCGAGAGTACTACTCTCGAGCCGGACCTTTGAGCGTGGCCAGGAAGGTTTTGCACAATAGAGCATCAGAAGCTTGGTGTATGAGCATGAGGGTCTTGAAGCTCTCGATGTGGTCCACAGGGTCTGACTCCCCGAAGTAAGTCTCGAACTGTGGGGGCTTGAAGCCTATCGGAACGGGTGCCTCCATGATTGTTCGAGAGAAGGAAGGTCGGCTTGGACGGAGGGTCCTTCCTCTAAGCTCCTCTTTTTTGTCTAGCTGACCCAAGCACCTCTCCATCTCGTGGAGACGACGGTAGATGGTTTCATCCCTTCGTTGGTAGCCAAACGAGCCTTTGGACTCGTCTTCGTACGAAGGGGAGCGGGGGCTACGACGATGGTAGCTCCGGGAGTGGCGAGGACTTGGAATGTGATGGTGGTTGCTAGGAGCTGGGGGAGGAGTTAAGGACCGATGGCGAGGACTTTGGACTGGAGGAGGAGTGGGGACCCTCCGAGCATTGTCGATGTTGGGTTGGAGATTGAGGGCCTGCAAGATGGTTGATTGGAATTGCTGGAATTTGGCACGGGTGATGGGTGCTTCATCATTCCTCGGGGGTTGCTGACCCGCAGGAGAATAAGGTCTTCTCCTATGGTGTCCAGGGGACTCCCTTCACCCTCTTCTAGGAGGGGCGATAAGGAGATCGCTCATTTGGACGTTGTTGGCGGGAGGCTCCCTCTCGGGCCCGCCTTTCATCCAAACGGCGACGAAGGTCCTCTTTCTTCTGCCAATTGTTGAGGGTGTTGTGGAGGTCATCTGAGGCTCGGGGATTGTGAGATGCCATGGAGTCGGTAGAGGAGTTGTGCACGGAGACATGATCATGTTGAAGGGGTTGTTTCTGAGGATTGGGACGAGAGCCTCCCGTGCCGGCGTTCCGAGGACCGGTTTGACCGCAAGGGGGTTGAAGATTCTGTGGGGGAAGTTGGTCCTGCTGCGGGGCCTGATTAGGCTGCGGAGAGGGTCCTGTTGGCTGGACGGTTTGGAGGGGGATCTCCTGCTGTTGAGGGGGAGTAGGTCCACAGTTGGACCCCCTGGATCTGAGTTTCCGTGGAGGCATGGCCGGCGACGGGAAGAGGAAGGGTTGCTATTCGTGGGTTCCCACAGACGGCGCCAATCTATCACCGCTAAATCTGGTGTGGGGGCAAACAGATAGAATTTGTGGATTCTTGGGACACTGAATAGTCAAACCTGAAACATTTCCGCTGGAGTTTGACCGTGATCTCCCGCTGTTAACCTGTAAAAAGTGCAAAACACCGGGGTTGATCCCGGCGACGCACCCTCCGACGCTCAAGTCAGTAATCAGAAAGATTATGAATCAGCTTTGATTGGCAAAAGATTGATTACCTCTTAATGGTGGTGGATGGGGGGTATTTATAGCCGCCTTTGGGATCAGATTAGGAATGTAATCCCTAATTCCCAGTGAAAGGATAGATACGAATCAGGGCCGTTGATTAGGATTAATCAGAAATCCTAATTCTATCCAGCTGGACCGGGTTCGCTGCGGGCTGAAACCCGCACCCAGTTGAGATGGGCCCGTTCGCGGGCTATTGGGTTTCCCCAAGAGAAGACCCAGTACCCGTTTCAGACCCATTTATAGGTAAAATTACCATTTTGCCCCCAGACTTTGAGATTCGCGCCTGATTTGGACGGTTCCGATTTAACCCTATTTTTAGCCATATCAATTATGATGAGACATTTTTCCCTGTTTCCAAGATGACTATAGGTCGTACTCTTATTGTTGTTGCTGCTGCGGCTGCTCGACGTTGGCCGTTATTTCAGATAGATGTGAAGAATGTCTTTCTTGATGGGTCCATATCTAAAGAGATTTATGTGGCACCTCTACCTTGTCTTTCTCATCCCTATGGTCATGTTTGTAGATTTTGACATGCTCTTTATAGCCTCAAGCAAGCTCCTCGTGCTTGGTTTGGTCGTTTCACTAAGGTTTTTCAAAGTGCTGGATTTCTTGCTAGTGATAATGATCCTGCAATGTTTATTTCTACTTTAGATAGGTGTCGGCCTATACTTTTTCTATATGTGGATGATATGATTATTAATAGTGATGACCAAGATCACATTGCTCATATAAAAAGTCATCTTCAACACCAGTTTGACATGAAAGATCTTGGCCCTCTTTGTTTCTTTCTCGGTCTTATGGCCGATTATTTAGATCGTTGATATTTTATAACACAACATAAGTTTATTACGGAAATACTCAATCGTGCGGCTCTAGTTGACACCCACACTTCTCCTACAAAACTTGAATTGAATGTCAAGTTGCGACCTAATGATGGTGATCCCTTACCTAATCCCACACGCTATCGTCAACCTGTTGGGATGCTTGTCTATCTCTTAATCAATCACTCAGATATTTCACATACTGTAACACCTCGCAAAATTGAGTAATGAAAATTTTTTCCTCGCATGTTACGCACGTGTATTTTGTACCGTTCCGAGTAATATTCGTAACGTATTTTTATATAAATGACATACGTATTTTATATTCCGATTATTTATATGTTTCCCATTATCTCAAAATTCATTCTTACCCTATTTTTAGCCAACTCGAATATTAATTTTAATCTTTGTGTTTTTACGTGCATTGCAGTTGTTATTGATGTACGTGTCGATGATGTAAATTTCACTGTTACGCAAAATATCCGTAACATTATCAAAATAAATATTTTTTGTATATTATATTCCAAGTATTTATAAAAAAAATTCCGCCAATCAAATCTTTTTCATATTTTGAAATTTTCTTTTTATGCGTGCATTTCATGTGCAAATTTTAAGCAGTTTAGTCCACAAAGAATTTCCTAAGAATCATGCATATATATTATCATTTTATTTAAGTTATTTATTTTGATTTTAAATCCATATGCCCTAATCTATTTTTAAAACCCAAAAGAAACTAATTGCAAAATAGAAACCCATGAGAATTTTTTTTATTAAATACACATTTAAATTTGTTACCACACTTGTCTTGTAATAAATATATACAATTGGACTATAAACAAATGAATGAGAGGGTGTGCACGTAGAATGCACGTGCACAAAAGTGCACATATCGAAAAACCAAAGGATGACCGGCCAATAAGGTGAAGAGTTGGGGGTTGTGTTTTTGGTTTTATGGTGGTGTTTAATTTTGATAATGGACATTTATATTTGGGTAATGGGTGTCTCTTCATTCACCCATTTGATCCTATAAATATTACCCCTTACTTCATGAACTTTACACCAAAAATCAAAAGAAACAAAAGAGAAGAAAAGAAAAGAGAGAAAAGAAAGAGTAACTTGAGTTCTTTGCTTGGAGGAAGGAGAGCTTTCGCTGCTTGTTAAGAAGGAGAAGGAAGTCTCATTCTTGTTGGAGCTAGGAGTTTCTATTTCTTTTGCAACTATAAGGTGGGTGACTTCTTGAACTTTCTAAAATGTAGTAGCCTTCATGTGTAGGATAATTGATGTATAACATTGTTTATACATATGAGTTGTGGTTAATTTTGTGATGATGTTATTTAGAATATAGATATGATTATGAAAGAAAATGCATGCTAATTAAAAGATTTTCATATAGATAAGTTGAAATGAAGTTGTTTGGGTGCATGGTAATACATCATGATGAGATTAAATGAATTGGATATAAATTTGTATACAAAGTTGCTAATTCATGCAAAGAAAGTTGTTGTTTTTAATATTAGTTGCACTTCAGAAAATCATGTTTAATAAAATAGTTGGAATCTAGAACTAAAATTTTTATGGGAGCATCTTGTATATGTCAGGAACATCCTTTTAAAATTTCATAAGATTTGGATGTCGGTTACTATTTTAATAAACTATAAACTTAGTGTCACGTCCCGCTTCCCAAAAGGAATACGAAATATGGAATACGGTACGCGACTAAGTCCAGCAGATAGTTTTCACCATCCATAAGCTGTACGGATCTGCTTGCTCATCATAACAGTAAATATAACAGTATAATCCAACCAGGCATGCAAAAACAATCATAACTCAACAGTATTTATTGCATCAATAATAAATGTTCCAACAAATACTAGACCCGAAACAAAACAATAATTCTGGGACAATAAGCCCAAATACAAGTCTCAATACAGTTCATGAAATAAAATAGTTCATCAAAACATTTAAGTAAATTATTCAAATTGCATAGCTCAAAACTTTTGCTCACCAACTCCAGTAGGAAATTGATCAGCAAAACCTGCTCATATGGCAATTACAAGGAAAATAGGAAAATAGGAAAACATAACGCCCGTTAGATGCAAGTCTGGGCCGCAAGCAATACAAGTAGGAAAATGAAGGGAAAAAAAAACTAAACTAAACAGGTAATAATAACATGGAGATGGTAGCAAATATAACAGTCTACAGATGACAGTAAGTAGTGTAGTGATAATAAGAGAAGCATAACAGTAACAGTAAGGATCAACAGCAACAATATGCCAATGGTAGCAGTAATCAACATTAAAAGTAACCGTAACTGGATGTGACAGTGTAAACAGTTATTCTAATGTCTAATGTTCATTACTAACTGGTAGCACTTCATGCGTCCCAGATTTTACCACATAGTTGCTACAGCAAACAGTTTCGTTTTAAGATCTTGTAGTGGAACTTCTATAGGGAAATATATTGAGACAAATAGTAATAGTAACAGTAATAACAAATAGTGTCATGGAGCATGCCCTCATGCATCCAGAGATAAACAGTAGGTACCACAGTAAACAGTTGGGAAACGAGTCCCTTCTGAATATGTATTTCTATATTGTCCACTACTCTATCTTTTCTCTTAAAAACCCCGGATTGATTTCTTTTATTATTAATAAAAATGTGTGAACGAATACAAATAGGCAAAAGACATGGCAAGAATAGGAAATAAGTCTAAGATGAAATAGTGATTGCAATGGTTGATAAAAACAACTCATAATAGTCAAAACAACGACATTTTTAGTTCTGGACAGCAAGACACTACTGTACCAAATTTGAGATTCCCATTGCTACAGAATAGCAAATCCAGATCCGTTAGAAAATCCAGAAACTAGACTCTCAGCCGATTCCAGCACATATATATAAGTCACATATCAGCCACAGAGACAGGGTTGAAAACAGTATTTAATACAGCAATCATGTTCAGCCAGAAATGCAAAATCTTGTTTATAAGCATGAAAAGAGTTTAAAATTATCATAATTAAATCTGACAAAAAATATGAAAGATTCCATAACATATCTAGTTTCAAAATGTAAAATATCATGAATTTATATTATAGATTGTATGGTCAACAAAATTGGGAAAACAGAGTAATGCATCACAATTTCAAGTCTGAAAGTTCAGACATAGCAGTACCTAAACTGAGATAATTCTCAAAATATAATTCGAATTCCAGATCCGTTAAAAGGGTGATAAAATAAACAAATTAGGCTACAATTTATGTTCATAAAGTTTTCATAAAAAACGAATAGAATCAGGTTGAAAACATAATTCTTTACTGAACAGCATACAGTTTGGAACATTTCAATTGGTTTCAAAGCATGAAATGGGATACAAAAAGTCATTAATTAATTTCACAAAAATTAGGAATTGCTCCCAGTCATATCTAAATATACTCAGCAAAATATAGAGTTCAAATTCTACTTTTAATATCAGTTTTAAAATAAAATTCCATACAGGATACATATAGTTCAGAATATGAAATATACGATATGACTGCAGTAAAACGGCAATAACTCATGCATCAAAAACCTGAATTCAGATCCGTCGAAAGTTATGAAAACTAGAAAACAAAGGCTATAATCCATGTTCACAAACTTATTTATTTTACTGATGTTAACAGGGTCGAAATTACTGTACAAAATAGGACAGCAGTGAACAAAAGTTCTTTTAAGCATTTTATCAAACAACTTAACTACAAACGGTCCAATCTAAGATGTCATACAAAGTATGAGATATGTGGGTTACTCAAATCAGCATGGCATGTGTATAAATGGTCTATAATGAGATCATACATCCAACAGACATCTATGCAATAGTCATCTACAATGTACGGTGTGTCACAAACAACATTCAATCAAGATGTCCACTAATCTAATTGTTTTCATGCAACTGGTGTCAATTATTGTAACTACTCATGATCAAGAGATGATGTCAACGGTTAAACTAACAAAATAGGATCATCATGAGAGTACAAATATTTTCATGCTAGATTACTTAAGATATTAATTTGTATGACAAAAAGAACACAAACAAGCTACTTGCACAAAATTTCATGAAGTATATAAATTTCTATGATTTTTACAAGAAGCATGAACTGCAGTTTTCTGGTTTTAAACTTACTTTTTTGCAAATGGATTTAGATGAAGTAATTGAGGATGATTCTAAGTGTTTTTAACTAAAAAGTTATTTTAGAATCTTTTATGAAAATAATGAATCTATCTTTTGAATAGAATTGAGATTTATAATTAAAATATGGATGAGTAGGAAAGGAGTTTTATTGATCAAAATGAACTTTGTATTTGGAATATATTCTTGAAGAATAAATATATATGAAAATGAGTTTTGTTAATGAAAGGGACTTGGTAATGAATTGTTAGTTGTGTGATCAACCAATAAGTGTTTACTTCGTAGTTGGGGAATACGAATAAATTAAAAGATCGAATAAGATATGAATAAAGAAAAATGAGAATATGAATTAAGGGTATGAGTACCCCAAGTTGTTGAACATAAAAAGATGTTGATTCTAAAGGCTTAGTGAGACCCAGGTACCAGCAACAGTAATGGAAATGATTATTATTTTTAAGAAAAGGCCAGTATGGGCTATCGTTCTCGGTATTTTTGTGTAAGTCCGGTAAGGGGATAAGCTAGCTCTAGTGATATTATTTATTCATGTTTCAACTTAAGAATAGGCACTAAGGGGAGATGTAATAAAACTTGTGAAGACGTAAGTGGGCGTGTCTACATAGTCGTGCGGTGGATTCCGAAACTATAGATCCAGTAGAGCGGTGGATTCCGGGACTGTGGTTGCTTGTGGAGCGAGACGAGCCTCAATTAAATCCGAGATTATGATTGATCGGCCGGTGGATCCCCGGATCATAATTAGTCTGACGGGTAAAAGGCAGATCTCCAATATATTTCGGGGCTAGAGCGACACTTACGGGATGTTCGCATGGGGAGGATTTTCGTATAAGCTTGACGGTGGACTCCAGGACTGGAATCCGTACTCGTGGAGTGTCCAAACCTTGATTTTGTTACCGAGTAGTTTTCCATGGCGAGGGATTAAACCCTATGATGTGGAGTACGTAGGTGCTTGCCCTCGGACCTGTGAAGAATGGGATGCTTAGAATCTGAACAAGTATGCATTAGTGCATCGTAGTGTAAAGATGCATTAGGCATCTAAGGCATATCATGCACTAACATGTTTAGGATAATCACTCTTTTATACTTTAATATACATTCAAGTTTATGTTTGCTAAAGTAAGAGATTTCGTTATAATACAACATAGAGAGGATCGTTGTTTATAACATTGCGTCGGTTGTAAGTGACTGACGTGCCTACAGATTTTCAGTGTAGGAATTGGATTGGCACGGACTTAAGGAAGAATTGATGCTGAAGATTATTTCCATGATTTATGTTAGATCTGTATTTCATGTTGTATTTTATTTAACTTCCGATGTGTAATTCTGAAACAAACAAAGTGTAATGAAAAGTTTTTAATTTTCTTGTAAAGTTGTACTAATTGAAGTAAAAGATCCTATTGTACTACGAATTACATGTAAATGGAATTTGGGGTGTTACACATTCAATTCATATTGTGAGTCAGTTTGCCTCTGATCCTACAACCATACACTATGCTGCTCTTCTTTGGATACATCGATATCTCCGTGACACCTCCACCAGGTCGTTGTTCTTCTCGTCTACATTTTCTATTCGTCTTCACGATTATACTGATACTAATTGGGTTGGGGATGTTACTGATTGTTGCTCCACCACTAGATATTGTGTTTTTCTTGGTAATTTTTTTATTTCTTGGAAGTCAAAGAAACATGATGTTGATTCTAGACAAGCACCAAATCAACTATGTCCACTGCCAATGGTGATCCTGCCACTGTTACTGGCGATGGTACCATACCTCTCACAAACAACCAAACCTTAGATACTGCCCTAGTTGTGTCATCCTTGAATTTTAACTTATTATCTGTTGCTCAAATAACTACTGTCTTACATTGTATTGTAGTCTTTTGGCCTTCACATTGTGTGTTTAAGGATATTGGACTCGCAAGATGATTGGTTATGGGGTTAGACACATGAAGCTCTGTTACCTGGATTTAGAATATGAAAGTTCAAGCAAGTTGACTCAAGCTTTAAGTGTAGAAGGATCCGAAGATGAGAAGAAGAAACCAGATATTTGGATATGGCATCGATGTCTAGGGCATGCTTCTTTTGGTTATTTGAAGAAATCATTTCCAAGTTTATTTTTGAAGTTGGATATTTCTGCCTTTCGGTGTGATGTGTGTGAACTCGCAAAAGATCACCGTGTCTCTTTTTCTCCAAATCCAAGTAGAAGCTCTCTTCCATTTATGATTATTCATTCTGATGTTTGGTGTCAATCCAAAACCACTACATTGGAAGGAGCCAAATGGTTTGTGACATTTATTAATGACTGTACTCGTATGACCTGGATTTGTTTAATGAAGTCGAAAAGTGAAGTTAGTGGCTTGTTTCAGAAATTTCACAAGCATGTTATGATTCAGTATAAATCATAGATTCAAGTTCTTAGAAGTGATAATGGCGGAGAGTGCCTAAGTTCGAATCTGCAACAATATTTGGTGGAACATGACATTGTTCACCAGACTACATGCTCATATACACCTCAACAAATGGGGTTGCAGAAAGAAAAAATAGATACTTGCTCGAGGTGGTCCGTGCTTCTCTTATCCATGAAAATATGTCACTCATTTATTAGGGGGAGACCTTGCTTCTGCTGCATACTTAATCAACCGAGTTCTCTCTAGTATAATAAACTTCCTCACATCATTTCAAGCATTAACTGAAACCCACACCGTCCGCCAATGGTACCTCATCACACAAATATCCCATGAGCGTCGCCTCGACCCCCGGAAGATTCATCCCATAGCGTCCGTGATCACACCTAGATAATTCCTGAGATTTATCTTCCACCGTTCGGTCATAGGAGGCCCCCCACCCATGTTTGCCCTTATTTTATCAAAACTCTAGCTAGTGCCTATCCTTAGGTTTAATATTATTAGTTAAGTCACAATTCCCCCTAGAGTTGGTGTACCCTGTCGGACTTAATTCAACTAACTCAACAACAAGGCCTCACTGGCCAAAATATGCACACCAAGTCTCAACCACCGACATGTTAGGGTCCCTCTCAATCTCTAGAGTCTCAAAACTTAAAACAATCAACCCAACATTTCTTGGTATCTCATAAATCCAAATAATCCAACTTATAACGAGGTTTCCCTCAAAGCCAATAGTCAAAAAAAACCAAATACAACTATATCTATATAATAAAACACAAAGAAAGCTATCAAGTGGCTTCCTTCAATCCCCCCAAAAATTAAAGGCCCAGATCTAACCTTACAAAACATATTTTCCCTCCAAATCTAACTTTACAAAACATATTTTCCCTCTAAAAATTCCCCCAAAACTCAAATTTAAATCCCCCACCCAAAACAACTCCTATATTTTTTTTTATTTCTCTCTCTCTCTCTCTCTCTCTCTCTCTCTCCATCCCTCTTCTATTCAAAAAATTAAGAAAATAATTTTTTTTAAAATTTTTTTTAAAAAAAAAACTAAAAAAAATTAAATTTTAAAAACTTAAAAAATAATTCAAAAAAAATAAAAAAAAATCATATAATATGTTTTTGCTTTATGTTTCCTACTTCAATAAATTTGCTGGACTTCCAAAACTATTTTATATGATCAAAAAAGGTGCACCATTCCGAAGACGTGCCGTAGGCACATGTCAACGGGCAAACCTAGTAATTTATCAAAACTGAAACGAAGTATGAAAAAAACTGAGATCTTATATTCTCAAGACAGCGAAGAATAACTTCAATCTAACACTTTTGGAAATTGTGAAACGTTCACTTTTCGAAACCACAAGAATTAGAATTTAAATAGTTGATAAAATTTGAGAATACATACTCTCTGAAAGTGGTGAAATTTAAGTTCAATTATTGCTAAGAATCAAAGAAATTAACTTTGCAAACTCAAATAAACAATGATTCGAAGAATAACAAAGCTCAGCAAAACAGTGTGCATAACTCAGCTTGACGGTCGACTGTCATATACAGTACAAAATATGGTGTTCGACTGACAGCGCTCAAAGAAAAACCATAATCAAGGCATGGCAGTCGAATGTCACATACGATATACACAATGGCTGTCGACTGACAGCGCTAAAAGACTCCTCTTCACACTGTGGCGGTCGACTGACAGCTACTGTATAAAAAAGTTGTAGTCGACTGCACAGGGGAAGATGGTGACGGACTAGGCATGATAGTCGTCTGCACTGCGCGTTATTTGAACTGTAGTCGACCGAGAAATATAATGCGGTCGACCGCGCAGTCGATTGGCATGTCCAGTCTGCGACAACCAAGAATTTCGCAATTCTTTCAAAACTGATATACGTTTAAAACATCGAATACATGATTTAAATTGCTAAAAATCTGTAACAACACAAGTACATCTTTGGCCAAAACAACTTAATTTATGCATCAAATGAAATCCTCATTAATTTCAAAAAAGAAACAATTTTCCGAAATTCATATTGTTGTGAAAATCAAGATTTTGAAGAACTTCTTATATGAATATTTGAATTCTTACAAATGCAGTCGAAATTTCCTTCATATATAGAAAACACAATTCAAACATGTTTAAAATGGAAAGTAATCTTGTTTTACACATTCATTGGTCAAAATATCTCCATCTACCCAACTCAACATCAAGTTCTTTTACTTCTTGTTCAATCCCAATCCAAACCAATAATTCTTCATCTTTAATCTCAAAACAGCGAATACAAAACAAAACAATAACTTAAATGTTCTTTGTTCATCCATGTGCATGTATGAAGTCATTATTATTCAATTTGTATTCTAGTTATTCATGATATACATCCACAATCTACTAATTTATCACATAAGTAATAATTAGATCTATACTAATTAGATGACAACTCTACGTATCCCATGTGCATTCATGCTCAATTCAAAACATGATTATTCAAGCATGGCATAAGAAAGTGATGATTTTTGTGTATGTCATACATCAACTATTAAGCATGGAAAATTACTCATAACTTCATATTTCTTCATGAAAGATGTTGATTAGTTATCTATTCATTTAGAATCTATTTTCACACATCATATGTCATAATCATACAACTTCTAATCATACATTCCACTTGAACAATTCATAATCATATAGCAAACAAGAGGTAAGAAAGTATCACTCACCTCAAGAAGATCCAATCGAAGCACAAAAGAAATAATAAAGAAAAGCCCCTTCTTTCTCATTTGCAATAGTCCAAGATCCAAGCTTTAAACTCCAAGAAAATAGTGAGAAAATATGTTTTGAGTGCACAACAGGGAATGGGCGGCTGCTACCCCTAATATAGGCTGGGATTCCAGTTTTTAAGGTTTCACAAAATTTACAAATTTACTCATCAAGGAAATTATTTATTTACATATATGGATCCTTCCAATTATTAGTTAATCAAATTGATTTAAAATAAAATTAAATTAAATCCCTTACTTTCCTGAATTGGCCGGCCAACATGCACCGCCCAGAAAATCGAAATCTTAAGTTTTTACTTCAAGTGGCAATTTTGCACAGAAGTCCTTCATTTTTGAGTATTTGCAAATATGTCATAAATCATTCATAAAAATCCAGAAAAGTAATAAATAATATCTAATAATAAATGTTAGATTTTTCCAAATGGATTTTCTGACTTTGTGTTTCCCAAGAAAATATTTGCACGTGTTTTGCACGTGCAAAAAAAGTAAATTTCATAATAATATTTATTAAATCACAAAAATTTATTTTAATTCATTTATAAATTCTAAAATATTGTAATACCCCACAAAATAGCATATGGCTATTTTGCACTGCAACCCGTGCATTGACTAAATATTGCACACGATTACATTTTTCCTAGAAATTATCAATTAAATTGAGGAATTTCAGACATACGAGCTGTTCTGAACCCGATGAGATAAACGCGGGATATCTACTCAATTAAACTGTAGTTTCGTCCTGATTGTTTCGACCAGACAATTGTCGGGAGGAAGCTATAATTTCTACAAAACCTATATTTTATAGATTTTAATATATGGATTACTTTCAATCAAGGCTAGTGCTTAGATTAAATATGAATTGTATTTGTACACTAGGGTTAGGATAGGAATATGGTGACCTAGGGTTCCTTGACCTAACCTAGGGATAGGAACCCTAGCATCACATCATGGCTTGATCTTGATGGAGATCCAATGGTAGGATTAATTCACCATGTGTTATATGTGGGTATGTTGACTTATGGAATAAGAAGTTTCCTTGAAGGTTCCAAGGAAGTTTCCATGAAACTTCTTGCATGGTGTGTTGGCACTCAATCTACCCTTCATTCCTTCACCCATCCCACACTCCATCTCATCCCTACACCTCACCACACTCCAACCCACACCCACCCCTCCAAGGCCGGTCCTTATAACCCCCTCCCATTCTCACCTCACTTCATTTTTCAAGCTCCATTAATTCTCCTCCTAAGCCTTCTCCATTCCTCCTTGTTCAAAAAAAAATATATGTATATATAGGAAATGGAGAAGTCTACTAGAATAGAAGGAGTAGTAGAGAAGGAGAAGAAGAAGTGTTGGCCAAGCTACACAAGCACAAGGAGCAAAAGACAAGCAAGCTAAGCCTACAAGGAGTGTTCTTGCAACTTCAAGTGGGTGATCTCTTAAAACTCCTTTGTATTTATTTTTGTTTTGGTATGAATGGATGTGTAGTAGTGGTAGATATGATTTGGTTACCATGATTGAGTATGAGTAGTGCTAGGAAAAGATAAATTGTATGGTAGAGGATTACTCTTTTTTTGAGTTTTGATTAAATAGCATGATTGTGAGGATATGTTGGGGAATTTCTTACGCCCAAACGGTTTTGTATCTTGAGCTAAAATTTTAGGAAGTTGTTCTTCTATGTATGTAGAGTATCCATGATTTTTTTAATAATATTTGGATGCATTTTAGTAGCCCAAACAGCGGGTCCAAGTCCGGACAGTAAGCAGCCAGAATGGCTGCTGGCTGTGATGATTTTTGGGTGTCTTTCCGATTTTATATCTAGGAAATGACAGGGCATTTTGAGCTGGAAATGTTTTTTAACACTGTTGTATGTGTCTACAACAATAGTCTTAAATTTTGTAATTTTCCAAGGTCGTTTGATGGCCCGAAAAAATAGTAGAATGCGACTGGTCCGTAGGTGTCGGCTGAAGCTGACTGTGCTTTGTGCTGAAGTTCAAAAATCCATAACTTCGTGTACGTTTATTATTTTGCTACAAAATTTTGGGAGTAGCTTGGGGTATGAGTCTATTTGATGAATCTCAAATTTTAGAATTTTTAGAAGTCATTTGATGAGGTTTCAAGGGGAATTAGTGAGGGGTAGTAAACACCCTGCTGGAAATGAACAGCTGAAATGTAGCTATGTTTGAGGAGTCGTAGATCGTTGTGTGAAATGAATTTGAATGTGAATTTTGGACACGATGAAATGGTATATGTGTAGATAGAGAATCTCAAATTTCATGATCGTTGGACTTAGGGATGATTTACTATTGAATTTTAAAGTAGGGTACGTTCAGCCTAGTACGAGTTGTCTAGTTCGTGGAGATAGATATTCCTAGACTTATCTGTTAAGAATTTGGGCGACTGGCCAACTAGAGATTGGCAGTAGGGAATCATAGCCTTCTAACCCAACTGGGATCTTGAAATTCTAGGTTGTAGGTTAGAAGTTATGATTTTCCAAAGTGGGACAAATTTGGCTTTGTCAAGAAAATGTTTACTAGAGATATAAACTTTTCCCTTGTTATGCACCCAATGGAAAATTGGTATCCTTGAGAACATTAAGAATTGAATCTGAGGACATGTCCAAATAGGAAGTTAAAGTAGACAATCCCACCTTTCCATAGGACCCGGAATCGAGTAATTTCGATAACTAAGTGAACTCTTATGATATTGGACAAGTGCAGCAAGTGTGAAAAGGAACGTACTACTAAGAGTATATAAGGGTTATTGGATGACAAGACGATTGAATTTGAGGAAATAGTCAACTGAAGAGTTATAGACTAGGGTCTTACATTTCCAGAATGGGAGGTACCAAGCCATTTTGACTTGTGTGCTGGAAATTATGGACATGATGAGTTTAGCAACCAATTGTCTAGACTGACTTCAAGCTTTGAGTTAACCCGGGGACTTGAGTCCCTTAAAAGGAAATTGAGGGAATCATCGACTAGGGGATGGCAACGGATTCCTCACCCTTCTAGGAAATTCTGAGCGTATTGGTTTCCGATGGGTGTAGCTTGGGTCACAGCTACTGGTATTTCTTGACTGTTCCATCGGACAGTTGATGAGGAACCCTCTGCCTACCGCAATATGGTGATCGTGAGCTATCAGATTTAAAAGATGGGTTTTAGCAGTTTTTTCGGAACTTAGGCAAGTTCCTGTGCATGTACTCATGGTGGACATGAGTGAGTTGGGATATAGCTCTGTTAGATTGTATTGGGTGTCTCGATACCTGAGTCTGTCAATAGTCAAGAATGGATAATTATGTGCGTGTTTACCTTCACTAAATTGTATTACACCATCAGGGCGCCGTTAGACTACTCGCTGAGGGTCACGGGCCGGGATTATTTTGGGTCGCTGACCTATGAAGGTATTGGGAATCAGTGGATGTGATTCTAGGATGGTTGTTACCTTGACAGACCAGTCAGGCTCGACTTTGTTGATCGACACCGAGTGTGACTTGAATAACAATATATTTTCAGTAAACTGCATTGATTAGGTTTTCTTTTATTGTTTCACTCGAAGTCCGAGTTGGTGTTAGGGGTGATTCCCTATAATCCAACTTGTTCTAAGAGTTAGCACTAAGTGGTGATACTGGTTGTCTCTTCCTGTCATTAGGGATACGCACTACGGTGCGTATCTTGCACTGTTAATTCCTGAAGTACCATGGTAAGAACGGAATGCTGATATCCTGACGGATCGGGGGTACCGAGGTCGTCATGTTCTATGTTGGTGGGCACGAACGGATCATAAAGAATCTTTGCGCAATGGATATACTGCGGTATATCTGTAAGTTCGTCACAGCTTTCGAGGATGGTTCGACGCAGTAATTATTGGTGACTTCGGGGTAGCGCCCCGCATTATTTCTTTTATTTTATTTTTACCTCCTTAACCATGTCATACTATCAGGAACAGGAAGTAGACCAAATTAGAATGCATTGCATAGCGAGGGTTCTAATCCCTAAACATGGAGACAACGACTTGATTTGGAAAGTATGTAGTATGGGATGCATACATTCCCAAAGTCTCGCTTGCATTAGACTAAGTACGTTGGCTTGACCTGGGTCACATGTAGTATGGGATGCATGTGCATCCAGAATCTTGCTGACATTAGATTAAGTGCATCTGTTCTATACTCTGTATTGTTGCATTAGACTCAGGTCATGACATACAAGAACACTAGGAAATCAGGATGCACGTTGAATTTTCCATTCAAGATGAATTTGTGAGTGTGATAGTTTGAGGATCGTTGTTTCCTTATCAGCATTGCGTCAGTAGAATTACTGACGTACCCCACCTTTTAGGTACATGGATATCAGGTCACGAGTATAGGAGAGCCCAAGATCAGCAGGACATCCAAGTAGTGGCAGTATGCACGTCTACCCTTCGAGCGGGTGCAGAATTATCAGGGTCGCGTAGCAGAAGGCTCAAGCCGAGGGGCAAGTCCCAGAGGGGGCAGATAGACCACTCAACGGAGTTTCGGCAGCTACCAAGGGATTGCCGATCTGAAGGACAGCCAATGGCTTCACTAGAAATGTTTAAGTATTCTTGTAGTCAGTTGTAATAAAGTTATGTAATTTGTATTCCTGGTCCAAGGACAATTTGATATTTGTAATTATTAATGTAATAACTTTGATGGCAATAAAAATGTTCAAATTTTCACGTTATTTACTGTGTTGAGATGCATTTGAAGGCAATGATCTTGGTGATGTCACGGATGTCCGATAACAGGGATCCGGTGCGTTACAAATATTATTTAAAATTCCAAGAAGTTACAGTTTGAGAAGGAGAGGAGGTGACAGAGGGCTTTTAAGGTTGGGGTGGGTTCAAGATTGGGTCAGGTTTGGGTTAGGTATGAGAGAGAGAGGAGACAGAATCATGAAGAGTGATGTTGGTAAAAATTGTTACAATTGAATTACCAGCCTGCATCTAAAAGTTACTAGGGATAACATAGTACTTGCGACCTGGGAATGGGGAAACTTCA
This sequence comes from Hemerocallis citrina, assembly GCA_017893485.1. Lineage (NCBI taxonomy): Eukaryota > Viridiplantae > Streptophyta > Magnoliopsida > Asparagales > Asphodelaceae > Hemerocallis > Hemerocallis citrina. Next base: position 171,598 of record JACEHZ010000239.1, on the reverse strand, counting down.
GTCAATTTACAATAATTATCTGTAACCAAATTAGTATAAGATATCTTACCTTAACTGACTCATAATCTATAAACTCCCTTCCACTCTCATCAAGGTAACTAATTTTCTCTCTAGAAAAATCCTAATACTTTTTTGTGACCGAATTAGGCACTGGAGGGTCTCCCACTGAAACAAATCCGAAGGCCTAGATTGTTGCTTCTTCCCCAAATTACAACAAACTTCATCCATAGCTGTCACTCCAAATTTAGCGACAACAATAGTGTTTTAGTGTGTGGGTTTGGATTTGGATTCAGATTTCGGTTGGATTGGAGAAAAGATATCAGACAAAAGTTTTGCAGAGAAATCCTCCAAATTATCTCATTTATGATGACTTATCCACAAAACATTTTATTTGAAAATAAGTATAAAAAGAGAGGGAAGTTTGGAAGATGAGTCTCTAACTAGAATTTTTTGCCGTAATAGGCCACTTTTTGAAAATATTTGTGATTATGGCCCAGTTTTGAAACTATTAGTTCTCATGGGGTACTTTGTGCCACATCAGTAGCGGCCGTTATTCTCATTAAAGACATCTTTATTTAGGAAATCTTTAATTGGAATTACGGCCTCTGTTTTAAAATATTTAGAAATTTTTTTGCTGCCGCTATTCCTATTAGCGACCAATGTATATATGAAGTCGCTAATGGGAGTAGCGACCTTTAATGAACTGTATTATAACACTTTGCAAACTCTAGAGAGCTTTTGTTCTCTGAAAAAATAACAATCAATTTATTTTTGAAACTGAGGTTGCAATTCGGAACATCAACCTTAGTTGTACAAAGGTCACTATCTGGAATAGAGACCTTTATTGTACTAAGATCGCTATTCCAAATAGAGACCTTAGTTGCATGACTATTTTACTAATATTACAAAGAACAAACAGACTGAGTTTCTTACTAAGGTCGCTATTCCCAATAGTGACCTCAGTTTTAAATTTTTTTCCCAATAGAACAAAATCTCTTTAGAACTTGCTAAGTGTTTCAATACAATCATTTGAGGTCGCTAATCTCATTAGCGACCTTATATATACTAAGGTCGCTCGTGGGAATAGCGACCTCAAACAAAAAATTCAAAATATTTTAAAACAGAGGCCGCTATTCCCATTAGCGACTTTTAAAATGAAGACGTCGCTAATGAGAATAGCGGTCGCTGCTGACATGGCATAAAGTAGTCCAAAAGCGTTAATAATTTCGAAACTGGCCCATAATTGCAAATATTTTTCAAAAAGTGGCCTATTACGGTCCCCCAATTACAGGAGAACTTGTCTGCAAAATTTTATAGTAATTCTGCTTTAATAGATAACCCTCCAATTTCAAAGGGCATTCATAATAATTTTTAAGAAAAAAATAGCCGTGTCCGTTAATTTTGACCAAATTGCATAAGAACGCATCCTTGTAAAAGTGGGCAACTGGCAAAATGCAAATCCTACATGATCTACTCAATATTATCCAAAGAAAATTCAACAAGTACAAATTTTTTTACGATAGGATATGTCCATCCTTAACAAACAAAAGTAACTTGCTATTGTTGCACATCCCGGGGGGAAACAACATGAGAAATGGTACATATACCCCAAATCCTATCCTAAACCTATCCCAAGCACTAAAAGCAGGGTCGGCTATGAGTTCCAGGGGGCTCGAGACGAAAACTTCTAAAGGCCAAAATAATAATTTTTGGGGATCCCTAATAGCAATATAATTTTTTTTTACTCTCAAAACACGTGCCTATATTTACAAGGGGATACAAATTTGGGGGTCCTTAAAATTGTAAAAAAATTGGGGGCCTGAGGCAGCCGCCTTACCTGGCTGAAGGGGGGGGGGGTGACTAAAAGACCATGGAAATAGGATAAGAAATGCTACGCCTACCCCAAGCACTAAAATACAAATATTTATCTTTAAAAAATTAATTAAACCATGTCTTTTAGTGCTCAGGGGTTTGGGGTAGGATTTTGGGTATGTGTAGCATTTCTCAAAGGGTTGTGGGTTTGGGTACATGGAAGCAGTTGTAGTAGATGAAAAAAGAAACTTTTTAGGTCATTTCATCTCAGCAGAGGCAAGCCAATTTCTTTTTTCTTCAAATCCAACCTCATACTTACAAAACAAAAAAGGAAAACTGGAAATTACGAAAAGGTTATTGTTAATGTAAACAAAGAGATTGGAAATTATTATTGGATTAATTATAATTGAGTTCAATGACTCCTATATATAGGAGAGAAACAAATACTAAACTAATAGATATTCCGATATGAGACTAAATATATATCTGACATAATACCAAACACCTTCTCTCAAACTCACGGTGTGTCGAACAATGTGAGTTTACCCACCAAGTATTGAAATCTTTGAACATTGTGGGATTTGGTGAAGAAATCTGCTGTCTGCTGTGAAGAGCTAACAGAATGAAGTGAAATGGTCACTACTTCAAAATGCTCACGAATATAGTGTCAATCAATCTCTATGCACATCATTCTCTAATGAAAGACCAGGGTTGCTTGCAATGTGCAATGCACTCAGGATATCACAATGAAGATGAGTAGCTCCTATAAGAGTGACATTTATATATGATAACTGCCAACAAATATGAACAATCTCTCTAGTAGTAGCTGTCATCGCTCTGTACTCAGCTTCTGTAGAAGAACATGCAACATCTGCATGTTTCTTGCTACGCTATGAGATCAGCGAATCACCAAGAAATAGACAGAAATCTGAACATTATGGGATTTGGTGATGAAGTCTGCTGTCTACTGTGAAGAGCAAACAGAATGAAGTGAAATGGTAACTACTTCAAATTGCTCACGAATATAGTGTCAATCAATCTCTATGTGCATCATTCTCTAATGAAAGATCGGATTTGCTTGCAATGTGCAATGCATTCTGGATATCACAATGAAGAGGAGTAGCTCCTATAAGAGTGACATTTATATATGATAACAGCCAAAGAACATGAACAATCTTTCTAGTAGTAGCTGCCATCGTTCTGTACTCCGCTTTTGTAAAAGAACATGCATTAGCTGCATGTTTCTTGCTACGCCATGAGATCAGTGAATCACCAAGAAATAGACAGAAATCTGTGGTAGACTGTCTGGTAGTAGGATCACCCGCCCAATCTGAATCAGAATATGCACTAAGCTCTAGTGTAGATGTAGAAGGAATGAATAATGAGCAAGTGATAGTGCTTCCAAGATATCTGAGGATCCGAAGAAGAACACTGTAGTGAATTGATGTAGGAGCGAAAACAATTTGACTAACAATACTGACTGCATGAGCAATATCGAGTTTGGTCATGCATATGTTGACAAGCTGTCTAACAATTTGCCTGTATCTAGTGGGATCAGGAAGGAGCTCACCATATGTGGGATGAATCTTCATGTGAAGCTCTAAGGGAGTATTGGTTGATCAACTGTCAGAGAGACATGTGGCGGAGATAATATCAGATGTATATTTCTGTTAAGAAATGAGTATCCCCCGAAATCCATGGGCAATCTCTAGACCCAGAAAGTAGCGTAGTCTGCCAAGATCTTTCATATGGAACTACTGGTGAAGGTATTTTCTAGGTGGATGCAATGCCTGCGTAGTCATCCTCAGTAATAATCATATCATCAACATATAATAGTACACTTGTACCCTCCCCTGCAGTGTTGACCGCATAAACATAGAGTGATTTTGGGAACTCTGACTGAAACTGACATGTGTGACGACACGACAAAAACAGTCAAACCAGGCTCGAAGGGCCTGTTTCAGACCATATAGAGCTCGACGTAGTCGACAAACATGACGAGGAGGTGTGGTAAGGCCATGAAGGGGATGCATGTAAACAACCTCAGATAAGGTATCATAAAGAAAGACATTCTTCATGTCTATCTGGTATAACGGCCACTGATGAATGGCGGCAATGGCAATGAGAGTGTGAACTGTAGTCATCTATTCAACTGAAGCAAAAGTTTCATCATAATCAATGTCATGCTCCTGAGTAAATCTTCGGACAACTAGACGAGCCTTGTGGCGCTCAACGGAGCCATCAGGTCTATATTTGACCTTAAAGATCCACTTACAGCTAACAAGCTGGACGCCCACAGGCAGTGGAACAATATCCCAAGTGCCAGTTTGATCAAATGCACTGAACTCCTCTGAAATAGCTTCCCACCACTTAGGATATTGAATTGCTTTCTGATAGATTCTGGGCTCACGTGTGGAGTGTAAAGTAGTGAGATAAGTATAAAATTGTGGTGAGTCAGAAGGACCAGTGGCATCAGCTGTATAACGTGCCGATGGGATGCCCGAAGTGGAACATGTAAACTGACGAAGCAATGGTAGATTGATAGGATGTGGGGGTGAGGTCGGTGGGGCAGATGCATGTGGCGGTGGGGTTGCAGGTGGTGTGGGTGCATGATTCTTAGGTGATGCAGGTGGTGTGGAAGGTGTCGTTGTAGGAGGCAATAGGTGTAACGTATGTATGAGATGGAAGAGGATTCAAAGGAGTGGAATCGAAGAAAATGCATGAAGATGTGTCTGGTAAGGTAGACTCAACAACTTGGGAATCGAGAAAGCTAGTATCCTAAGGATAGGACAAGCAGTAAGGATAGTCTTCCACAAAGGAAACATGTTGGGAAATACGGAAACGACCCACCGAAGGGTCAAAACAACGACATCCTTTGTGCTCTGAACTGATACCTAGTTGAACGCACTTACTAGCACAGGCGATAAGCTTTGTGCACTTAGTGGGAGGGAGAAGGACATAACAAGTGCACCCAAAAATAGCATATTGTAGTCCGGTGGTGAGTGATGAAGAGCCTCATAAGGTGTCATACCAGATAGGATAGATGAGGGAGTGATATTGATGAGGCTAACAAAATTCATGACAGCTTCAGCCCAGAAAGAATGAGGAACAGAAGAGGAGAGTAAAAAAGTGCGAGGCATCTCAAGAATGTGACGAAGCTTGCATTCAACTACACCATTCTGCTCATGTGCGTGACGTCATGAATGCTGAAAAAGTGTACCGTGAGACTGAAGGATCGATCTCATAGTAGTGGAAGTGTACTCACAAGCACCGTCTGAGCGAAATTTTTTTATGTGCACACCGAACTGAACGAGAATCATGGTCGTAAAGAACTAGTAAATATTAGGAATCTCAAATCGTTGGCGCATAAGAAAAACTCATGTATATCGAGTGAAGTCGTCGATGAAGGTAACATAACAGAGATAACCTTTACTAGAAGGTATAGGAGAGAGTCCCCATATGTCAGAATGAACAAGTTGAAAAGGATGAGTGGTTTGAAAGGTGCTTTTGTTATTAAAAGGGAGTGCTATGTGTTTGGCCAACTAGAAACCCTGACAAACAGACAAATGTGTAAACGAAAGATAACCAAGGGCACCACTACAAGCTAAAATCTTGAGACGAGACTCACCAACATGACCTAAATATTTGTGCCACAGATCAGCATGAGAGGACACAACACCAGTAAAATTAGGATGAATTTTATGTGCATGTAGAAAATATAGATGATATAGACGACCATGTTGACTAGCACGCCCAAACACGTGACAAGTGTGTGAAATAATAGAACAATCGAATGTAATGACAAGACCACTATCGCACAACGCACTAATAAAAATAAGGTTCATGGATAAATGAGGAGCATAAAGAACATAAAGCAAAGTAAGAGTGGGAGATATTATAGATCCTGAGTGTGTAGTGAGAAGTTGTGAGCCATCAACTTTGTGAAGGGACGAAAAATGAGAGGGAAGTGCAGTGCTGGTGGTAAGCAGTGTGTAATTACTAGTAAAATGATGTGATGCACCAGAATCTAAAATCCAAGAAGAATTCATACCGGGAGCAACAGAGAATGCATGAGCAGAGGGACTAACATTGACAAACGAACCCAAAAGCTGGAACTCCAGCTGAGCGAGGCGATGCTGAAGATTGGCCATATCAGCAGAAGATGGCAAAGCCGGAGTAACGGTCATGGTAGAAGATGTAAAAGAAGAAGTACTGTGAGGAAGAATGAGACTGGTGTTGCTGTGCTAGGGAACAAAATGAGGACGGAGGTGTTACTGTTGTCAGGATCGAGATAGAGATCTGGATGTTGCTACTGTTGTTGGTGTCAAAAGAAGGGTGGAGCAGGGTTAATGATGATGCTGAGGGGAGGGAGGAGACCGAAATTAGGATGATGGCTATGCAACTATTGCTGTTTGGATCTAGATGGGGATCATGATGTGAGGGAGAGTGGGAGGAAGATGCAGTAGCGGTGAAGTCGGTGAAGATGGAAAGATACTAGTGAAACTGGTTCCATTTAAGAAGAACTAGTACCTGCAAAATTTTTTCTTTGATTTTTTTCCTTTTTTTTTTGCAACGACGGCGGCGGCGACAACAGTTGGCGAGAGTAGGGACATGTAGGTTTAGGGTTACGAAGAGGGTTAGGAAGAAGGTAGGTTAGGGTTAGGGGTTCAGGTTTGGATTTGTAGTGATTTAGGAATTTTTTTTGGGAATTCGGGTATAGGGTAGCAGGTCTAGTGGGTGTAGATGAGAAAGTAACAGAGGATTAATGGCAGGTAGGGTTTAATGGTGGCTGAGATAGGTGGCAGCTAGGGTTTTGTTGTGGCTAGGGCTTGTAGTAGAGGTTCATTTTGGGATTTATTGGAGTCAGAGTGGAATCAGAGATGTTGGTGGTGTTGCAGTCGTCTGGAGATGTTGAAGCAATCGTCTGGAGTGGTTGCAATTGAGGATGTTACTGATCAGAGTTGTTGATAGTGTGTTGCCGATCTGTTGGCGATGTGGTTGACCATTGCCGATGAGTTGTTTGATGAAGACGATAATGGAGATGGATTTTGGGATAGAGTAATTTGGGTTAGAGATAGGGATGGAAAAAGAGACTAGGTTAGGAATTACTGCTCCATATTAATGTAAATAGAGAGATTGAAAAATGTTATAGGATTAATTATAATTGAGTTTAATATCTCCTATATATAGGAGAGAAGCAAACACTAAACTAATACATATTTCGATATGGGACTAAATATATATCTAACATAACATCTAAAATTTATAGAGTTGCTATAAATAGTTATAGTTGATCCCTTTTCAAGGGGTGGAGAGAGATTCCCAAAATGTCCATGTATTCAACAACCACATATAAAGGTCTAAAAAACATAAAATCAATAGAACTATACCAACATATGAAACTCCAAATTCGGACGGTCCTCTGAAAGTGCCACGAAGAGTTAGTGGTCACTCCATTTGCTAGTGAGCAAGAGGTCAGATGTTTGAAACCTACTTGTACCAAGAGGTCAGATGTTCGAAACCTACTTGATTTATACACATAACAAAGGTAAATTTGATCACTGAACCCACTATATATAGTTTATTGTCGTTAATAATCAAAATGTACTAATAACAATATTCTATAGTTTCTTAATCTACTATACCTAATTACCTATAGTAGTTAATACCTGCCAAGTACTATATTCTCTCTCTCTCTCTCTCTCTCTCTCTCTCTCTCTCTCTCTCTCTCTATATATATATATATATATATATATATATATATATACATCCTCAACCTCCAAAATGAAAATTTAAACAAAAAATTGTATAGAGCATCAAAATATTTCCTTATTACTGCCCAAAACAGCTGAAAGCTGAAAGGTTTTATTACTGCCCAAAATAGCTGAAAGCTGAAAGGTTTAATTCAGTGTAGTTCGTAGGTAAGAATTCCATATGATTCTTTTTTTCTGCAATCATATGGGGAGCAGCTTGTTATTCTTGTTTCCTTTTCCCCTTACTTTTCCCACACCTTGCTGCCGTGGCTGTGGCTGGTTATTTTGTTAGGTGGTTCCTTGTTTTCCTTGGGTACAATTCTCGGGACAAAGTGCAGCCTACCAGAGAGATGCTTTGGCAATCTAGTTTTCCGGTTAAATGCCCTCACACAAAAATACCCTGGTAACAAAAGGGAGAAACATTAATACATTAGAGAGCAAAGATGCCGGTAAAGCTCAGATTAAAAGCAAAAAGTGCACAAAACGAGGATTTTGTCTCTATTGTAATTTTCTTGAATGGATCAGGAGCCTACTTACATTACCGGGATGTTTTGCATACTTTAGTTGTAGATATTTGTTCGAAGTGATCACAAATTAGAATTTTCACAAGTCTAGGCTAAAATTTTCGTAATTTGGAATCTTCTGAAGAAAAATTGTCCCCCGAGTTACTACCCCTTTGTATATACTCTATAATCCAATTGAGGCCAAAACGAGCCTTGGCACCGATGAATGCAAATTGTGGGGACTTACCAATTTTTTGCAATAAATATGAGAGATATCCGGGCAATGTTCGAATGAATAAATAACTAAACTTTAAAAAAAAAAAAAAAAAGAGAGATAGAGAAGATATTTCAGGAGCTGCCCAAAAGTGTGTCCCTCAACAACTCTCTAATAACCTACTCCAATTGTAAAAAAATTTTAAAAAGAAAAAAAATATCTATATATATATATATATATATATATATATATATATATATATATATATATCATTTTGAGAAATCATAGCATTGTCAGGCCAAATGTACAACTCCATTTAACTTTATATAATTGGTCCACTTAAAGAAATTAAGCGGTTCCAACTAACTACATTTCTATTTTCTCATTAAAAGTTATGTATAGATTATGTACAGATCAATCACGTGAGAGAGTTACAAATAGAGTTGCATGCTATCGTTTCTCCATTATTTAATAGAAAGATGTACCTTATCAAGAACAACTAAAGGTTGTAACTATTTAGCCTTCATTGTGTTAATAATTTCTTACTATTGAAGCACTTCGGATCATTAACCTAAGGTGTCTCTCCTAAATAATAATAACAACAATAATTAGAACCTATGTTGGGAGTAATCTCGTGCATAGGCTGTTCTCCTTAATGTAACCTATCCAAAGTGATATACTGATATTTATCCTTGACAACTAGCCATATCATTAACAAAAATTAGAAGAATGAATTCCAGTATTTAACGTATTTCATGTCATACGTATGCTAAGCACAATTATTGACTTTAGAGAAAGCAGTCAATATCCCTCGTGTGTAATGTCAGCGTCTCTTTTGACTAGTATAGTGTTAGTGTTAGGAATTTGAGGATCTTGTTGAGTCTTTGACACAATCAACACAAACCACCAAGTAAAACTAGATCGTACCAATCACACAAAGCACACAAGAATTGTCCCGGTTGGGGCTTTCGCTTTAATCCGGGAGAGGAAGAACCGAGATATTATTCAACTAAAGAAGATACAAGAATGTTACAATTTTCACCATGACCCTCTCTCAAGACTAATGGAACTTGATGCTGCTTACAATGGAAAAACTCTCTCACCATCTCTATGATGTACTCTCTTCTTCTATTCGGCACTCAATAGAATCATATGAATCTATGAGCCGTTACAATTGTTTATATACATCTAGAGACAAATCCTAAGTTGATATATTGTTACAATAGTCATTGGATGTTACATAAAAGATAACCCTACGGTAGGAGCTACACGATCTAAAGTGAACAGCAAGTTGGGTTTCTCACGAATCAGCCAAACTCAAGCTCGAAATCTATTAGCGCCGCGAACGGTCGACCACACCAACATGACGGTCGACTATCCCCCTCTCGGGAAGACTGCGTACAAGGGTCGGTCGACCGCACATAGGTTGCGGTCAACCGCAACTCCCACTGTTGCTGCCAACTGGTTCTTCTCGCCTCCACTCCATCTCCAATCGTCTCGATCCCTCCATCGTCTTATCGTCTTCTTATCCAACATCGTATGCAAGACATTAACCCAACATACAATTCATGCATAATATTGGTCATGATATATCACTATCACGGTTGAATATACCAAACATAAATTTTAGACATTGTTTTAGGAAAGAGAGCCTCAGAGCATCTGTAGTCGTGGTCTATATAACCAAAATTTAAAAAAATTGGGAAAGAGTGACATGTAGTCGCTGGCTATATACCCAAAATTTGAGTTTTGGATAAACAGTATGATGCTATATTTGGAAGCTGATATGGGAATTTGGAAAAAATAGCTGACGAAAGATCTTTGGTTCGTTCAATCAGACGAAAGATCATTTTACGTCACTGCAATTTTTTTTAAAATATATCGGATGGGAAATGATTTTCCGTTCGATCCATTTTTTTAAAAAAATTCGATCATCATTTTCTGTCCGATCGATTTTAAAATAAAAAGAGCATGCACAATATATCATCTACCGTCCCATGCCAAAATTTCCAATATATAGCCAAAAAATCCTAAAGACTGTAGCCTATAAATTTTTCTATGTGTATAGATTAGTTTTTAATTGAAATTTAAATAAGAATTAAGATTTATTTAAAATTTAATAAGATTTAATTAGGATTAAATTAAGTGTTAATTAGGAATTAATTAGGAGTTAATTTTTTTAAAAAAATTCTCAGACGGAAAATGATTACCCGTCCGTTGGTTTTTTATTTAAAAAAAATTAATGGACGGGAAATCATTCCTCGTCACTACAAAAGATACTCGATTTACCGGCGAATATTCCCCGGCGTTTTACTAGTAGCGCCGGGGTAGGGAGAGAATAGGAATGGGGCGCCAGATGGGATGGTTATACACCGGCGGTCGCTTTAAAACGCCGGTCAATCCACGTATTCACCGGCGTTTTATTTAAAAATGCCGGTGAAGGGTATTATTCACCGGCGTTTTAATAATAAACGCCGGTGAATATACCGACACATTCACCGGCGTGTCTAATTGAAACGCCGGTGAATAAGCTGCGATAAATCCCGCGAACCCTAATCTTTCGCTCGCCATTTTCCCAAACCCCAAAAAAATAAAAAAAAGGGGGCGCTTCGTTTTCCCTCCTTCCTGGCTCTACTTCCCGCGCATTTGCCTCCGCCGCTTCGTCCTCTTCGACAGCCTTCGACCTTTCGTCATCGTCCCTTTTTCCCTTCGTCATTTTCGATTTCCCTCCTCCCTCTCTCTATTTGGAGGTGAATCGGCGATCGGAAACCACCGTGTCACCCCGCCCTCTCTCTATCTCCTCCCCCCCGCGTTCGTCGCCCCGCTCTCTCTTTCTCTCTTCGGTATCATCTCTTGATTTCCCTTATTTTTGAAACTTAGCATGTTTTTTCAGATAGATGCATCTTGATTTCCTTAACATGAATGGTTTAGTTGGGATGAAGAATTAATAGAAAAATATATGCTTAGGTACTGGAAATTTTCATGTTCTTTTACTGTTAAAGAAGCTGATTTCATGCATCTGATTGTCATCTTGGCATGTTTTTTTGACCAAAATGGGTTCACTGTGAACTGAGGATGGTATAGCTGTATGCCAAAATCCTCCGGATATGTACAACAATTGGGTTTTAGATTTAGTTGGGCTCAAGAATTAGTAGAGCAACATATATGCTCAGATAATGGAAATTTTCATTTTAAGATACTGTTAAAGTAACCTGTTTGCCCTCTTTGGCATGATTTTTTAACCAAAAATGGGTTCACTTCCAAACTAAGTATGCTGCTAGCATCCTCATCTTCTTTTACTGTTAATGAAGCTTATTTCATGCATCTGATTGTCATCTTGGCATGTTTTTTTGACCAAAATGGGTTCACTGTGAACTGAGGATGCTATAGGTACGTATGCCAAAATCCTCCGGATATGTACAACAATTGGGTTTTAGATTTAGTTGGGCTCAAGAATTAGTAGAGCAACATATATGCTCAGATAATGGAAATTTTCATTTTAAGATACTGTTAAAGTAACCTGTTTGCCATCTTTGGCATGATTTTTTAACAAAGAATGGGTTCACTTCCAAACTAAGTATGCTGCTAGCATCCCCATCTTCTTTTACTGTTAATGAAGCTTATCTCATGCATCTGATTGTCTTCTTGGCATGTTTTTTAGACCAAAATGGGTTCACTGTGAACTGAGGATGCTATAGCTACGTATGCCAAAATCCTCCGGATATGCACAACAATTGGGTTTTAGATTTAGTTGGGCTAAAGAATTAGTAGAGCAACATATAAGCTCAGATAATGGAAATTTTCATTTCAAGATACTGTTAAAGTAACCTGTTTGCCCTCTTTGGCATGATTTTTAACAAGAAATGGGTTCACTTCCAAACTAAGTATGCTGCTAGCATCCCCATCTTCTTTTACTGTTAATGAAGCTTATTTCATGCATCTGATTGTCATCTTGGCATGTTTTTTTGACCAAAATGGGTTCACTGTGAACTGAGGATACTATAGGTACGTATGCCAAAATCCTCCGGATATGCACAACAATTGGGTTTTAGATTTAGTTGGGCTAAAGAATTAGTAGAGCAACATATAAGCTCAGATAATGGAAATTTTCATTTCAAGATACTGTTAAAGTAACCTGTTTGCCCTCTTTGGCATGATTTTTTAACAAAAAATGGGTTCACTTCCAAACTAAGTATGCTGCTAGCATCCCCATCTTCTTTTACTGTTAATGAAGCTTATTTCATGCATCTGATTGTCATCTTGGCATTTTTTTTGACCAAAATGGGTTCACTGTGAACTGAGGATGGTATAGCTGTATGCCAAAATCCTCCGGATATGTACAACAATTTAATACACCGGTTTAATTATCTTCCTATATTCTACTGCTTGGTGTTATTTACATTAAACTATGCTTAGTGTCATTTGAACCAAACTATCATTGTAATTTAATTTGTTACAAATCTCATTTTTTTAGTTTTTTTATAATTATGTTGGTTTGTTAATCCTACTAAAGTACAAATTTTATGATAGTTATTATAAACATGTTATTAATTAAATTTGCATCTCTAAGGAAGTTATTGAATCCTTGACAGGTACAACATGCCGAGGCGTGGAAAGAGGATAAATATAAATGATGGCAACGAGAGCCATGGGGATGAGCAGCCACTACTTAATAGTGGCAGTCAAATAGATGAGGGTGAGGGTAGCACTCCGCCCACTGTCAAGAAACATCGTGGGCGTACTAAGATGACGAATATTTGGAGGCTTCAGAATGACGAAAGGATCGTGGTGGAGGTAAACGGTATCGGGCAACTGGTTGGCGATAACGCCAGCAAATTTTCTTCCTTTATTGGGGTTATAGCAAGGAACCCCCGGATACTTCCTTTGTCATACGAGAGTTGGCCGAAGGTGCCAACCACGACAAAGGCCACTGCTATTACGACAATCAAGGTATTTTCCATCTAAAATAAATAATTGGTAGGCGCAAATATATTATTGAAATATGTATTTTTAGTGATGGGTAATAAATTTTGCAGCAATACTTCTCGTTCGCCGACTCCCTTACGCCTTGGGTTGAAAAGTCACTCTCCAAAAAGTGGAGGGACTACAAGAGTGACTTGAAGGCGAAGTTTTTTGACAAAGATCTTTCAGAGACGGAGAATGCAATGAATGTGCCAGAAAATGTGGAGCCTTCAGATTAGCAATTCCTTGTGCACTACTGGAGTTCGGCGATCGGTCAGGTATTTACATTAAAGGCACAAAAATCTAATGAGTATGTGGTTGTATGGCTACTCTAATGAATTTTTCTGCTAACTTCATTGTGGCATGTACAGAAAAAGGCAGAGGTGGGAGTTGCCAGTCGGTCAAAGCAGCTAGTGTTGTACACCGCTGGTACACAGAGCTTTGCTCTGGTTCGGGAAGAATTGGTAGGCGCAATCGTATTGAAAATTTTTTACTTACAGTTATTTGTTTATAACCATTTCATCTTACTAATATATAGGAAGAAGATTTGGGGGGTCCTACGGAGTTTGGCGACATTGACTTTTTCGATGCCACCCACAAATCGAAGGATGGGACGTATGCGAGCCCTGAGGCAGCACAGATTCTGGTAATTTGTGAACTAATATCTAATGAGTAGTCGAAATCTCATCTGCTTTTAACTCTGATTGTTATGTCCTTTTACAAACTAACGCTCGGAGAAGGTATGATGAAATCTCTTCCGCTTCAGATTCTGACCCTACGGCGCCACGCACAGATTGGCGTACCCGGCAGAGAGTTGCCTTGACCGAGGTTAGGGGAAAGGAGAGGCATGGACGTGTCCATGGTATGGGGCTAGGACCAACCCCCTCGCGGCTATTCGGACGGAGTGAATCTAGTTCAAGTGCCAATCGGGACGAGGAGATGACTTCATTAAAGGCACAAGTTGCACTCCTACAAGAACAAATGGCCAATTTAATAGGGCAGCAATCCCAAGTCCCACCCTCGGTAAGTCTTTAAATTGGTATTTTTAAAGATATTATGGTCTTGAATGCATGAAAGACACGTACTAGTGTTTGTGAGTCTGCATTGTGGCTGTCGTCTATAAGCATTTCGTCTATGTTTCTTAAGTGGGCTGTGATTAGAAAGAAAGGGCCGGAGTGGAGATCTGGAAACCCAAATAGAGACATCTCGTTTATTATAATCTATACTTATTGTTGGACCAACCCCCTCTTGCTGTTGTTGCTGCTGTCTCTTTGTGTGCGTGTGATGAAGAGAATGAAGGGATGAGAGAGAGTTGAGGAAAATGCCGCTATGTTAGCCTGGTGTATCTTCATTCTCTACCATCCCTCTTTCTGGCTCCATATATGGCTTCTATATTAAATTGGTTTCCTTCCACGATGACAGTCCGTAATACTACACTTGATATGAGCCCTGTTCATAGCTGCACCCTATTGCATACTCGCAAACAACTAATACGTGTCGTTCATGCATTGTATGACCAACCCCACTTTGGCACATAACATGCTTAGATGACATTGTATGACCTGCAAATAAGGTTTGTTCAGCCGTGTTGTTGTACTGATTTGGAGGATTTTGGTATGCTAGCAGCATACTTAGTTTGGAAGTGAACCCATTTTTTGTTAAAAAATCATGCCAAAGATGGCAATCAGGTTCTCTAACAGTATCTGAGCATATATGTTGCTCTACTAATTCTTTAGCCCAACTAAATCTAAAACCCAATTGTTGTACATATCCCGAGGATTTTGGCATACGTACCTATAGCATCCTCAGTTCACAGTGAACCCATTTTGGTCAAAAAAACATGCCAAGATGACAATCAGATGCATGAGATAAGCTTCATTAACAGTAAAAGAAGATGAGGATGGCAATCATGCCAAAGATGGCAATCAGGTTACTTTAACAGTATCTTAAAATGAAAATTTCCATTATCTGAGCATATATGTTTCTTTAATAGTGACTGTGAACAATTGTTCTTAATTGGGCTGTGATTAGAAAGAGACGAGTTGGAGTGGAGATCTGGAAACCCATATAGAGACATCTTGTTCATAATAATTTATTATTATTGTTGTTCTTGTCCTTCTTGCTGTTGTTGCTGATGTCTCTTTGTGTTCGTGTGCTGAAGGAAAACAAGGGATGAGAGAGAGATGAGGAAAATGCCGCTATGTTAGCCTGGTGTATCCGAAGTCTCTACCATTCTTCTTTCTGTTTCCATTTCTGGCTTCTATATTTGGTTTCCTTCCATGATGACAGTTCCCTAAAAATACACTTGATATGAGCCCTATCTTATTTTTCTTATTTTTCTTATATTTGGTTTCCGTCCACAATGACAGTTTCATGGATTGTCTGAACAATCCATGAAAGACATGCTTAGATACTGAATTTTCATTTGTTTTACTGTTTTAGATAGTGGATATTCCCAGTCAGAGGAGAATATAAAGGTTTCAAGTTAGATACTGAATTTTCATTTGTTTTGTTATTTTAGATATATTTAAAAACAAAATTAAGTACTAGATTTTTAGCATTGCAATGTAATTATTTTACCTATATATATCATTAACAATTCCATTTGCAATTGGCACTTTGATCTTATAATTTAATATACAGGTAGATTTTTTTGCAAGTTCAAAAAATATGTATATTCTGCATTGTGGTCTACTGTTGAATTAAACTATTGTTTTTTTTTTCACAGAGCGGTCGCCCAGATGAAGGAAATTCTGATGATCAGAACTGAAGCTACTCGAGGGGTATGAATCCGTGGTCCTCCTTGCTGTATGATTGTTGTTCTTATGTCCTCCTTGCTGTTATGTCAGACTGTTTTTTTTTATGAGAGTTATGTCAGACTGTTAATTTGGGATATTTGAGATATTTGTCAAACTGGTTTGTTGAGATATTTGGGGTGTTCGTCACTATATTAATTTGTTAATTATGACACTGTTAATTTTGCGGTGAATTTGGTTGTGATTGGTTGTGATTATGACACTGTTAATTATGACACTGTTAATTAGTTTGTTGAGATATTTGAGATATGACACGTGTGAAACTTTATTATTCTTATGTTTGGTTGTGATTTGCGCATTAATATGCAACGAAATTGGTTGAATCAGTTGTGAATTAGTTTACAGGTTTTGTAAATGAAACTGTGAATTGAAATCGAACGGAAAACCGGAGAATGGAAAACAAACGGGCATAGCTAGACCGGCGTTTTATAAAATGCCGGTCTATCTAATGAATTAGTTGCAGTGTGCTATATACCGGCGTTCCCACACACGCCGGTGTATGCCGCTAGCCGTAACGACACCAAGAAACACCGGCTTTTTATAAAACACCGGTGAACCTAACTACACCGGCATTTGTTGATCACGGCGGTGCTTGTAAGTAGGGAAAACCGGGCACTCATAAACGCACATACACCGGCGGTCTATGGCCGCCGGTATACTTTCATTCTACACTGGCGTTTCTATAAACGCCGGTGAATGAATAAACACCGGCGGTTTATGACCGCAGGTGAATGTATATTGGGGTAAAAGAACGGCACTCAGAGACCCCCATACACCGGCGTTTTCTGGCCGCCGGTGTAGTTGTCACATTTACCTGCGTCCACTAAAACCGCCGGTGTAGGCCCCTTCCTTTCCGCGACGCTCGCTTCGGCGGCATTTGGACCGGTGCTATTATAAACGCCCGTGAAAGTTTCACCGGCGTAAAAAAATGCCGGTAAAGACGTAAAAAAATGCCAGGAAATCGAGTATCTTTCGTAGTGCGTTCGTTTATTTTAAATTATGAAAACCTAAAATTTGGGTTAGAACGACTGCAGCACAAACTCAAAATTTCCTTCTCTATATGCCAAATACCCAAAATTTAGGATTGAACGACTACAGATGCTCTCATAGGCTTATACTTTATATGAGGTGATTTCCAATATGTGTACTTGTGCACACACATTGAGATCAATACTGGACGATCTACACCGTTCACATTGATTTAAATGTCATAACATCTCTGTGTATGAAAAATCAATTTGGGATATTTTTTTATCATGTTTGAAGTAGTTATAAAGTGAATGGATTTTCAATAACAAAACAATCTGCGACATGTGATGCATGGGTGAGAAGCCTCAAATTGAGTTCAACTTTTTTTAAAATACGTCTTAAGAAAGGAACATAATGAACGGTGCAAATGATTTTGATGAAGACATCAATTTTATTTAGTTTAGGAGTTTATTTCAGTACCATATTTGTTTTTGGCAATTATAGTCATATGTAATATTTTTTTATGCATTAGAATATTTTTGAGATTTTGAGAATATTCTGAGATTTGTATCTTGATTTGTTTTGAGCCTATATATAGGCCTTGAGATTAATGAGAAAGATATGTCATTCTTAATTAAAATTAATGTGTTGAGTTTTGCTCTTCATCTTCTCCTTTGTGTGAGACAACTGAGATCCAAATTGTTAGGGTTTGTGATAAATTTTAATACAATTTTAGAATTTGTAATTAACTCTAAAATCTACCCCAAATTAAAAACCCCACATCCCCAAATTAAAACAACTCCTAAAATCCAAAACCCTAATCTAACCTACCCTATATCCCGACCAAACCCATCTCCTTCCTCCAACTCCAACCAACCCATCGTCTCTCTCCGACCGAAACCCTAACCTCCATCCACGACCTCACCATCGTCGTAGCTCGACTAAGCGACCACTCCTCGCCTCTGCCGCCCACACCCGCAACCGACCTCGTCAGCGTCCACCCGCTCTCCTCCTTCCCTCATCATTCTCTCGCCTGCATCCCATCATCGAAGCCCCCCCCCCCCCGTCCTCCGTCCTCCGAAGCCCCGCTGTTGCCTTCTTTCCCGAACCCCGTCGACAGCCATTCCGAGCATCCGCCTCACCATGTACCTCTGACCTACGAGCATGGCCGACCACAGCCAGACAGACAGCATCAGTAAGTTGTGCCAGCCATTGCCATATCCAGTAGCTTGTTCTTCCAACAGTGGCTTCACCTTCGATTGTCGCAATTGTTCTTCGAACTCTCGGTATATTTTTTTCACTTTTAAATATTTGTGTTCTACTGCCCTATTATCTATTATATTGTGCAATTTAACTGTCGTCCACAAACAATTGAGATTGAGTGTTCCACTTTCCTGATTAGAGTACCAATCAGTATAGAATCTTTTACTTGCTAAGAACACTTAGGAATTTAATTATTAATTGTTAGAATTGAATTATTAATTGGGATTGTTAAACGTGATTCAGTTCTTGAAAATCCATCAAACCGATTAACTGTTTAAAATTCTAATTTTGATCCGTATTACATGTTGGTAAAATTACTCCTTTAAGATTCTTGGAAATTCTCTATTTAGGATTAGTTTTACATAATTTTGGTATCAGAGCAAAGGTTCTTAAAACGCTAGTTCTTGCATCATTTAGGCATCAATTTTTGCATTCATTTAGGGCCGTGTAATTTTTATTTTTCTTTCTTTATTTTAGATCATTTCAAATTTATTTTTATTTATATAAAAAAAGTACACACACAACCCCTAGTTTTCCTCTTTTGGTGAATGCGTCTTTGCAGCACCATCACAGATCCTGACGAGCCTTTCTTATCCCTCCCACATCACCCAATTAGAAACCCTAAACCTTCACAACCTGAAATGGACAACTCTGATATCTCCGCTACCCTAGCTGCCATTCAAGCAACTCTTGCCAATATCAATCAGAGGCTTGAGAAAGTGGAATTAAATCAAACTGTTGTCCCTGAGCTGCATGCTAATCGTCAGATCCCTCAAGGGAATGTTCGTGATGATCGACGTCAAGAATGTGATCCTAACGAACAATATAAGAACGTTAAGGCTGACATTTCCCATTTTGAAGGCGACATGGAACCCCAATCTTATCTTGATTGGATCTGTGCGATGGACCACTACTTTGTGTGGTATGACATGAGCGAAACCCTGAAAGTTAAATTTGCCACTATGAAATTGACTGGAAAAGCTCAACAACACTGGACCAATCTTGAACATACCCGCAGAGGCCGAGGCCTGACACCCATAGGCACTTGGAAAGCCATGAAAGAGAAGCTCACTGACAGATATGTACTGTTATCGTTCCACACCCGATTGCTAGATTCGTGGAACCAGCTGTATCAAGGAAGTAAATCCACACAAGAATATGGTGATAAATTTGATGACTTCCTTATTTGGTGCAATGCTTTAGGTAAAGAGAGTGAAGAACAAACTCTCTCTAGGTTCAGTGCTGGATTACGAGCCGATCTAAGGAACGAGCTAATTCATAAAAATGTGGACTCATTAGCGTCAGCTTATGCTCTTGTCCTCGATATGGGTTTTTTAAAACAAGTTCTCATTACAAGTCCAGCGATTCGATGGATCATTCCTCTAGAATGAATCCTCCTGATCCCTCTAGACCTGAGCACTCCTCTCCTCATCACCCTAACAAGTCTTACCCAAACAAACACACTTCAAATTCCCATCCACTTAGAAATGACAACACGGGTAAGAACACTGAAAGAGACTATTCTAAGATTGATCCTCTCACTAAGTGCTATAAATGTAAGGGATACGGCCATGTTGCTAGCAACTGCCCCAGCCCAAGTAGGATCAATATAGTAGAGGGTACCGCAGTCATCGCTGATGAGCCCGACACTGAGTTTACCTATGAACCTAATGTAAGTGATGACTTTGATAAAAAAGAGGATGAGCAGTCTCTCAATTATATTCAGTCTGTCTAGTCACTTTTATTGAGTGTGCCTGAGTCAGCCATCCCATCCTAAGTCACTTGGCAGCCTATAGATTTTATCCATGTGTTAGAACATCCTAGAGTCACAGAGTCTGCACCCACATTTGCATATCACATTCATGACTTGTATAGAGAATTTCCAAGGAACTTAGTGAGAATAATTTTAAATTAAAAGTAGATACTAGAAGGAAATTTATAACTTTTGATATTGGTGACGAGGTGATGGTTCGGATTCATCCGGAATGGTTTCCTATTGGACCCGTTAAGAACTTGAACATACGTATTGCAAGCCCATTTAAGATTCTACATACAATCAATGATAATAACTATGTCGTTGACCTTCCTGAAGGTTTTGCCATAAGTAAGACTTTCAATATTGAGGATCTAGTACCCAATGAAGGCTCAAAATTCAACCCTAGAAATTTTCTTATAGATGAGCCTACCCTACAACCTAATGGTGAGATTCCTACATGTACCCCTTTACCTGATAATATTTACCCATCAACAGAAGAATTGAATAATATTTTAAATAATCAGATAAGAGATGATGGTATACACAAGTATTTGGTGAGGTGGAAAAACAAGCCGAAGTTGGATAACACTTGCAGTGATCGTGAGGAGCTCCCGCAACTGGATCCAGATCTTTTGGAGCACCATGACAGGATCACTGGTTTTGACTCGACTGGGTCAAGCACTCTCCTACCCGGAGAGAATGATGAGGACACCAATTTTATTTAGTTTAGGATTTTATTTCAGTACCATAGTTGTTTTTGGCAATTATAGCCACATGTAATCTTTTTTATGCATTAGAATATTTTTAAGATTTTGAGAATATTTTGAGATTTGTATCTTGATTTGTTTTGAGCCTATATATAGGCATTGAGATTAATGAGAAAGATATGTCATTCTTAATTAAAATTATTGTGTTGAGTTTTGATCATCATCTTCTCCTTTGTGTGATACAACTGAGATCCAACTTGTTAGGGTTTGTGATAAATCCTAATACAATTTTAGGGTTAGTGATTAACTCTAAAATCTACCCCAAATTAAAAACCCCAAATTCCCAAATTAAAACAACTCCCAAAATCCAAAACCCTAATCTCTTCTACCCTATATCCCGACCAAACCCATCTCCTTCCTCCAACTCCAACCAACCCATCGTCTTTCTCCGACTAAAACCGTAACCTCCATCCCCGACCTCACCATCGCCGTAGCTTGACTCAGCGACCACTCCTTGCCTCTGCCGCCCACACCCGCAACCGACCTCGTCAGCGTCCACCCCTCTCTCCTTCCCTCATCATTCTTTCGCCTGCATCCCATCGTCGAAGCCCCCCGTCCTCCGTCCTCCGAAGCCCCGTCGTTGCCTTCTCTCCCGAACCCCGTCGCCAGCCGTCCCGAGCATCCGCCTCGCCGTGTACCTCTGACCTACGACCACGGTCGACCACAGCCAGACAGACATCATCAGCAAGTAGCACCAGCCATTGCCAGATCCAGCGGCCTGTTCTTCCAACAGTGGCTTCACCTTCGATTGTCGTAATTGTTCTTCGAACTCTCGGTATACTCTTTCCACTTTTAAATATTTGTGTTCTACTACCCTATTATCTATTATATTATTCAATTTAACTGTCATCCACAAACAATTGAGATTGAGTGTTCCACTTGCCTGATTAGAGTACCAATCAGTATTGAATCCTTTACTTGCTAAGAATGCTTAGGAATTTAATTATTGATTGTTAGAATTGAATTATTAATTGGAATTGTTAAACATGATTCAGTTTTGAAAATCCATCAAACCGATTAACTGTTTAAAATTTTAACTTTGATCTGCATTACATGTTGGTAAAATTAATCCTTTAAGATTCTTGGAAATTCTCTATTTAGAATTAGTTTTACATCAGATTTATATAGAGTCCCACCGTGTGTGCACTATTACTCTATATGAGATAAATTTCCTGCTATATCTCTTTCCTCCTTGTTTTTTAATATTCAATCATTAGATTAAAAAAACAACTACAATACCTTTGCAGAACCAGTCATTTATTTTTTCCACGGAAAGACCTAAAAAGAAATAATTTGCAAGATGTCAGTATACAGTTTAAGTTGTTTAATCCGAGGATCATTTTAATTAATTAATTATTGACATTCCATCAGCCTAATACCTCTAACAATGTATGGTAAAGAGGTTCCACAATAAACAGTTGGCTTCTTTAGACCTTGTAACAAACTCCTACGAACTTCAGTCGGGTTAAGGCTTGTCTCGTGATCTGCAAATACCTGTATCAGATTAATGTTATTTCAGTTTTTGACCAATTAGAAACAAGAAGCAATAAAAGACTAATGAACAGCTTCTCTAATTTCGCTTATGGTAGGTACACTACTATGAATCTATCATGAGAATAAAACTGCATTTACCTTATTAACTTGAAAGTACGTGCCAATGAGAGGAAATCTTCCTCTATTTGTTGTCCGACACGGAATCTGTTGGTTTACAATCAAACGACAAACATCCAGAATTAACATTTCTTCCCAATTATCAATATATTTCACTTCAAATAAATATATATTACTTATCAAAAGTGAAGCATTACCAGAATTGTTCCTCTGACTGTTTGAGTGCGCTTTTCCTGTATGCTATTGCAACGAAAGCACGTCTTCTCATTGCACAAGTTACCCGTATCTTGGTGGTTGCAGCATGATTTAGGAGGTCCAGTTGATTGAGCAGTTTCACCTATTCCATAACATGAACATGATTATAACAATTAGTCAAAATGATAACTGGCATAATGCAATGATTTATTATATGCTTGCCTGGGCTCCATATAGCTAGAAGGTAAAACAAGGATCTCCTGGTACTCTTTTTTCAAACTGCCACAACATAATGAGGAGAAAACAAAGTAACTAACAGGAATAACTATCCAATTACTTGGAAACTATTAGCAGATATGGGCAAAAAAACAAAAACAAAAACAAAAACAAAAAAAAACAAAAAACAAAAAAACAAAAAAAACAAAAAAACAAAAAACAAAAAACAAAAAACAAAAAACAAAAAACAAAAAACAAAAAAACAAAAAAAAAGCTTACTCCTTCAGGGAGCATATGTGAATCTGGAAGTAGATAGCTACAAAAGATGGAATAGGTTAATTTAGACTAGATAATTCAAACATGTACTGATTTGTTTATTCCCACAGTTTCTATAACTCGTAAGTTGCAACTAGCAAAGAGGGATGAAACATACACTAGATTCTCTGTACGAAGGCGGATCACATTCTTGGGCTTAACCATGGGAATAGAAATAGATTGGGGGCTTGCTGCTACCAAAGCCATTGACAAGTCACCATAGTTGTGCCCGATGCTGTAATCTTGCATATAATTTTTACCATTATGTCTGAATTCTTTGAATCCTCGAATATCTAAGGTAAGAATTTCATCATGATCATCTAAAAAGGGATCTCTGACACTAGTTTCGTCAGAATCATCAAAAAAGGTATCTTCAACACCATTTTCCTCATTTTCCATATATTCATGCTCAGGTGTTGAAGGTTCTTCAATGATAGGCTCACCGGACTGTCCTCCAGTTAGATTTTTTGAGAGTTCCATCTCAAGTCCATTTCCTGTGCTTTCATGCTTAGGTGTTGAAGGTATTTCAACGCTAGGCTCACCGGACTGTCGACCAGTTTGATTTTGTGAGAGTGGCCCTTCAAGTGCACATGAAGGATTCAAATTAAGGTCTTCTTCAGAAGCAATATGAATTTTGGAGCTCGATCTTGATCGATGTTTCTTTTGCGGTGGTGGGAGTGCGGGCTTTGCATTGCGTTTGATTTTAATTAGTGCACCAGTAAATTCTCAATTTTAAATAAAATTATCCTTAATTAAAAAGGACAATTTTTGCGCATGGTTTTGTACAACAATGAAAAAGATGGAAGGGTTTTTATTTTTATTTTTATTTTTTTTAAATTTTATTTTGAGCAAGTCTTCATGGAACCCTATACTAAAATTAACTATGAAATTTCTGAATCTACACTACTATGTAATGGGGTTTGTTTTCTTTGGTAGTTAAAAAAGCGAGCGGGCGTCATTCCTTTTTAATGCACTAAAAGTATGTGGGTTTTCATCACTATTTTTAATGATACTTTTTAAACACTATTGTTAGATATTATTATAGTCCCATATTAGCTGTATAGTCATTTTGATATTTGTTCTCCTCCTATATATAGGTGATATATATATAGGTGATATTGTACTTGATTGAATTCAATTCAATAATCAGTATTGTTTTCATCTCTCTGATTTATCTTATCATGGTATCAGAGCCAATTATACAAATTTTCTGTTCTTAAATTATTTCTCCAAAAAAAAAAATCATCAAATTCCAACAGCCAAAAAAAGAAAAAAAAAACAACCAGGAAGAAGAAAAAGCAGCCCTTCATCGACGTCAATCCCCCTGACCTCCACTGTCTGCACCCTCATTGTCATCGTCAAAGAACCCATCACCGTCCAACTCTGCAACCCCTCGCCTCCATCTCTTACTTTGAAACCCTAGTCGCCCCTCTTCTAGCCCCCTGCCAACCCCCCCCCCCCCCCGGACCTCCACTGTCGTCACCAACCCTAGCCGCCCCTCTCCCCTCCCACCTTAAACCCTAACCTTACTTCTCTATTTCTCTTCTAAACCCATTACCCGAAAACCACCTGTACTCATTACCCGAAACCCAGAGCCATTTTCAGTTTTTCCAAAAAAAAAATAAAATTTGCAGGTACTTGGATTTTTATTTTTAATGGAGTCTCAATTTCGTCAGTATCTTCCATTCTCCACTGATTTCCTTCTTTCCTCTTCTAAGGATTGGACTGATTAGTCTGCTTCTGTTGAGGCCACTCTTCTCAGCCATTCTTTGTGGGGTCACATAGATGGTTCCACTCCTCGTCCCAAAGATCCCGCCGATACCGCTTGCGCTGCAGATAAGCAACTGATTCACACATCTCAGACCACTTGGGATGATCATGACCGTCGGATTATTTCCTTCCTCATCTCCTCTATCGACCGTAGTCTTCGTGCTGATCTTCTTCGTGTTCGTCCTGCCAAGGCTCTTTGGCTACAGTTGACTACTCAGTATGTTCAGAATAGTGGGGCCCATAGATCCCTTCCTAAGAGACGGGTTATATGGGTAGTACACTGTGGTTACCATATGTTCCCATCCATCCCTTTTATGTCTAATCTTAATCGTTATCGAGAACTCCCCGATAAAAGAATCTAAAATCTCGAAGATAGTGGAATCAACCCCTAATGCTATGCCCCCCTACAAACCTCTAGACAACTTGAAATGCCACTAAAAATTCCTTAATGACCTCAAGCAAGCGAGATCTTTGTCTAGTGGGTTTTCAATCCTAGTTTCTTGCAGAGCACAAATCGTCGGCTTTTTCATCGCTATAGTATCATTGACCAACCTACCTTTACCCCTCGAGCGCACCTCTCACATTCTAGAAGATGTATAACATTAAAAAACTATCCTGAAGACACCCACCACTCTACCTAGCCCAACCAACAGGGGCCGCTAAAAACCAATTCTATATGCTTCTTCCCTTAACGTGTCTATCCTACCTTGTTGTATATCTATAGAGGAACCCATTTCTAACCCAAGCATGCTATCATAATAAAGCAACATATTATCTGAAATAAAATGCAAAATAGAAGACTTACCTCCACAAGCGAATGTAGGTTCCTTCGTCGTTGCTGCTGCCTTAACTAGGTCCTCCTCACTCGGACCTTTAGAGCCCCATCTGTCACTCTGTCTCTTGCTTTTCCTCTTGACCTCTTCCCCCCTATACCCCGCTATCCCTAAGCGCGGCACCTTCAGACTACTGGATCCTAGAGTTAACTCTCTGACCTGATCTACCCTTCTCTCGTGCTCACTGTTGGAGTCATGAATGTCTTCCCCCACTCCATCCATAGCCCCAATGATACCCTCCTCCACTCTGTAATCCGACTTTTCCCCTATCTCTATCTCTTCCTCCATGAGACTACCCGACATTCCCCCCTGTCTCTGCTCTCCCACGGCCTGTTGCACTTCCTCAATGTTGTCATCCTCCCCCCTCCCTAACTGTGTCCACGTTAGTCTCGAGACTGCCCACAATCCCCGCAGTGCTGCCCTCGATCTGCTTGTCTCCACCCATCTCTAAGTTGTTATCCAATTGAGGAATTACAAACGGTGGCCCATGCACATTAAACCTATTCCCAAGCCCAAGCCCAATCGAGCTAAGATTGGCTAAGACAGGTGTAATTGCTAATTGAATTGCCTCCTGAAAATCCTCTTTAGACATCGACAAGACCTTTGATTGTACCTCAGCGGGACCCAACGAAAGACCAGCTTCCCCTGCACAAACCAACCTATCCACAGTACCTCGTACTATTGACTTGACACCTGCCGTTTCGTTGCTTCTGCAGAACCTGTCACCTCCAGCTGGCAAGTCCACAGACCCCCTACCTTCCACGTCCGCTTCTCTCTGTCCTATTAGATAGGGCCTATTGATAATCCTCGGAGGATTTGCTACACTTCTCTACTCAGTGGATGCCTGTTTTGGACGGGTAAGATTACCCCCTGCTCGATCTAATGGCTCAGCCAATTTAATCCCTAAACTCGCAGAGCAACCCACATGTAGGGTGCGATTTCGTGCACGCAGATCAGACGGTTGCGGAACGTCTTCAACCTCACGTTGGTTCTCCAACCCAACCTCCGACATGTCCTCATTCCCCTTCGGCAATTCCCTAAACGACACCTTCTTCCTCTTTTCGAGAACCACTTTCACTTCGTGTCTCTCCTCCTCGAACTCGGCAATAATAACTGACTGAATCATACTCAGCACATCCACTCCGATTTGAATCCTAGCATACTCGCGACGAGTTTGAAGCGTCGTATTCTTGTTGATAGCAATTAGATGTCCAAACCCACTTACCAAATTTTGAAACGCCGACCGAACCCAACATTGATACGACACATTGAATATCCACACCCAAATCGTCGTCGATTGGTCCACCTTCAGTGCCCCATAGCTTCTCGACCATCTGCTCATAGTCACGTACCAGTCCTCGCCTCCAAACTTCCAAATGAAAGCAACTCTTTAATCCTCTCCTCCGAGCCACAATAAACCAAGAACACGTCTTGCTTCACTTTATGAATATCCCAATTCAGCCTCATGCATGGCCTCACAGTCTCAGAGAGCTCCTCTGCCATCGCTGTTAGGGAAGGATTTCCTGTATAGATCTTTAACAAAATACAAAGCTTCAACCAACTCTCAAACTCGGCCATGATAGGCGTAGGCGTTATCACTGCTTTGATACTTCTCCTCCCCACGTCGCAACTTTCTTCCGACCTCGCCTCCTCTACCATGGTTGCCTTCCCCTTAGACTTCTCCCCTTGATCAGATGACACCGAGACTCTAGTGCCTCTGGCCCTGAGGGTTGGGCAGCTCTTGGAGATGTGTCCCAACTTCTTACACGCGTAGCAGAACCAATCAAAGACACACTCGTGGATCGAATGACCAAACTCCGCACACTTATGGCACTGAGTCTTCTTGGGCTGCCCAGATGAAGCCGACGATGTGTAGGAGTGGAGTTTCTCTAATTTCTTCTCCACCTTTTTAACTCTCTTGGGCTTGTATAATATCCACTCTCCTTCCTCGTCTTCCATCCTCTTCATCACTTCCATCTCCGAAGACTCTCCTCGCAGAGGTTGGGGTACTCTTTCAGCCCCCACTTTGCCTTTAGTAGTTGCCTCTAGATATGATATGTTATGCTTCGAAGCTGGTCGGGAGGTTTCTCTACGAGCCTCAGTGTCCTCGACCTTGCTCCTTCCCACAGGCGATCGACAACGAGCCTCGGTGCTCCCATGCCTCGACCATCCTCTATGGTATGGTTGAGTGCTCCTCGCCTGTGACCAACCTCTAATGGTCGAATCCTCTAAAGGCTCCATCTCCGATCTACCCTTGAACCCTGGACGTCGCTCTACCTCTTCCACTCTACCTCTCTTGGTTATAGGATGCTGAAGGCTCAGCTTCGTCTTGCTGTGATGGGTGGCAGCTTGCTATTGACCTCTCAGGGATCCTCTCTCGGACTCTCTTAGTGCTCTCATGCTCTCAAAGTAATCAACCTACTGGAATGGCAAGGCAGGGAAACAGAAGGTGGAAGGGAAGCTAGGGGGAACAGTGAGAAGGGGGGGAAGGCGTATAGGAACAGTTTAGTGGGATTTGGTGGTGGTGGAAGTGGAGGCTTTGTTGGTGGAAGAAGGTTGAGAGGAGAAATGGAGGAGAGAGAGAGTCCACATTTTCAGGAAAGTCTAACTGTTTCAGTTATTGCATCTTGAAGGTGAATTGACACATACATTCCTTACTTTTGTTACGGTTTAATAACTATTTTTCTTTTGTTCAAAAATTTAATGTTGATGCATTTTGGATTCTTCATTATTTCTTTTTAAGTGTATGGATTCTTTTTTATACTGATTTACATATTAAGTTAAAATTAAAATTATATTTAAAATGATATAACCGTATCCTCGTACCCTACTTTTTACATGATTACCGTATCGCTGCACCCGTACCTATGTTACATAGAACCAAGAGTTTAAGTGTTGTTTCCACTGGACCACCAGGTCTACGTGGTGGTTCGGTTTATCCTTCTCTTCCCCGTATTTATGGGTCCAGTTCTGCCGAGTTGAACTCCAAATTTTTATTTTTCTGCCTCTCAAGTTGCGCCTGGATTCACTTCATCCCAGTCATTAGACCTTACCCAAGAGGAAGCCAATCATGGTTCTCCTCATTTGACATTTGCAGTAATTGATGCATATGTGAAGCTTGTTGTCTTAATATTAAGTATTCTTCATTGGATCAAGGATCAAGTAGAGTACTTCTTCTGCCTAAGATTCTCCCAGTAATTATAAGAGCCATTCATCAGAAAGATGCAGAAGAAAAGAAATCCTTTTTCAATCCCATGCCAAATTTCAGATTGTTCATTAATTTCAGACACACACACACACACAAAAAGAAAAAGAAAAGAAAAGAAAAAGGAAAACATTATACTGTTCTTTCTTGTTTCATGCCAGCCTCTCTTTTTAAATAAAATCTAAACAAACATTTGTACGGACAAATTTTTTGCATTAGAGGTTTTGAGGTTTACAACCAAAGAGTTGTCCATTCTATTTCAAATTAAGGAGAACCCACCTTTCAATAATTTATTTCTATCACAATTATTTTATTGGCAAAATGAAAGATAAAAAAATTCTCGAAAATTTGGGAAGACTTGAAGAGACATAAGTAGTACCTATGACCCACATTTTGTCGATGAATGAATCAACACATTGTAAAAATGCTTGTGCTTCTTCTTCCCACTAAATATCAATTTCTTCTATCTCACTGCCATCGTCACTACTTATACTTCTTTGCGAAACTTTATATATCCTTTCTGACTCGGTGCTTAGATAAACCTCTGGCCTATATTTCTTTTCCCTGTTATGCACGAATGGAACCATCATTCTGGTGGGAGAAAAAGGGACAAGAGCATTTTCAGTAACATCATTTATATTCAGACTCATTAGTCTTTCGATAATGCAGCTCATAGGATCCATGTTCATTACTTTTCCTTTTCCTGGATCTACTCAAAATTGGTTCAGCTAGAGAAGATGAAGACGAAGACCAAGATGAGGAAGCAACAATTTTATGGGTGAAACTGATAATCTTTTTTTGAATAGCATATGAGGTTATGGGATCAACACAAGAAACTTGTTTCTTCTCTCGATGCCTTCTGTTTTTCAAACAGATTTGCATTGAAGTTAAGGCAGCAATGCGAGAGTTGGGTCCATAATTTTCATGTTTCTCTACATCACTACATGTAGGCACCTTCTTAGGAGGGGGTGATGATTGGTTGCAATCCGCAGCAATGGAAACCTCATGGAAATCAATAACTTGGATACAAGAGGCCATTTTACATTTTAAAGACACTGCTTTCTCAATTGCAGTGAACCATTCTGCATCAAAGGTGACAACTTCAGAAGTATCACTATTCGGTTTCCAATGCTTCCAACCGCTAGAACATGCTACTCTCCTCTGTGCAACCTTTGTTCTCCTCTTCTTCTGTACCCAAAAAACCATGGATTCTGACCAACCAAGCTCTTTCTTCTCATCCTTGTTCTCTTCCGCTTTGGAACTGTAGAAAATAATTGACAAAAAGAAACGTCACCTATTCCATTGATAGTACCATATAACTTCCAATCATCAACAAAATTTCGGTCACACTTTTCCACATCAACAACTCCGCCACCTTCCAAAGATTTATCACAGTTATCTGTAGCATTCTGGACACTATTCCTCATCGTAAGTTCATTCAAGTCTTCCAACTCTGCTCTTGTGAAAGAAACTTACTTACCATACTCTTATATTTGCCTTGAGCCTGATTTCTTGTCATTGTTTCATGAGGAGAGCTATCTCGATAGTTAACGTATCTTTCTTTGCCAACTTCTTTCTTTTCCCTAAGAACATAGGTCTTAATAATCATTGGTTTACAAGTAGGTTTAGGATCATCCTTTAGAGTGATGTTCAAGCATCTGCCTTGGTTTTCTTCTTCACTGGGTTGACGAATAGGGACTTGATTCTCAAATTGTGTTGTTAGTAGCCGGTCCATAGGTTCAGCCAAATCAACACTCTCGAAGCTAGTTGTAGAGTGTTGGCCACAGTTCTTCTCAGCAAGTTCCTTCAAATAATCCAGTTCTGCCCTTCTCGGCGGCCCTATCTGGCTAAGCATCCTCTTACAATCATCATCTTGATGCGAACAAGTTGTCATCACAGCAAGAGGAGTATTTGTTGTCGAATTCCCTATTTCTTCATCCGAATCAAAGTCCAAATGAGACCGTGTTGCCTTCTCTGAAGGGACCGGTCTCTCAACACCACCATCTTCGTTGTTTGCCTTGCGCCTGTACTTCCTCTTGACCCTTGGTGTATCTGATGTTTTGGCGGGGGTTTTTGGTGCATTGGATGGTTTCGGTTTGTTTTCCTTTATCACCTTGGGTGTGTACCTCTTCCTCTTGGGTTTCTTCTTTCGAGGGGTCTTGTTCAAATTTACACCTTGGTTATCTTCAACTTCATTAGATTGATGAAGAGGGTCTTGATCCTGGGATATTGGACTGGTTATTGCTTCCTCCATATCTAAAGGGGTTGTCGGCTCAATGTTACACCCTGTTTGAGAAATTCCTGCGAGGAGTTCAGATTTGGGACATCCATCTGAAAAGATCAAACCGCGCGTAGTGAATTATATAATTCAGAAATTATTATGAATAAGAAGAGGAAAAAGCCCTACACAAAAATCTACACTCAAATTAATTGAACAAAAAATTTATCACTTCTCTTCTTAATAAGATGAGGCTGTAAAAGAAAAAAAAAAGGAAAAAATATTCTACTCGAATGTCAGGGATTCATTTCCCGAAAGTGTTTGAAGTAGCCATTAGAGGGAGGGTTGGAAGAACTAGGGTTGAGAAAGAGAAGATTTGGGGAAGAAATTAGAGATTTGGGGAAGAACTAGATTGATTTATTCATTGATGATTCAGCCCAAATATTTACAATGAGTTTTATAGCGGAGAGAAGTGAGTGGTTGCGCTACAGGACCACTTACAAACCACGTGCATAGCACACACACGTCTCCCGCTCACTTCCCGCCATCAGACTCTTGGAAAATAAAGTGCACAATGCACATAAAAACAAACAAATAGACACGAACCAAACAAACAGATGACTGAAGACCCAGATGGCGCAGGATGACGACGACGACTAATCTGCAGATCACTCCGGCGACGCTGGACTGCCGGCGTCCCTGACAATTCCACCCCTCTTAAAAAATGAGCTTGTCCCCGAGCTCACACTCAAGAAATTCCTCCTGCCAATAACACTCGAAACTTCTCGAAATTCCCACAAACGGCGCCATAATAGATGAAACTTGTTACTCTTACTGCAGGGGTGCTGATGAGTCAGCTTCAAATCTTTAACAAATTTGATAGGCACTGAAAGTATTTCTCTAGAACATTATAGTGTTCTGCAAACTTCCTATCCATGGAATTGAGATCTTCCAGCAGAATGGACTCCTCCCTCTCAACTTTCTTGTATTCCTGAAGTGAGTCCTCCTTGTCAACTAAAAAATCGATACCCTTCTGAGTATAGAACTTAGAACAACTTCCACACCGGCAAAGTACATCCCTCCAATTTCTAGAAAGGAACATGGGTCTCTTTTCACCTAAGTCAAGTGACTTTTCACTTACATCCACTCCAAGCATGCACTTTGAACTTGAACTTTTAGAATTTTCACCATTCAAGGAAACCTTGTCATTCACAACAGTTTCCTATTCAGGGTGGGAACCGATGACCACTTTTTCAGAAGCAACCTCATTTTCACCTTTTGCAGGATGCATAGAAGCTGTGGTTCTGAGTTCCACCCCATTCTCTTCTTTTCCAGCCACCAATGCATTGTTTTTCTTCAATGTAGCCCAAATTGAAGCAGGGTAAAGTTTCAAAAATGAACGAGTCACTACACATTCTTGGCAAATATACTCGTCATACAAAGGCTCCCCCTCCTCATCCTTTGGTATCTCTTCAATACAATTGAGACCGAGGTGCTTCTCATGAAACCAGTCCTCACAGATGTAGCACTGTATCATCTCTACCTACTCCTCTGCTTCTGGATCAAGATAAGGGCGTTCACATGTGCAGTATGATCCTTTGAAGTTATGATTGTAAGAGTTACAAGCATTTTCAAAATCTTTGAAAGGACAAATCTTGCACTTTAGTTCCCCAAACTTTGAGTTCCCACAATCACACCTAAACTTTCTCTTGGTCCACAGTTCTACCACCAGGTTTTTAATACGGGATGAAAATTCATTGGCCTTCTCATCAATCCACAATAATGAACTCAGCTGATTATTTAGTATCCGGACAACAGCATCAATGGGAGTCATGCCATCAGCTGCACTGAGATCACCTCCCTGTTTGGCATTTATTGTCTCAATAATTGATTTGATTTGTTCACCCATTTTTTGCATTTCCCTCTCAATGTTTTCAGCCTGTTCATACATTGCATCTCTTGAGAAAGCAGCCTCATCTTCCAAAAGTAACCCTCGTTCATCTGCAAATACACGCTCAGCTTCTTCTTCCATGCTTTGCAATGCCTTCCCAACCTCTAGCTGATGAGTTTCAGTCAATTCCCATTGCCGCTCCAAGGTAGTTTGTGTATCAACAACTTTTGCCACCTCGGCCTCAAGCCTAATAAGAACATCTCGGTTGTGTAAAACCCTTTTATCCCATTCAGAAATTGCCATGGCATGTTTCCGGAATTTGGTAGTACGTTCTTGAAGATCAGAGTTCCAGTCCTTTATAATTTCTTCAATAATTTTCCCATAAATCTCTGATGGCAACTTAAGCACTTGAGATGTTGCTTGACTGGTTGACGTTGTAATTCCGGTGCTACTAGTTCCAACAGTTGAAGATAATGTAGGGGTACTAGCTCCAACGGTTGAAGACAATGCCAAAGTACTAGTGACAGTGTTGAAGATAATGCTGGGGTTTGTCATGGAGCTGGAAACGGGTGTGCTTGCAAAAACTGGAAATGACGTAGAAGCACCAAAGAATGGAGAGGTGGATGTGGATTGAACCAGTGATGGTGCTGTGTGTAATACATCCTTTTGAGTTACCCTTACACCTTCATCAAATTCCAAGAGTGAAAGTGTAGTATATCTCATTGGAAGAGAGGAACCTTGAGACACCACAACATTAGCCTTGTTGAAAACACTTCTACACCTGGTAACAAGACTTTCCCAACCCAATGCTCCTTTCCTTGTTAACTTCCCCAACTTCAACACCTCACTCTTCCAACGCCAAGGGTGTCTACATGACCAATTTTGTGGAGTAAGACCCATACTCATACTAGCTGAAACCTTCTCCACAGGCGTGAGATTGACCATGCCACTTAAAAGGAAAAGAATTAATTGAAGTTCACTTATTTTGAAAACTTCTTCCATGATGTTCCATAGTTTGTTTTGTTCTACATTGTCTTCATTGACAATACTTGCATTTTTTGATTCTCAACATCAATCATCTCATTAACAGGATTTGTCTCTCGATTATCTGGTTCTAGCATTTCATCAAACACCTTGAATGCCTCATCACCATTCTTCTCAACACTCTTTACTTTAGCTTCAAAACTCAACAAATCTTCACCATTTACAACAACTCCATCCTTAATTTGAGCTCTAAACACATTCCCACCATCACAAGAACCTTTAGAATTAAAAAAGTTGGAGTTAGGATTAGTTACCTCCCTCCTTTCAACCCGTTGAGGAGCTATCAAGAACAGTGGAGCGGTGGAGATCAGTGGCGTGGTGTGTGGTTCGGATGGTTGAGGGTGAATGATCGAAATCTGAGGAACAGTGAGAAGCTGTGGATTGGATTGCTGCAATATCGACATCATCGCATCAAATTTCTCTTCCAGTTTGGTCATCCTCACCTCAAACTCTTCAATGAGAGAATCGAGTCGCTTCTCCAACAAATTCGACTGCAAATGGATCGCTCGAATCCCCTCTTTCACCGTCAACGTGCCTCCGATGAAGGTTGGCTCTGATACCACTTTGTCAGGGATTCGTTTCCCGAAAGTGCTTGAAGTAGCCATTAAAGGGAAGGTTGGAAGAACTAGGGTTGAGAAAGAGAAGATTTGGAGAAGAAATTAGAGATTTGGGGAAGAACTAGATTGATTTATTCATTGATGATTCAGCCCAAAGATTTACAATGAGTTTTATAGCGGAGAGAAGTGAGTGGTTGCGCTACAGGACCACTTACAAACCACGTGCATACAACACACACGCCTCTCGCTCACTTCCCGCCATCAGACTC
Source organism: Hemerocallis citrina (assembly GCA_017893485.1). Classification (NCBI taxonomy): domain Eukaryota; kingdom Viridiplantae; phylum Streptophyta; class Magnoliopsida; order Asparagales; family Asphodelaceae; genus Hemerocallis; species Hemerocallis citrina. The sequence continues at coordinate 136,659 of JACEHZ010000239.1, read as the reverse complement.
TTGGAAAATAAAGTGCACAAAGCACGTAAAAACAAACAAACAGACACGAACCAAACAAACAGATGACTGAAGACCCAGATGGCGCAGGATGATGACGACGACTAATCTGCAGATCACTCCGGCGACGCTGGACTGCTGGCATCCCTGACATCGAATAATAATTTTTTTAATAAAAAAGAACTCGATTTCACTCAATTAAAGGACAGTGCAATAAGTTTGACAGATAAATACAAGCCCTCATATGAACCAATTTGTATAATGTACCAACTGTATCACAAAAAAAAATCATCGAAAGAGTCTGAAGTACATTACCTGCAGCGAAATATTCGAGACCATAAAAACGCTACAATCTTTGCAGTTGAAAGAACTAAATGACATCCTTTCAGCTAGCCTACCCCCCGTCGCAAGCCTATAGTAGGATGATCCCCCCAGCCCTTCGAAGCTACTCTGCACCCTCCAGATGCATTTTCTTTCTTGCCCCTGTTTGACATGCCCACGCGATAATAAGGATAATTGTTTTATGCAAAGTCACTTTAAAAGTACAACTATTATTAGGAAAGCATGCATCATTTCTATCCAGCCACAGATTCAACATATTCGCAACTACAGTAATATCCCACATTAAACGATATTCTTTCCTAATGTTAGTCGTTCTCGAAATCCCCCATAGGTCCACTATATAGTTCGGCAGTGAGAAGGTCCCAAAGCTTAAACTCATTACTTCCCATAACAGTTTCGCTTTAGGGCAACGAAGGAAAATATGCACAGTATCCTCCTCTCCCTCGCTACATCTAAGGCACTAAGTATCGATCTGTATATTACGACTCTTAAGATTCGCCTTGGATAGTATCGCGTTATTCAGAACCAACCAAAGGAACGCCTTGATCTTGTTAGGGACCTTAGACCTCCAGATAATGTTTGCCTCCTCGTTTCTAACACCGCCATCATTATAGAAGTTGTATATGGATCTAACTGAGAACAATCCAGAAGATTCTAACTTCCAAGACCTGTCATCTTCTATCCCCCTATTGACTCTCACCCCTTCTTCCAGGAGTTGTTTGAGTTGTTGAAGTTGGTTGACTTTCATCCGATAGTACTCCCACGCGCTTGAGTGTAACTAACCCATATTTCCAAATCTTCGCTACTAAAGCGTTTTCCTCTTTTGATTCCTCAGCCAATTGTGGAAACAATGCTTGCAGGGTATTCTCTCCCGGCCACTTGTCCTTCCAGAATCTGATGCTCTTTCCATCACCCAGTTTACAGCTTGTGTTAGCATGGAAATCCTCTCCCACCTTCGCGATCCCCTTCCACATGTAAGATTTTTTCCCATGTTTACTTCTTCTCCTAAATCTGAATCTTTTATGTCTACGATATAATAAGAACGAGTTACCCCCACCACGCCTTACGTTGTTTGTGCATTTTCCACCACCACTTAGCTAAAAGTGCTTTATTCATGTCTCGAAGATTCATAATTCCAAGTCCACCAAAGTCCTTTTTACATACCCTACCCCACCTAACCAGGTTCATTCCCTTACTACAATCCTGGGTTCCCTTCCACAAAAACCGTCTCATACATTTGTCAATTCTATGGATAACCCAAGTAAGGATCTCATAAATAGACATCTAGTACATTGGTAGGCTACGGAGGACCGAGTTGATAAGAATAATTCTTCCCCCCAATGATAAGAATTTTCCTTTCCACCCGTCCAATTTCCTCTCTATTTTTTCCACAAGTGGAATCCAATCTTCCCTAAGCAATTTTCCGGGTCTTATTGGCATACCCAAATATTTAAGAGGAAACTCCCTTTGTTCACATTCTAGCACATCTGGAACCCTTGATAAGGGGTCGCCCGTACCACTACTAATCGCCAAAATCATACTCTTTTGTTGGTTAACTGTCAACCCAGACCACAGTTGAAAACATTTTAGTATCACTCTAATAGCCAACGCTTCCTCCATTATTGAAACCCCAAACATAAGGGTATCATACACATATTGCAAAATTGACATCTGCTCCGGACATCCTTTAACCTTAATCCCTTTAATAATCCCCGCTTCACATCTTCTCTTAGCCATTTCAGCCAATCCATCTGCGATGATAGAAAATATCAAAGCTGATAAAGGATCACCCTGCCATAGACCTCTCCTGCATCTGATCTCCTTGCCGAGTTCCCCATTTAGTTGAATGAAGGATTTTACATTTCTAACACACATCTTCATCCACCTCCTCTATTTTGGTCCAAATCCCTTAAGTTCGAGTGCCTCGTCCATGCAGTCCCACTCTACCGAGTCGTATGCTTTTTCAAAGTCAAGCTTCAGAAGAAATCCATCAACCTTCTCCTTGTTGGCTTTGAAAACCATTTCATGGGCTGAGGCGATACTGTCCATGATGTCTCTACCTTTGACAAATTCGCTTTGTGATTCATCAATAATATCTGCTAAGTTCGGTGACAGTCTGTTGGCCAGCATTTTAGTGATGATTTTGAAAGACCCATTGAGAAGGCTAATCAGTCTGAGATCTTCCACCTTGAGGACCTCCGCTTTCTTCGGGATAAGGATAATATTGGCATAGTTAAGTCTATCTACTTGTGCGACTTCTGCAAAAAACTCCTCAATAATATCTAGGAAGTCAGTCTTGATTATCGTCCTGTAAAATGTGTAGAAAAGTATCGGAAATCCATTTCGTCCCGGAGCTTTGTCTTGTCCCAAGCATTTGATAGCTCTTATCACCTCTTCCTCTGTGAAGGTACCCTCCAAACCGTCGCTCCCATCCAATCTCGACTCACTCCACATATAATAATTCAATCTGCAAGTGTGGACTCTCCTCTTTCCCATTAGATCTCTAAAAGTCCTATCTACATGGTTTCTAATTTTACTACCCTCCCGTGTCCACGCTCCCCCCACAAAAAGTCCTGAAATATTGTTATGCCTTCTTCTACCATTAGCCACCTTATGGAAGAAGGCCGTGTTGGAGTCTCCTTCCTCCTTCCTTAAGCCATTGGATCCTTGATCTTTGTCTCCAATAGCACTCTTCCATCTCTCCAATTCGATGCATTTCAATGCTGTTTTGTGCTAGCTCCTCCATCTCTCTACCATCGAATACTCTATCTTCCTCGATGGTTTCTAGTTCTTGTGTTCTATTTCCCAATCTATCTTTCATCTCCTTAGCTCCCCATTCTCCGCTTTTGCCCACTTCTTTAGAGCTTTTCGCAATCTCTTAATTTTGACCATCCATTTGGAAACTGCATCAATTGTGTCTGTAGGCTTCTCCAAAGAGTCCTCAATAACCTTCTTGATGTTAGTGGAGTAGTCTAGGATTTCTCAAACCTGAACTATTTTTTGATGAATCGTGAACCTACTCTACAGACAAGGGCTAGTGGGGTATGATCCGAAGTAAGTCTGGGGGTTGACCCAACCTTAGCCGACGGGAACCTCTCCTCCCAGTCCGAGGAGACTAAGATTCTATCTAGTTTTGCTAAGGTCGGGTTAGATTGCATGTTTGTCCACATAAATCTTCTATCAGACTCCTGTAACTTGATAAGCTCTAGATCGCTAATAAGCCTGTTGAAATCCAATCTACATCTATCGTTTCCCCCCCTCTCCCAATGTTCCGACCGAAATCTAGTAATGTTAAAATCCCCTCCCAAAATCCACGGTCCATCCCATCTACTCCAAACGTCTTTTAATTCTAACCAGAAGCCCTCCCTAAGACTCGCGATGTTGGGTCCATAGACCGAAGTTACCATGTGCTCCCACCCATCACTCTTTCTCCTAATTCTGATGGTCACCGAAAAAGTACCCACAAAATTATCGATAAGCTCAAAGATTTTAGAATCAAAACCTAGCGCTATCCCCCCCGACATACCTCTAGCCTCCCTAAAACGCCATTGATAATCTCTAAAAGAACTCATGCCTTCAAAGTCCCTACTCTGCGGGTTGGAAATTCTAGTTTCTTGCAAAGCACACACTGCTGGCTTATAGTTAGCGATAGAATCATTAACCAATCTACTCTTAATTGTAGATCACATACCTCTCGCATTCCAGAAAATGTATAGCATTAAAAATGTAAAATCACCTAATCCCGTGCTCAAGAGAAAACCCCCTAACTAGACCGACTATAGACATAGTCTATCCGCTTCCTCCTTAAGATTAAAGACCCTTTGATATTGTTCCTTTCTTGTGGAACCCATGTCTAGACCTATTGCACAGGCATAATAAAGAAGCATATTATCTGAAATGAAACTAAGGACCGAAAACGAACCTCCACAAGCAGACGTTAGCTCCTTTGCTTTTGCAGCTGATCTGATAATGTCTTCTTCACTTGGTCCCTTAGACCCCCATCTGTCACTTTGTCTTTTGCTCTTCCTCTTCGCCTCTTCAAATCCCCTTCTCGAGTTTTGAATGGTTGGGTCCATGATATCTTCCGTAGCAATATCTTCCACGCCCGAGGTTAACTCCTTAACCCTTTGCTCCCACCTTTCATTTTTCGACTACATAGTCGTGCGACCCCTCTCCCAGTCCCTGTATCGCTGCGATCCTGTTGTCGTGCTCATCCATCGATCTACCCTCGCTGTTATTTTCCTGTTCTCCCTCGTCTTGCATATCCTTGTTTCCCTCGCCGTGAGACCCATCGAATTCACCCTCCTCTTCTTCAGAAATGGACTTCCAAAACGACGCACTAGGCTTCTTCATGGGCTGCATAACATCCTTACCTAGGCCCAGAGGCCCAAGCACCGAAGAAGGCCTCGCAATCATCTATTTCGAGATGGAATTAACGGCAGCTTCAATAGCCTATTGAAACTCCAGCTTAGACATCATCATAATTTCTCCAACTGACTTCGTGGGGCCCATTCTGTAGCTATCCACGTCACCTGTCTCCTCCCTTTTCCCTCTTACCGAAACGTTACCCCCTAACTGACCCGTAGCCTTCACAGTACTCTTTCCTTCCTTTACGCTACCCCCATCTTGAGCTCGCCCCCACCATTTCCCTGCCTCCTCATACCAAAAGTGTCTCGTCTCTCACTTCCTGGTAGCTGTCCCCTCCTTCCTTCCTATCCGCTGAGTCGTTGCATTCCAAGGTGTGCTGAGTTGAAGGGTTGAGATTAGCACCTTGACAATCTGATGGCTTGGCTTGGAAATTCCTCACAAAGCACTTTCCTTTACTAGAACGCTCCTAATTTGCTCTCCCTGGATCCAACGGCTCCCGCTTATGTTTAACCTTCCGCTCCCCTGTGAAATGAGCTTCCAACTTAGAACATGATTTCTCTGATGATCACCGAAACGAAACCCTCTTTTTCTTCTCCACGATGACCTTAACTTCATGTCTATCATCTTCAAACTCCGCAGTTATGACCGATGGAATTAAGCTTAAATCCTCCACCCCGATCTGAATTCTCGCATATTCTCTTCGGGTTTGGAGATTAGTGTTCTTATCTATGCAATCAAATATCCAAATCCTCCAATAACGTTTTGGAACGCCGATCGAACGCAACACTGAAACGGGAGGTTGAATAATCTAATCCACACTGCCGGAAGTGCGTCGACCTTTAAAGCGTCGTAGCTCCTCGTCCATATGCTCATCGTAATGTAGAAGTCATGACCCTTTAGGCTCCCCATCATCAGCACTTCCCTGGTTCTCTCTTCAGATTTGCAAAACACCATGAAAACATCTTGGCGAACCTTTTGTATATCCCACTTCAAAATCGACTCAAGCCTAACACACTCCGAAAGCTTCTCAGCCATCTCAGGTACCGTTAGGTAACTGGAATGTATTTTGAGCATGATACAAAGTTTCAGTCGTCTCTTGAAGTCCGCCATGATCGGCGTTGGAGCAATAACTGCTTTAATGACCTTTCTACCCCCATGATTACTCTCCTCAGATTGATTCAAAACACTTACATTGGTTCTGCCCACTTTCGGAGCCAAGGATTGATGCGTCGCTGAGGAGTTGGATGAGTGTTCCTCACCGGTGTGATGTTAGGGCAAGCCATCGATATATGTCCGAACTTCTTACATGCATAAAAAAACTAGTCGTTAGTGCATTCATGGATCGTGTTGTTAGTGTTAGTGCCCTAGAGACAATGTGATTGTGCTTCTAGGAAATACTTTTGTTAATTAATGGTTGTGTTCTATTGATTATTATATGTTAATTTATTATGTCTTAATTTACTGCGATAAAAATGTTAGAGTAATAAATGTCCTTGGAATATATATAATACGTATTCTATATCTTTAAGTATGTGACTTAAAAAATGAGATTATATGAATAGTGTTTATATTCCTAAATATCCCTAATCAAGCATTGTCATTATGGGACAATAATAATGCATAAAGATTAGTATGTTTGTTGACTGATGACCACATCTCATTGGTCATAGGTATAGTGATACTAAAGTCAAGAACATAGGTGCATGTAAGATTCTACATGGCACTGGATAGACCCACAGTGAGATTCTTCATGTTTAAATAAAGTCATAAGAAAGACTCACAGTGATAATGGTGTAATGATCCTCTGACTTGAGATCATTATATTTCTATACGAGGATTAATATACTTTGACTACATTAAAAGTTACCTTTGACCGGGTGATGATAAAAGTGGACATCGGGTATATTATGAGTCGTATGAGAAATATGAATGATAGATAAAAGATTTAACCCTCCTATAATTAGGAGAGATATTATTGGCCTCTTGATTGAGTGAGACTATGAAATGCATGGCCATGCTCAAATAATGATTTGTTTTAATAGTCTACTCATTGATCAAGGAAACCCGGATTAAATGTTGAAGAGGATGACTGAGAACATGCCTCGAGTTTAATCTATAATATTTGGTTAAAGGGATTATATTACACGGAAACATTAATCACGAAAGGTTTTATTGGATCACCAAATATTATTATTACTTGGGTAGCAATGATGTATTACTAGATGCCGCTCATTGTTTATAATTTTATTATTGGATATTAAAATTATTTCCAACGTAATAATAACCTAAAGGGTCACACACAAGAACGCTTGAAGGAGATTTGATTTAAATTATGAATTTAAATTAAATAGTAATTCGAATTTATTTATGATATTAATTAAGTGGGACTTAATTAATTAATTAAATATAATTTCAAATTTACTAATGATTAGAATTAGAATTATATTAGGATATTAATTAAGTTTGACTTAATTATTTATTTAATTAAGAATTCTAATTTTAATAAAAGCCCAATAGGATTGGGCTTTAGAAAAACAGATTTGTCTCTCTATATAAAGATCTTAAACTCTCAAATTAGAAAAAAGAGGCTAAGAAAAAAAACCCTAGCCGTTTGAGAGAAGAAGATGGAGATAAAGAGAATTTGTTTTTCGGATGCTAGTACATCGCTCCTTCAAATACCAAGTGTTCGTGTGGATACCGATAGAGCGTAGATCGCGTGAGCGGGATGCGTGGTGATTCAAGAAGCTTGGACCTCCATTAGTCATCCTTTTCTCAACTGTTAAAGCTTCGTTTTAAGGTAAACGTTCATAACTACGAATTAAACGTCTTGTTTTGCATGGATCCTGCGATTGGGTTTCGATTTTATTGTTTTAATCCGCTGCATTTATGCCCCGAAAACCCAACAATGGTATCAGAGCCAGGTTGCGAAAACGTTTTAATTCGTTTATTTGTTACAGTTTTGATATATTTGCATAAACTGTAAGTTAATGATGATTGGGATGATCATATGATGATCTTATAATCTGTATGTATACTGATATGTATATGATTTATGTTTGTTCTAATTACGAGAATCGTATTCGATATGGATTCTGAAACGGCTGCTGCAGATTTGCTGAAATCTATTTCTAGTGTCCGATTTTTGCAAATGAGTACCTTTTCGGAAAGGGAAACGAGCGTCTGAACAAAACTGATAGCTTATGCTATCACCGACTCGTCTGTAAGGCGTTTGACGCCGTTTAGGGCCTGAAATATGCAATTTTATGTTTTCAGATTTAATTTCAATTTTCTGAATTATGCCTTATATGATTTTTATGATTGGATCATGATGAAATATGATATGGTATAACATGATAAGATAATATATGATATTATTTGAATATTATATATTTGTTCTTATCGCGTAGATTGTATACGATACGGTTTCTGCAAAGATGAGCAGATTTGGTGAAATCTATGTCCAGTGTCCGATTTTTGCAAATAAAATATGTTTTCTGACTGGAATCGGGTCACTGAGTAATACTGACTTTGTCACCGACGCGGATATAAGGCGTTTGACGCCGTTTAGAACCAGAAAACTGCGATTTACTGTTTTCAGAATTTTGATTGCAATTTTCTGATTTTACCCTATTTAATTTTTGTGATTGGATCATGACAAATATGATGTGGTATGATGACATAATGAAATATGAGATATTCTTAATTGTTATATGAGCATGGTGTATGGTTATGGCCTTAAGACCCATAGGTTAGTGGTTTTGATTTATGGTTTGGTTTCTAAATACGACTTGCATGTCGTCTTCAATTTCTTGTAATTTATATTCTCGAATGTAACTCGAGTTCCTCTTGTAAGTTCATAAGAACATTTTTTTTTTTTTTTTTCATTATTCAATGTAATGATCAATGAAGACATGGAAGCAAGGAGGCAAACTAATAAGCATTCCAAAGAAGGAGATACAAGATGAAGATGAAGAAGATAAAGACATGTAATAGTGTAGTATTTTAAACCACCCATAGATTGACCTTGATTTTTCCATTAGCTTGGAAAGATCATATAGGATGGGCCATAACCAAACACGTTTACTTTATGCACTTTACATATGTATGAATGTATGTGATACAATGTATGTGTAGAGATAATGATGCATGCTTAATTAGATTAAGATGAATGTATTAGATACGACACCCCATTCATGCTTAAACAAGATAAAATCTATAACGATTTAAGATGAACATTAAACTAACGATCATGAGATTCTAGTGTTTATGAAACACGGTAATTAAATATGAATTTTCATTATTCAACGATTGAATGATTTTGTTAACAACCGATTACGAATCTGTAAGAAAAGGGGTGCCAATAATGCCGTCTGTGCGTTAACCTCTGATCTGGAAATCATTCATTCAACGAATTTTGATTTGAAATATTTGATTCAAGGAAAAATTGAGAATCTCTTTATGATGGGATCATGATCGTTTATAAGTAAATCCCTTAATAAATATTAAGTTAAACAAGATGCTTTCCAATGAATAACACTCATCAAGGCCTAGATCATAAGGGGTGGGTTTGCCAAAGCAGAGTGCTCCTTTTAATCGTGGTGAGGTGCGAAAGAGTAAATGTGATACTCGTTATGTTGATTCATTGGGCCTAACTTAACTAAGTCGTCACAATAAGATTATGAACTTAGAAGCATAGAGTTTGGCGAAAAATTTATTAAATAAATTAGAGCAATGGTTGTTCACCAAACTATCCAAGAGTTATATACGTGATATAATTGACAAATGTTGTCTACCTAAATAGTTGTGTTTTGGGAGTTTCAGCCAACGCTGACTCAAGACATGATGAAATATGGATCTTGGCTCACTAGAAAGATATATAATAAATGCTTTCCGAATTAATAGTAAGGGCTATTAATTTGATCAAAATAGTGGGAGATATATATTATGAATATATATGAATAATCATTTGAACATAAACTAATAATTCCGTAGACTAATTCTTTTATGCATTTTACATTATAGATATTCTAATGGCAAACAACTCAAATAACTTCTCTGTACGATCTGTCCTTGAGAAGGACAAGTTGACAGGAACAAACTTCCTCGATTGGCAAAGGAATTTGAGGATAGTCCTCAGGTAAGAGTGAAAGCTCTATGTCATTTCCTCGCCCTGGACCTCTCCCTGTAGGTGCATCGGTTGATCAACGTAATGTTTATCAGAAACATATCGATGATGACACGGATGTCACTTGTCTTATGCTTGCGACTATGAGTCTTGAGCTTCAGAAACAGCATGAGCATATGGATGCTCATATAATGATAGAGCACCTTAAACGTATGTTTGAAGGACAGGCTCGTCAAGAGAGGTTTGATACAAGTAAAGCCTTGTATGCATGTAAATAGGGTGATCGTGATCCAGTTGCACCGCATGTTCTAAAGATGATGGATATATGGAGTACCTTGCTACTCTGGGTTCCGCCATCAGTCCGGAAGCTCAGATAGATCTAATCTTGCAATCTTTGAACAACGACTATGCTCAATTTGTAATGAATTACAATATGAATGAGATAGACAAGACACCTACCGAATTGTTGGCTATGTTGAATACTACTGAGACCAACATTCAGAAGGCATCCCCTGCTCCCATAATGATGGTCAACAAAGGGAATGCCAAAGGAAAGGGTAAATGGAAAGGCAAGAACAAGATTGGATCTAAGCCTGCTAATCCAGAACCCGCTGTTAAGGCTTAGAAGCCTACTGGAGGTGTTGCAAAGGCAAAGGCAAAGGGTGATTGTCACTATTGCAAGAAGCTGGGTCATTGGAAGAGAAACTGTCAAACTTATTTGGAGGATCTGAAGAAACTGAAGGCTGTTCAGATTTCTGATTCAGGTATTTATATTATAGAAGTCAAATTTGTCTACTTCTACATCACGGGTATTAGATACTGGATGTGGTTCTCACATTTGTATAAATGTGCATAAACGGCGAAGGAGTAGAACTTTGGCGTTAGGAGAAGTCGACCTACATGTTAGCAATGGAGCAAAGGTTGCTGCTTTAGCTGTAGGGACTTATTATTTATCGATGCCCATGGGGCTTATTTCAGAACTTGAGAACTATTTTACGTGCCTGCAATTTGCAGAGACATTATTTTGGTTTCTTGTTTGGACAAGATTGGTTTTTCCTTTTTGATTCAGAACAATTGTTGTTCCTTTTCATTAAATAATGTTACCTATGAGGTTGCATGTTTGTTTAATGGTTTATATGTTCTTGATTTTGATACTCCTATCTATAATGTAAATAATAAACGTCTAAAGATAAATGACTCAAATCAAACATACCTCTGGCACTGTCATTTAGGCCATATAAATGAGAATCGCATTTCCAAGTTACATTAGGATGGATACTTGGATAAGTTTGATTTTGAATCATACGAAGAATGTGAACTATGTCTCATTGGCAAAATGACTAAAACTCCTTTTACCGAATAAGGTGAGAGGGCCACCAAACAATTGGAATTGATACATAGTGATGTATGTGGTCCAATGCGTATGTTGGCAAGAGGTGGCTTTTACTAATTTTAACCTTTACTGATGATTTTAGTAGATACAGATATGTGTATCTTTTGAAGAACAAATCCGAATCGTTTGAAAAATTCAAAGAGTAAGAGATTGAAGAAGAAAAACAAATAGGCGAAAGTATAAACTCTACGATCTGATCGTAGAGGAGAATACCTAAGCTTAAAATTTCTTAAAAGCGTGTGGTATAGTATCACAACTCACTCCTCCTGGAACACCACAAAGACATGGTGTGTCTGAGAGGAGAAATCACATTTTGTTGGACATGGTGCGATTGATGATGAGTCTAGGGGATCTTCCAATTAGTTTCTGGGGTTATGCCCCTAGAGACGGCTGCAGAAACACTAAACCGAGTTCCTTCTAAATCAGTTCAAAAGACACCATACATGAGATATGAACTGAGAAACGTCACAGCGTGTCATTTATGAAAATTTGGGGATATGAAGCGTTTGTGAAACGTATGATCTCTGACAAACTAGGACCAAAATCAGATTTTGTGGGATACCCAATGGAAACAAAAAGGGTATTATTTCTATAAACCTTCGGAGAACAAAGTGTTTGTTGCTTGAATGGCTATGTTTCTAAAGAGAGATTTACTTTCTAAGAAAAATAGTGGGAGGACAATAGATCTCGATGAGGATCGAGAACCACAGAATAATGTTGAACAAGAGTTGGAACATAAGCAGAGTGTGACTCAAGATGTTGATAACAACACTGCTCAAGAAACACAGGTTATTCGTAGATCTAGTAGGATTCGCTATGAGCCAGAGAGATATCGTGGATTTCTTCTGACTCAAATTGGCGATGTGATGATCATAGATGATGATGAGCCTCTCACCTACAAAGATGCTATGAATAGTCCAGATTTTGAGAGATGGCTGGAGGCCATGAAATCTGAGATGGATTCCATGTATGAAAATCAAAGTATGGACTTTGGTTGGACCACCCGAAGGGGTAAAACCCATAGGGTGCAAGTGGGTTTCTTGAAGAAAAACTGACGTGGATTGTAATGTACAGACCTACAAAGCAAGACTAGTGGCGAAAAGTTTCAAGCAGATTCATAGTAGTGACTATGATGAAACTTTCTCACCGGTGGGTATGGTCAAATCCATCAGGATTTTGCTTGCGATAGCAACTTACTATGACTATGAAATCTGGCAAATGGATGTCAAGTCGATCCAAAGTTTGCTAGAATGGTCTGTGAGAAGCGATGGTCCATTTATGGATTATAGCCGGCCTCGAGGAGATGGAACATTCGTTTTGATGAAACAGTCAAAGAGTTTGGCTTCATGTAAAATGAAAATGTGTCGTGTGTTTACGAAGGGTTAGTGGGAGCCATGTGTCATTCCTAGTATTATATGTAGATGACATATTATTAATAGGGAATGACATTCCTAATCTACAGGTTGTGAAGATTTGGTTGGGAAATAGTTTCTCGATAAAAGACTTTGGCGATGATACATATGTCTTAGGGATCAGGATCTATAGAGATAGATCTAAAAGATTAATCGGTTTAAGTCAGAATACATACATATGTAAAGTGCATACTTAAGATAACGTTGCGGACCCACAAGACTAAGGCTTTGTCGCAGCAGAAGCACGAAGGTCACACTAGTTCCGTGGGTATTAGATACATGAGTGACTGGCTCTAGTGCAAGTGGGAGATTGTTAGTGTTAGTGCCCTAGAGACAATGTGATTGTGCTTCTAGGAAATACTTTTGTTAATTAATGGTTGTGTTCTATTGATTATTATATGTTAATTTATTATGTCTTAATTTACTGCGATAAAAATGTTAGAGTAATAAATGTCCTTGGAATATATATAATACGTATTCTATATCTTTAAGTATGTGACTTAAAAAATGAGATTATATGAATAGTGTTTATATTCCTAAATATCCCTAATCAAGCATTGTCATCATGGGACAATAATAATGCATAAAGATTAGTATGTTTGTTGACTGATGACCACATCTCATTGGTCATAGGTATAGTGATACTAAAGTCAAGAACATAGGTGCATGTAAGATTCTACATGGCACTGGATAGACCCACAGTGAGATTCTTCATGTTTAAATAAAGTCATAAGAAAGACTCACAGTGATAATGGTGTAATGATCCTCTGACTTGAGATCATTATATTTCTATACGAGGATTAATATACTTTGACTACATTAAAAGTTACCTTTGACCGGGTGATGATAAAAGTGGACATCGGGTATATTATGAGTCATATGAGAAATATGAATGATAGATAAAGGATTTAACCCTCCTATAATTAGGAGAGATATTATTGGCCTCTTGATTGAGTGAGACTATGAAATGCATGGCCATGCTCAAATAATGATTTGTTTTAATAGTCTACTCATTGATCAAGGAAACCCGGATTAAATGTTGAAGAGGATGACTGAGAACATGCCTCGAGTTTAATCTATAATATTTGGTTAAAGGGATTATATTACACGGAAACATTAATCACGAAAGGTTTTATTGGATCACCAAATATTATTATTACTTGGGTAGCAATGATGTATTACTAGATGCCGCTCATTGTTTATAATTTTATTATTGGATATTAAAATTATTTCCAACGTAATAATAACCTAAAGGGTCACACACAAGAACGCTTGAAGGAGATTTGATTTAAATTATGAATTTAAATTAAATAGTAATTCGAATTTATTTATGATATTAATTAAGTGGGACTTAATTAATTAATTAAATATAATTTCAAATTTACTAATGATTAGAATTAGAATTATATTAGGATATTAATTAAGTTTGACTTAATTATTTATTTAATTAAGAATTCTAATTTTAATAAAAGCCCAATAGGATTGGGCTTTAGAAAAACAGATTTGTCTCTCTATATAAAGATCTTAAACTCTCAAATTAGAAAAAAGAGGCTAAGAAAAAAAACCCTAGCCGTTTGAGAGAAGAAGATGGAGATAAAGAGAATTTGTTTTTCGGATGCTAGTACATCGCTCCTTCAAATACCAAGTGTTCGTGTGGATACCGATAGAGCGTAGATCGCGTGAGCGGGATGCGTGGTGATTCAAGAAGCTTGGACCTCCATTAGTCATCCTTTTCTCAACTGTTAAAGCTTCGTTTTAAGGTAAACGTTCATAACTACGAATTAAACGTCTTGTTTTGCATGGATCCTGCGATTGGGTTTCGATTTTATTGTTTTAATCCGCTGCATTTATGCCCCAAAAACCCAACACGTGTGACCTCTCGCCGCACATTTATGACATTAGGCCATCTTCTTCGTTGAGTTTGGGGTTGCCGCGATGGCGAAAGTGCTTTAGCAGCTTTCTTCTCAGCCATCTTCACTCCTTTGAGTTTACCCAATACCCACTCTCTGTCACGTCCCACTTCCCAAAAATACGGAATACAAGTACATGACAAAAGCCCAGCGAATGACTAACGTCATCCATAAGCTGTTTATCCGATTAACTCAACAATATAAACAATACAGAACAATTGCGCAGGCAATATAATAATCTCATGAACAAAAATACTTGGAACGAAGAAATAAAAATATCCAAATATAATAATAACCCAATGTCTGGAAACAAATAATAATATTCGGGACATAAGTCCAATACAATAATAAATACAATCCAAAAATAATAAGTCTCAATACATTAAGTTATTTATTGCAACATAACAGATAGTTTTCACCATCCATAAGCTGTACGGATCTGCTTGACTCATCATAACAGTAAATAAGGCAACATACTCAACCAGGCATGCAAAAACAATCATAACTCAACAGTATTTATTGCAACAATAATAAATATCCCAACAAATACGAATCTGAAACAAAACAATAATCCTGGGTCTACAAGCCCAAATACAAGTCTCAATACAATTCATGAAATAAAATAGTTCATTAAAACATTTTAAGCAAATAATTCCAATTGCGCAGCTCAAAATTTTTGCTCACCAACTCCAGTAGGCAATTGATCAGCAAAACCTGCTCATATGGCAATTATAAGGAAAATAGGAAGACAGGAAAACATGACGCCTGTTAGATGCAAGTTCCGGGCCGCAAGAAGTACAAGTAGGGAAATGAAAGAAAAACTAAACTAAACAAGTAATACTAACATGGAGAAGGTAGCAAATATAACAATCAACAGATGACACTAAGCACCGGAATAACAGTAAGAGTATAACAGTAATAGTAAAGGTCAACAATAACAGTAAATCACGGTAACTGGATGTGACAACGTAAACAGTTATTCTTATGTCTAATGTTCAATTACTAACTATGTAGCACTTCATGCATCCCATATTTTACCACATGGTTGCTACATCAAACAGTTTCGCTTTAAGATTTTGTAGTGAAACTTCTATAAGGCAGTATATTCAGACAAACTGTAACAGTAACAGTTATAAAAACAGTGTCATGGATCATGTCCTCATGCATCCAGAGATAAACAGTAGGTACCACAGTAAACAGTGAGAAAAACGAGTTCCATCCGAATATGCATTTCTATATTGTCCACTACTCGATCTTTTCCCTTAAAAATCCCGGTTTGATTAGTTTTATTATTAATAAACATGTGTGAACGAATACAAATAGGGCTAAAGACATGGCAAGAACAGGAAATAATTCTAAGATAGAATAGAAACCACAAACGGTTGTTAAATAATTTATAACAGTCAAAACAACGGAACTTTCAGTTTTAGACAGCAAGACACTACTATACCAAATCTGAGATTCCCGTTACTACAAGATAGAAAATCCAGATCCTTCAGAAAATCTAGAAACTATAATCTCTGCCAATTCCAGCATATATATATAAGTCACACATCAGCCATAGAAACAGGGTCGAAAACAACGTTTAATACAGAAGTTATGTTCAGCCAGAAAATCCAAAATCTTGTTTATAAGCATGAAAAAAGTTTAAAATCATTATAATTAAATCTGAAAAAAATCTAGAAGATTCTATAACATATCTTGTTTCGAAATAAAAAATATCCTGAATTTATATTACAGATAGTATGGTCAACAAAATTGGGAAAACCGAGTAATACGACAAAATCTCAATTCTGCAAGTTCAAACACAGCAGTACCAAAACAGAGATAATTCACGAAGTATAATTCGAAATCTAGATCTGTCAAAAGGATGATAAAATAAACAAATCAGGATACAATTCATATTCACAAAGTTTTCATCAAAAACGAAGAGAATCAGGTTGAAAACATAGTTCTTTACTGAACATCATGCAGTTTGGAAATACACTACAACCCAGAACCTATTCGCCAGTGTTTTTTTAGACCTTCACCGACAGTTTTTTACGCCGGTGAAACATTCACCGGCGTTTATAAAAATGCTGGTGCAAATGTCGCCGAATCGAGCGTCGCGGAAAGATAGGCGCATTCACCGGCATTTTAACTGGACACCGGTATATCTTTAAAATACACCAGCGGCCAGACAAACGCCGGTATATGGCGATTTCTGGCTGTCGTTCTTTCCCCCCAATATACATTCACCGGTGGTCACATACCTCCGGTATATATCTTTTCACCGGCGATTGTACAAATGCCGGGGAATGTGTAATATTTACCGGTGGTCATAGAGCACCGGTGTATGCTTGTTTCTAAGCGCCCTTCTTTCCTTACTTACAAACACCGGCGTGTCATAAAATGCCACCATATAGATATTCACCGGCATTTTATAAAACGCTTGTGTATCTTAGGAGTGCTGTAACTTACGGGTACACCCGCCTGTGTGGAAACGCCTCTCTAACGAAATTTTCAACTAAACAATTAGATACACCGGCGTTCTATGAAACGCCGGTGTATGCTCGTTGGTTTTTCCTGCTCCAATTTTTCATTCGATTTCAATTCACAATTTCATTTAAAAAACCTGTAAACTAATTCACAACTGAATCAACCAATTTCAGGCATATTAATGCGCAAATCACAACCAAACACAAGAATTAATTAAGATAATAAAGTTTCACACATAGTCCAAAAGTCGTCCAAATTCACCGCTTAATTAACATCATAATTAACAAATACAGTAATTAACATCCCAAATATCTCAACAACTACTTAAAACAACAATACAGAACATAACAACAACAAGAACAACATAACAACAACAACTAGAGGCCGCCGACCACAGATCCATACCCCTCGAGTAGCTTCAGTACTGATCATCAGAATTTCCTTGATCTGGGTGGCCACTCTATGAAAAAAAAAATAATTTAGTTCAACAGTAAACCAAATATAAGAAAAATAAGTAAAATAAGAAGGGGCTCATATCAAGTGTAGTTTTAAGGAACTGTCATCGTGGAAGGAAACCAAATATAGAAGCCAGAAATGGAAACAGAGAATGGTAGAGAATGAGGATACACCAGGCTAACATAGCGGCATTTTTCTCATCTCTCTCATCCAATGGTAGAGAATGAGGATACACCAGGCTAACATAGCGGCATTTTCCTCATCTCTCTTTCATCCCTGCTTTCTCTTCAGCAAACGCACATAAAGAGACATCAGCAACAACAGCAAGAGCGACAAGAACAACAACAATAATAAATTATTATAAACGAGATGTCTCTATATGGGTTTCTAGATCTCCACTCGAGCCCTCCCTTTCTAATCACAGCCCAATTAAGAACATAGATGACAGCCACTAAACAATCCAATCACAGCCCAATCAAAATTTGCCATCCTGGATCTTAAATCTTCAGATGCATGAATTCAGCTTCTTTAACAGTAAAAGAAAATGAAAATGACAATCAAAATCATGCTAAGAAGGCAATCAGATGCATGAATTCAGCTTCTTTCACAGTAAAAGAAGATGAAAATTTCCAGTATATAAGCATATATGTTTCTCTATTAATTCATCATCCCAACTAAATCATGATGTTTGTGGCTACAAAAGAAACCTGCACAAGGTTTGTTCTCACCCAATTCTTATACAGATTTGGAGGATTTTGGTATACAGCCAGCATCCTCTAGTTGACAGTTAACCCATTTTGGTAAAAAAAACATGCTAAGAAGGCAATCAGATGCATGAACTCAGATTTTTTAACAGTAAAAGAAAATGAAAATTTCCAGTATCTAAGCATATATGTTTCTCCATTAATTCTTCATCCCAACTAAATCATGATGTTTGTGGCTCCAAAATAAACCTGCACAAGTATTGTTCAGCCCAATTCTTGTACAAATTTGGAGGATTTTGGTATACAGCCAGCATCCTCTAGTTGAAAGTGAAACCATTTTGGTAAAAAATCATGCTAAGATGACAATCAGATGCATGAATTCAGTTTCTTTGACAGTAAAAGAAAATGAAAATTTCCAGTATCTAAGCATATATGTTTCTCCATTAATTCATCATCCCAACTAAATCATGATGTTTGTGGCTCCAAAAGAAACCTGCACAAGGTTTGTTCAGCCCAATTCTTGTACAGATTTGGAGGATTTTGGTATACAGCCAGCATCCTTAGTTGACAGTTAACCCATTTTGGTAAAAAAAACATGCTAAGAAGGCAATCAGATGCATGAACTCAGATTCTTTAACAGTAAAAGAAAATGAAAATTTCCAGTATCTAAGCATATATGTAACTCTATTAATTCTTCATCCCAACTAAACCATTGATGTTTGTGCCTCCAAAAGAAACCTGCACAAGGTTTGTTCAGCCCAATTCTTGTACAGATTTGGAGGATTTTGGTATACATACAGCATCCTCTAGTTGACAGTTAACACATTTTGGTAAAAAATCATGCTAAGAAGGCAATCAGATGCATGAATTCAGCTTCTTTCACAGTAAAAGAAAATGAAAATTTCCAGTATATAAGCATATATGTTTCTCTATTAATTCTTCATCCCCACTAAATCATGATGTTTGTGGCTACAAAAGAAACCTGCACAAGGTTTGTTCTCACCCAATTCTTGTACAGATTTGGAGGATTTTGGTATACAGCCAGCATCCTTAGTTGACAGTCAACCCATTTTGGTAAAAAAATCATGCTAAGATGACAATCAGATGCATGAATTCAGCATCTTTGACAGTAAAAGAAAATGAAAATTTCCAGTATATAAGCATATATGTTTCTCCATTAATTCTTCATCCCAACTAAATCATGATGTTTGTGGCTCCAAAATAAACCTGCACAAGGTTTGTTCAGCCCAATTCTTGTACAGATTTGGAGGATTTTGGTATACAGCCAGCATCCTCTAGTTGACAGTGAAACCATTTTGGTAAAAAAATCATGCTAAGATGACAATCAGATGCATGAATTCAGTTTCTTTGAGCGTAAAAGAAAATGAAAATTTCCAGTATCTTAGCATATATGTTTCTCCATTAATTCATCATCCCAACTAAATCATGATGTCTGTAGCTCCAAAAGAAACCTGCACAAGGTTTGTTCAGCCCAATTCTTGTACAGATTTGGAGGATTTTGGTATACAGCCAGCATCCTCTAGTTGACAGTTAACCCATTTTGGTAAAAAAAACATGCTAAGAAGGCAATCAGATGCATGAACTCAGATTCTTTAACAGTAAAAGAAAATGAAAATTTCCAGTATCTAAGCATATATGTTTCTCCATTAATTCTTCATCCCAACTAAATCATGATGTTTGTGGCTCCAAAAGAAACCTGCACAAGGTTTGTTCAGCCCAATTCTTGTATAGATTTGGAGGATTTTGGTATACAGCCAGCATCCTTAGTTGACAGTTAACCCATTTTGGTAAAAAAATCATGCTAAGAAGGCAATCAGATGCATGAATTCAGCTTCTTTCACAGTAAAAGAAAATGAAAATTTCCAGTGTATAAGCATATATGTTTCTCTATTAATTCTTCATCCCAACTAAATCATGATGTTTGTGGCTACAAAAGAAACCTGCACAAGGTTTGTTCTCACCCAATTCTTGTACAGATTTGGAGGATTTTGGTATACAGCCAGCATCCTTAGTTGACAGTCAACCTATTTTGGTAAAAAAATCATGCTAAGATGACAATCAGATGCATGAATTCAGCATCTTTGACAGTAAAAGAAAATGAAAATTTTCAGTATATAAGCATATATGCTTCTCTATTAATTCTTCATCCCAACTAAATCATGATGTTTGTGGCTACAAAAGAAACCTGCACAAGGTTTGTTCTCACCCAATTCTTGTACAGATTTGGAGAATTTTGGTATACAGCCAGCATCCTTAGTTGACAGTCAACCCTTTTTGGTAAAAAAATCATGCTAAGATGACAATCAGATGCATGAATTCAGCATCTTTGACAGTAAAAGAAAATGAAAATTTCTAGTATATAAGCATATATGTTTCTCTATTAATTCTTCATCCCAACTAAATCATGATGTTTGTGGCTACAAAAGAAACCTGCACAAGGTTTGTTCTCACCCAATTCTTGTACAGATTTGGAGGATTTTGGTATACATACAGCATTCTTAGTTGACAGTGAACCCATTTTGGTAAAAAAAACATGCTAAGAAGGCAATCAGATGCATGAACTCAGATTCTTTAGCAGTAAAAGAAAATGAAAATTTCCAGTATCTAGGCATATATGTTTCTCTATTAATTCTTCATCCCAACTAAACCATTGATGTTTGTGCCTCCAAAAGAAGATTTTAGATCCAGGATGACAAATTTTGATTGGGCTTTGAATGGAGATTCTAGTCATAGATTGATTCTTCGGAGTCAGACTTTCTAAAGGAAATGTCATTTGGAAGTATGTGGGTACATGTTTGTTGGATAACCAAAACTCCCATTTTTTTTTGAAGAAAAATAAGAATAGGGCTCATATCAAGTGTAGTTTTAAGGACCTGTCATCGTGGAAGGAAACCAAATATAGAAGCCAGAAAGAGGAATGGTAGAGAATGAGGATACACCAGGCTAACATAGCGGCATTTTCCTCATCTCTCTCTCATCCCTGCTTTCTCTTCTGCAAACGCACATAAAGAGACATCAGCAACAACAGCAAGAGCGACAAGAACAACAATAATAATAAATTATTATGAACGAGATGTCTCTATATGGGTTTTCAGATCTCCACTCGAGCACTTTCTTTCTAATCACAGCCCAATTATGAACACTTGTTGATAGTCACTAAAAAACCCAATCACAGCCCAATCAAAATTTGTGATCCTGGATCTACAAACATATATGCTTGGATACCGCAAATTTTCATTTTCTTTTACTGTTAAAAAAGCTGAATTCATGCATCTGATTGTCATCTTGGCATGATTTTTTACCAAAATGGGTTCACTGTCAACTAAGGATGCTGTCTGTATACCAAAATCCTCCAATTCTGTACAAGAATTGGGCTGAACAAACCTTGTGCAGGTCATAGAATGTCATCTAAGCATGCTATATGCCAAAGTGGGGTTGGTCATAGAATGCATGAACGACACGTATTAGTGTTTGAAGAACAATAAGAACAGGGCTCATATCAAGTGTAGTTTTACGGAACTGTCATCGTGGAAGGAAACCAATTTAATATAGAAGCCATAAATTGAGCCAGAAAGAGGAATGGTAGAGAATGAGGATACACCACGCTAACATAGCGACATTTTCCTCAACTCTTTCTCATCCCTTCTTTCTCTTCAACACACGCACACAGCAAGAGGGGGTTGGTCCAACAATAATAATAGATTATAATAAACGAGATGTCTCTATATGGGTTTCCAGATCTCCACTCGAGCACTTTCTTTCTAATCACAACCCAATTAAGAAACATAGACGACATCCACAATGCAGACTCACAAACACTAATACGTGTCTTTCATGCATTCAAAATTATAATATCTTCAAAATTACCAATTTAAAGACTTACCGATGGAATTATCCGTGGGTTCCTTGCTATTACCACAATAAAGGATGAGAATTTGCTTGCATTATCACCAACCGGTTGCCCGACAGTGGGCGGCGTGCTACCATCTCCCTCCTCTGTTTGACTGCCATTATTATCCAGGATTAGCAAACCAACATAATTACAAAAAATTAAAAAAGTGAGATTTGTAACAAATTCAACTACAATGATAGTTTGATGCAAATGACACTAAGCATTGTTTAATGTAAATGACACCAAGCAGTAGAAAATAGAAAGATAATTAAACCAATTATTAAATTCACATACAACATGTTCGGAATTACAAGATATAATATTACAACAAGATTTAAGACACGAAAATTATAGGACATATAATATTGAGCTATGAAAATCAAGTAAACTACAATACGACATCTTCCAATACATCGCCCTCTTCTCCATCCTTGCGGAGCCAAGTCCCGCAAATTCCGCCGTAGGTTGTGTTTACATCAAACATAGGAAACTCAGAAGCAATGTAACTGTTCATGGCTTCACCGTCTTCATCGTCTGAAGTATCGCCCAGTTGGAATACATCTCTTGGTTGCATCTCAAGAGCCACATACGATTTTGGAAGGGTTGGATCTTCAATGTAGAACACTTGTTGCACTTGGAATGGGAACACAAATGGTTCGTGGCTAATGCGTATACCGATATGAATCAATTTTGAGAAGTTTACAACTGTGAAACCTAACTTATCCTTGTTATTAGCAAAATTTCTATCAAACTCAGCCCAATCCCCACGAAATAAGACAACACGAAAATGACCAAAATAGTTCAATTCAATGATATCCGTGAGCACTCCATAGTAGTCGAAATCTCCATCTACCGGCCTCGTGTCCGACTTGGAAACATAACTTCTAGTCTTAGAAGTCACTACCATTCCACTATTTTGAGACTTCAAATTACATTCACGATCTTTAGTACGAAATCTAAAGTCATTGAATATGTATCTTCCGTATCTTTTGGCCATCTTATAGGGACCCTTGGCAAGTACTTGTATTTCAGATGACACACCTTCAGGACCCAAAGAATGTACCTATTAATTTTGCGCAAATCGTATCAGTACCATGGATAACGTAGATATAATGAAGATTAACTTGCATTTTCTTAATTCACTTACATGAGATTCAAACCACTTATGAAATTTTTTATTCATCAACTTGTTTTGTTCACGTGGTGGTAGTCTTCTTGGTCTAGCCCTTCGTTTGATGTCCCTGACAAATTCGCTAAAATACAAGCAATTGAAATAAGGAATAACAAAAGTAAGTTAATATCGAACTCTGCAGTTTTCACTGTATTCGATTTAAATTCAAAAGCAACTTACTTTCGAAATGGTTCCACTGATGCATGGTGGTCTAGCACATATCGATGTGTCTGTTCCCACGTTAAGTTATCTAGCTCAAAAGCATCAACTTTACCAACAGTAGTGCCAGCGGTATTAAAAAGATATTTAGTACCATCAAGATTGGAAATGTCTGGATTTCTTCTTGGTCTAGTCAAAGATGTCTCTACACCCTGCAGATACCTAGAACAAAAATGTGAACACTCCTCTGATAGATATCCCTGAGCTATTGACTATTCAGGATATGCTCTATTTTTAACATAACCCTTGAGCCGGTATAGGTACCTGAACATGTATAATTAATGATTTAGAGCGAAGTAGGGGATTAAAAAAAATGAGCTTTTGAAAATTCTGTTTTGTAAGATGCATGAATTCTTTTACCTCTCAATGGGATACATCCACCGATAGTGAACAGGACCACCGACTCTGGCTTCACCAGCAAGGTGGATTATCAAGTGAATCATTATAGTGAAGAATGATGGCGGAAATATCATCTCCATTTTACTAAGTGTCAATGCCGCCCGCTGCTCCAATTGGTCAATATCTTCAACACGAAGCATTCTTGAGCAAATACCTTTATATATGCTACAAAGATCTTTCAGGACAGTAGTGATTTGCTCACACATTGAAGACCTTAGGGCCATAGGAAGGAGATCCTGCATTAGGACGTGGTAGTCGTGTGACTTTAGACCCTGAAGCCTCTTCTCTTTAAAGTTGACACATCTTGCTATGTTAGAAGAATAGCCATCAGGAACTTTAAGTTCCAGTAGAACTTTGCAAAAAAATTCCAACTCCGATTTTGACATTGAATAGATTGCAGGAGGTAGGAGTACTTTCCCGTTCGGTAATTCCTCTGGGTGCAACTCATGTCGGATGCCCATTGACTTCAAATCAAGTCGGCTCTTGAGATTGTCCTTTGTCTTCCGGTCATCTCCCATAACTGTCCCTATACAATTTTCACCAATATTTTTTCCGATATGCATCACATCTAAATTATGTCGCAATAAGTTGAATTCCCAATACGGTAACTTGAAGAAAATACTCTTCTTCTTCCATGCACCTAAACTCGTCATGTTCTGATCCTCATCTTCGCCACATAGATCGGTCTCCTCACCTTGCTCCGGCCTTGCCATTTTCTTGCCCTTTTTGCTGACTTGTGGTTCTTTTCCATATTTGAACTGATGACCATCTACCCGCCTCAGAATATCTGACCCAGAAGAAGCTCCAGGAGCATGATCCCACTCGTCGGTACCATCAAATGTCGCTGTCTCTGCCCGAAATATATGTGTGTCAGGCAACCATCTCCTATGACCCATATAGCAAAACTTTCTGCAATTGTACAACCACCTTGAACTAGTTTGGTCAGCACAACAAGGACATGCATAACGTCCTTTAGTGCTATATCCAGATAAATTTGTATATGCTGGAAAATCATTGATTGTCCAAGACAACGCAACCCGAAGAGAAAATGTTTCTTTAGCCACAGCATCATAGGTTGGAACACCCACCCACAATTTCTGAAGTTCATCTATTAACAGCTGTAGGTACACATCTATATCATTTCCAGGACCTTTCGGTCCAGGAACTATCATGGACAAAATAAATGAGGACTGCTTCATGCATTTCCAAGGTGGCAAATTGTATGGTATTAACACAACAGGCCATATGCTGTATGTACTACTCATTTGCCTAAAGGGGTTGAAACCATCACAAGCTAGTCCAAGTCTCACATTTCGAGGATCTTCCGCAAAATCGGGATATCTTTCATCAAATTTTTTCCAAGATTGAGAATCAGCAGGATGTTTTCGTAGACATAAACAATCTTTGTAGCCTAGGAATCAGAGGAAAGTAACGCAGTATTTTGGCAGGCTTCTTTCTCCTACTTCGCTTAATAGATCCACTGGCTTGATCGTCTTGATTTGGTGTTTCTATCCATTTCGAAGAACCACATACTTCGCAATTCTCCAGACTTTCCTTACCTCCCGTGAAAAGCATAGAGTCATTTGGACATGCTGCTATCTTCTCATACCCTAGATCGAAAGAATTTAGGAATTTTTTTGATTTTATAGGCTGAGTTTGGAATACAGATTTCTGGAAATGCTTCATTCAACAGTTCAAGTAGCATACTGAAGGACTTAGCAGACCACCCGTTTAAACATTTAATCTGAAATAGACTGACAATAAATGAGAATTTAGAGAATTTGGTGCAATCGCGGTACAGCGGAGTACTAGCATCTTCAAGCAACTTAACGAAGGATTCTTGCTGTTTATTATTTTCATGGGCGGGGTCAGGCATTTCCTCGTCCACTCCGCCACCAATCTGGTTTGTTTCTGTTGACTCATTATGAACTTGGGTTGTTGGATTATTGGTGTGGAAAGAAACATTATGAATCCCCAAGGCATCTTGCAACAAAGCATGCATCTCATCGGGAACACTTAAGTCATCGTTCACTAAGGGCTCATCTACATTTTCTAATACAACCGGACGAACAGGAGCTGACGTATGATCCTCTCCATGACAAAACCACCGTGTGTACCCTTGAAGAAAACCGTTGACAACCAAATGTGTATGTACTAAGTCACATGTCCTCAAATTACAATTTGTACACCGAAGGCATGGACAAAGGATTAGGTTGGGATCACAGGAATGTCGTTTGGCAAAGATAAAAAAATCTTTAATACCATCATGGTACTCCTTGGATAATCGTGGTTTACTAATCCAACTTCTATCCATTATAACAATAGCACACAATCTAAAATTAAAATTTGACATATTAAATAGTATTGACAGTAAAGGGCAATTTGTATATTTAATTTCACCTTTTTTAAAACCAACCCTAGCTGCAAATAAATAAACGATATAACAATTAACTGTAAAATAAAGAAATCGTGGTTCAAAAAATGTATAAAAAAACAATTAAATCTTAATACAATCTACTCTATTCACATAACCCTAAACTACCTTTGTGGAAATTATCACAACCACCTTAGTGGCATTTTATCGCACACCTTGTGTTCGAGTCTAATATCGATTCGACTATAGTCTCCCCTGTATTTGGCTTTCCGTTCAAGGAGATGATGATGGTAAAGGGTATTTGCTGAGGAAGAGGAATCAGACGAATAACGAGGGCGTCGTGCTGTAAATACGGTAACAAGAAGATTTGATGACTCATGAACTATTTTGTTCATGGCTACTAATAATCAGTTACTCATCCCAAAATAATAATAATAATAATAATAATAATAATAATAATAATAATAATAATAATAATAATAATAATAATAATAATAATAATAATAATAATAATAATAATAATAAACCTGCACAAAAGAAACTAATATGGCTACTAATATGTTGCTCTATTAATTCTTCATACCAACTAAACCATTGATGTTTGTAGCTCCAAAAGAAACCTGCACAAGGTTTGTTCAGCCCAATTCTTGAACAGATTTGGAGGATTTTGGTATACAGCTAGCATCCTTAGATGACAATCAGATGCATGAATTCAGCATTTTGACAGTAAAGGAAAATGAAAATTTCCAGTATATAAGCATATATGTTTCTCTATTAATTCTTCATCCCAACTAAATCATGATGTTTGTGGCTACAAAAGAAACCTGCACAATGTTTGTTCTCACCTAATTCTTGTACAGATTTGGAGGATTTTGGTATACATACAGCATCCTTAGTTGACAGTGAACCCATTTTGGTTAAAAAATCATGCTAAGATGGCAATCAGATGCATGAATTCAGCTACTTTAACAGTAAAAGAAAATGAAAATTTCCAGTATATAAACATATATGTTTCTCTATTAATTCTTCATCCCAACTAAACCATTGATGTTTGTGCCTCCAAAAGAAACCTACACAAGGTTTGTTCCGCCCAATTCTTGTACAGATTTGGAGGATTTTGGTATACATACAGCATACTTAGTTGACAGTCAACACATTTTGGTAAAAAAATCATGCTAAGATGACAATCAGATGCATGAATTCAGTTTCTTTGACAGTAAAAGAAAATGAAAATTTCCAGTATCTAAGCATATATGTTTCTCCGTTAATTCATCATCCCAACTAAATCATGATGTTTGTGGCTCCAAAAGAAACCTGCACAAGGTTTGTTCAGCCCAATTCTTGTACAGATTTGGAGGATTTTGGTATACAGACAGCATCCTCTAGTTGACAGTTAACCCATTTTGGTAAAAAAAACATGCTAAGAAGGCAATCAGATGCATGAACTCAGATTCTTTAACAGTAAAAGAAAATAAAAATTTCCAGTATCTAAGCATATATGTTTCTCCATTAATTCTTCATCCCAACTAAATCATGATGTTTGTGGCTCCAAAAGAAACCTGCACAAGGTTTGTTCAGCCCAATTCTTGTACAGATTTGGAGGATTTTGGTATACAGCCAGCATCCCTAGTTGACAGTTAACCCATTTTGGTAAAAAAAACATGCTAAGAAGGCAATCAGATGCATGAACTCAGATTCTTTAACAGTAAAAGAAAATGAAAATTTCCAGTATCTAAGCATATATGTTTCTCAATTAATTCTTCATCCCAACTAAACCATTGATGTTTGTGGCTCCAAAAGAAACCTGCACAAGGTTTGTTCAGCCCAATTCTTGTACAGATTTGGAGGATTTTGGTATACATACAGCATCCATCTTTGACAGTCAACACATTTTGGTAAAAAAATCATGCTAAGATGACAATCAGATGCATGAATTCAGTTTCTTTAACAGTAAAAGGAAATGAAAATTTCCAGTATCTAAGCATATATGTTTCTCTATTAATTCTTCATCCCAACTAAATCATGATGTTTGTGGCTCCAAAATAAACCTGCACAAGGTTTGCTCCGCCCAATTCTTGTACAGATTTGGAGGATTTTGGTATACATACAGCATACTTAGTTGACAGTGAACCCATTTTGGTAAAAAAATCATGCTAAGATGCCAATCAGATGCATGAATTCAGCATCTTTGACAGTGAAAAGGAGAGAAATCAAGAGTAATTACCGAAGAGATAGAGGGGGCCTACCAGCGGGGCGACGAGCGGTGGCGTAGGAGATAGAGAGAGAGCGGGGCGATGAGCGGTGGTTTTCGATCGCAAATTCACCGCGAAAAAGAGAGAGGGAGGAGGGAAAACGAAGGCGGCGAAAATTAGGTTTGGGAATTAGCGAGCAAAATGTTAGGGTTCGCAGGGATTTATCTCAGTTAATTCACCGGCGTTTGAAGTTACGAACGCCGGTGAATGTATCTATATATTCCCCGGCGTTTGTTATTAAAAAGCCAGTGAATAATACCATTCACCGGCGTTTACAAATAAAACGCCGGTGAATATCATGATTTTCCGGCGTTTTATAGAGGCCGCCGGTGTATAACCATCCAATCTGATGCCCCATTCCTGGTCACTCCCTACCCCAGTGCGAATGGTAAAACGCCGGGGAATATACGCCGGTAAATCGCACATGTTTTGTAGTGATATTTCGATTAGTTTCGAAAGCATGAAAGGAGATATAAAAGTCATTAATTAATTCCACAAAAATTAGGGATTGATCCCAGTCATATCTAAACATACTCAGCAAAATATAGGGTTCAAATTCTATCTTTAATATCAGTTTTAATATAAAATTTTATACAAAATACATATAAAACTGAATCTGGAATATACGATACGACTGCAGTAAAATGGCAATAACTCATGCATCAGAACTCAGAATTCAAATCCGTCAAAAGTTTTGAAAACTAGAAAACAAAGGCTAGAAATCATATTCACAGACTTATTTGTTTTACTGATGTTAACAGGGTCGAAAGTACTGTGCAAAAATAGGGCAGCAGCAAACAAAAATTCTCTTATGCATTTTATTAAACAACTTAATTACAAACGGTCCAATCTAAGATGTCATACTAAGCATGGGATATGTGGGTTACTCAAATCAGCATGGCATGTGTATAAAATGGTCTATAATAAGATAATACATCTAACAAACATCTATGTAACAGTCATCTACAACATACGGTGTGTCACAAACAATATACAGTCAAGATGTCTACTAATCTAATTGTTTTCATGCAATAGGTGTTTATTATTGTAATTACTCATGGTCAAGAGGTGATGACAACAGTTAAAATAACAAAATAGGGTCATCATGAGAGTACAAATATTTTCATACTAGATTACTTACGGTATTTGTATGAAAAAAAGAACACACACATGCTACTTGTCTGAATGAAGATGACAGAACGAAGAATAGAATAATGGGAACGGATCCGAACAACGAACACAACGAGCAAAGAGACAAGGATCCCCAAATCGAAACCCGTACACGAGACGACACATGCACACTCATAAGAAAGCAGCCAACAACAGCAAGACCGAACAACAACATCACCAGGGAAGATGACGGCACGGGGAGACGAGCGGCGGCATCTAGGGTCGGCGCTGGGCTGCTTGATGGTGTTGGCCACAGAAGAAGACGACGACGACGGCAAAGAGGATGGGTGGCAGCGACTAGGGTGTTAGCATGGGAGAGAGAAGGAGGAGAGTGGTGCGGTGGGGGTCTGTCGCTGGCGGTCAGGGACGAGGACAACGAAGGCAGGGGAAGTCGCGGTAGGTCGGGAGGTAGGGGAGAGAGAGGGCGATGGCTAGATAGGGAGAGAATAGTATTAGGGTTAGGGTACAATTAGGTTGTTTATATATGGACAATATGGGTTTGGGTGAATTGGGTAGTATCCAATAAGAAGAAAAGAAACCAATAAGACACAATAGGCCAAGAAATAGGTTCAAACAATAGATGAGATCAAGAACAAATTGTAGATCAAATAAATGAGAATAAAAAGCTGAATCAATGCAAAAATGAATCACAAGAGAGAGAAGAATAACACACCACACAAAGGAAATGAAAACAAATAAAACCAAAAATAAAATAAATAATCAAGAATTTTATTAAATATAATTAAAAAATACAATTATGAGCAATAGGGGTTACAAATTCTACCCACCTAACAAGAAGAATTTCGTCCTCGAAATTCAACCAGAAGTACATAGGGTAACCCCAAAAGAAAAATACAATAACACAAGTAAAACAACAAAAACAAGAGCTACATAAAAAAAATGAGGAAACCTCCACTGGATATCCTCCTCCAGCTCCCAAGTCGACTCACACAGCGAGTGAGGATTCCAAGAAACACGAATAAGCTGGATCACCTTGTTCTTCAAAACCTTCTCCTGCCGATCCACAAATAGCAACTGGCGGAATTTCACAAGACAAATTCGGCCTCACAGATAGCTCCGAGTAGTCAATCACGTGGCTCTCATCACGGATATACTTCCTCAGTTGCGAGACATTGAAGACGTCGTGCACTCCAGATAAAGCCAGGGGCAATGCAAGACGATAGGCCACCTTGCCTACTCGTTCCACCATATCAAATGGTCCGATGAACCTGGGGCTCAACTTGCCTCCGCCACCGAAACAAATGACACCTCGCCATGGCGATACCTTAAGGAAAACATGGTCTCCCACCTCAAACTCCAAGGCTTTCCGATGAACATCAGCCCATCGCTTCTGTCTGTCTTGTGCGGCTTGAAGATGCTTCCTGATCTGACTCACAACATTCCCCATCCTGGTGATCAACTCCGGGCCCAACAATTTCTTTTCACCAATGTCAACCCTGCACACTGGCGACCGACACTTACGACCATAGAGTGCCTCGAACGGAGCAGCTTTAAGACTGCCATGGAAGTTGTTATTGTATGAGAACTCTACAAGATGCAAGTGGTCTTCCCAAGAACCTCCAAATTGCAGCACACGGGACCTCAACATGTCCTTTCGAGTCAGGATGGTCCTCTCTGACTGTCCATTTGTCTGAGGGTGAAAGGTTGTACTGTACTTCAACTTACTCCCCAAACTACTCTAAAGACTCTCCTAAAATTGTGACTTGAACCTTGTATCCCTGTCGGATACAATACTGACTGGAACCCCATGAAGTCTGACAATCTCTTGCATGTACTTCTCAGCTAAGCTCTTAGTAGATTGTCCAACTCTGAAGGGAACGAAGTGAGCGCTCTTCGTCAACCTGTCCACAATTACCCAAATGGCGTTGTGACCCTTAGGATTCCTTGGCAAAGCGGTCACAAAATCCATGGTGATATGCTCCCACTTCCACTACGGAATGGGAAGAGGCTGAAGAAGTCCGACAGTCCTCTGATGCTCTACCTTCACCTGCTGGTAGATCAAGCACTGCGACACAAATCTCGCCACGGCCCTCTTCATACCATGCCACCAAAAATGAAGCTTCAACTCCCGGTACATCTTCGTACCACCAGGATGAATAGAGTACGGCGATTGGTGGGCTTTCTCAAGCAACTTCTGACGAACCTCACCCGTTGGAACACACAACTAGGACCTAAAACGAAGAGATCCATCTGAGTGAACAACCATATCGGTCCTTGTACCTGCTTCAACTTCGACTCTGAACCCTTACAATTGCTCATCACCTGCCTGAGCCTCTATAATCTGCTCAACAAGAGACGACTGCAACTGAAGCATCATGCAACTTCGATCAGAACCTGGCAAGATCACATCCAAATCCAACCTCTTCATCTGCTCAACAAGCTCTCTCTGCTGAGTTAGGAACATGGAAGCTGGTCTCCTACTCAAAGCATCTAGCACCAAGTTCACTCTACCAGGATGGTATTGTAAACTAATGTCAAAGTCAGCCATCAACTCCAACCATCGCCTCTGCCTCATGTTCAGCTCCTTCTGAGTGAACACATACTTGAGGCTTTTGTGGTCAGCAAAGATTTCCACTTGGTCTCCAAGTAGATAGTGCCTTCACAACTTCAAAGCAAAGATCACCGCAACCAACTCCAAATCACGGGTAGGGTAGTTCTTCTCATGCGACCTCAACTGTCTGCACGCACAAGCAACAACTCGACCCTTCTGCATTAACACTGCACCTAGGCCCTTGCCAAAAGCGTTACAGTGAACCACAAAACCACCCGAACCATCCGGAACAGTCAACACTGGTGCTCACGTCAATCGGCGCATCAACTCAGCAAAAGCTCCACCATAAGCTGCATCCCAGACGAACTTCTTATCTTTCCTAGTTAGCTTAGTCAACGGACCAGCTATCTTCAAAAAGTCTTGGAAGAACTTCCGATAATACCCGGCCAAACCAAGGAAACTTCTCACTTCTGAAACTGACTTAGGAACAAGCCAATCCTTGACTGCAGAAATCTTGGATGGATCGACAGAAATACCATCGCCTGAGATAATGCGTCCCAAGAAGGTAACTCAATCAAGCCAGAACTCACACTTGCTGAGTTTCCCATAGAGTTGATTCTCTCTCAAGGTCTGCAGAACCAACCTCAAATGATCAGCATGATCATTCCAATTTCGAGAATACACCAGAATATGGTCTATGAAGATCACCACGAATCTGTCCAGAAATGGAGAGAAAACCATATTCATCAGACTCATGAACACTGTTGACACATTCGTGACTTCGAAAGGCATAACAAGGAACTCATAGTACCCATATCTGGTCCTAAACGCAGTCTTCTGCACATCAGCTACCTTCACCTTCACTTGATGATAACCAAAGCGAAGGTCCAACTTTGAAAAGATAGAAGCTCCACCCAACTAATCAAACAAATCACAATCCTGGGTAGCGGATACCGGTTCTTCACTGTAATACTGTTCAGCTCACAGTAATCCACGCACAGACAACGACTCACATCATTCTTGCTGATAAACAAGACAGGAGCGCCCCATGGGGACACACTGGGCCTGATGAAACCCAAATCCAGCAAACCCTGAACCTGCACCTTAAGCTCTGCTAGCTCAACTGGTGCCATCCGGTAAGGACTTTTCGATATCGGCGCAGTACCAGGTTGAACATCAATACCAAATTCAACATCCCTATTCGGGGGTAGCCCAGGCAACTCCTCAGGAAATACATCCAGAAATTCCTGCACTACAAGAGGTGCAGCCTTAAAGCCTGAGTGCAACTCCATTACACATCTAGCATCAACAACTGTAGCGCCCCGATTTCCAATACTGGGAAAACCGAGACACGAGCCAAGACCTTTTCTTCAATTAGTCACAATACACAGAAAAAAACAGGAGAATTTAAAACTTTTCATTCAACACCCAATGTATTACAAGTCTGAACATTATACAACTGCAATACCTTAAAATGGAGTTACAATATTACCTTTACATTTCCAAGTATTACAACCTTCAACATCTTACATCAGAGTACAAGGAATGAAGAACAACACTTGGTAACTCTCACTTGAGTACTTCTCAACTAATAGATAATCAATACATATACTGTAGCGGAACTAAACATAACACTGACTCCTTGCTTTCCTTGCCTTGAGTCGTCCTGAATCTCGCCTTTGTACTTCGGCGATCCAGTACCTATGGAAATGGGGACGTCAGTATTCACTGACGCTTAAAGGCTGATATCAAAGCAGCGAATCTCCCAAACAACATACAAAACATAGTAATGGTGTGGGTGTGGTTTAAGTGTTTGTGAGTGCTATGACTAGACTCTAATGTATTATTTAAATAGAACTAGGATGCTTCCTATTCTAATGTCAGCGAGTCTCCGAAGCAACATGCATCCCATACTACATGCGCCCCATCTCAAGCCGTTTTCTCCATATATAGGGATTGAACCCGCGTTATGAATTCTAATTGTACACCACCTGTTCCTGACAGATACAACGTGACTGATGAGGTTGCAGACGTGGTCAAGTCCTACTAATGCAGTTTGCCAGTGGTGTCCATGGTGCCACTGCTATCCGGCTTACCGGACCTCACTCAAAAACCTGACGAACCGTCGGGGATACTGCTAACAGGGGAGCCCCCTGCCGCCCCCTGGTCGGACCGTAGTCCATGGCTTGTTCGCCCTCTTGGCATAGGACCTGACGGAGTTCCGGGGGTCCATCCCCCCTAGCTCCGCCCGCCTTATCATGGCACTTCAGGAATTAACAATCAGGATACGCAACCCATGTCCCCAACTTGTGAGAAGGCATCGTACGTATCCCTTTTGACAGGAAGGTACAACCCACTATCACCACCTAAGGCCTGCCTCAAGGGACAAGTTGGTCGTAAGGCGCCCCCTACAACCAACTCCTCTCTTTTCGGTGAGGGTTTGAGTAAAATGATCTTTATAAGTCACTACCTTAATGATGTCCCTGACTCGACAATCCTAGGGACGATAATTTTATAAACATAACATGCTAGGCCTTAAATTTGACTTCGCAAGACAATTCTACTAGGCTGCTCAACCTAGACTTACCAGAACCCTTCAGGATCCGGTTCGTGGCTTATCGATCCAAGACCTCGGCAATGCGAATATATGTGCATGCCACTACCCTAAACTTGGATTCCGTCTATACTCCGGTCCTCGATCAACCTACCCTGGTTAAGATTCGACGGCACACAAGGAGTGACTCCTCCACAGTTCCTTAGGGTAAGGAAACATATGTCTTGATGGTCGATAGCCCTTAGGGTGGTAATATCACCCTAGACGAGCACAACGAACTGTGTATTAGCTAACAAGCTATACACGAGTAACAACCTCATACGAGCCAATAAGCTACGTATGAAACAATAACTACCTACGAGCCATGCGGGCCTCGTAGGAGACAACAACGTACATACCATCCAAATAAGCCACGTATGAGACCAACGGCTACGCACGGGCCGGTCGAGCCGCGTACGAGACAACAACCTACATACGAGCCAAATAAACTACGTATGAGACCCACAGCTACATACGGGCCAGTCGAGCCACGTACGAGCACAACCATATGCAAACAACCATACAGGTAATCAATCCTAGAAGCAACCAAATGTGCTTACTAGCAAACCTGATCTCCTATTATATTAGAAGCAACAGAAGAATCTACTAATAGTCTATGGTCGGTATTCTACCAATGAAGAACCGAAGGCGACATAACAGCCTTTATCAGACTAACTATTACTAGTGGTCTTCCCAACCCTTATTACTTCATCCTATAGCGCCTTAAGCAGGGCATACAATTGCAAGCATCTTCCTACAACAATCTAATTATATAACATAACCACTCACTCCAATACTCCTAAGTACGAATATGATTAAGCATGTGCTTACATCGAGCTTAAGCATGAAAATCACTATGACCTAGACATGAAGTCCACTATAGTCAAGCATAGGTTATAACTTGAGCGTGAAAGCTTACTACTTATCATGACTAATCACCACAACCCAAGCATGGATATATAACTAGTATGAACATGCAACATTCCAAGGCATAGTAGGTATTCTAACATTAATCCTACAACATTCTAAGCATATATTTAACTTTAGCATGGTATACCTCATTCCTAGACATGGTATGCTACTTTCACATTAACATATAGCATGGTGCACATTTTTGTAACATTCTAGTCATGTATACTAGTTAAGTATCGACCTACAATGTAGCATGAATTTCTACAACAATTCTAGCATGGATAGAACATAACATAAAAATCACTACAACTAACCATGGATGGTTACCTTAATCTAAGCATGAATATCTACGATATTTTAAGCATGAATCTCATTAGCATGGATACCATTATCTTAACATAAACAATAATTAGCATGACACCTATTTACTTAGCATGAATAATGATTAAGCATGATCATCTACTAACATAGCATGAACAAATACTTATCTAAGCATGGGTATCATGTAAACATGAATATTTATTTAATCTAGCATGGTATACAACTTTCCTACAATTAAACTAGCATGGCATACGACTTTCCTACCATTAATCTAGCATGGTATACAACTTACCTACAATTAAACTAACATGGTATACAACTTCCCTACCATTAATCTAGCATGGTATACAACTTACCTATAAGCATGTGAGTATGGATAAATTAATCAAGCACGATATATCACTTTCCTACAACTATCTAAGCATAGATAAATGAAACTAGCATGGTCTACTACTTTCTTACAATCATCTAAGCATAGACAAATTTAGCTAGCATGGTATACTACTTTCCTACTATCATTTAAGCATAGATAAATTTAGCTAGCATGGTATTTACTTAGTAATTAACCTACAACATTCCTAGCATGGTAGATTAATTAAGCATCAACCCTACAACAATATGAGCATGGTATCTACTCAGTAATTAATCTACAACATTCCTAGCATGGTAGATTAATTAAGCATCAATCTGACAACAATATAACATTCCTAAACATGATAGGTAATTTTATAATGAATCCTAAAACATTCTAAGCATAAATAACATTCCTAAACATGATAGGTATTTTTTTAGAATGAATCCTACAACATTCTAAGCATGAATAACACTCCTAAACATGATAGGTAATTTTAGAAAGAATCCTACAACATTCTAAGCATGGATAACACTTCCTTAACATGATAGGAATTTTTAGAATAAATCCTACAACATTCTAAGCATGAAAACATGATAGGTAATTTTAGAATGGATCCTACAACATTCTAAGCATGAATAAATTAATCTAATCCAATCTTAGCATGGTATTTACTTTAGTTTAATATGAACATAAAATAAACATCTACAACTATCTACTACTACTACTACTTCATTTTAACCAAGAACATAACATACAACTATCTACTACTACTACTACTTCATTTTAACCAAGAACATAACATACAACTATCTACCACTACTTCTTTTAACACTTGCTACTACTTCTTTATTTTAACAACATAACACTACTACTTTATTTTAACAACATGCTACTACTACTTTATTTTAACAACATACTATTACTACTTTATTTTAACAACATACTACTACTACTTAAATGTCTACTATTCTTTATTAGCATTTATTTATTACTAGTGATCATAAAAAAAGAGATCTTTTTATTCATTCTACAACTAGTGATTTAAATTAATTTCTTTTTCATAATCAAAACTAACATCTAATTTAGGTTATTTTTAAGATTATAAAAGAAAACAACAATAAAAGTAAGGTAAGAACCTTCATTTGGTTCAACCAACATATGCTTATCTTTTTAGTCAAAGTCCAATACAAGTCCTACAACCAAAAATGGTTGTATAAAATGTTCATATGCTTTGTTCATGAGTTCACATCAAGTCCTACAACCCCAAACGGTTGTATGTACAAGTCTATATGCCTTATGTCATTTTAATCCAATTAACAACATAAAACAACAACTACAACTATAAAGATTTAATCTTTATGTTTATTTGTTTTCATTTCATTTTATGTGATTATTACTTTTAACGTTTACAAACATACAAAGCAAGAATCACATACAACAATGTTATCACAACAATCATCCCAAAAAGAACCAAAGAAAACAAAACAAGGAAGGTAAGAAGAAGAAGAAACATCAAAACAACCATACAAACAAACAATCAAACAAAAGAGAAACCCCCACCTTAATCTCTTTGTTGGAAGGACTTGCTAGCTTAACCTTCTCCTTCCCCTAGCTCTTAGAACTTCTAGGAAAAACCTACAAGAAAACTCTCTTGTGTTGGATCCTGTAGGCGAGACAACAAACACTAGAGGGGGGGTGAATAGTGTTAATAAAAAACTGCGGAAATTTTCTTCGGTGCAGTCGACTTGGTTGTGAACCAGTCGACTGATATGACCAAATTAAAGCAAAAACAATAACTCTGTGCAGTCGACTTATAGATGAGATAGGCGACTGAAGACACAATGAAAGTACAACTTATACGAGACTGACCAGTCGACTGATAGATCAAGGAGTCGACTGTCCAGACAAGTTTTACAGAACTTAAGTAAACAAAAGTAAATGCAAGATCAAGACAACCAATCACAGAGTACACAAGATATATCCTGGTTCGGTCCTCCCGACCTATATCCAGTCCCCAAGCAACCCACTTGAGATTTCCACTATTCTTGAAAAAGTTTACAAGAATACCCTACGGCGTTAAGACAACAACCTTGTCTAACCCGTAGTCATTTCTCTCAACCAGAGAAAGCAGACCCATTCTACTACCAAGAGTGAAACAAACCGACTCTACAACCTAGAGTCTAAACCACTCTCCAACCGAGAGCAAAAAGGGAACAAGAGAATCTTTACAGTCAACCTATAGCCTTGTTGGTGTATCGTGTTGTTGCACGTGGCTAAAACAAGGTCGACTTCTATACCCAGTCCAGAACGAAATCGTTGTTACACTGGACTGAGTGTAGAGAACCACAGATTTTGAACTTGAAAGCTTTTTCTCACTTTTCACTTAAAATATCTCAAAGAGTGCTCGGATCTTAGAAAAATATATTGTTGTAAGATCTTTTTCAGTGAGATCTGAACTCTATTTATAGAGTTAGATCTCCTGGACGTTGGGGGACAGTTATTCCAACTGTCAACCAACGGATCTTATAGCTTTTGATTTTGAAAAATCAATTTTGAAAACAGAAAACGGTCAAAAGCACTCGAACAGTCGACTGGGTTGCCATATGAGTCGACTGGTCAGAATTTGAATAAATTTAAAACAGTTTTGTACTGTCAGTCGACTGCCAGAGGTATCAGTCGACTGGTACTCAACAGTTAAATTATATCAAACTGTTTTGACTCTTTTGTTGTTTTTGAAAAACACACATTTATGAAATAGTGAGTGTATGTGTGTGTGACAAGGCTTTACAATCATACTAAGACTCAACAAAAAGTAAAAATACAATGTTTACAAGACACGACAATTTGACACATTTGAGCTTGAAGTCTTGAGTCTTGAGTCTTGATTTGGGTCTTTGAGTCTTGTCTTGAGTCTTGAGTCTTTGAGTGAAGCTTTGGCCATTGTCTCTTATTTGGAGCTTTTGTGCTTGATCATTTGTTCAGCTGTATAATAGTGGGACCTTTGTGTATAGCACCTGTAAGTTTAGCATTGATACATGTGCAGTGTGTTGTGATCATCAAAATCAAGAATCAATATTCTCCCCCTTTTTGATGATGACAACACAATAGCTGATAATAATTTATATAGAACATACAAGCATAGGAATGATTTGCTCCCCCTATTAAAAACACATCATGCATTCATAAAAATGTATCATAGAGCATGTATCAGTCGACTTAACAATAGATCAGGCGACTGAGCAGACAAAAAATAAACATACATAGTAGAATCACAGATGCAGATGCAGTAATATCAGTCGACTGATAGGCTTTGAGCCAGTCGACTGACCAGAGAAATACTTCAATACACAGAAATATAATCAAACATAGAAAAACACATACATACATTTGAATAAGAGGATATCTCTCCCCCTTTGTCATCAACAAAAACATAAAATAAACAGTCTTTTGCATTACAAAAACATAGAAATAAACGAAGAAATGTTCTCATACATAAATAAGTTCATTAAGACAAAATAAAATTGAAAATTACATAATAGCTAAAAATAAAAGTCTTCAATTGTCCTCGTCTAAATCTTCATCAACAGCA
Organism: Hemerocallis citrina; assembly: GCA_017893485.1. NCBI lineage: Eukaryota > Viridiplantae > Streptophyta > Magnoliopsida > Asparagales > Asphodelaceae > Hemerocallis > Hemerocallis citrina. The sequence continues at coordinate 96,694 of JACEHZ010000239.1, read as the reverse complement.
TGAGAAGGAGGTGGAAATTGGGAAGTGAAAAGATCAGTTAGATGATCAATTTTGGAATCAAGGGTGTGAATCTGAGAATCAACAGTCTGTGAATGTTTCATAAGATAGTTGACACATTCATAGAGAGTAGCAGGATCCTCATATTTAGCTTGAGGAAGGGATGAACTGGAAGAGGCAGAGGGTCTAGAAGGTCTAGAAGTAGAAGCCAAAGGAACTTGAGAGAGAATAGATAGAAACGGCTGAGATAAGAGGTCACGGGTGAAAAAGTGAAGAGATGTTTATCTCAAAAGCTGCGATGAATAGTCGCTGAAGACATTTGAACTCACAACAGTCGACTGGTAGGGTATATCAGTCGACTTAGTCGAGAAGAGACTAAATTTTATATGTCTGCTGAGCAGTCGACTGTCATCAGGACCAGGCGACTGGTCAGAGAACAAAAATAGATATGTTTTAAAGTACAGTACAGTCGACTTACTCAAGAACACAGTCGACTTAACAGAAACAATTTTCAACAAATATCCATAAAATCACATATTCCTAGTTCTCTTCTTAAGTTAATGAAAGTATCTTCTTTAAGGGGTTTGGTAAATATGTCTGCTACTTGTTTATCAGTAGAGATAAAGTCTAAAGATATATCTTCTTTTAAAACATGATCACGTAGAAAATGATGTCGAATATCAATATGTTTTGTACGTGAATGTTGAATCGGATTTTTAGATAAATTAATTGCACTGGTATTATCACACATAATTGAAGGTTTTTCAAATGAAATACCATAATCTAATAAAGTTTGTTTCATCCACAAGATTTGTGCACATGCCAAACTTGCAGCGATATACTCAGCTTCTGTGGTTGATAGGGATACGGAATTTTGCTTCTTACTGCACCAAGAGACTAGTGAATGTCCCAAAAAGTGACATGTACCACTAGTGCTCTTGCGATCAGTTTTGCTTCCAGCAAAATCAGCATCGCTATATGACAGAAGTTGAAAATTATCGGTGCGTGGATAAAATAAACCATATTCAGACGTGCCTTTAATGTATCTTAAAATTCGTTTCACAGCTTTTAAATGAGACTCTTTAGGACTAGATTGATATCTAGCACATAAACATACGCTGAACATAATATCTGGTCTACTTGCTGTAATATATAAGAGTGAACCAATCATACCTCGATAGAGTTTTTGATCAACACTCTTACCTAATATATCTTTGTCAAGAGTAGTAGTAGTAGCCATAGGTGTGGATTTACTACTAGTACTATCCATGTTAAAACGTTTGAGTAATTCCTTTCCATATTTTCCTTGATTGATAAATATGGCACTTGAGGACTGTTTAATTTGAAGTCCAAGGAAATAATTGAGTTCACCCATGTGACTCATCTCAAATTCGTTTTTCATGGTATTAGCAAACTCTTGACATAGATTATTATTAGTAGAACCAAAAATTATATCATCAACATATATTTGTATGATTAAGATATCATTCTTAACTCTTTTGATAAACAATGTAGTGTCTACTTTACCTATTTCAAATCCTGTTTCTAAAAGAAAAGTTTTCAAACGATCATACCAAGCACGAGGTGCTTGTTTAAGACCGTATAAAGCCTTTTTCAATTTATAAACATGATCTGGAAATTGTTCATGTTCAAAACCTGGTGGTTGTTTAACATAAAGATTTTTTTTAATAAACCCATTAAGGAAGGCACTTTTAAGATCCATTTGATAAAGTATAAAATTCATGAAACAAGTAAAAGATAATAAAATACGAATAGATTTTAGTCTAGCAACAGGAGCATATGTTTCATCAAAATCTACACCTTCTTCTTGATTATACCCTTGAGCAACTAATCTAGCCTTGTTCTTAACAACTTGTCTTGATTCATCTAACTTATTTTTAAATACCCATTTGGTACCAATAATAGCCTGATCAGGAGGTCGTGGAACTAAATCCCATACATCATTCCTTATAAATTGGTTTAGTTCATCTTGCATGGCATTCATCCAATATTCATTCTCACAAGCTTCTTGTATATTTTTCGGTTCAAAATCCGACAAGAAAGCTGCATGAGAAATCATATTAACATATGAACGTGTCTGAATACCATGGGAGATGTCATCAATTATTAAGTCATGAGGATGATCTTTAACTTCAACAAATGATTTTGGTAAAGTTGAAGATATCACAATAGGATCAGTCGACTTGACAGGTTCTTCAGTCGACTGCTTTACATCAGTCGACTGTAAGTCCTTATCAGTCGACTTATCAGCCAGACTAGTTTGTTCTAAAGATTTAATCACATTATTTAAAGGTGATGAATCAATTTCATCATCTTTATTTAAGGTTGGTGAAGGCAGAGATTCATCGAATGTAACATACATTGATTCTTCAATAGTCATTGTAGACTTATTGAAAATTCTATATGCTTTACTCCTATTTGAGTATCCTAAAAAGATACCCTCATTAGATCTAGGATCAAATTTGTCTAGATTATCTTTTGTGTTTAGAATAAAACACTTACAACCAAATATCTTAAAGTAAGAGACTTTAGGAATTTTGTTAAAGAACAACTCATAACAAGTCTTCTTTAGCTTAGGTCTTATAAGAATCCTATTTAAAACATAACAAGCTGTAGCAACAGCTTCAGCCCAAAAGTGCTTTGGTAAATTACTTTCAACAAGCATAGTACGTGCGCATTCTTGCAAAGTCCTATTCTTCCGTTCAACCACTCCATTTTGTGGTGAAGCTCTAGGAAATGCAAATGAATGTGTTATACCATTCTTGTTGTAATATTCTGTAAATGTCTCATTCTCAAATTCTCCTCCATGATCACTTCTAATAGTGACTATGGTTAGAGATTTTTGATTTTGAATACATTTACAAAAATGTGCAAATTCATCAAAAGCATCATTTTTATGTTTTAAAAAGAATGTCCAAGTGAATCTTGAAAAATCATCTACTAAAACAAATACATATCTACTTTTATTTAAAGAAGCAACTCTAGCAGGACAAAATAAATCCATATGGATTAATTCGAGTGGTCTACTAGTAGAAATTACTTCTTTTGTTTTAAAAGTAGATTTGATTTGTTTTCCTAGTTGACATGCATCACATAACTTATCCTTTTTAAAGGATAGTTTTGGCAGTCCTTTAACTAGGTTATATTTAGATAATTTTGAGAGATTCTTCATGTTCACATGTCCAAATCTTCTATGCCATAGCCAAGATTCATTGTTAGAGGCTATTAAACAAAAATCATTTGAAAATTCAATTGCATTTAAACACAATTCATAAATATTATTTTTACGAAAACCTTGAAAAATGATATTATGCATAGTAGAATCATAAATCAAACATGCATCTTTTTCAAAAACTATTTTATACCCTTTATCTCATAATTGACTAATGCTTAAAAGATTATGCTTTAAACCACTAACTAATAATTCATTTTCTATGGTTGGGTTAGAAATTTTACCGACCATGCCAATTCCTATGACTTTGCCTTTGTTGTTATCTCCAAAGGTGACAGTTCCTCCATCTATGCTTTGAATGGTGGATAGCAGGTTGGCATGTCCTGTCATATGTTTTGAACACCCGCTGTCAAGTATCTAGCGATCTTTCTTGGGTACCTATAAAAAATTCAAGGTAAATATGGTACCCTTTTTATTGGGTCCAACACACATTAGTTTGGGGGAAACCAAACCCATGAAGAGTTTAATCTTCCTCCATAAGCAGGAATATAATTAATAGAATTACACACATTTGATACATATGAAGTAATATACGCAATTCTATCATTCTGATTTAAGCTGACTGGAACCCATACAAACTTGTTCTGTCCAGTCGACTTAACAGTGTCCTTCAGTCGACTGCTAGTGTGAGTCAGTCGACTTGATGGTACACTAGGTCGACTTATATGAGGTTTTGATCTCGTTGAATAAGATTTAATTCCTCTGGACAGATGACTGGTAGATTGGTTCAGTCGACTTAACCGAACAGTAGACTTGCTTTTATCACTTACATTAACAACCTTAGGCTTTTCAAAAAATTCATACAACTTGTGTGTAACACTAGAAATAGATGCTGATTTCTTTCTACTAGTGTTTTTAGCATGAGATTCTTTTACAGAAGAATTTTTAAAACCAAGACCATATTTTTGACTAGATTTTACTTGATGATGAAGGACATCATTTAAATTCTCTTTGCCTTTGTTAAACTTAGATACGTTCTTTGATATCTCTTCATAATTCTTTTTGAGAGTTTCAAGATCAGTATCTAAATTTGCAATGCGAGAATTTAAAGATTTCACTTCCTTATCAAGGTTAAGATTTTCTTGAGAAAGTGTTTGATTAAATTTCTCTAGACTCTTAACTCTAATCTTTTCTTTTTTCAATTCTTGAAATATTTCATTAAAGGCATCAAGTAAATCTTCTGATTCATAAGTATTACTTACATGATCTTGTGAAGCCATGAAGCACATGTTTGCCACTTCATTGTTTTCATCCGTTTCTTCTTCGGAAGACAAATCACTATCATCCCATGTTGCTTGATAGGCCTTCTTGTTCTTGGCAAACTTATTCTTTGAATATTTGTCCTTTTTGAAGTTGGATGGTTTTTCCTTGTTCTTTGCATTTTCAAGGGGACAATCCTTCTTCATGTGTCCTGTTTTATTGCACCTGAAACATGTAGGAGGGTCATTAGAATCTCTATTTTTAGAATTAAACTTACCCTTCTTTAAGAATTTTTTGAATCTTCGAGTGAACATTGCTTTCTCCTCTTCATCTTCTTCCTCATCTTCTGAGTCTGTCATGGCTTTAAAAGCCTATGATTTCTTCTTTGCTTGGTGTGATTCTGTATCCTTCTTTCGATCTTCAAGTTGGACCTCGTATGCCACGAGATTGCCCACAAGATTCTCAAGAGAAAGTTGTGACAAGTCATTTGCTTCTTCTATTGCCATGGTCTTCTTTTCCCATTCTGGAGTGAGTGCACAAAGGACTTTTCTAACCATCTCTGCTTGAGTGTATATCTTTCCAAGGGCCACAAGAGAATTAGTGATATCAGTAAATCTGGTGATCATCTCGGATACGGTTTCATTGTCCTTCATTCTGAACATCTCAAACCTGTGAACAAGAACAGAGATTTTAGACTCTTTAACTTTATTTGTTCCTTCATGTGTTACCTCGAGTGTATGCCAGATTTGATGTGCAGTTGTAGCATTGGATACACGGTTGAATTCTTCCTTTGTGAGTGCACAAAATAAAGCATTCATTGCTTTGGCATTGTTCATCGTTTGGTTCTTTTGATCATCATTCCATTGTGCATATGGAATGGTAGGAGCAGTGTATTCCGTCTCTGTCATTTGCCTTATCTCGTAGTTGATTGATTGGAGGTAGATTCTCATTCGGCACTTCCAATAATTGTAGTTAGTTCCATCGAATAGCGGTGGCCGTTGTGTAGATTGGCCTTCATGGTACTGATTTGAAGTAGTTGCCATAGCCTGTAACCTCGCTCTGATACCAAGTGTTGGATCCTGTAGGCGAGACAACAAACACTAGAGGGGTGGTGAATAGTGTTAATAAAAAACTACGGAAATTTTCTTCGGTGCAGTCGACTTGGTTGTGAACCAGTCGACTGATATGACCAAATTAAAGCAAAAACAATAACTCTGTGCAGTCGACTTATAGATGAGACAGCCGACTGAAGACACAATGAAAGTACAACTTATACGAGACTGACCAGTCGACTGATAGATCAAGGAGTCGACTGTCCAGACAAGTTTTACAGAACTTAAGTAAACAAAAGTAAATGCAAGATCAAGACAACCAATCACAGAGTACACAAGATATATCCTGGTTCGGTCCTCCCGACCTACATCCAGTCCCCAAGCAACCCACTTGAGATTTTCACTATTCTTGAAAAAGTTTACAAGAATACCCTACGGCGTTAAGACAACAACCTTGTCTAACCCGTAGTCCTTTCTCTCAACCAGAGAAAGCAGACCCACTCTACTACCAAGAGTGAAACAAACCGACTCTACAACCTAGAGTCTAAACCACTCTCCAACCGAGAGCAAAAAGGGAACAAGAGAAACTTTACAGTCAACCTATAGCCTTGTTGGTGTATCGTGTTGTTGCACGTGGCTAAAACAAGGTCGACTTCTATACCCAGTCCAGAACGAAATCGTTGTTACACTGGACTGAGTGTAGAGAACCACAGATTTTGAACTTGAAAGCTTTTTCTCACTTTTCACTTAAAATATCTCAAAGAGTGCTCGGATCTTAGAAAAATATATTGTTGTAAGATCTTTTTCAGTGAGATCTGAACTCTATTTATAGAGTTAGATCTCCTGGACGTTGGGGGACAGTTATTCCAACTGTCAACCAACGGATCTTATAGCTTTTGATTTTGAAAAATCAATTTTGAAAACAGAAAACGGTCAAAAGCACTCGAACAGTCGACTAGGTTGCCATATGAGTCGACTGGTCAGAATTTGAATAAATTTAAAATAGTTTTGTACTGTCAGTCGACTACCAGAGGTATCAGTCGACTGGTACTCAACAGTTAAATTATATCAAACTGTTTTGACTCTTTTGTTGTTTTTGAAAAACACACATTTATGAAATAGTGAGTGTATGTGTGTGTGACAAGGCTTTACAATCATACTAAGACTCAACAAAAGTAAAAATACAATGTTTACAAGACACGACAATTTGACACATTTGAGCTTGAAGTCTTGAGTCTTGAGTCTTGATTTGGGTCTTTGAGTCTTGTCTTGAGTCTTGAGTCTTTGAGTGAAGCTTTGGCCATTGTCTCTTATTTGGAGCTTTTGTGCTTGATCATTTGTTCAGCTGTATAATAGTAGGAGCTTTGTGTATAGCACCTGTAAGTTTAGCATTGATACATGTGCAGTGTGTTGTGATCATCAAAATCAAGAATCAACATCTTGTTAGTATGAGGTTCTCTCTTTCTTTTTCTTTCCTTTCTTTTTTTCTTTTTGATCTTTCTAAAATGAGACAAGGTGGAGAAGGAGGGGGTATTTATAGGAGGGGAGATGAGGGGGAGAGTGCAAATGTGCACTCACATTTTGCACAAAAAACCCCAAGAAGGGCAACCGGCCATACCATGTAGGAGGGTAGGAGTAAGGTGTAGGGTATGGTCCTAGGTATGAGTTGGAAGCATGGTAGAAAGGGATAAGGTTTCTAGAAGGGGTTTTAATCTTCTCATGCATACAACCCTATATTAAGCCTCCTAATCAAACCCTAACCATCTAATTAAGTTTTCATGACAAGATGAGTACATTGTCCAAGAGTACATGCTACATATTTTGTATGATGTACTAAGTATCATACAATTGTATGTATGTGTACATGTATGTGTATACAAAAAAATCCTCATATAATCCCCATAAATAGTTTAATTTGAAAATAATAATAAAATAAGTTTTATTATCAATTCGGAGGATCGCGTTGTCAATTTGATGTACTTCGGATGTACACCGACCGATATATGCGCGTAGACAATGTTTGTGGACAAACTGGCGAAAAATCACCAAAATAATTTGATTTTGGAATTAAAACAAAATAATAATAAAATAATTGTAAAATAGTAATTTATACGAGGTAATATCTGTCCGGGATATTACAACAACAACTTCCTGACCACGCCCAAGGGGTAACTCCCCAGCATGGAACTCAAACTCCTTACGGCCTGACATCCTGAAAACAACCTTCTTCGCTCGATAATTGATGATAGCATGGGACTTACCCAGCCAATCCATGCCGAGAATCACATCAAACCCTGAACTGCCGATCACAATCAAATCTGCTATGAAATTAGCACTTCCAATCACCACGGGACTCTGCTTGCACTCCCGGGAACTGACAACAACACCGCCACCTATAGTGATATGCTAAGCAACCGGCAACTCACTGCACACCAACTGATGCTGATCCACGAAGCGGGAGGAGACAAAGACACAAAACCCAAAACAATTAGCATTCAGATCAAGTTGATTAATAATTATTTGTGCAATGCATGGCCAGTCGGGAGTCAAGTAAATTCGATCGAATCAAGCCTGCCTAATGTATTAGTCAAACTAACACATTAGTCAAACCTAAGGTTCTGATACCACTCAAAACCTTGTCACGCCCCGCTTCTCAAAAGAATACGGAATACGATACGTGACTAAGCCCAGCGGATAGTTTTCATTATTCATAAGCTATATGGATCTGCTTGACTCATCATAATAGTAAATAAGACAACATACTCAACCAGGCATGCAAAAATAATCATAACTCAACGGTATTTATTGCAACAATAATAAATATCCCAAAAAATACGAGATCTGAAAAAAAAACAATAATTCTGGGACTACAAGCCCAAATACAAGTCTCAATACAATTCATAAAATAAAATAGTTCATCAAAATATTTTAAGCAAATAATTCCAATTGCGCAGCTCAAAACTTTTGCTCACCAACTCCAGTAGGCAATTGATCAGCAAAACCTGCTCATACGGCAATTACAAGAAAAATAGGAAGACAGGAAAACATGATGCCCGTTAGATGCAAGTTCTGGGCCGCAAGCAATACAAGTAGGAAAATAAAAGAAAAACTAAACTAAACAAGTAATACTAACATGGAGAAGGTAGCAAATATAACAATCTACAGATGACACTAAGCACCGGAATAATAGTAAGAGTATAACAATAACAGTAAGGATCACCAGTAACAGTGAAGTCAACAGTAACAGTAAATCACAATAACAGGATGTGACAGTGTAAACAGTTATTCTTATATCTAATGTTCATTACTAACTAGGTAGCACTTCATGCGTCTCAGATTTTACCACATAGTTGCTACATCAAACAGTTTCGCTTTAAGATTTTGTAGTGGAACTTCTATAGGGCAGTATATTCAGAAAAACAGTAACATAACAGTAATAACAACAGTATCATGGATCATGCCCTCATGCATCCAGAGATAAACGGTAGGTACCATAGTAAACAGTGGGGAAAACGAGTTCCCTCCGAAGATGCATTTCTATATTGTCCACTACTCGATCTTTTCCCTTAAAAACCCCGGTTTGATTAGTTTTATTATTAATAAACATGTGTGAACGAATACAAACAGGGCTAAAGACATGGCAAGAACAGAAAATAAGTCTAAGATGGAATAGGAACCACAAACGGTTGATAAAATAATTTATAACAGTCAAAATAATGAAACTTTTTGTTCTGGACAGGAAGACACTATTGTACCAAATCTGAAATTTCCGTTACTATAGGATAGAAAATCCATATCCGTCAGAAAATCTTCAGCTGTGGGTCCCCCTCTACACATTTATTCTCCTTTATATATATATATATATATATATATATATATATATATATATATATATATATATATATATAATGAAGTAAAGGAGAGAAGATGTGTAGAGGGGTATATATATATATATATATATATATATATATATATATATATATATAAAATGAAGTAAAGGAGAGAAGATGTGTAGAGGGGTATATAAAGGAGAGAAGATGTGTAGAGGGGTATATATACCCCTCTACACATCTTCTCTCCTTTACTTCATTTTATATATATATATATATATATATATATATATATATATATATATATATATATATATATATATATATATATATAAAATGAAGTAAAGGAGAGAAGATGTGTAGAGGGATAGCGCATATATATATAAAATATATGGGCCCCCCCTCTACACATCTTCTCTCCTTTACTTTATTATATATATATATATATATATATATATATATATATATATATATATATATATATATATATATATATATATACTATTCAGACTTTACGGGGTATTACAGGTAATTAGGGTTAGGGGTACAATTAGGGTGTTTATATAGGGACATTATAGGTTTGGGTGAACTGGGTAGTATCCAATAGGAAGAAAAGAATCCAGTAAGAGACAATAGGCCATGAAATAGGTTCAAACAATAGACGAGATCAAGAACAAATTGTAAATCAAATAAATGAGAATAAAAGGTTGAATCGATGCAAAAATGAATCGCAAAATAGAGAAGAACAACACACGACACAAAGGAAATGAAAACAAATACAACCAGAAATAAAATAAATAACCAAGAATTTTATTAAATATAATTAAAAATTCATTTATGAGCAATCAGGGTTACAATAAATATCAAATGTTCATGTAACAATATAATCTTGCAAAAAATATATAAACTAGGTTTGCCCGTGGACACGTGCCTACAACACGTTTTCGTGAACGATGCAGTATATAAAAAGCCCTATAAAAAGTTAAATATATGCACGTCTTCGTAAGAATGATTTATATAGATGTGTATTTGACAGTAGACATTGATGTATTCTGAATTAAGTTGTTTATTGTTTTATATCTTGCAGGATCATATGTCAGGAGCTCGGGATAGATGACAAAACTGTTCATAGAGTGCACACCTAACAGATTATGTAAATTCGTAAATAGCATGTCTAGCTACCAAAACAACCTGCAAGGATTTGATCATCTGTATGTTACAGTGGCAAACAGTGGCATTCATCATCAAGCTTCAAATAATTAAGTTTGGGCAAATATAAGTGAAAGTATTATTAATCTTAAAGTAACTAATTACAGGTGGGGTATCCAAAATTGCCACGAAGCAGATGATAATATTCAAGGATATATATAATGATCTCTTACCGAGACAATTGGTCGATTAAATGATCCACTAAGAAGTGATTCTGGTGAATGCAGGTTCCATGCTACTGCTTGAACCCGCAATACAGGTCAAACAAATTCATCAGTCCCAACTTTGTGTAGGTAGAATTAGAAAGAGCAATAATCATTACTACAAGAAAATCCAAGAAAGTTTCCTGAGAACTGAATAAAAATGCAGGTACCATCATAATGAAAATAATGTTTGATAAGCAAAAAAATTAAGGAAAACATGTGAAGTGGCACTACAAAGACTTTAATCCTAACCCACATGAAGTGGTGAAACCGAGAAGCTTGATGCTCATGCAACAAAAGTATGTACAACATCTATAATAATCAAAATGCAAACGAGAATCCAGGATAAATACACATCAGTGATCAGTCTATAAATTCTGAACAGTTCAAAGGCCGACATACATGCATACTAATGTGTAAAATCCAAAGTCCATCTCACATAACATAAGGCAAGGTAATTACAATTGACTGGTAGATGTAATGTGTGTGTCTCCAGCCTTCATCGCTCGACATGAGCTATAAGTAATTGTCGATCGAGCTTCACACACCCCATCAATTCGACTCCATAAAAATCACCTTGGACCAAGTACGTAGTGGCATGGGAGTCCATGGAAATAGTCACGTGCTTCCCGAAGATACACTTCTTTGCGGAGCCATCCCACACGGCTTGAGATCAATGTATTTGTTGCAAGAGTACGCTTGGGTCTTCCGGTCCTGGAGGTGTACGTCCAATCGAAGACAACGGACCAGCCTCGGTGGATGAAGAATGGCAGCCACCAACCTACACAAATGAATACAAATCTTGTTATTATTGATACAATTCTACATATTCGTATTCAAAACTAATAATAATAATCAATCTTACTACTGTAAATCTTTTGCCATCATCGCTACCCAAAGGGCCTGACGAACCCCTCATTCTGGCCATTTATATATCAGCAATAATACCAAGGTTAATTGATAAAAAAATCTAATTTTTGTCAAGTCGCCGATGTTATAAAAAGTGAGAGAAAACGTAAGAAAACTGCACAAACGGCAATAAAAATTCCGGAACATTGCGAATAGGTCGAACACACACAAACGAACGCAACTTATAGAAGTGAGTTTCGACACACGGTTTGCAAGATAAAGCCGTGTATCACTTTATTTCGACAAAAAAAAAAACATAAAGCGATGCATTGCCGTATTTCGCAAAACATGAGTCGAAACTCACCTCTAGAGATTGTGTTGGCTTGTGTGTGGTGAATCCGACCTACTTGCAAAGTTTCGGTATTTTTTATTTCTGTTTGCAAGGTTTTCTACGTTTTTGTACACAAAATATCCAAAATTAGTTGTTTTAAGTTGTTGTTAAGAAAACATAGAAAACCTCACAAACAGCAACAAAAAATTTTAAATCTTTGCGAGTTGGTCGGATTCACTACAGAAAAGTCAACGCAACTTCTAGAAGTGGGTTTCGACTCACGGTTTGCGGGATACGACTGTGTATCGTTTTCACTTTATAAAAAAAAGGGAAAGCGATAAACAATTGTATCTGAAAATTGATACACGGTTGTATCTCGCAAACCGTGATTCAAAACTCACTTGTTAGCTTGTTTGTTGTGAGTTCAATCTACCCGCAAGGTTTCAGAATTTTTCATTTCCATTTGTTCCCTTTTGCACAAAATACACAACAACCCCTTCGAATAATCACGTATGTTGTTCGATATAAATAAAACCGCACAAACGAAATCCTAAAATTACGATAATTTGCGAGCTGTTCGGACTCACGTAACACAACCAACGCAACTTCTAGAGGTGAGTTTCGACTAACGTTTTGCGAGATACGGCCGTGTATTGCTTTCACCCACAAAAAAGAATGGAAAGTGATACGCATCCATATCTTGCAAACCGTGAGTTGAAATGCACTTTTACAAGTTACGTTGGCTTGTGTGTAGTTAGTCCGACCTACTCGTAAAGTTTCGTAGTTTTTGATTGATGTATGTTACCTTTTACTTGAATATTCACGTATGTTGTTCGATATTAGTAAAATCACACAAACAACAACGAAAAATTCTGAAACTTTGTGAGTAGGTCAAACTCACTCACGTAACACAAGCCAACACAACTTTTATAAGTGAGTTTCGACTCACGGTTTGCAAGAAACAGTAGTGTATCGCTTTATTTTTGTTTTTCTTGAGAAAAAAGCTATACACGACCGTATCTTGCAAACCGTGTGTCGAAACTCATTTTTTGAAATTGCGTTAGCTTATTTGTGGTACATACGACCTACTCGCAAAGTTTTAAAAAAAAATTGGCTAAATGTGTAGTTTTACTAATATTGAACAATAAAAACTACGACTACATCTACAATTTGAGCGAACAACAACAACTACGTCTATAATTCTATCATCTACAATCATCATAAAATTAGATACAAATTACTACATCTACATAATTATGCATCACAAAAAATAAATTCAAGTAATTAGAAAACATAAAAATCTACATAGATAGAACTACGAAGTTAGGATTTAGTAATTACCTTGCAGTATAGTGATTTGTACGGCATATGTGTTGTCGACGATGTATTGGGATTTAATCGGCAAACTAGGGTTTCGAGTTCCCAATTATCTTTCGAAAATTGGAGGAAGAGGGGATTCAGTGGGTTCGGGAACGAGAAAGAGAGAAAGAGATTAGGGAGTGAGAGTGAGTGAGAGAGAGAGAGTTGGGATGAGGTGGAGGAGATGCCGGAGGTCAGGGGTGTTTGGATTTGGGAATCTTTGGGTGTTCGGGTTTTGGGGAGTTCGATAACCAGAGGGGGGGAGAGAGAGAGAGAGAGAGAGGTGGGCAGTGGTTGGCAGGAGTCGGAGGAGGAGGCGCCGGCGATCGGGTTTGGGTTGTTGGGTGGCATCAGGTTCAAAGAGAGAGAGCGCGACACACAATGAGAAAGTGAGGAAGAGGGATGAAGAGGTGAAGGGGTATAATGGGGGTGAAAACCCAAAAATACCCTCACCCTTTAAGTGAGTAGATGGTGATGGGCGGGGAGATTATGACTCGTTTGTAATTGAGCGCACGTGCGCGCGCGTGCGCACACACACACACATATAAATTGATTCTTGTCGATCAATTGATCACACAAAATTAAACATAACATAACAAGGAAACTATCGATGAAACGCATATGTAACTAGAACACTAACAAAATTAGGGATGGCTTTTGGGATTCAATTTCGAGGAATGATGCTGACTTTGGTAGTGGAATTGTAAGGGGCATCAGTGTTAACATAAAGAGTAAACTATCGATTGAACGCAGATGCAACTAGAACATCGAAGAAAATTGCAAAGGGCGGCAGAGTTCCAGTTTTACATGAGGCTGTTGTTGATTCTTGATTTTGATGATCACAACACAGTGCAACATGTGTCTATATTATACAGCTAACATTGCAGTGTACATACCAAAGACAATTCTAGCTGAACAAATGAACAAGCTCAAAAGGATACAGATGAAGACTTCACTCAAGACAAGACTCAAGACAAGACTCAAGACTCAAGACTTCAAGCTCAAATGTGTCAAATTGTTGTGTCTTGTAAACATTGTATTTTTACTTTTGTTGAGTCTTAGTCTGATTGTAAAAGCCTTGTCACACACACACACACTCAAAATTTCATAATGTGTGTCTCTTAAAAACCCCCAAAAAGAGTCAAAACAGTTTGAAGAATTTTAACTTTTGAGTACCAGTCGACTTAAGCTTCTGCCAGTCGACTGATAGTACAAAACTGTTTAAAATTATTCAAACTCTGATCAGTCGACTCATTTGGCAACCCAGTCGACTGTTCGAGAGCTTTTGACCGTTTTATGTTTTTCAAAATCGAATTTTTTTCAAACTCAAAAGCTTAGATTCATTGGTTGACAGTTGAGTAACTGTCTCCCAACGTTCAGCAGATCAAACTCTTTAAGTAGAGTTCAGATCTCACTGAAAAGATCAACAGAATTTTACTTTGAAATCCGAGCACTCTTGAAAAACATTCTAAGTGATATTTTTTGTGAGAAACAAAGCTTTCAAGTTCATACACTTTGGTTCTCTACATTCAGTCCAGTATAGCATTGATTTCGCTCTGGACTGAGTATAGAAGTCGACCTGTTCTTTTAGCCACGTGCATCAACACATACAACAACAAGGCTATAGGTTGACTGTAAAGTATTCTTGTTCTCTTGCTCTCGGTTGGAGAGTGTTTTTGACTCTAGGTTGTAGAGTCGGTTCTTTTCACTCTTGGTAGTAGAGTGGGTCTGCTTTCTCTGGTTGAGAGAAAGGACTACGGGTTAGACAAGATTGTTGTCGTAACGCCGTAGGGTATTCGTGTAAATTTTTTCAAGAATAGTGGAAATCTCAAGTGGGTTGCTTGGGGACTGGATGTAGGTCGGGAGGACCAAACCAGGATATATCTTGTGTACTCTGTGATTGATTATCTTGTGTTTGCATTCACTCTTGTTTATTTAAGTTCTGCAAAAAGCTTCTGGACAGTCGACTCCTTGCACTATCAGTCGACTGGTCAGTGCCGTTTGTAGTTGTAGTTTCATTGTGCTTTCAGTCGTCTGTTTCATTCATCAGTCGACTGCACAGAGTTATTGTTTTCAATTATTTTGGACATATCAGTCGACTGGTTCATAACTCAGTCGACTGCACCGAGAAAATTTCCGCAGTTTTTATTAAACACTATTCACCCCCCCCCCCTCTAGTGTTTGTTGTCTTGCCTACAGGATCCAACACTTGGTATCAGAGCAAGGTTACAGGCTATGGCAACTACTTCAAAAACAAATCAGTACCATGAAGGCCAATCTACACAACGGCCACCACTATTTGATGGAACGAACTACAATTATTGGAAGTGCCGAATGCGAATCTATCTCCAATCAATCAACTACGAGATATGGCAAATGACAGAGACAGAATACACTGCCCCTACCATTCCATATGCACAATGGAATGATGATCAAAAGAATCAGACTATGAACAATGCCAAAGCAATGAATGCCTTATTTTGTGCACTTACAAAGGAAGAATTCAACCGTGTATCAAATGCTACAACCGCACATCAAATTTGGCATACACTTGAGGTAACACATGAAGGAACGAATAAAGTAAAAGAGTCTAAAATTTCTGTTCTTGTCCACAGGTTTGAGATGTTCAGAATGAAGGAAAATGAGACTGTGTCTGAGATGATTACCAGATTCACAGACATCACAAACTCTCTAGTGACACTTGGAAAGATTTACACTCAAGCAGAGATGGTTAGAAAAGTCTTGCATGCACTTACTCCAGAATGGGAGAAGAAAACCACAGCAATAGAGGAAGCGAATGACTTGTCAACACTTACTCTCGAGAATCTTGTTGGCAATCTCATGGCATATGAGGTCCAACTTGAAGATCGAAAGAAAGATACAGAATCACACCAAGCAAAGAAGAAATCATTGGCTTTTAAAGCCATGAAAGACTCAGAAGATGAGAAAGAAGATGAAGAAGAAATAGCAATGTTCACTTGGAGATTCAAGAAGTTCTTAAAGAAGGGTAAGTTTCATTCTAAAGTTAGAGATTCTAATGACCCTCCTACATGTTTCAGGTGCAACAAAATAGGTCACATGAAGAAGGATTGTCCCTTAGAAAATGCAAAGAACAAGGGAAAATCATCCAACTTCAAGAAGGACAAATATCCAAAGAACAAATTTGCCAAGAACAAGAAGGCTTATCAAGCTATATGGGATGATAGTGATTCATCTTCCGAAGAAGAAACAGATGAAAATAACGAAGTGGCAAATGTGTGTTTCATGGCTGCACAAGAGCATGTAAGTAATGATTATGATTCCGAAGATCTTCTTGATGCTTTTAATGAAATATTTCATGAGTTAAAGAAAGAAAAAATTAGAGTTAAGAATCTTGAGAAAGTGAATCAAACACTTAATCAAGAAAATCTTAACCTTGATAAGGAAGTAAAATCCTTAAATTCTCGCATTGCAAGTTTAAATACTGATCTTGAAACTCTCAAAAAGAATTATGAAGAGATTTCAAAGAACGTATCTAAGTTTAACAAAGGCAAAGAGAATTTAAATGATATGCTTCATCATCAAGTTACATCTAGTCAAAAATATGGACTTGGCCTTAAAAAATCGGCTGTAAAAGAATCACCTGTTGTAAACACTACTAAAAATAAATTAGCATCTATTTCCAGTGTTACACACAAGTTGTATGATTTCTTTGCAAAGCCTAAGGTTGTTAATTTTAGTGATAAAAGCAAAACTAACGTTCGGTTAAGTCGACTGAACCATACAACCAGTCGTCTGTCCAGAGAAATTGGATCTTATTCAATGAGATCAAAACCTCTTATAAGTCGACCTAGTGTACCAACCAGTCGACTGATGTACACCAACAGTCGACTGAAAAACACTGGTAAGTCGACTGGACAGAACAAGTTAGTATGGGTTCCAGTCAGTCTAAATCAGAATGATAGAATTGCTTATATTAACTCATATATGTTAAATGTGTGTAATTCTACTTACTATATTCCTGCTTATGGAGGAAGATCAAACTCTTCATGGGTTTGGTTTCCCTCAAACTAATGTGTGTTGGACCCAATAAAAAGGGTACCATATTTACCTTAAATTTTTTATAGGTACCCAAGAAAGAACGCTGGATATTAGACAGCGGATGTTCAAAACGCATGACAGGACATGCCAACCTACTATCCACCATTCAAAGCATAGATGGAGGAACCGTCACCTTTGGAGATAACAACAAAGGCAAAGTCATAGGCATTGGCATGGTCGGTAAAACTTCTAACCCAATTATAGAAAATGTGTTATTGGTTAGTGATTTAAAGCATAATCTTTTAAGCATTAGTCAATTGTGTGATAAAGGATATAAAATAGTTTTTGAAAAAGATGCATGTTTGATTTATGACTCTACTATGCAAAATGTTATTTTTCAAGGTTTTCGTAAAAATAATATTTATGAATTGTATTTAAATGCAATTGATCTTTCAAATGACTTTTGTTTAATAGCCTCTGTTACCGCTGATTTCGGTGTGGGGGTAAACAGATAGAATTTGTGAGTCCGAGAAAAACCTGAACAGTTGACTCAGCCTTCTTGCTCCTGCCGCGGGT
The DNA here is from genome assembly GCA_017893485.1 of Hemerocallis citrina. NCBI lineage: Eukaryota > Viridiplantae > Streptophyta > Magnoliopsida > Asparagales > Asphodelaceae > Hemerocallis > Hemerocallis citrina. The sequence continues at coordinate 78,815 of JACEHZ010000239.1, read as the reverse complement.
TCAGTAGGGAGAGACTTGTCTTCTCGGCTCGCCTGCTACTCACGAAGTGAGTTATGAACAGTGTTTCGAACTGCTCGAATGAGAAGATGGAGGAGGGGGCGAGTCTGGAATACCATTCCCGAGCCGACCCCCTGAGGGTGGCAGGGAAGGTCCTGCAGAGCACGGCGTCGGAAGCTTGATGGATCAGCATCAGGGTCTTGAAGCTTTCGACGTGGTCGACCGGGTCGGATTCCCCTAAGTACGTTTCAAACTGTGGAGGTTTGAAACCCCTCGGTATGTGGGCCTCCATGATCGATCGCGAGAAAGGGGGTCGGCTGGGACGGACGGTTCCTGCTCGGGACTCCTCCTCCCTGTCCATGCGGCCGATACGCCTTTCCACCTCATGGAGACGGCGGATGAGGGTGTCGTCCCTCCTCTGGTAATCGTATGAGCCCCCGGACTCCTCTTCATAGGAGGGGGAGCACGGACTGCGGTGCCGGTAGTCCGGGGATCGGCGAGGACTGTATTGCTGCCGCTGGCGGCTGGGAGCTGGGGAAGGACTTCGGGTTCGGCGGCGAGGACTGGGGTCCCTCGGGGGCGTCGGAGCCCTCTGAGCATTTTGGGCGTTCTGCCAAAGGTTGAGGGCCTGTAGCACGGTGTCCTGAAATTACAGGAACTCGGCACGGGTGATCGGTGCGTCATTGTTCCTCCGAGGATGCCGATCCGCGGGGGAATGCGGCCTCCTCCTCCTGCGTTTGGGGGACATTGCCCGGCCCCTGCAGTTCGGGGACCTCCTACCGTCTCGGCGACGAGGAGACCGCTCACCCTGACGCTGGCGGGAGGCTCCCTCTCGGGCCCGCCTCTCGTCAAGGTGGGTGCGGAGGTCGTCGTCCTTCTGGCGGTTCAGGAGCGTGTTGCGGAGGTCGGGATGATGGGAAGCCATCGAATCTGAGGATCCGTTATGAACCGAGACATAGTCCTGATGGAGGGGCTGCTTCTGCTTCCGGCCGTTATGGCCGGAAGGGCCATTGTTGGGTTGTTGCTTGGGATGAGGAGGTGGGACCTGCTGGGCCGGAGGAGGGAGATCGGACTGTGGAATAGGATTGACAGGGGCTTCCTCCGTAGGGTCGGCGGGATTGGCCACACGGTTCGACCCTCTAGATCTGACCTTCTTCGGAGGCATGGCTGCAGAGGACGACGAGCAAGAAGCTGAGGCTGTTCGTGCGGTTGTTCCCACAGACAGCACCAATCTGTTATCGCTGATTTCGGTGTGGGGGTAAACGGATAGAATTTGTGAGTCCGAGAAAAACCTGAACAGTTGACTCAGCCTTCTTGCTCCTGCCGCGGGTTCAGTAGGGAGAGACTTGTCTTCTCGGCTCGCCTGCTACTCACGAAGTGAGTTATGAACAGTGTTTCGAACTGCTCGAACGAGAAGATGGAGGAGGGGGCGAGTCTGGAATACCATTCCCGAGCCGACCCCCTGAGGGTGGCAGGGAAGGTCCTGCAGAGCACGACGTCGGAAGCTTGATGGATCAGCATCAGGGTCTTGAAGCTTTCGACGTGGTCGACCGGGTCGGATTCTCCTGAGTACGTTTCAAACTGCGGAGGTTTGAAACCCCTCGGTATGTGGGCCTCCATGATCGATCGCGAGAAAGGGGGTCGGCTGGGACGGACGGTTCCTGCTCGGGACTCCTCCTCCCTGTCAATGCGGCCGATACGCCTTTCCACCTCATGGAGATGGCGGATGAGGGCGTCGTCCTCCTCTGGTAATCGTATGAGCCCCCGGACTCCTCTTCATAGGAGGGGGAGCGCGGACTGCGGCGCCGGTAGTCCGGGGATCGGCGAGGACTGTATTGCTGCCGCTGGCGGCTGGGAGCCGGGGAAGGACTTCGGGTTCAACGACGAGGACTGGGGTCCCTCGGGGGCGTCGGAGCCCTCTGAGCATTTTGGGCGTTCTGCCGAAGGTTGAGGGCCTGTAGCACGGTGTCCTGAAATTGCAGGAACTCGGCACGGGTGATCGGTGCATCATTGTTCCTCCGAGGATGCCGATCCGCGGGGGAATGCGGCCTCCTCCTCCTGCGTTCGGGGGAGATTGCCCAGCCCCTGCGGTTCGGGGACCTCCTACCGTCTCGGCGACGAGGAGACCGCTCACCCTGACGCTGGCGGGAGGCTCCCTCTCGGGCCCGCCTCTCGTCAAGGTGGGTGCGGAGGTCATCGTCCTTCTGGCGGTTCAGGAGCGTGTTGCGGAGGTCGGGATGATGGGAAGCCATCGAATCCGAGGATCCGTTATGAACCGAGACATAGTCCTGATGGAGGGGCTGCTTCTGCTTCCGGCCGTTATGGCCGGAAGGGCCATTGTTGGGTTGTTGCTTGGGATGAGGAGGTGGGACCTGCTGGGCCGGAGGAGGGAGATCGGACTGTGGAATAGGATTGACAGGGGCTTCCTCCGTAGGGTCGGCGGGATTGGCCACACGGTTCGACCCTCTAGATCTGACCTTCTTCGGAGGCATGGCTGCAGAGGACGACGAGCAAGAAGGCTGAGTCAACTGTTCAGGTTTTTCTCGGACTCACAAATTCTATCTGTTTACCCCCACACCGAAATCAGCGGTAACAGATTGGCGCCGTCTGTGGGAACAACCGCACGAACAGCCTCAGCTTCTTCCTCGTCGTCCTCTGCAGTCATGCCTCCGAAGAAGGTCAGATCTAGAGGGTCGAACCGTGTGGCCAATCCCGCCGACCCTACGGAGGAAGCCCCTGTCAATCCTATTCCACAGTCCGATCTCCCTCCTCCGGCCCAGCAGGTCCCACCTCCTCATCCCAAGCAACAACCCAACAATGGCCCTTTCGGCCATAACGGCCGGAAGCAGAAGCAGCCCCTCCATCAGGACTATGTCTCGGTTCATAACGGATCCTCAGATTCGATGGCTTCCCATCATCCCGACCTCCGCAACACGCTCCTGAACCGCCAGAAGGACGACGACCTCCGCACCCACCTTGACGAGAGGCGGGCCCGAGAGGGAGCCTCCCGCCAGCGTCAGGGTGAGCGGTCTCCTCGTCGCCGAGACGGTAGGAGGTCCCCGGACCGCAGGGGCCAGGCAATGTCCCCCGAACGCAGGAGGAGGAGGCCGCATTCCCCCGCGGATCGGCATCCTCGGAGGAACAATGACGCACCGATCACCCGTGCCGAGTTCCTGTAATTTCAGGACACCGTGCTACAGGCCCTCAACCTTCGGCAGAACGCCCAAAATGCTCAGAGGGCTCCGACGCCCCCGAGGGACCCCAGTCCTCGCCGCCGAACCCGAAGTCCTTCCCCGGCTCCCAGTCGCCAGCGGCAGCAATACAGTCCTCGCCGATCCCCGGACTACCGGCGCCGCAGTCCGCGCTCCCCCTCCTATGAAGAGGAGTCCGGGGGCTCATACGATTACCAGAGGAGGGACGACGCCCTCATCCGCCGTCTCCATGAGGGTGGAAAGGCGTATCGGCCACATGGACAGGGAGGAGGAGTCCCGAGCAGGAACCGTCCGTCCCAGCCGACCCCCTTTCTCGCGATCGATCATGGAGGCCCACATACCGAGGGGTTTCAAACCTTCGCAGTTTGAAACGTACTCAGGGGAATCCGACCCGGTCGACCACGTCGAAAGCTTCAAGACCCTGATGCTGATCCATCAAGCTTCCGATGTCGTGCTCTGCAGGACCTTCCCTGCCACCCTCAGGGGGTCGGCTCGGGAATGGTATTCTAGACTCGCCCCCTCCTCCATCTTCTCGTTCGAGCAGTTCGAAACACTGTTCATAACTCACTTCGTGAGTAGCAGGCGAGCCGAGAAGACAAGTCTCTCCCTACTGAACCTGCGGCAGGAAAGGGAAGAGAAGCTGCGGGACTATGTGAAGAGATTCACCGCAGAGGTTAGGTCTATCGCCTCCTTAGACCAGTCAGTGGCGACCGTGGCGTTCCAGTCGAACGTTCTCAATGCCAACCTCCGATCGTCCCTAGCCAAGAAGCCCCCACATGACTTCGCCGACCTCCTCCTGAGGTGCGAGAAGTATATCCGAGCAGAGGAGGCCGAAGCCCTTCCGAGCTTTGGGGAGTCCTCCGCAGGGTCGAAGAGGAAGGCGACGGGGGAAGAGGGGTCCAAGAAAGCTCAGAAGGACAATGGCGGTCAGCGTCGCCCTCCCCCCAGGTTCGAGAAGTTCACTCCCCTCACCACTAACATCTCTACCATCCTAATGGAAGTGGAGAAGGAGGGGGTCATCCCCCCGGCTCCGAGGATGCACACCCCGGCAAAGAGGAGGAACAAAGATAAATGGTGCCGTTACCATCGGGACCACGGCCACGACACGAACGACTGCCAGGCTTTGAGAGATGAGATCGAAGCCCTCATCCGGAGGGGGCAGTTGGCCAAATTCGTGAAGGCTAACGATTGGGCGGACCGCAATTCTCCTCCGCCTCGGAAGGCTAACAAGCGTTCCAAGCGGCGCGAAGAGACACCCGAGTTCGAGGAGGAACGAATTCTGCACCTGATCCACGGAGGCCCCATGGGGGGCTCCTCTAATTCCTCCCGGAAGGCCTTCGTCCGAGAAGTCAACTCGGTTCACAGTGCCCCTCCCCCCAAAGGTCTCGGCGTCCCTGTGTCTTTCTCCGATGCCGACCTCGAAGGGGTCCGAACCCCACACTGTGATGCCCTCGTCATCGACCTCCGCATGGCCAACTTCAAGGTGCAGAGGATTTTAGTAGACAATGGGAGTTCGGTCAATATCCTCTTCCTCTCGGCCTTCCGAGGCCTGCAACTGTCCCGGGACCGTCTCAAACCGGCCGGTTACACACTCCACGGGTTCACGGGGGTCCCGGTAACTGTTGAGGGGGTGATAACCCTAGACGTAACCGCGGGAAGCGCCCCTACTACCCGGACCGAGCCGATGGACTTCATGGTCGTCGACGTCCCGGCAGCGTATAATGTCATCCTAGGCCGACCCGGCCTAGCCGCCTTGGAAGCTGTCCCCTCGGCGTACCATTTGAAAATGAAGTTCCCCACTCGGTCGGGAGTAGGGGAAGTCAGGGGAAGCCAAGAAACAGCCCGGAAGTGCTACATGACTTCCACCGGGGGACCAGTGCTCTCGCTCGAGACACTAGAAATCCCCGAGCCGAAAGCTCGGCCAACGTCCGAGCCGGCGGACGAGTTAGAAGAAGTGCTCTTCTCGGACGAGGACCCGAGCCGGAAGTTCCTCATCAGCAAGTCCTTGCCGACCGCACTGTGCTCGGACCTGATTCAATGCATCCGGGCTAACCGTGACTTGTTCGCCTGGTCGGCCGCGGACATGCCCGGCATTTCCGAGGAGCTGCTCGTCCATCGCCTGAGTGTCGAACCGGGATGCAAACCGGTTCAGCAGAAGAGGCGGAAGTTCGCTCCCGAGTGACAGCAGGTCATCAAGGAGGAGGTGGATAAACTGCTGAAGGCCAAGTTCGTACAGGAGGTAAATTACCCCGAGTGGCTGTCGAATGTTGTAATGGTCAAGAAGTCCAATGGCTCGTGGAGGATATGCATTGACTTCACCGACCTGAACAAGGCGTGTCCGAAAGATCCATTCCCTCTCCCGAACATCGACACCCTTATTGACGCCACCTCGGGCCATGAGCTCCTCAGCTTCATGGATGCCTTCTCGGGGTACAATCAAATTCGAATGTTCCCTCCGGACATTCCGAAGACCTCCTTCATCACCGACCAAGGCCTCTACTGCTACCGGGTCATGCCGTTCGGTTTGAAGAACGCGGGCGCCACCTACCAGCGCCTCGTCAACAAGGTCTTCCAGAGCCAGATCGGCCGTAACATGGAGGTGTACATTGACGACATGCTCGTCAAGAGCATCCGGGGAACGGACCATGTAGCCGACCTCCAGGAGGCCTTCGGTGTGTTGAGAAGGCACAACATGCGGCTGAACCCGAACAAGTGCGCGTTCGGGGTCTCTTCGGGAAAGTTCCTCGGCTTCATGGTAAGCCAACAAGGAATCGAAGCTAACCCCGAGAAGATTAAGGCCATATTAGACATGGCCCCGCCTCGGAACATCAAGGAGAGCTCACCGGTCGGCTCGCTGCTATCGGTCAGTTCCTCTCGAAGTCGGGGGAAAAGTGCCTCCCCTTCTTCAAAGCACTCAGGGGGGCTAAGGGTTTTGAATGGGGCCAGCCACAACAGGAGTCGTTCGACCAACTGAAGGCATACTTGGTGAACCCCCCTCTGCTCAGCAAACCGGTCCCGGGCGAGACCCTCTTTGTCTACTTGGCTGCTTCCGAGCAGACCCTAAGTGATGTCCTGGTAAGAGAGGAGGACCGGTCCCAAAGGCCCATTTACTACGTGAGCAAGGTGCTTCGGGACGCCGAGCTCCGCTATCCGAAGATTGAGAAAATGGCCTACGCCCTAGTCACAGCGGCGAGGAAGCTTCGGCCATACTTTCAGTCCCACTCGATCGTCGTCCTCACCGACCAACCCCTAAAGCAGATCCTCTACAAGCCTGAGACCTCGGGCCGGCTGATGAAATGGTCCATAGAGCTGAGCCAGCATGACATCACTTACCAGCCTCGGACAGCAATTAAGGCACAGGCACTTGCCGACTTCATCGTGGAGTCCACTATCCCTGAGGTCGAACACATTCCGAATGGACCCCCCATTTGGACAGTCTTCGTGGACGGATCCTCTTGTAATGAAGGAAGCGGCGCTGGCATCATTCTGAACGGCCCTGACAACTTCGTCCTCCAGTACGCGATCCGTATGAACTTCAAGGCCTCGAACAACGAGGCAGAGTACGAAGCACTCATCGCTGGTCTCGGACTTGCACGAAGTGCTGGGGCGCAGCGCCTCCGAATCCACAGCGATTCCCAGCTCGTCGTGAACCAAGTCTTGGGCGAGTACGAGGCTCGAGATGAGCGGATGGCGAAGTACCTTGCTAGGGTTCGGGACCTCATGGGCCAGTTCGAGGAGGCGCTCATCCAGCGGGTCCCTCGGGAAGAGAACTCACAGGCCGATGCCCTCTCCAAATTGGCCTCGTCCTCACTTCAAGGTCTCGAACAGACAGTACTGATCGAAGTCCTCTCTAAGCCGAGCATCGAAGACGAGACACCTGGCTCGGCGGAATTGCTGCCGGTCATGTTACAAGATAATTGGATGAAGCCTTTAGTGGAATTCCTAAGGGACGGGCTCCTGCCCGAAGACCCCAAAGAGGCTCGCCGAGTCAGAACCCGGGCCGAGCGGTATGTCTTGATCGAGGGCATCCTATACAAACGCTCTTTCTCTCAAATAGACGGCCGACCGTACCTAAGGTGCCTCTCTCCGGATCAGGCCGAATATGCCCTACAAGAGCTCCACGAAGGCATCAGAGGGGCACACTCAGGATTTAGGTCCTTGGCCCGGAAAGCTTTGAATTATGGGTACTTCTGGCCGACCCTCCTTCAAGATGCCGAGCGACACGTTCGGCAATGCAGCTCTTGTCAGAGACACTCCAGCATCCGATGCCTCCCTCAGGCCAACCTCGCCTCCCTATCAAGTCCCATCCCCTTTGCAATGTGGGGGATGGATTTACTAGGACCCTTCCCTCCGGCTCCGGGTCAGTTCAAGTTCTTGGTCGTAGCCATCGACTACTTCTCAAAGTGGGTCGAGGTCGAGCCCCTCGCCACAATAACCGAGAACAAGGTGGTACAGTTCTTCTGGAAGAGTATCATTTGTAGGTTCGGCGTCCCCCGTGTCCTCATGACGGACAACGGGACTCAGTTCACTGGCGCAGCATTTCGAGCTCTGTGCGACGACCTGGCCATCCAGCAGTGCTTCTCGTCCGTCTCCCACCCTCAGTCGAACGGACAGGCAAAAAATGCTAACCGGCAGATCCTCGTAGGCATCAAGAAAAGGCTAGACAAAAGTTCCAAGGGCTTATGGGTCGACCAACTCCCCAACGTCCTATGGAACTACCGCACGAGCAAGCGGACCCCCACAGGCGAGTCCCCTTTCAACCTCACCTATGGGTCCGAGGCCGTGATACCTCTCGAGGTCGGAATACCTTCCCCTCGGCTCACAGCCTATGATGAAGCACAGAATGCCAGGGACCTCAGAGCAGACTTGGACCTGATAGACGAGCTGAGGGAAAGGGCGTCGATTCGGCAGCAGATTTACCGAAGAAGGGTTGAACTGGCGTACAACAAAAAGGTCCGACCCGCCAACCTTAAGCAAGGAGATTTGGTCTTGAGAAAGCTAGCCATATCCTTCCCCAGTCAGAAGAGCAAGCTGGCTCCGAACTGGGAAGGGCCGTACAGGATCACGAGGGTAGTTCGGCTCGGAACATATCGTCTTGAAGACCTAGAAGGCAGAGAGCTTCCGAGGACCTGGAATGCCGACCACCTCCTAAAATACCAAGAAAGCGCTCCGGCGCCACTCTAAGTATCATAGGATATCGAGCCATTCCAGTCCTCCGACTTGTAACCTATTTTCATAAATTGTACTATGTAAAACGGTTCGCCGTCGATTATTAATAAAGAAAGCTCTTTCGTGTTTTTGAATTCGCATGCTTCTCTCCTCTCTTATCAACTGCTTGATTAAACTGAGATTTCAACCAACGATTCGGAGCCCACGTTCGGCTCGACCTCACCTCCTCGGCTCGTCCCTGGACGAACCAGGGGTAGACCGTCGTTCGGAACTGCTCTCACAACCGTTGAACTACACCGACGGTTCGGAGTCCAACACTCGGCTCGACTTTACTTCCTCGGCTCGCCTCCGAGCGAGCCAGAGGTAGATCGCCGTTCGGAATTGCTCCCACAACCGTTGAACTACACCGATGGTTCGGAGTCCAACACTCGGCTCGACTTTACCTCCTCGGCTCGCCTCCGAGCGAGCCAGGGGTAGATCGCCGTTCGGAATTGCTCCCACAACCGTTGAACTACACCGATGGTTCGGAGTCCAACACTCGGCTCGACTTTTACCTCCTCGGCTCGCCTCCGAGCGAGCCAGGGATAGATCGCCGTTCGGAATTGCTCCCACAACCATTGGACTACTACGATGGACCCGGAGTCCAATACTTAGCTCCCAGTCCCCCCAAGCTTGCTTCGCAGCAAACCGAGACTGGTCCGCCCCTCTGCTCCGTCAGTGGAGGGACACCGAAGCTACGTTCAGCCACATAATCCGAGCCCTCCTACCTAATAGCCGAAGCCCGAAGCCCTACGCCTTCGGTCGGCTACCGAGCAAGTGCCTTCCCGAGCTCGCAAACGGAGAAAAGTCACTTTCTCCTCAACTTTCGCGCCTGATCTCGATCAGACGGCTCAGATCTTGCCACCTGCGCTAAACGACAAGATAGCATTTTCTTGGGAACTGGGCCGCCTCGAGATTCGTGCCCACGTTCGACGGCTCAGATCTCGCCACCTGCGCTAAACGACAAGATTGCACTTTCTTGGGGACTGAGCTGCCTAGGGATTCGTGCCGTACCTTGTCAGAGTCGCTAAGCGACGAAATACTGTACTCATAGGTACCCCGTTCGGTTCAACACTCTCGCCGACGGAACTAACACGCTCGGTTCGAGGATCTCGGCGCGACCAACACAGTTATAAGCAAGATAAATATGCAGAACAACGAAAGATATTTTATTAAACAACCAGACTAGAATACAAAGCACATCTTTTTCATGGTTACAAAGTGTTGGCAAATAAAATACACGATGCCGACCCACTATACTTGGCCCTCATATGGAAATATCTTCACTAGGCTGTTCGGCCGACTGTTCGTCCTCCTCGGCTGGTAGCTCCCCTGCATCGTCCCGGAGCTTCGCTACCACAGTCTGCAAGTGTCGAATCTCCGAGAGCAAATCGTCCCGCTCGGCTATAATCTTCGACTGGTTGTGCCGAATACACTTGACCCGAAGAGCGTTGCTAAAAGCGGTTTGCGAATCTTCGTCCCCTTCTGCAGGGGTCAACTCGGCGATCCTGTTCTCCAGGCGTTGGATCTCGGTTTCCCGTAGGTCGAGGACGGACAAGAGGTGGGCCCGCTCACTCTCAGCTCGGCGTAACTCCAGCTCGACACTCCTAGGACTCAGAGCCGCCATCCCAGAAGTGGCCTCGGATTCAGAGTCACCATCCGAGCCGTGGAGATCAGCATATGGGTCGGCTGCCTCGAGCTGAAAAAAGGGAAAAACAAATAGCAAGACTTCAAAACATCGCCGAGGCCCAACACTTAAAATTTTTCCAAATCACAAATCCGGATTCATATTCAAACATGTTAATTCTACATACAACGAGACCGACCCTACAACAACGTTTTACAACAAATCAGAAGGGACATGAAGCGACATGATCAGGTCCTCTTCGGAAGGGGAACGCTTCGGTTTAAGGAAATGCGAAGACGACGAGGTCTGCCCTCCGAGCTCGATCCTAAACCAACGAAGCGCGACCCCCCTTCGCTGCTGGCCCTAACTGCGGTGCCGACCGAGGCCCCGCTCGACGAGACGGCCGCACTGCTCTGAGCGTCGGCTGGACTCCGTCCGGTCATAGGCGAACGTGTCGCAAGTTCGTAAAAGGAAATCCCTCTCTCGCTCTCTTCATGAGTACATGACGTACTGCGGACGTTAGCCCTCTCCGGCACAGGCTTGAGCGACGCGACCTCTTCCTCCAGTTCAATGATTCTGTCTCTCAGAGCATCGTCCTTCGCCAACTTCTTCGGACGAGAAGGCCTCGACGAGCCAGAGACGTTGGCACTATCAGTCGCGAGCCGTCAGAAGTGGGTGACTTCGATCCCCCTATCTATCGTGATCCTTTTGAGCCTGTCGACTTCGGCCAATAGCCTCTTGCGCTCGGCCAACGCCTTCTCCAGCTCCGAAGTCAGCTTCTCTTCCGCCGCCGAGCGTTCTTTCCCCGCTAATTCCATGTGTTGGACCTCGGCCAAAAGCTCGCCATTCTTCTGCTCGGCGGCGGTGAGCTCTCTACGGAGCCGCTCGACCTCGCCCTCGAGAGCAGAGACCGGGGGTCGCTTTCGTAGCTGTGTCAACTCGCGACACTTCGCCCTGGCCAGCGTCTTTACCTCCCCCAGTTCCAAAAATAAGTGAAAGTGCTTATCATGGCTCGATGACAGCTCTCGCTTCATCTTGACCAACTCCTTACGGAGGTACGAAACCTCCGTGATCGGACCGAACTTCACCTGAAAAGCGGAGATGAGTCCGAGGGGACAATACATGGAAACATCTACAACTAGTCACACACAAATCCGAGACTCAACACTTGGACAAATTTTGGCCAAACAAAATGTTTCCATTCAAAACCAAGGAGAAAAGTTTTACAAAAGCAGTGGCCAGTCCGCAGTTAGGCTTACAAAAGAAAAAAGACTAAAAAAGACAACCGAGTCAGGGGTCGACCTTTTTGTCGTTAGGGTCCGTCGACCCCCCGGCCTTGTCCTCGCCACCGCCCTCGCCTCCGTCCTCGCTCCCGCTCTCCTCCTCGGAATCGTCCTCCTCCTCGTCCTCGGCTTCGGTCTCCCCTGGGCCTTCGACGCGTTCCGTCTCTCCCTCGGGGCCGAGCAACCCCTCGGGAACACCCTCCTCCCCTTCCACGAAGTCGTAAAAGTGGTAGGAGGACGTGTCGAAGCCCGGGTTCTTGGCGGCAACATGGAGCAGGGCTCGACTGTAGGCTTCCTCCATGTTCTGGAGCATGTGCTGTGCGGCCTCCTCCTGCACGGCCTTCCTCACCTTCTTCACCTTCTTCTGGTGCTTGGCCGTGATTCTCTCGGCCCTCTTCCGAGCCTTCTCCGCCTCCGACCGGGCGTTGGCCAGCTCCTCCTTCAGCTCGGCTGCCCCCTTCTCCGACGCCTCAAGTTTGGCCGCCATGTCCTTCGACTGCTGAATGGCGTCGGCCAGCTGCTTCTCCAACCCCGCCACTTCGGCAGCCCTCTTCGTCGAGAGGAGCTGCTCGGCATCAAGCCGCTGCGTGGCCTTGACGCGCTCTGCCCTCTCCTGCTCCTTGTTCGCAAATTCTTCGACCAAGAAATTGAAGTGGCAGAGGGTCTGAAAAAGAACAGCGGATTAAAATCCGAGTCCAAAGACTTAGAAAAAATTCTAAAGAAGAAATTTTGATAAGGGAGAGCTCGGCCTACTTACCGACATAGTATTCCGAGCGATCTGCATCACGGCGTCCCCTGCCAGCCCGGCCTTCAGGGTCGCTCGATCCTTCGGGGTCGGCAGGTGCCTCACCGCCTCCATGCAAATGTTGCCGTCGCCCAAGAAGCTGTCGACGTTCATCACCTGCCAGTCGGGCACGAAGATCTGCTTGTGACGCTCGGTCAGGATCTTCTCCGCATCGGCAGTAAGGGGTGGAGCTTGGACGGACAGCACCTCCTTCACGCCGAACATACCGCTCGACGAACCGGGAGCATCCACCTTCGGGGTCGGGGTCGGCACCTCCGAAGCAGGGGGGTCGAGAACCCTGATCTCCCCCTGCTCGAGGACCGCGACCTTCGGTTGGTCGGCAGCCCTCTCGACCGAAGGCTTCTTCGGGGCTCGGCTGTCCTGAGGCCCTGCCGAAGGCCTCTTCTTCTTCGCCTCCTGCTCCGACCGGCCCTTCGCCACCAGAGCTTTGTAATCCAGCTTCATCGTCTCTGCAAAAGCCGAATGAAAAAACTTAGGAAAATTTTCATGAACTTTAAACAAAGAGTATAAATACCAAAAGCATACTAGGGTCGATCGGACTGAGACCCCCACGGAACAGATCCTCCTCGGTAATATCTTTCCAGCTTAGCGCTGGCAGGGCGAGGAGCTTCCTCTGGACCTCCGCCTCCTCATCACTCAGCGCCGCCTCCTTCTTGGTCTGCTTGGGCAGACCCTCCTTTGCCCAAACCGTCGGTATCACCCACGGCGCCGGAGCTCGGATGAGGAAGTACTTCTCCTTCCAATGTTTGATCGAGTCCGGATTCTCGATCAGCTTCACGCCCGTCCGAGGCAAAAGATAGAACCTCTGTTCGTCTCGCCTTGGCTGACAGGGTCGGTAGAGACTCCGAAAGAGGAACATACTCGGCTTACCGCCGACCTCTTGGCATCGGAGGACGAAAGCCATGACGTGCCTCCATGTGTTCGGCATCAGCTGGGCAGGGCTCAAACCGTACCATGTCAGAACTTCAACCACGAACGGGTGGAGGGGAAAGCGGAGTCCGGCAATAAGGGAGTCGACCGGAAAGACACACACGTCCGGCGAGGACTTTGTGTTGGGTCGGAAACCCGGCCCAGGGAGGAGCAGTCCATAGTCGGCAGGGATCCGGAAGCCCTCTCGGACCAGATGAAGGTCACCCTCGGTGAGAGACGAGATGGTATGATCCACCTCGGACAGCTCCCTCGGCTCGTTCTCCTCCACCAACTTAGCCGTGCCTTGGGTTACTCTCTCCAAGATGTCCTCGGCGTAGTCCCGTATGCCTCCCACGCTCGACAGAGAAATGGGCTGCCGACCGAACGCTCCCACCGTCTTCGGCGTTTCCACGATCGTGACCACGGCCTTCCCCTCCCGGGACACCGCCACAACCTCTTTAGGCAGCTCGGCCACTTCGCCCTCTCTGTCCGGACGAACGACATTCTGATCGCTCGGCTCCACTACCTCCTTCCCTTTATCCCCTCGGCCAACGGCTTGCTCCGAGGTGGGGGTCTCATCCGTGATCTTAACCATTTTTTCTAAAAGAGAAGGGAAAGAGACTGACCTTGAAGTGATAGGTACGGTCGGAAAGTTCGCCGGAGACAAGGAACGCTACTGCGACAGCTAGCAACGCCACCAGAGAGCTGAAAACTTCGAAGGCAAAGTAAAAACTGAAGAGAGAGAGTAAAAGTGAAAAATGAGACTTGGTCTAAGGGGGGGTGAAGATTTATAGTAAAAATGGAACGTCCCTTGGACTTCCAAACGAATAAGTGCGACTTTTGGGCTGCTCTCGAAACGTCGCGAAGGCCCAACACAATTGCCTTCCTCACCAAGTCAACCAGCTCGGCGCAATGGGATCTGAATCCGAGCCACACGCAATCCGAACCAGATTGCGCAGACTCCGGTCGGCCTCCGAGCAAGTGCCTTCCCGAGCCTGCAAACGGAGAAAACTCACTTTCTCTTCAAACTTCGCGTAAAGTCTCGATCAGACGGCCCAGATCTCGCCGAGAACACTATACGACAAGATAGTGTTTTCTTGAGGAATGTGCCCGTCTCGAGATATGCGCCGTCATCCAACGGCTCAGATTGCGCCACGTCGCTCGGACGATCGAACCTTCGGACGCCCCACCAATGCCTAGAGAAGCCAGAAAAAGTTTTGATTCAAAGTTTTAAGGCACCGCCCTCGGCGGGCCTCCCGGGCCCCACGTCTCGGTCGACATTTCGCCGACCCGCGAGGCCCGGTTGAAAGCAGATGAACACTCAGAGATCGGGAGAAGCACACCATTCCGAGCTAGTTGATTGTAACTAGAAGGCTCGGCCCGGCAGAGGACTCTGGCAACAGAGCCTTCACAGTTGCAAACAACAAGATCGGAACGCCCTTTATTTCTCCCCCCTCAATCTCACCGATGGACAGGAAGTGAAAGAGCGATCACCCGTCCTTCCAAACAAGCTCACCCCTCGGATTCAGACATGGATCATCACCTCTCCCACCCTGATCTCTGCCGACCCTGACACCCACTGCGGAGCAAACAGAGTAGGCAGAAGATCTTGGTGGAAGAACGACCACCCGTCCCTCCGAAGTAGCTCACACCCCGGGTCCGGACTACGGTCGTCGCCACTACTGCCTCATTCTCTCCCGCTCCTGACATCCCCTTCGGAACCGGGAGGAACGGGAGAAGAACAAGGCAACAGGGCAACCACCCGCCCTTCCGAAGTAACTCATCCCTCGGGTCCGGACTATGGTCGTCACCACTACTGCCTCGTTCCCCCCCCCGCTCCTGACATCCACTTTGGGGCCGTCAGGAACGGGAGAAGAAAAAGGCAAAAGAGCGACAACCCCCTCGGACCTCGAAAGACAAGTTACCCAAGGCCAATACCTCCGAGGTTTGAAACTCTACATTTGTTGCGATTGAAATGACAAAGGGAGTGGAGTACTTATAAGCTCCCCTCCAAGGTCCAGCCATTATGACCCTCGGAAGTTGAAACGCCACGCATTAATTGAAGGAGTTATCCTTAATGAACTTGGGAAAGTGGAATGCCGCGCAAACCCCGAAGCACCATTAATGCCCTTGGGAATAGGATCGTCTCGAGACAGAGTGTGCCACATCGCTCGACCTGCCGAGACCCCACGCCTTCGGTCGGCTACCGAGCAAGTGCCTTTCCGAGCTCGCAAACGGAGAAAACACACTTTCTCCTCAACCTTCGCGCATGATCTCAATCAGACGGCCCAGATCTCGCCGAGGACACTAAACGACAAGATAGTGTTTTCTTGAGAAATGTGCCCGTCTTGAGATGTGCGTCGTCATTCGATGGCTCAGACTGCGCCACGTCGCTCGTCCTGCCGAGACCCCCTGTCTCCGGACGGGTTCCGAGCAAGTGCCTTTCTGAGCTCGTAAACGGAGAAAACACACTTTCTCCTCAACTTTTGCGCATGATCTCAATCAGACGGCCCAGATCTCGCAGAGGACACTAAACGACAAGATAGTGTTTTCTTGGGAAATGTGCCCGTCTCGAGATACGCATCGTCATCCAACGGCTCAGATTGCGCCATGTCGACTCGGAACACCGAACCCCCTAGTCTCCGGTCGGCAGCCGAGCAAGTGCCATTCCGAGCTCGTAAATGGAGAAAAAAGACGCCGAGCTATGGAGACCGTCAGATCTCTCAGAAAATCACGCTCGACTATGATCAGAGGTCCAGATTGTGCCACGCCATAAATCAGTATTAAAAATCGTTTTTTATCTATTTAAATCACTTTATTTATTTAAAAATTGCGAAAAATTGCTAAAAATTCGGGACATTTAACTAAAAATTCTAGAAAATAATTGAAAATTCGGGGGTATATTTTTGGGCCCCTGAACGCACAATTATTGCCCAGAATGCACTGTTAAGGCCCCCCGAACGATTAGTAAACACATCGCAAAATTAAATAAATAATCCGAAAAAAATAGATGAAAGACGCCAAATACTCGATATGGCTAGGAAACAGCTCATGGCATCAAAAAGTTACCTCACTACCCCCTTCAAGATCCTAAGCCCTCCACATGGACTCCGATACAACTCTGCTAGCCACCAAAACAGTCAAACTACTCCTCAAAGGCTGATCACGCTCAGTCTTTAGGAGTGGGGGGCTCGTGATATGGCTAAAAATGGGGTTAAATCGGAACCGTCTAGATTGGGCACGAATCTTGAAGCTCGGGGGTAAAAAGGTAATTTCACATACAAGCGGATCCAAAGCGGGTATCAAATCTCCTTCTCGCAGATCCAATAACCCACGAATGGATCCACACCTATTGGGTACGGGTTCCGACCCGAGACGAACCCAAACCAACAAGAGACAAATCAGGATCCATGATTTGGCCAAGTCAATGGCCCTGATTTGCTCTCACCGGGAATCAACGAAAGATTTCCTAAAACAGACTGAGGATTTTACTCCCGGCTGTTACACAGGAAATCAGGCCCTTAAACAACTCTCCTGGCGACTATAAATATCACCCCTCTACCACCATGACCAGGTTAATCACTTTTTCACCACTTTAAGCTCTTTCTTAATCTCTTCTGATTACTGACAAGAGCGTCGGAGGGTGCGTCGCCGGAATCAACCCCGGTGTTTCGCACTTCCTTGCAGGTCGCGGCAGGAGCAAGAAGGCTGAGTCAACTGTTCAGGTTTTTCTCGGACTCACAAATTCTATCTGTTTACCCCCACACCGAAATCAGTGGTAACAGCCTCTAACAATGAATCTTGGTTATGGCATAGAAGATTTGGACATGTGAATATGAAAAATCTCTCAAAATTATCTAAATATAACCTAGTTAAAGGACTGCCAAAACTATCCTTTAAAAAGGATAAGTTATGTGATGCATGTCAACTAGGAAAACAAATCAAATCCACTTTTAAAACAAAAGAAGTAATCTCTACTAGTAGGCCACTTGAATTAATTCATATGGATTTATTTGGCCCTACTAGAGTTGCTTCTTTAAATAAAAGTAGATATGTGTTTGTTTTAGTAGATGATTTTTCAAGATTCACTTGGACATTCTTTTTAAAACATAAAAATGATGCTTTTGAGGAATTTGCACATTTCTGTAAACATGTCCAAAATCAAAGATCTCTAACCATAGTCACTATTAGAAGTGATCATGGTAGAGAATTTGAAAATGAAATATTTACAGAATATTGCAACAAGAATGGTATAACACATTCATTTGCATTTCCTAGAGCTTCACCACAAAATGGAGTGGTTGAAAGGAAAAATAGGACTTTGCAAGAATGCGCACGTACTATGCTTGTTGAAAGCAATCTACCAAAGCATTTTTGGGCTGAAGCTGTTGCTACAGCTTGTTATGTTTTAAATAGAATTCTTCTAAGACCTAAACTAAAGAAGACTTGTTATGAGTTATTTTTTAATAAAATTCCTAAAGTCTCTTACTTTAAGACATTTGGTTGTAAGTGTTTTATTCTAAACACAAAAGATAATTTAGACAAATTTGATCCTAGATCTAATGAGGGTATCTTTTTAGGATACTCAAATAGGAGTAAAGCATATAGAATTTTCAATAAGTCTACAATGACTATTGAAGAATCAATGCATGTTACATTCGATGAATCCTTACCTTCATCAACCTTAAATAAAGATGATGAAACTGACTTATCACCTTTAGATAATGTGATTAAATCCTTAGAGCAAACTAATCTGTCTGATAAGTCGACTGATAAGGTCTCCCAGTCGACTGACGTAAAGCAGTCGACTGAAGAACAAGTCAAGTCGACTGATCCGATTGTGATATCTTCAACTTTACCAAAGTCATTTGTTGAAGTTAAAGATCATCCTCATGACTTAATAATTGGTGACATCTCCCCTGGTATTCAGACACGTTCACATGTTAATATGATCTCTCATACAGCATTCTTTTCGGATTTTGAACCGAAAAATATACAAGAAGCTTGTGAGAATGAATATTGGATGAATACCATGCAAGATGAACTAAACCAATTTATAAGAAATGATGTATGGGATTTAGTTCCTAGACCTCCTGATCAGACTATCATTGGTACCAAATGGGTATTCAAGAATAAGTTAGATGAATCAGGACAAGTTGTAAGGAACAAGGCTAGATTAGTCGCTCAAGGATATAATCAAGAAGAAGGTATAGATTTTGATGAAACATATGCTCCTGTTGCTAGACTAGAATCTATTCGTATTTTATTATCTTTTGCTTATTTTATGAATTTTATACTTTATCAAATGGATGTGAAAAGTGCTTTTCTTAATGGGTTTATTAAGGAAAATGTTTATGTTAAACAACCACCAGGTTTTGAACATGAACAATTTCCAGATCATGTTTATAAATTGAAAAAGGCTTTATACGGTCTTAAACAAGCACCTCGTGCTTGGTATGATCGTCTGAAAACTTTTCTTTTAGAAACAGGATTCGAAATAGGTAAAGTAGACACTACTTTGTTTATCAAAAGAGTTAAGAATGATATCTTAATCATACAAATATATGTTGATGATATAATTTTTGGTTCTACTAATAATAATCTATGTCAAGAATTTGCTAATACCATGAAAAATGAATTTGAGATGAGTCACATGGGTGAACTCAATTATTTCCTTGGACTTCAAATTAAACAGTCCTCAAATGACATATTTATCAATCAAGGCAAATATGCAAAGGAACTACTCAAACGTTTTAACATGGATAGTACTAGTAGTAAATCCACACCTATGGCTATTACTACTACTCTTGACAAAGATTTATTAGGTAAGAGTGTTGATCAAAAACTCTATCGAGGTATGATTGGTTCACTCTTATATATTACTGCAAGTAGACCAGATATTATGTTCAGCGTATGTTTATGTGCTAGATATCAATCTAGTCCTAAAGAGTCTCATTTAAAAGCAGTGAAACGAATTTTAAGATATATTAAAGGCACATCTGAATATGGTTTATTTTATCCACGCACCGATAATTTTCAACTTTTGTCATATAGCGATGCCGATTTTGCTGGAAGCAAAACTGATCGCAAGAGTACTAGTGGTACATGTCACTTTTTAGGATATTCCCTAGTATCTTGGTGCAGTAAAAAGCAAAACTCCGTATCCCTATCAACTACAGAAGCTGAGTATATCGCTGCAAGTTTGGCATGTGCACAAATTTTATGGATGAAACAAACCTTATTAGATTATGGTATTTCATTTGAGAAACCCTCAATTATGTGTGATAATACCAGTGCAATTAATCTATCTAAAAATCCGATTCAACATTCACGTACGAAACATATTGATATTCGACATCATTTTCTACGTGATCATGTTTTAAAAGAAGATATATCTTTAGACTTTATCTCTACTGATAAACAAGTAGCAGATATATTTACCAAGCCCCTTAAAGAAGATACTTTCATTAATTTAAGAAGAGAACTTGGAATTTGTGATTTTATTGATACTTACTGAAAATTGTTTCTGTTAAGTCGACTGTACTCTTGAATAAGTCGACTGTACTGGCTTTTTAAAACATACCAATTTTTTATCTGACCAGTCGCCTGGTACCTATACCAGTCGACTGATTAGTAGACATAAAACTTTTATTTTCTTCTCGACTCAGTCGACTGATATACCCTACCAGTCGACTGTCGCGAGCTAAATCGTCTTCAGCGACTATTCATCGCGTCTTTTGAGAAGGAATTCACCTATCTTTTAACCCGTGATCTCTAATCTCTACCGTCGATTTCATCTCTCTTTGATCTCAGCCGTTTATTCACTGTTAAAACCTCCTTTACCAGTCGTTTTTACCCCTTACCGATCTCAAGTTTTTACCCCCAATTTCAAAACCCTAGCTTTTGGAGAAGAAGGTGATCTACTCTCTCAGTGCTGCTTGTGCTTGCCCCTGATCGCATCTCTTTTTTTTCTTAGGTAAAATCCTTACCCCTTTCATTTCATGGCACCCAAACGATCTAAACGATCTCATGAGGGTAGTTCCTCTTTCCAAGACTACACTCAATATCTCTTGAGTCCCGATCTTATTGATCGATGGTATCTCTTTTGTACCATTACAATCTTCCCTGGAAGATTTGTAAATTTTGATGACCTAGACCGTTTCAATCTCATCCCTTTATTCGAAAATAATAGTCTCTATGATTTTCTCTCATTATCAAACCAACCCAATTACTATCCCCAACTCATCTATTTGTTTTACACAAATATGAGAGTCGTGCAAAAACCAGATGGAGATGTCTTAATCCGGTCGTCTGTGAAGAATATTAAAATGACACTCACACCGACTAGGATTAATCAGATATTAGGTATTGATGATGGAGGATTCCCTCTTGATGAAATACTTTTAGATGATGCTTCTATATTATCTAAAATTTTCTTACCTAATCATGGCCCTCCAATGACAAGCAAAAATATCAAACCAATTGCTAAGCTTGTAGGTAGAATATTAGCCTATAACATCCTTCCTAAAAAGGGTAGTTATGACCAATATTCTATTGAATTACAAAAAGCTATTTATGCAATTTTTGGTAAAATTGCTGTTAACTGGGGTCAAGTTATCTTTTCTAAACTTAATCAAGACCACACTCACTTTCTACCTTTTGGAGGTCTTCTTACTAGAGTCTTTATAGCTTTTGGTGTTGATCTCGTTTCGGAGACAAATGTTGTTTCTCGTTATGAGTGTTTCGATCGTGGTAGTTTGGCACGTATGAAACTCCTTGATGCTCCTACCCGATCACCCCCTAGGTCTCCTCCTCTTTCTCAAGCTCCATTAGGATCTAGTTCTAGACCTTCTACCTCTTCTGATCCACTTCTTCAAGCAAATTATGATGACCCTCGTACTCTCTACGACTGTGTTCCTACCTAATGAAACATTCAGCCACTGTCGATACCCAACTCCATAACCTCGATTCCAAGCTAGATCACATTGACTCTAAGCTTGACAACCTCACTCATCTCTTCAGCTCTCAGTTTCATCCTCCTTCTCAAGATGACGATGAAGACTCCGATGAAGAAGATTGAAAATTTTTATTTTCTTTTCTATTATGTAATTTTCTTTTTTTAATGCATTTGTTTTATGTATCAGACTTTATCTTAGTTTCATTCTTAATGCAAAAGATTGTTCTTTTCTGCTTTTTGATGATTCCAAAGGGGGAGAGAAATATCTGTGTTAATATCTGTGTTATGGTTGCTTTTTTATCTATGCTTGATATGTTTTGATATCCTCTTATTTGTTAACTTTGTTCTATTTCTGGGTATTGGAAAATTTCTCTGGTCAGTCGACTGGCTACAAGCATATCAGTCAACTGCTGCATCTGTGATACTTATGTTAACTGCATCTGTTATGTTTTCGTCTGTACAGTCGCCTGATCTATTGTTAAGTCGACTGATACATTCTTTATGATAACATCTATTTTATGTATGCATATTGTGTTTTTAATAGGGGGAGCTTTTAAAACCTATGCTTGTATGTTTCTATATAAATTGTTATCAGCTATTGTGTTGTCATCATCAAAAAGGGGGAGAATGTTGATTCTTGATTTTGATGATCACAACACAGTGCAACATGTGTCTATGTTATACAGCTAACATTGCAGTGTACATACCAAAGACAATTCTAGCTGAACAAATGAACAAGCTCAAAAGGATACAGATGAAGACTTCACTCAAGACAAGACTCAAGACAAGACTCAAGACTCAAGACTTCAAGCTCAAATGTGTCAAATTGTTGTGTCTTGTAAACATTGTATTTTTACTTTTGTTGAGTCTTAGTCTGATTGTAAAAGCCTTGTCACACACACACACACTCAAAATTTCATAATGTGTGTCTCTTAAAAACCCCCAAAAAGAGTCAAAACAGTTTGAAGAATTTTAACTTTTGAGTACCAGTCGACTTAAGCTTCTGCCAGTCGACTGATAGTACAAAACTGTTTAAAATTATTCAAACTCTGATCAGTCGACTCATTTGGCAACCCAGTCGACTGTTCGAGAGCTTTTGACCGTTTTCTGTTTTTCAAAATCGAATTTTTTTCAAACTCAAAAGCTTAGATCCGTTGGTTGACAGTTGAGTAACTGTCTCCCAATGTTCAGGAGATTAAACTCTTTAAGTAGAGTTCAGATCTCACTGAAAAGATCAACAGAATTTTACTTTGAAATCCGAGCACTCTTGAAAAACATTCTAAGTGATATTTTTTGTGAGAAACAAAGCTTTCAAGTTCATACACTTTGGTTCTCTACATTCAGTCCAGTATAGCATTGATTTCGCTCTGGACTGAGTATAGAAGTCGACCTGTTCTTTTAGCCACGTGCATCAACACATACAACAACAAGGCTATAGGTTGACTGTAAAGTATTCTTGTTCTCTTGCTCTCGGTTAGAGAGTGTTTTTGACTCTAGGTTGTAGAGTCGGTTCTTTTCACTCTTGGTAGTAGAGTGGGTCTGCTTTCTCTGGTTGAGAGAAAGGACTACGGGTTAGACCAGGTTGTTGTCGTAACGCCGTAGGGTATTCTTGTAAATTTTTTCAAGAATAGTGGAAATCTCAAGTGGGTTGCTTGGGGACTGGATGTAGGTCGGGAGGACCGAACCAGGATATATCTTGTGTACTCTGTGATTGATTATCTTGTGTTTGCATTCACTCTTGTTTATTTAAGTTCTGCAAAAAGCTTCTGGACAGTCGACTCCTTGCACTATCAGTCGACTAGTCAGTGCCGTTTGTAGTTGTAGTTTCATTGTGCTTTCAGTCGTCTGTTTCATTCATCAGTTGACTGCACAGAGTTATTGTTTTCAATTATTTTGGACATATCAGTCGACCGGTTCATAACTCAGTCGACTGCACCGAGAAAATTTCCGCAATTTTTATTAAACACTATTCACCCCCCCTCTAGTGTTTGTTGTCTTGCCTACAGGATCCAACAGCTGTCGCCAACCATGGAGGTGGGGCGGTTGATGTTGACGGTGGCAAATAAGGGTGTAGATCTGCATGCGTGTTGGTGGGTCCAAGAGGGTTTGGTGTAGGGTGGTGGGCCCATGCACTACAAAAGATACTGTTTTTACCGGCGATTATTCCCCGACGTTTTACTAGTAGCACCGGGGTAGGGAGTGAGTAGGAATTGGGCGCCAGATGGGATGGTCATACACCGGCGGTCGATTTAAAACGCCGGCGTATGTTAGTATTCACCGGCGCTTTACTTAAACATGCCGGTGAAGTTTATTATTCACCGGCGTTTGTTATTATAAACGCCGGCGAATATACGGACACATTCACCGGCGTGTCCAATTAAAACGCCGGTGAATAACTGGGATAAAACCCGCGAACCCTAATCTTCCGCTTGCCATTTTCCCAATACCCAAAAAAAAAAAAAGGAAAGAGGCGCTTCGTTTCCCTCCTTCCTCGCTCTACTTCCCGCGCGTTTGCCTCCGCCGCTTCGTCCTCTTCGACGGCCTTCGACCTTTCGAAATCATCCCTTCTTCCCTTCATCCTTTTCGATTTCCCTCTTCCCTCTCTCTATTTGGAGGTGAATCGGCGGTCGCCCCGCTCTCTCTCTCTCTCCTACGCCCCCGCCCTCGTCGCCCCGCTCCCTCTCTCTCTCTTCGGTATGATCTCTTGATTTCCCTTATTTTCCAAAAAAAGAAGCTTTTTTCAGTTTATTCATCTTGATTTCCTTAACATGAACGGTTTAGTTGAGATGAAGAATTAATAGAAAAATATATGCTTAGATAATGGAAATTTTCATCTTCTTTTACTGTTAATGAAGCTGATTTCATGCATCTGATTGTCTTCATGGCATGTTTGTTTTTTTACCCAAAATGGGTTCACTGTGAACTGAGGATGCTCTAGGTACGTATGCCAATATCCTCCGGCCGGATATGCACAACAATTGGATTTTAGATTTAGTTGGGCACAGTGAATTAGTAGAGCAACATATAAGCTCACATAATGGGAAATTTTCATTTTCAGATACTGTTAAAGTAACCTGATTGCAATCTTTGGCATGGTTTTTTAACACAAAATGGGTTCACTTCCAAACTAAGTATGCTGCTAGCATACCCATTTTCTTTCACTGTTAATGAAGCTGATTTCATGCATCTGATTGTCTTCTTGGCATGCATGTTTTTTACCCAAAATGGGTTCACTGTGAACTGAGGATGCTATAGGTACGTATGTCAAAATCCTCCAACCGGATATGCACAACAATTGGATTTTAGATTTAGTTGTGCTAAAGAAGTAGTAGAGCAACATATAAGCTTAGATAATGGGAAATTTTCATTTTCAGATACTGTTAAAGTAACCTGATTGCAATCTTTGGCATGGTTTTTTAACACAAAATGGGTTCACTTCCAAACTAAGTATGCTGCATAGCATCCCCATTTTCTTTCACTGTTAATGAAGCTGATTTCATGCATCTGATTGTCTTCTTGGCATGCATGTTTTTTTACCCAAAATGGGTTCACTGTGAACTGAGTATGCTATAGGTACCTATGCCAAAATCCTCCGGCCGGATATGCACAACAATTGGATTTTAGATTTAGTTGGGCTAAAGAAGTAGTAGAGCAACATATAAGCTCAGATAATGGAAATTTTCATTCTCAGAAACTGTTAGAGAAGCTGATTGCCATCTTAGGCATGATTTTTTAACAAAATGGGTTCACTTCCAAACTAAGTATGCTGCTAGCATCCTCATTTTCTTTCACAGTTAGTGAAGCTTATTTTCATACATCTGATTGTCATCTTGGCATGTTTTTTTTGACCAAAATGGGTTCGCTGTGAACTGAGGATGCTATAGGTACGTATGCCAAAATCCTCCGGATACGCACAACAGTTGGGTTTTAGATTTAGTTGGGCTGAAGAAGTAGTATAGCAACATATAAGCTCAGATAATGGAAAATTTATCATTTTCAAATACTGTTAAAGTAACTTGATTGTCAATCTTTGGCATGGTTTTTTATACCAAAATGGGTTAACTTCCAATCTAAGTATGCTGCTAGCATCCCCATTTTCTTTTTTTGTTGTTAGTGAAGCTTATTTTCATGCATCTGATTGTCATCTTGGCATGTTTTTTTTTACCAAAATGGGTTCACTGTGAACTGAGGATGGTATAGGTACGTATGCCAAAATCCTCCGGCCGGATATTGGGCTACAATTGGGTTTTAGATTTAGTTGGGCTGAAGAAGTAGTAGAGCAACATATAAGCTCAGATAATGGGAAATTTTTCATTTTCAGATACTGTTAAAGTAACCTGACTGCAATCCTTGGCATGGTTTTTTAACAAAATGGGTTCACTTCCAAACTAAGTATGCTGCATAGCATCCCCAGTTTCTTTCACTGTTAATGAATTGAAGCTTATCCCATGCATCTGATTGTCATTTTGGCATGTTTTTTTGACCAAAATGGGTTCACTGTGAACTGAGGATGCTATAGCTCTATGCCAAAATCCTCCGGCTATGTACAACAATTGGTTCACTCTGAAAAATATATGCTTACATACTAGACATTTTCATTTTTCTTTTACTGTTTCTTTTGTTTAGTATTATTATTATTATTATTATTATTATTATTATTATTATTATTATTATGAGATAAGTGATTATTAGTAGTCATGAACAGAATAGTTCATGAGTCATCAGATCTTCTTGTTACCGTAGTTACAGCACGACGCGCTCATTATTCGGCCGATTCCTCTTCATCAGCAAAATACCCTTTACCATCATCATCTCCTTGAACGGAAAGCCAAATACAGGGGAGACTATAGTCGATTTTTTTTATGCTCGAACACAGGGTGTGCGATAAAATACCACTAAGGTGGTTGTGATCATTTCCACAAAAGGTCGTTTAGGGTTTGGTGAATAGAGTAGATTGTGTTAAGATGTAGTTTTTTTTTGTACATTTTTTGGAGCCACAATTTCTTTATTTTACAGTTAAAGATTATATCGTTTATTTATTTGCAGCTAGGGATGGTTTTCAAATAGGTGAAATTTAATATACAAAATGCCTTTTACTGTTATTACTATTTAATATATCAAATTTTAATTTCAGACTGTGTGCTATTGATATAATGGATAGAAGTTGGATTAGTAAACCATGATTATCCAAGGAGTACCGTGATGGTATTAAAGATTTTATTATCTTTGCCAAACGACATTCCCGTGATCCCAACCTAATCCTTTGTCCATGCCTCCGCTGTACAAATTGCATGCTGAGGACATGTGACGTAGTACATACACACTTGGCTGTCAACGGTTTTCTTCAAGGGTACACAAGGTGGTTTTGTCATGGAGAGGATCATACGGCAGCTCCTGTTCATCCGGTTGTATTAGAAAATGAAGCTGAGCCCTTAGTGAACGAAGACTTAAGCGTTCCCGATGAGATGCATGCTTTGTTACAAGATGCCATGGGGATTCATAATGTTCCTTTCCACACCAATGACCCAACAACCGAAGTTCACAATGAGTCAACAGAAACAAACCAGATTGGTGGTGGGGTGGACGAGGAAATGTCTGGCCCCACCCCTGAAAATAATAAGCAGCAAGAATCCTTTGCTAAGTTACTTGAAGATGCTAGTACTCCGTTGTACTGCGACTGCACCAAATTTTCTAAGTTCTCATTCATTGTCAGACTATTTCAGATTAAATGTTTAAACGGGTGGTCTGCTAAGTCCTTCACTATGCTACTTGAATTGTTGAATGAAGCATTTCCTGAAATCTGTATTCCAAACTCAGCCTATAAAATCAAAAAATTCCTAAGTTCTCTCGATCTAGGATATGAGAAGATAGCAGCATGTCCAAATGACTGTATGCTTTTCACGAGTGGTAAGGAAAGTCTGGAGAATTGCGAAGTGTGTGGTTCTTCGAAATGGAAAGAAAGACCAAATCAAGACGAGGGAGCCAGTGGATCTACTAAGCGAAGTAGGAAAAAGAAGCCTGCCAAAACATTGCGTTACTTTCCTCTGATTCCTAGGCTACAAAGGTTGTTTATGTCTACGAAAACTTCTTCTGATATGAAATGGCATGCTGAAGGTCGCACTAATGATGGGATTCTTAGACATCCTGCTGATTCTCAATCTTGGAAAAAATTTGATGAAAGATATCCTGATTTTGCGGAAGATCCTCGAAATGTGAGACTTGGACTAGCTAGTGATGGTTTCAACCCTTTCAGGCAAATGAGTAGTACATACAGCATATGGCCGGTTGTGTTGATACCATACAATTTGCCGTCTTGGAAATGCATGAAGCAGTCCTCATTTATTTTGTCCATGATAGTTCCTGGACCGAAAGGTCCAGGAAATGATATAGATGTGTACCTACAACCGTTAATAGATGAACTTCAGAAGTTGTGGGTGGGTGTTCCAACCTATGATGCTGTGGCTAAAGAAACATTTTCTCTTCGTGCCGTGTTGTCTTGGACAATCAATGATTTTCCAGCATATGCAAATTTATCTGGATATAGTACTAAAGGACGTTATGCATGTCCATGTTGTGCTTACCAAACCAGTTCAAGGTGGTTGTACAATGGCAGAAAGTTTTGCTATATGGGTCATAGGAGATGGTTGCCTGACACACATATATTTCGGGCAGAGGCAGCGACATTTGATGGCACCGACGAGTGGGAACATGCTCCTGGGTCTTCTTCTGGTTCAGATATTTTGAGGTGGGTAGATGGTCATCAATTCAAATATGGAAAAGAACCAGAAGTCAGGACAAAGGGCAAGAAAAGGGCAAGGCCGGAGCAAGGTGAGGAGACCGATCTATATGGCGAAGATGAGGATCAAAACTTGACGAGTTTAGGTGCATGGAAGAAGAAGAGTATTTTCTTCAAGTTGCCGTATTGGGAATTCAACTTACTGCGACATAATTTAGATATGATGCATATCGGAAAAAATATTGGTGAGAATTGTATAGGAACAGTTATGGAAGATGATCGAAAGACAAAGGACAATCTCAAGAGCCGACTTGATTTGAAGTCAATGGGCATCCGACATGAGTTGCACCCAGAAGAATTGCCGAACGGGAAAGTACTCCTACCTCCTGCAATCTATTCAATGTCAAAATCAGAGTTGGAGTTGTTTTGCAAAGTACTACTTGAACTTAAAGTCCCCGATGGCTATTCTTCTAACATGGCAAGATGTGTCAACTTTAAAGAGAAGAGGCTTCAGGGTCTAAAGTCACACGACTACCACATCCTAATGCAGGATCTCCTTCCTGTGGCCCTAAGGTCTTCAATGTGTGAGCAAGTCACTACTGTCCTGAAAGATCTTTGTAGCATATATAAAGGTATTTGCTCAAGAATGCTTCGTGTTGAAGATCTGGACCAATTGGAGCAGCAGGCGGCATTGACACTTAGTAAAATGGAGATGATATTTCCTCCATCGTTCTTCACTATTATGATTCACTTGATAATCCACCTTGCTGGTGAAGCCAGAATCGGCGGTCATGTTCACTATCGGTGGATGTACCCTATTGAGAGGTAAAATAATTAATTCATCTTACGAAATTGAATTTTCAAAAGCTCATTTCTTTTAATCCTCTAATCCGCTCTAGTTTATTAATTGTACATGTTCAGGTACCTATACCGGCTAAAGGGTTATGTGAAAAATGGAGCATATCCTGAAGGGTCAATAGCCCAAGGATATCTATCAGAGGAGTGCTCATATTTTTTTTCCAGGTATTTGCCTGGTGTGGAGACATCTTCCAGTAGACCACGTAGAAATCCAGACATTTCCAACCTTGATGGTGCCCAATATCTTTTTGATACCGCTGGCACTACTGTTGGTAAAGTTGATGCATTTGAGCTCGATAGCTTAGCGTGGGAACAGGCACATCGATATGTGCTAGACCATCATGCATCAGTGGAACCATTTCGAAAGTAAGTTGCTTTTGAATTTAAATCGAATACAGTGAAAACCGCGGAGTTCGATATTTTTGATACTTTTGTTATTCCTAATTTCAATTGCTTGTTTTTTAGCGAATTTGTCAGGGACATCAAACGAAGGGCTAGACCAAGAAGACTACCACCACGTGAACAAAACAAGCTGATGAATGAAAAATTTCATAAGTGGTTTGAATCTCATGTAGGTGAATTACAGTTATGCCAGTTAATCTTTATTATATCTACATTTTCTATGGTGTTGATATGATTTGCGCAAAATTAATAGGTACATTCTTTGGGTCCTGAAGGTGCGTCATCTGAAATACAAGTACTTGCCAAAGGTCCCTATCAGATGGTCAAAAGATACGGAGGATACATATTCAATGGTTTTAGATTTCGTACTAAGGATCGTGAATGTAATTTGAAGTCTCAAAATAGTGGAATGGTAGTGACGTCTAAGACTAGAAGTTATGCTTCCAAATCGGACACGAGGCCTGTAGATGGAGATCTCGACTACTATGGAGTGCTCACGGATATCATTGAGTTGAATTATTTTGGCCATTTCCGTGTTGTCTTATTTCGTGGGGATTGGGCTGAGTTTGATAGGAATTTTGCTAACAACAAGGACAAGCTTGGCTTCACAGTTGTAAACTTCTCAAAATTGATTCACATCGGTACACACATTAGCCATGAGCCATTTGTGTTTCCATCCCAAGTGCAACAAGTGTTCTTCATTGAAGATCCAACCCTGCCAAAATCGTATGTGGCTATCCCTATGCAACCAAGAGATGTATTCCAACTGGGCGATACTTCAGACGATGAAGACGGTGAAGACATGAACAGTTACATTGCTTATGAGTTTCCTGTGTTTGATGTAAACACAACCGATGTTGGAATTTGCGGGACTTGGCTCCGCAAGGATGGAGAAGAGGGCGATGTACTGGAAGATGTCGTATTGTAGTTTACATGATTTTCAATTGGGTTTATTATATGTCTGTAATTTTATGTCTTAAATCTTGTTGTAATATTATGTCTGTAATTTCGAATATGTTCATTGTGAATTTAATACACTGGTTTAATTATCTTTCTATTTTCTACTGCTTGGTATTATTTACATTAAACTATGCTTAGTGTCATTTGAACCAAACTATCGTTGTAATTTAATCTGTTACAAATCTAATTTTTTTTAATTTTTTTACAATTATGTTGGTTTGTTAATCCTACTAAAGTACAAATTTTATGATAGTTATTATAAACATGTTATTAATTAAATTTGCATATCTAAGGAAGTTATCGAATCCTTGACAGGTACAACATGCCGAGGCGTGGAAAGAGGGTAAATATAAATGATGGCAACGAGAGCCATGGGGATGAGCAGCCACTAAATAATAGTGGCAGTCAAACATATGAGAGTGAGGGTAGCACGCCGCCCACTGTCAAAAAACATCGGTAAGTCTTAAAATTGGTATTTTTAAAGAGATTATGTTACTTGAATGCATGAAAGACACGTACTAGTGTTTGTGAGTCTTCATTGTGGCTGTCGTCTATAAGCATTTCGTCTATGTTTCTTAAGTGGGCTATGATTAGAAAGAAAGGGCTGGAGTGGAGATCTGGAAACCCAAATAGAGACATCTCGTTTATTATAATCTACACTTATTGTTGGACCAACCCCCTCTTGCTGTTGTTGCTGATGTCTCTTTGTGTGCGTGTGTTGAAGAGAATGAAGGGATGAGAGAGAGATGAGGAAAATGCCGCTATGTTAGCCTGGTGTATCCTCATTCTCTACCATCCCTCTTTCTGGCTCCATATATGGCTTCTATATTAAATTGGTTTCCTTCCACGATGACAGTCCGTAATACTACACTTGATATGAGCCCATGTTCATAGCTGCACCCTATTGCATACTCACAAACAAATACTTGTCGGCCTTGCATCGTATGCCCAACCCCACTTTGGCACATAACCTGGTATAGATGACATTGTATGACCTGCAAACAAGGATTGTTCAGCCGTGTTGTTGTACTGATTTGGAGGATGTGAAAATGGGACCATAAAATAGCTTAAAAAGACCATCAGGTTTGTGAAATAAGCTTCACTAACAGTGAAAGAAACTGGGGATGCTATGCAGCATACTTAGTTTGGAAGTGAACCCATTTTGGCTAAAAAATATGCCAAAGATAGCAATCAGATGCATGAAATCAGCTTCTTTAACAGTATCTGAAAATGAAAATTTTTCATAATCTGAGCATATATGTTTCTTTAACAGTGACTGTGAACAATTGTTCTTAATTGAGCTGTGATTAGAAAGAGACGAGTTGGAGTGGAGATCTGGAAACCCATATAGAGACATCTTGTTCATAATAATTTATTATTATTGTTGTTCTTGTCGCTCTTGCTGTTGTTGCTGATGTCTCTATGTGTTCGTGTGCTGAAGGGAAAGAAGGGATGAGAGAGAGATGAGGAAAATGCCGCTATGTTAGCCTGATGTATCCTCATTCTCTACCATTCCTCTTTCTGGCTTCTATATTTGGTTTCCTTCCACGATGACAATTCCAGTTAAAACTACACTTGCTATGAGCCCTATTCGTATTTTTCTTCCATGAAGAATTGATCTATGACTACAATCTCCATTCAAAACCCAATTGTACTATATTTGGTTCCCTCTTGCTGTTGTTGCTGTTGTTGAAGTGAACCCATTTTGTTTTATTGTTAGTGAAGCTTATTTTCATGCATCTGATTGTCATCTTGGCAATTGTTTTTATACCAAAAATGGGTTCACTGTGAACTGAGGATATTATATAGGTACGTATGCCAACGGCCTCCGGCCGGATATGCACATCAGTTGGGTTTTGCGATATAGTTGGGCTAAAAAAGTAGTAGAGCAACATATAAGCTCAGATAATGGAAAATTTTTCATTTTCAGATACTGTTAATGTGGCCTGATTGCAATCTTTGGCATGGTTTTTTTAACACAAAATGGGTTCACTTCCAAACTAAGTATGCTGCATAGCATCCCCAGTTTCTTTCACTGTTAGTGAAGCTTATTTCACAAACCTGATGGTCTTCTTAAGCTATTTTATGGTCCCATTTTCACTAACTGTTAGTGAAGCTGATTTCAAGCACCTGATTGTCTTCTTGGCATGTTTGTTTTTATACCAAAAATGGGTTCACTGTGAACTGAGGATATTATATAGGTACGTATGCCAAAATCCTCCGGCCGGATATGCACAACAATTGGGTTTTGTGATATAGTTGGGCTAAAAAAGTAGTAGAGCAACATATAAGCTCAGATAATGGAGAAATTTTCATTTTCAGATACTGTTAATGTAACCTGATTGCAATCTTTGGCATGGTTTTTTTAACACAAAATGGGTTCACTTCCAAACTAAGTATGCTGCATAGCATCCCTAGTTTCTTTCACTGTTAGTGAAGCTTATTTCACAAACCTGATAGTCTTCTTAAGCTATTTTTTGGTCCCATTTTCACTTAACTGTTAGTGAAGCTGATTTCATGCACCTGATTGTCTTCTTGGCATGTTTGTTTTTATACCTAAAATGGGTTCACTGTGAACTGAGGATGGTATATAGGTACGTATGCCAAAATCCTCCGGCCGGATATGCACAACACTTGGGTTTTGCGATATAGTTGGGCTAAAAAAGTAGTAGAGCAACATATAAGCTCAGATAATGGAGAAATTTTCATTTTCAGATACTGTTAATGTAACCTGATTGCAATCTTTGGCATGGTTTTTTTAACACAAAATGGGTTCACTTCCAAACTAAGTATGCTGCATAGCATCCCCAGTTTCTTTCACTGTTAGTGAAACTTATTTCACAAACCTGATAGTCTTCTTAAGCTATTTTTTGGTCCCATTTTCACTTAACTGTTAGTGAAGCTGATTTCATGCACCTGATTGTCTTCTTGGCATGTTTGTTTTTATACCTAAAATGGGTTCACTGTGAACTGAGGATGGTATATAGGTACGTATGCCAAAATCCTCCGGCCGGATATGCACAACACTTGGGTTTTGCGATATAGTTTGGCTAAAAAAGTAGTAGAGCAACATATAAGCTCAGATAATGGAGAAATTTTCATTTTCAGATACTATTAATGTAACCTGATTGTTTAACACAAAATGGGTTCACTTCCAACCTAAGTATGCTGCATAGCATCCCCAGTTTCTTTCACTGTTAGTGAAGCTTATTTCACAAACCTGATGGTCTTCTTAAGCTATTTTATGGTCCCATTTTCACTAACTGTTAGTGAAGCTGATTTCAAGCACCTGATTATCTTCTTGGCATGTTTGTTTTTATACCAAAAATGGGTTCACTGTGAACTGAGGATATTATATAGGTACGTATGCCAAAATCCTCCGGCCGGATATGCACAACACTTGAGTTTTGCGATATAGTTGGGCTAAAAAAGTAGTAGAGCAACATATATGCTCAGATAATGGAGAAGTTTTCATTTTCAGATACTGTTAATGTAACCTGATTGCAATCTTTGGCATGGTTTTTTTAACACAAAATGGGTTCACTTCCAAACTAAGTATGCTGCATAGCATCCCCAGTTTCTTTCACTGTTAGTGAAGCTTATTTCACAAACCTGATGGTCTTCTTAAGCTATTTTTTGGTCCCATTTTCACTTAACTGTTAGTGAAGCTGATTTCATGCACCTGATTGTCTTCTTGGCATGTTTGTTTTTATACCAAAAATGGGTTCACTGTGAACTGAGGATGGTATATAGGTACGTATGCCAAAATCCTCCGGCCGGATATGCACAACACTTGGGTTTTGCGATATAGTTTGGCTAAAAAAGTAGTAGAGCAACATATAAGCTCAGATAATGGAGAAGTTTTCATTTTCAGATACTGTTAATGTAACCTGATTGCAATCTTTGGCATGGTTTTTTTAACACAAAATGGGTTCACTTCCAAACTAAGTATGCTGCATAGCATCCCCAGTTTCTTCTTTTGTTGTTAGTGAAGCTTATTTTCATGCATCTGATTGTGATCTTGGCATGTTTTTTTGACCAAAACGGGTTCACTGTGAACTGAGGATGCTATAGGTACGTATGCCAAAATCCTCCGGATACGCACAACAATTGGATTTTAGATTTAGTTGGGCACAGTGAATTAGTAGAGCAACATATAAGCTCAAATAATGGAAATTTTCATTTTCAGATACTGTTAATGAAGCTGATTGCCATCTTTGGCATGATTATTTAACAAAAAATGGGTTCACTTCCAAACTAAGTATACTGCTAGCATCCTCATTTTCTTTCACTGTTAATGAAGCTTATTTCATTAAGATCCAGGATGGCAAATTTTGACTGGGCTATGATTGGATTGTTTAGTGGATGTTGTCTATGTTCTTAATTGGGCTGTGATTAGAAAGAGTGGGCTCGAGTGGAGATCTGGAAACCCATATAGAGACATCTTGTTCATAATAATTTATTATTATTGTTGTTCTTGTCGCTCTTGCTGTTGTTGCTGATGTCTCTTTGTGTTCGTGTTCTGAAGGGAAACAAGGGATGAGAGAGAGATGAGGAAAATGCCGCTATGTTAGCCTGGTGTATCCAAAGTCTCTACCTTTCTTCTTTCTGTTTCCATTTCTGGCTTCTATATATATTTGGTTTTCTTCCACGATGACAGTTTCCTAAAAATACACTTGATATGAGCCCTATCTTATTTTTCTTATTTTTCTTATATTTGGTTTCCGTCCACGATGACAGTTTCATGGATTGTCTGAACAATCCATGAAGGACATGCTTAGATACTGAATTTTCATTTGTTTTACTGTTTTAGATAGTGGATATTCCCAATCAGAGGAGAATATAAAGGTTTCAAGTTAGATACTGAATTTTCATTTGTTTTGTTATTTTAGATATATTTAAAAACAAAATTAAGTACTAGATTTTCAGCATTGCATTGTAATTATTTTACCTCTGTATATATCATTAACAATTCCATTTGCAGTTGGCACTTTGATCTTATAATTTAAGATACAGGTAGTTCTTTTTGCAAGTTCAAAAAATATGTATATTCTGTATTGTGGTCTACTGTTCAATTAAACTATTGTTTTTTTTTTCACAGAGCGGTCGTCAAGATGAAGGAAATTCTGATGATCAGAGCTGAAGCTACTCGAGGGGTATGAATCTGCGGTCCTCCTTGCTGTTCTTATGTCCTCCTTGCTGTATGGTTGTTGTTCTTATGTCCTCCTCCTTGCTGTTGTTATGTCAGACTGATTTTTTTTATGAGAGTTATGTCATACTTTTAATTTGGGATATTTTGGATATTTGTCAGACTGGTTTGTTTGGATATTTGGGATGTTAGTCTCTATATTAATTTGTTAATTATGACACTGTTAATTAATCAATGAATTTGGACGTTGATATGACACGTGTGAAACTTGATTATCTTTAATTATTCTTGTGTTTGGTTGTGGTTTGCGCAGTAATATGCAACGAAATTGATTGAATCAGTTGTGAGAATTAGTTTACAGGTTTTGTAAATGAAACTGTGAATTGAAATCGAACGGAAAAGCAGAGTATCGAAAATAAACGGGCATAGCCAGAACGGCGTTTTAAAAAACGGCGGTCTATATAATCTAATTGTTGGAGTGTGTGATACACCGGCGTTTCAACGCACGCCGGTGAATGTTATCAGCTGTAACGGCACAGACGTACACCGGTATTTTATAAACGCCGACGTATATAACTACACCGGCGTTTTTTGGTCGCGCCGGTGTTCGTAAATAGGGAAAAGCAGGCACTCATAAACGCACATACACCGGCGCTCCTTGACC
The DNA here is from genome assembly GCA_017893485.1 of Hemerocallis citrina. Taxonomy (NCBI): domain Eukaryota; kingdom Viridiplantae; phylum Streptophyta; class Magnoliopsida; order Asparagales; family Asphodelaceae; genus Hemerocallis; species Hemerocallis citrina. The sequence goes on along the minus strand of JACEHZ010000239.1, from coordinate 43,048 downwards.
GCCGGTATACTTTCGATCTACACCGGCGTTTTCATACACGCCGGTGAATGGATAACTACCGGCGGTTTACGACCGCCGGTGAATGTATATAGGTGCACAAGAACGGCACTCAGAGACCGACATACACCGGCGTTTTATGACCGCCGGTGTAGTTCTAACATTTACCGGCGTCCACCAAAACCGCCGGTGTATACCCCTTCGTTTCAGCGACGCCCGCTTCGACGGCATTTGGACCGGTGCTATTGTAAACGCCGGTGAAAGTTTCACCGGCGTAAAAAAGCGCCGGTATAGACGTCAAAAAGCGCCGGGAAAGCTACTTTCTTTTGTAGTGATGACTAGAAAAGGCGATGGTTGTGGTGGTGGTGGTGGAGGTGATTGCCCGAATGGACGAGAGGCAATGGTGATGGTGATCCAATTGATGGGTTAGGTAACTTCGGCCCTTGTCTAAAAATATGGACAATGGCGTAGTCCCACCATTGTCCATTTTCCATTTTTTAAAAAAATAAAATTTGGATATTCAGTTAAATCCTTCATTTCATTGTCCAAATTTGGACAAAGAAATTTCGTGTCTATAGTTTGGTCCCCACCAATTTTTTTTTTCTTTATTAAAAGTTATTATCATACTACCATTAATATTCAATTATATTATCATATTATCATCCAATATATGTCGGTAATTCTAATTTGTGTTATATATATTTAATATCTATAAAATTTGGGATTAAAAAATTTATACTGTTGTAAAAACTCCGTTATGATCTTATGAGTCAAATATTTAATATGTTTCGGTATTTTTTAAGAGTTATATAATTATCATTCGTATTAAATTTTGTAATAGATATAAGTATAAAAAAACAAAAAAGTAGTAACTATTACTGGAAAAAATAAATGTACATCAATTTGGAAAATGGTGGGAGTTTTTCCTCATCTGATATCATAATCAAAGAGTATATCTAGAAATATGCTTTTGGTTGTCATCACTGTTCATTTTTTAGACAATAGTAGAAGTCTCTGTTAGAGATGGAGAAGATGGTTATTTGCAATAATCATTTTTTTATTAAACTTATAAAATTTTAGTAGATTAAGACATGACCAAAATGATTATTTGGAACCATCTTATTGGGCAACTTATACTTTTTGCATTTTTCATGGTTCGAATAATACATACCTAATATTTGTATCGTAGATTTCTTCTCTTTTTTATTGTCAAGTTGTCAATTACCGACTTACTGTCCTTTTATTCAGTTATGGTTTCTATCAGATGGACAAAGTCCATATTAAATTAGAGTGCTCTCCAGGTATGATAAATCATGTTTTTTAAAAAAAAAAGTAAATTGTGTGTACTCCAAATTCATAATCATTCATATAAGTTTCACTTTCACCTTTATTAATTTAGAGAATATTTGAGTATAAAAATATTGAGTATAAATAACATTATTCTGTATAATAATGCATAAAAAAAATGCTAAATGTACTACTTTAGTACTATTAGACTCATCGAAGTAAAGCTTATATGAATTTTTTTTGTCGGAATAACTTATTCTTTATTAATATAGAATAACGTATGAGCTCTTATCTTTATTAATACTAGTATTTTACACGTGCTATGCACGTGGGGAAAATTTTGGGGAAAAAATTAAAAGGAAAAAAAAAGAAAAAATGAATTACACTATAGACTCATCAGTTATCACCCATTTCCTATTATATATGTAGAGATATATGAAGACTGAAGAGATAGAGATAGACATGCGTTGCACGGATTGGGATATGGACAAATTAGACTATTGTATTCTCCCTTTATAGTACAATTTGATTGTAGTATCAAATCAGCAAAGAAAATAGTACAATTTGATAGTAGTATCAAATTAGGAAAGAAAATAGTACAATTTGTATTATTATTTAAAAAATTGGCAAGAGTGACACGTCGACAGCATTCATTGGTCCACCGACAGTCTATACTTTGCAATCAACTTTAAAGTATACTAGTATTATACACGTGCTGTGCACGTGGGGAAAAATTGGGGGAATGAAAAGGGGAAAAAAATTTACCTGAACGTGCGCTGCACGGGTTGGGTTATGGACAAATGCCTTCTCCCATTATAGTAGTAGAGATTTTCTCCATCTGCAGGAGCCTTATGTGCAAAAGTGACACGTCCAAAGCACTCTTTGGTCCGCTCACAGTCTATACTCGATTTTTTCCCAAACCGACCAACTTTTTAAAAGTTTTTGCCAAACCGACCTACTTTTTTTTTATTCCCAAAGCGACCCACTCGGTCTTTGAAAGACCGAGTCTAGTATAAACTAGCGCGGTATTTCAAAAATCGAGTCTTGCACTTCGAAAAATCGAAGAGCAAGACTCTGTCTTTGAAAGACCGCGCTAGTTTATACAGACTCGGTCTTTCAAAGACCGAGTCTTGCACTTTAGGGGTTTTAACTGCGCAGATCTCCTTTCTTCTTCTTCTCTCTCTCTACTTTACTCTATTCTATTTCTCCAACTCATCGGAGGTAGCATGTCCACGTCATCGGGAAGAAAGATCCATTTCAGAAGATTGACTCATACAAGTATTTTGCTGAGATGATAGAAAAACCAAAGAAATTCTATAAACTCAGGTTCATAGAATTACTTGGTATAATCAACTCATACAAGTATGAGGATCGAAGATATGGAAAAACCAAATAGCACTCCACCTCCGATAGAAAAACCAAAGAAATTCTATAAACTCAGGTTCATAGAATTACTTGGTATAATCAACTCATGCAAGTATGACGGTTGAGAAATGGGCACTTTATGCAGATGAAGGTCGAAGATATGGAATAATGACTACGAACCTGTCAGAATGCTTCAATTCAGTCTTGAAAGGAGTCCGTAGTTTACCAGTAACTGCGATTGTTGAAACGATCTTCTTACGTCTCAACTCTTACTTTACTACTCGTCGACAGGAAGCTAGTAAGCTTTTATGTGAAGGGAAGATTTTTGCTAAAAGTGTACATGATTTGATTGATAATCACCGTGAAGCTAGTAAGTTTGGATGTGTTTAATTTTCGAAAATGTATGATTGAATGAGGTTTAAATATTGGCCAAAGAGAGTATTTTGGAATCAATAAGTTTCAAATATATTCGAATCAAAATGTCTTGAAGTTTTTCGCAAAAAAATTCAATCAGCTTCAAGGCTCGGTCTTTCAAAGACCGTTGTCATTTTAACAAGTTGTTGATTGTAAAATATCACTTACAGACGTAAGACTCGGTCTTTCAAAGACCGAGTCTAGTTATATTTAGAACGGTCTTTGAAAGACCAAGTCTTGAGTTCAATCAATTCCACAATATCTCCACAATATCTCCACAATTCCAGAAACTCATTAACATCTCCACAATATCAACAAACTCATTGACATCTCTATATGTCCAACATCTCCACAATATCAAAAATCTCATTAACATCTCCACAACCACATCATCTCCAACATCTCCACAACCACATCAACAATCTCATTAACATCTCCACAATTTCAATAACATCTCCACAATATTGTTAATATCATATCCACAACCACATCAACAATTTCAATAACATCTCCACAATATCATCTCAACATATGCCCAACAGAACATTGAAAAAACTAGAGACATTAACAACATACTACTCTAAACTCGAGACAGAACATTAAAAAACTACAAAATCAAACAAACTAAAAATATTACAACACCTACCAAATCCAAATTCGTTGAGGGATAGAGAGAAGAAGAAAAAAATACGAAAAGTAAATAAAGTCGAGAAGAAGAAGAAAGGAAATCTGCGCAATTAAAACCCCTAAAGTGCGAGTCTAGTATAAACTAGTGCGGTCTTTCAAAGACCGGGTCTTGCTCTTCGATTTTTCGAAGTGCAAGACTCGATCTTTGAAAGACCGCGCTAGTTTATACTAGACTCGAGTGGGTCGCTTTGGGAATAAAAAAAAAGTAGGTCGGTTTGGGAAAAACTTTCAAAAGTAGGTCGGTTTGGGAAAAAAATCACTATACTCTCGAGACGTTGCAATCAACTTTAAAATGTTTTCTCCATCTTTAAGAGCTTTGTGTGCAAAACTGACACGTCTAAATTACTCGTTGGTCTGCAATCAACTTTAAAGTATTTTCTCTAAGAGCTTTATGTCGGAGATGTTCTCTCATCTTCGAGCTGTTCCAGTACCCATCCAGAATCTTTCACCATGGCATCCCAACAAGAACATCAACTCACCCTTAAACTCCTGATCGACAACAAATCCGACAAGGTCCTATTTGCCGAAGCCGGCAAAAGTGTCGTCGACTTCCTCTTCAACCTCCTCTCCATGCCTATCAGCTCAGTCATCAAACTCCTCACCAAAGACCAAATGGTGGGTTGCATTGCTAACCTTTACAGAAGTGTCGAAACCTTAGACACTGCCTACATGCTCTGCAACCAAAACAAGACCATCCTTCTCAATCCCACAACGATATCGCTCACAAGCAACGCTCTCTTCTTGACTGGGCCAAGCTCAAGTTCACCATCTCAGAAAAAATATTACAAGTGTTCAAACAAGAGCTGCATTAACTGTCCTAGCTTATCCGGTTTTGGTTTTGGTGGTGCTCCCACTCCCAGAAAAGTTTGCGGCAGTAACTATTATACTGAAGCCAAGAATGTAGCTTGCCCTACTTGCGATTGTCAAATGAGCACAGAGATGCAGTTGCTCGACCCCACTACTCAACCAGTGACTAAAGCTGAAGCAGGTGTTGGGTTTGTGAAGGGAGTGGTGACGTATACTGTGATGGATGATCTGAGTGTGATGCCCATGTCGAGTATATCGAGTATTGCGCTTCTCAACAAGTTGAATGTCAAGGATGTGGGATCACTTGAAGAGCGCACCGTTACTCTGGGAATGGAAGAGGTTCAATATAATTAGTGCTGGAACTGATTCTGTTTGAATAGGTTATATATTGTTTATGTTTAGTTTAATTAATTTAGTTTGTTTATTCGGAATTTTAAATTGTGATTAGGGCTTGGAGCTGCTGAAGGCTTCTCTGCAGTCGAAGACGGTTCTTACTGATGTCTTCATGCGTAAGAAGACGGCAACTGCAGTGGTTGTGGTGTAAAATCCTACTAATACTACTTGTTTTGCTGACCGGGGTTTTCGAAACTTTTGGACTTTTGGCACTTAGTTTGTTGCAGATAGCTTGCGCAAGAATGGAGTCGAGAGGAATTATACAGTTCCAGATAATATTCTCTACTGGTATTTTTAGCCCGAGGTATTCTCTAATATCGCTGTTATGAATGTTGCTGCTATGTCTTGAAAAAATCTTATTTATGTAATCTTATCGATGCCATGAACTGTGTGTTCGCTGTTCTTATAAACTAGTACTATTGTTTCAGTTTACTGGCCGGATGGTTTCCTTGCAAAATTTCTAGTTGAACGTACGCTTCCATAATCAAGTAAATATGCATTTACATTAAAAAATATTTAACAATTTGCAGCAGGCAACACCATGTAGGCCAATTTCATCGATGAATTTAATTATCATCAAAATCCAAGATCATAAACTGCTTGTAAACATCAAAAGGCCCATGAAACTCGTAATTACAGGTTTACATTTGTGTTCTAACCTCCGAAATGAATGACATCAGTGTTCTGCCTTTTCTTCTATTGCATCAATGCTGTCTGGCTCTCATAATAAGCAAGGTCGATCTTTACATTCAGCTCACCTTGCCCTCAAAGCTACTTGAAGATCGATTATGTTTTTTTCATTGCTTAATGGGAAGAAAAGTAGACAACCTCAGTTTGATATGTACTTTATTGAATACCTCTGACCATTACATGATTGTCGAGGGACCTCCCTGCTTCTAACATATCCATAATCTGTTTTTTGGCTTGATCTAGATGAAGGATTTCTTGACACATATATGATTGAAGAGCGATATACTGAGATACACGCATGGCATTCTACAATATGACTCCGAACAGGTGATCTGTGTCATATTCTCAAGCCTTGGCACAGTAATTGTACTAGACTACTAATAAAGTCTTAATTGTTCAGAATTCCTAGCATATGCAAACTTCTATAATTAAGAAACTGCATATTCTGAAACTACATTTCCAACAATATTTGTTGAACAACAGCAGTAGGGATATTAAAATCATAAACACCATGCAATGCAAAACCATCGATCAGATATATTCTGTGGTACCAAAAAATGGAGAGTTATATTGCACTGACATTGTAATAACTGTTAAGCTCAATGAATCCTCTGTCGCTTATTAGCAGATAATGAGAAGACATCGCTTAGAGCTGTGGGCGAGATCAAGCAAGTGTAAAGTTTGATAGTCTGCACCACAAACAATTCCCCAGTGAGTCGGATTGTTCAGTACTTAATTCACAGAAATTACATTAAAAAGTTCATTCGCGAATTTTTTTTTTAAAAGGGAATTTATTATAGCACCCTGAAAAAAACAAAACAAGATTCAAGTACTATATTTTGGTAAAAATTTCATCAATACATGTTAAAAATACTGACAACCTGTAAATTTCAGATTAGTCCACCGCAGGTTGGTTCCTGAATCCGAACTAGATGATGAGACTGCAGATTGATTAACAAACTATTTCCACAGCAATTAAGTCTTTGAATTCAAATTGAATAACAAGATGGACCGATTCACCCATGAGTAAACACTTTGTCAAATTAGTAAGCACTAAGAGCATCTGTAGTCGTCCCAACTCAAAATTTGGGTATTTGGCATTTAGAAATAGGAATTTGGGGTTATTGCCGGAGTCGTTTTTGCGGTTTTTTTTTAAAAAAAAAAATATAACGGACGATATATCAATTTTCATCCCGTTAAACTTTTTTTTTATACAAATTTTATCTAGTCTCGGACCAAATCTCGTCTGAGAAATATGGACCAAAACTTTCGACACTATTGAGATTTAGATTTAGAAAAATAATTAAATCTTAATTAAATCCTAATTATAGTATTAATAAACTCATTCACCTATTGGACACCACATGATCTCTCGTCCGATCCTTTTTTTTTTTTTTAATCACGGACGGGAGATCAAAATCCCGCTCGACATTAATTTATCTTATTTAAATAAAGTCACAGATGGGAGATGAATTCCCGTCCGTTTTATTTATTTATTTATTTTTAAATTTTGGACAAGATTTCATCTCCCATCCAATAAAATTTAGGGGGGAAAATTGGAATGGACGAACTTTCATGTTTCATGAGCTATAATTTGGTAATTCCTATTTCTCTTCCCAAATATATCAGACTATTGTTCATCTCAAACCTAAAATTTAGGTATTTGGCCAACGACCGCAGGTCATTTTAGGCCAACTTTTGCAAATTTTGAAAATTTAGCAGACGACTACATATGCTCCAAGTACTCAGATGGTAAAAGGGTTGGGATGGGTGGATAAAGGGATAGCTATGGTGTATCCCATTATTATTAAAAAAAAAAAAAAAACACTTGATCAAATGACCATGATAGGATTCAGAGATCAATCAAAAGAGTGAGAAAGAGGGGAAATCAGAAGAGTCATCGAGAACTTATAACTAGTAGTTTAGTGCTTCTCCTGACTTTGGTACTTCTTCCGTTTCAAAATACAAGTCATTATAGATTTCTACATACTATTAAGAAATAATCTAGAATTGAATAAAAATACTTCATATTCTTAGTTTTTGAAGCTCATAGATGAGTCATCAATTGTACAAGTCCTATTTGCCCTCCTCTATAATTTTTTACTCCGTCTGTTTGAAAATATAAGTCATTCTAAGTTTATACACGCATATTAAGAAAAAAACCTAGAATTGACAAAAAATTGTACTAACATTCTTGGTTTTTGAAGATCTTAAATGAGCTTTCAATTGTAAAATGTCCAATTTGCCCTCCTACATAATTTTAGTATTACCCATTTTATAAAATATATAAGGGTAAAAATTGAAAATCTCATAAAAAGTATTTGATGGAGATTTAAGAATAACAAGACATTTGCCTCAAAAGCCTAAAGTGACTTATATTTTGAAACAAAGGGTACTTCTTTTGCAAAAAAAAAAAACAAGGGTAAAATTGAAAATCTCATAAAAAATTAATTCATGGACATTTAAGGATAATAAGACATTTCATTGAAAACCTAAAGTGAATTATATTATGAAACTAAAAACAAAAAAAAGACTAGAATGACGTATATTTTGAAACGAAGGGAGTATCAAAAAGTAGGAGAAACGTTTATCAGCTCAAAATTACTTTACCATCAATTTAGGTGAAGGAAATGTCCATTATGTGCTTTATGTTGTTAGAATATGTATAATAGAAAGAATTTCAATCCTTCTACTTGTAAATTAAACGAGGCAAATTGGGATAATCGTTAAGAAAAGAAGCATAAAAAAAAAACTTCACCTTAGCTTCTCCAACGGTAACCCTATTCTCACTATTCTACCATTGGGTTGTTTCAGTTCCTTGATCAAGTAATTAGCAGAAAATGACTGAGTATGGTAAAACAGCAATGTCTCTAGTAACCATGAACTTAACTGATTGTTTTCATATCCTCCTCTAATTTTATTCTTGGAGTTGGGAAGCTTTGGATTAATTTCAGTTATTCTCACATAATCAATATTATGTTTGCACTTAGTCATAACGATTAGTACGTATAATATACGTCTATATTTGGTTGCATATTGTTTTAGTATGGCTTTAAAACAGTCCCACATTGGGCAGAACTTTTTCTTATTTCCTTTGTACTTGTATATATACTTGGATGAATTCCTCAATAACAATCACATTATTATGTTCCGTATATCTCTGAATCTGACATGATACCACAACTAAATTAATTTTTGGCCCTAAACAAATTCCCAATTCTAATTTTAAAGATGTCATACCAAAAAGCATATTTTAGTCCGGTGGTGAGTGATGAAGAGCATCATAAGGTGTCATACCAGAAAGGATAGACGAGGGAGTGATATTGATGAGGCTAACAAAAGTCATGACAGCTTCAGCCCAGAAAGAATGAGGAACAGAAGAGGAGAGTAAAAAAGCGTGAGCCGTCTCAAGAATGTGACGATGCTTGCATTCAACTACACCATTCTGCTCATGTGTGTGAGGGCATAATTGCTGAAAAAGTGTATTGTGGGACTGAAGGATTGATCTCATAGTAGTGGAAGTGTACTCACGAGCACAGTCTGAGCAAAATTTTTTGATGTGCACACCGAACTGAGCGTGAATCATGGTCGTAAAGAACTGGTAAATATTAGGAATCTCATATCGTTGGCGCATAAGAAAAATCCATGTATATCGAGTGAAGTCGTCGATGAAGGTAACATAATAGAGATAGCCTTTACTAGAAGGTATAGGAGAGAGTCATCATATGTCAAAAGGATGAGTGGTTTGAGAAGTGTTTTTGTTATTAAAAGGAAGTGCTATGTGTTTAGCCAACTAGAAACCCTGACAAACAGACAAATGTGTAAACGAAAGATGACAAAGGGCACCACTACGAGCTAAAGTCTTGAGACGAGACTCACTAACATGACCTAAATGTTTGTGCCATAGATCAGCATGAGAGGACACAACACCAGCAAAATTAGGATGAAATTTATGTGCATATAGAAAATATAGATGATATAGATGACCATATTGACTAGCACGCCCAAACACCTGGCCAGTGTGTGAAATAATAGAACAACCTGAATAATCGAATGTAACGACAAGACTACTATCGCACAACGCACTAATAAAAATAAGGTTCGTGGATAAATGAGGAGCATAAAGAACATAAAGCAAAGTAAGAGTGGGAGATATAATAGATCCTGAGTGTGTAGTGAGAAGTTGTAAGCCATCAACTTTGTGAAAGGACGGAAAATGAGAGGGAAGTGCAGTGCTAGTGGTAAGCAATGTGTAAATACTAGTAAGATGATGTGATGCAGCAGAATCTAAAATCCAAAAAGAATTCATACCGGGAGTAACAGAGAATGCAGGAGCAGAGAGACCAACATTGACAAACGAACCCAAGAGCTGGAACTCCAGCTGAGCGAGGCGATGATGAAGATTGGCCATATCAGCAGAAGATGGCAAAGCCGGAGTAACGGTCATGGCAGAAGATGTAAGGGAAGAAGTACTGCGATGAGGAATGAGAGTGGTGTTGCTGTGCCAGGAAACTAAATGAGGACGGAGGTGTTGCTGTTGTCAGGATCGAGATAGAGATCTGGATGTTGCTACTGTTGTTGGTGTCAAAAGAAGGGGCGTGGCAGGGTTAGTGATGATGCTGAGGGGAGGGAGGAGACCGGAATTAGGATGATGGCTATGCAACTACTGCTGCCTGGATCTGGATGGGGATCGTCATGTGAGGGAGAGTGGAGAGGAAGATGCAGTAGCGGTGAAATTGGTGAAGACGGAAAGATACTAGTGAAACTGGTTCCATTTAAGAAGAACTAGTACCTGCAAAAAAATTTCTTTGATTTTTTTCCTTTTTTTTTGCAACAACGGCGGCGGCAACAACAGTTGGCGAGAGTAGGGAGAGGTAAGGTTAGGGTTACGAAGAGGGTTAGGAAGAAGGTAGGTTAGGGTTAGGGGTTCAGGTTTGGATTTGTAGTGATTTAGGAAATTTTTCTTTGGGGAATTCGGGTATAGGGTAGCAGGTCGGGTGGGTGTAGATGAGAAAGTGACAGAGGATTAATGGCGGGTAGGGCTTAGTGGTGGCTAAGATAGGCGGCGGCTAGGGTTTTGTTGTGGCTAGGGTTTGTAGTAGAGGTTAATTTTGGGATTTATTGGAGTCAGAGTGGAATTAGAGATGTTGGTGGTGTTGCAGTCGTCTGGAGATGTTGACGCAATCGCCTGGAGTGGTTGCAATCGAGGATGTAACCGATTTGAGTTGTTGATGGTGTGTTGCCGATCTGTTGGCGATGTGGTTGACCATTGTCGATGAGTTGTTTGATGAAGACGATAATGGAGATGGATTTTGGGATATAGTAATTAGGGTTAGAGATTAGGGATGGAAAGAGAGACTAGGTTAGGAATAAGTGCTCCATATTAATGTAAATAGAGAGATTGAAAAATGTTATTGGATTAATTATAATTGAGTTTAATATCTCCTATATATAGGAGAGAAGCAAACACTAAACTAATACATATTTCGATATGGGACTAAATATATATCTAACATAATATCTAAAAGTTATAGAATTGCTATAAATAGTTATAGCAGATCTTTTTTCGAGGGGTGGAGAGAGATTCGCAAAATGTCCATGTATTCAACAACCACATATAAAGGTCTAAAAAACATAACATCAATAGAATTATACCAACATATGAAACTCCAAATTCGGATGGTCCTCTGAAAGTGCCATGAAGAGTTAGTGGTCACTCCATTTGCTAGTAAGAGGTTAGATGTTCGAAACCTACTTGTACCAAGAGGTCAGATGTTCGAAACCTACTTGATTTATACACTTATCAAAGGTAAAATTGATCACTGAATCCACTATATATAGTTTATTGTCATTAAGAATCAAAATGTACTAATAACAATATTCTATAGTTTCTTACCTATAGTAGTTAATACCTGCAAAATACTATACTCTCTCTCTCTCTGTATATATATATATACACATCCTCAACCTCCAAAATGAAAATTTGTATAAAGAATCAAGATATTTCCTTATTACTGCCCAAAACAGCTGAAAGCTGAAAGGTTTAATTCAGTGTAGTTCGTAGGTATTCCATATGATTCTCTTTTTGTGCAATCAAATGGGGAGCAGCTTGTTATTCTTGTTTCCTTTTACCCTTACTTTTCCCACACCTTGCTGCCGTGGCTGTGGCTGGTTATTTTTGTTAGGTGGCTCCTTGTTTTCCTTGGGTACAATTCTCGGGACAAAGTGCAGCCTACCAGAGAGACGCTTTGGCAATCTAGTTTTCCGGTCAAATGCCCTCACACAAAAATACCCTGGTAACAAAAGGAAGAAACATTAATACATTAGAGAGCAAAGATACCAATAAAGCTCAGATTAACAACAAAAAGTGCACAAAACGAAGATTTTGTCTATATTGTAATTTTCTTGAATGGATCAGGAGCCTGCTTACATTACCGGGATGTTTTGCAAACTTTAGTTGTAGATATTTGTTCGAAGTGATCACAAATTAGAATTTTCACAAGTCTAGGCTAAAATTTTCATAATTTGGAATCTTCTAAAGAAAAATTGTCCCCCGAGTTGGTACCCCTTTGTATATACTCTATAATCCAATTGAGGCCAAAACGAGCCTTGACACTGATGAATGCAAGTTGTGGGGACTTACCAATTTTTTGCAATAAATATGAGAGATATCCGGACATTGTTCGAATGAATAAATAACTAAACTTCAAAAAAAAAAAAAAGAGAAGATATTTCAGGAGCTGGCCAAAAGTGTGTTCCTCAACAACTCTCTAATAACCTACTCCAATGGTAAAAAAAATATGTGTATATATATATATATATATATATATATATATCATTTTGAGAAATCATAACATTGTCAGGCCAAATGTACAACTCCATTTAACTTATATAATTGGTCCACTTAAAGAAATTAAGCGGTTCCAACTAACTACATTTCTATTTTCTCATTAAAAGTTATGTAGAGATTATGTACAGATCAATCACGTGAGAGAGTTACAAATAGAGTTGCATGCTATCGTTTCTCCGTTATTTAATAGCAAGATGTACCTTATGAAGAACAACTAAAGGTTGTAACTGTTTAGCCTTCGATGTGTAAATAATTTCTTACTATTGAAGCACTTCGGATCATTAACCTAAGGTGTCTCTCCCAAATAATACTAACAACAATAATTAGAACCTATGCGGGGAGTAATCTCGTGCATAGGCTGTTCTCCTTAATGTAATCTATCCAAAGTGATATACTAATATTTATCCTCGACAACTAGCCATATCATTAACAAAAAATTAGAAGAATGAATTCCAGTATTTCACATATTTCATGTCATACTTATGATAAGCACAATTACTGACTTTAGAGAAAGCAATCAATATCCCTCGTGTGTAATGTCAGCGTCTCTTTTGACTAGTACAGTGTTAGTGTTAGGAATTTGAGGATCTTGTTGAGTCTTTGACACAATCAACACAAACCACCAAGCAAAACTAGATCGCACCAATCACACAAAGCACACAAGAATTGTCTCGGTTGGGGCTTTCGCTTTAATCCGAGAGAGGAAGAACCGATATATTATTTCAACTAAAGAAGATACAAGAATATTACAATTCTCATCACGACCCTCTCTCAAGACTAATGGAACTTGATGCTGCTTACAATGGAGAAACTCTCTCACCCTCTCTATGAAGTACTCTCTTCAATCATATGAATCTATGAGCCGTTACAATTTTTTATATACATCTAGAGACAAACCCTAAGTTGATATATTGTTACAATAGTCATTGGATGTTACATAAGAGATAACCCTACGGTAGGAGCCACACGATCTAACTTGAAGAGCAAGTTAGGTTTCTCACGAATCAGCCAGACTCAAGCCCGAAATCCATCAGCGCCGGGAACGGTCGACCGCACCAACAAGACGGTCGACTATCCCACTCTTGGAAAGACTGCATACAAGGGTCGGTCGACCGCACATAGGTTGCGGTCGACCGCAACTCCCACTGTTGCTGCCGACTGTTTCTTCTCGCCTCCACTCCATCTCCAATCGTCTCAATCTCTCCATCGTCTTATCATCTTCTTATCCAACATCGTATGCAAGACATAAACCCAACATACAGCTCATGCATAATATTGGTCATGATATATCACTATCACGGTTGAATATACCAAACATAAATTTTAGACATTGTTTTAGGAAAGAGAGCCTCAGAGCATCTGTAGTCGTGGTCTATATAACCAAAATTTAAAAAAATTGGGAAAGAGTGACATGTAGTCGTTGGCTATATACCCAAAATTTGAGTTTTGGATGAACAGTACGCTGCTATGTTTGGAAGCTGATATGGGAATTTGGAAAAAATAGCTGACGAAAGATCTTTCGTTCGTTCAATCAGACGAAAGATCATTTTACGTCGCTGCAATTTTTTTTAAAATATATTGGACGGGAAATGATTTTCGGTTCGATCCATTTTCTAAAAAAAATCGATCAGACAGAAAATCATTTTCCATCCAATCGATTTTTTTTTAAAAAAGAGCACGCACAATAGATCATCTACCGTCCCATGCCAAAAAATCCTAAAGACTAATAAATTTTTCTCTGTGTATAGATTAGTTTTTAATTGAAATTTAAATAAGAATTAAGATTTATTTCAAATTTAATAAGATTTAATTCGGATTAAATTAAGAGTTAATTAGGAATTAATTAGGAGTTAATTTTTTTAAAAAAATCTCAGACGGAAAATGATTCCCCGTCCGTTGGTTTTTTATTTTAAAAAATTTTAAAAATTAATGGACGGGAAATCATTCCTCGTTCGTTGATTTTAAATTATGAAAACCCAAAATTTGGGTTAGAACGGCTGCAGCACAAACCCAAAATTTCCTTCTCTATATACCAAATACCCGAAATTTGGGATTGAACGACTACAGATGCTCTCATAGGCTCATACTTTATATGAGGTGATTTCTCATATAGTGTACTTGTGCACACACATTGAGATCAATACTGGATGATCTACACCGTTCACACTGATTTAAATGTCATAACATCTCCGTGTATGAAAAATCAATTTGGGAAATTTTTTTATCATGTTTGAAGTAGTTATAAAGTGAACGGATTTTCAATAACATAACAATCTGCAGCATGTGATGCATGGGTGAGAAGCCTCAAATTGAGTTCAATTTTTTTAAACACACGTCTTAAGAAAGGAACATAATGAACGGTGCAAATGATTTTGATGAGCACATCAATTTTATTTAGTTTAGGATTTTATTTCAGTACCATATTTGTTTTTTGACAATTATAGCCATATGTAATCTTTTTTTATGCATTAGAATATTTTTGAGATTTTGAGAATATTCTGAGATTTGTATCTTGATTTGTTTTGAGCCTATATATAAGGCTTGAGATTAATGAGAAAGATATGTCATTCTTAAAATTATTGTGTTGAGTTTTGCTCTTCATCTTCTCCTTTGTGTGATACAACTGAGATCCAAATTGTTAGGGTTTGTGATAAATCCTAATACAATTTTAGGGTTAGTGATTAACTCTAAAATCTACCCCAAATTAAAAACCCCAAATCCCCAAATCAAAACAACTCCCAAAATCCAAAACCCTAATCTCTCCTACCCTATATCCCGACCAAACCCATCTCCTTCCAACTCCAACCAACCCATCGTCTCTCTCCGACCGAAACCCTAACCTCCATCTCCGACCTCACCATCGTCGTAGCTCGACTCAGCGACCACTCCTCGCCTCTGCCGCCCACACCTGCAACCGACCTCGTCAGCATCCACCCTGCTCTCCTTCCTTCATCGTTCTCTCGCCTGCATCCCATCGTCGAAGCCCCCCCCCCGTCCTCCGTCCTTCGAAGCCCCGCCATTGCCTTCTTTCCCGAACCCCGTCGCCAGCCATCCTGAGCATCCGCCTCGCCGTGTACCTCTGACCTACGACCACGACCGACCACAGCCAGACAGACAGCATCAGCAACTAGTGCCAGCCATTGCCAGATCCAGCAGTCTATTCTTCCAACATTGGCTTCACCTTCAATTGTCGCAATTGTTCTTCGAACTCTCGGTATACTTTTTTCACTTTTAAATATTTGTGTTATGCTGCCCTATTATCTATTATATTATTCAATTTAACTGTCGTCCGCAAACAATTAAGATTAAGTGTTCACTTGCCTGATTAGAAAACTAATCAGTATTGAATCTTTTACTTGCTAAAAACGCCTAGGAATTTAATTATTGATTATTAGAATTGAATTATTAATTGGAATTGTTAAACGTGATTCAGTTCTTGAAAATCCATCAAACCGATTAACTGTTTAAAATTCTAACTTTGATCCGCATTACATGTTGGTAAAATTAATCCTTTAAGATTCTTGGAAATTCTCTATTTAGGATAGTTTTACATCATTTTGGTATCAGAGCAAAGGTTCTTAAAACACTAGTTCTTGCATCATTTAGGCATCAATTTTTGCATTCATTTAGGATCGTGTAATTTTTATTTTTCTTTCTTTATTTTAGATCATTTCAGATTTATTTTTATTTATTAAAAAAAAGTACACACACAACCCCTAGTTTTCCTCTTTTAGTGAATGCGTCTTCGCAGCACCATCACAGATCCTGACGAGCCTTTCTTATCCCTCCCGCATCACCCAATTAGAAACCCTAGACCTTCACGACCTGAAACAGAAAACTCTGATATCTCCGCTACCCTGGCTGCCATTCAAGCAACTCTTGCCAATATCAATCAGATGCTTGAGAAAGTGGAATTAAATCAAACTGTTGTCCCTGAGCTTCATGCTAATCATCAGATCCCTCAAGGGAATGTTCGTGACGATCAACGTCAAGAATGTGATCCTGACAAACAATATAAGAAGAATGTTAATGCAGACATTTTCCATTTTGAAGGCCACATGGAACCCCAAGCTTATCTTGATTGGATCCGTGCGATGGACCACTACTTTGTGTGGTTTGACATGAGCGAAACCCTGAAAGTAAAATTTGCCACTACGAAATTGACGGGAAAAGCTCAACAACACTGGACCAATCTTGAACACGCCCGCAGAGGCCGAAAGAGAACCTCACTGAGAGATATGTACCGTTATCGTTCCACACCCGATTGCTAGATTCGTGAAACCAACTGTATCAAAGTAAATCCACACAATAATATGTTGATAAATTTGATGACTTTCTTATTCGGTGCAATGCTTTAGGTAAAGAGAGTGAAGAACAAACTCTCTTTAGGTTCAGGGCTGGATTACAAGCCGATCTGAGGAACGAACTAATTCACAGAAATGTGGACTCATTAGCAACAGCTTATGCTCTTGTCCTCGATATGGATTCCCTTAAAGCAAGTTCTTATTACAAGTCCAGCGATTCGATGATCATTCCTCCAGAATGAATCCTCCTAATCCCTCTAGACCTGAGCACTCCTCTGCTCAGTACCCTAACAAGTCCTATCCAAACAAATATACTTCAAATTCTCATCCACTTAGAAATGACAACACGGGTAAGAACACTGAATTAGACTATTCTAAGATTGATTCTCTCACTAAGTGCTAAAAATGTAAGGAATACGGCTATGTTGCTGTCAACTGCCCCAACCCAAGTAGGATCAATATAGTAGAGGGTACCGCAGTCATTGCTGATGAGCCCGACACTGAGTTTACCTATGAACATAATGTAAGTGATGACTTTGATGAAAAAGAGGATGAGTAGTCTTTCAATTATATTCAGTCTGTCCAGTCACCTCCATTGAGTGTATCTGAGTCACCCATCCCATCCCAAGTCACTTGGCAGCCTATAGATTTTATCCATGTGTTAGAACATCCTAGAGTCACAGAGTCTGCACCCACATTTGCATCACATTTATGACTTGCATAGAGAAATTTCCAAGGAACTTAATGAGAATAATTATAACAAGTTAATAGCAGATACTAGAAGGAAATTTATAACTTTTGATATTGGTGCCAAGGTGATGGTTCGGATTCATCTGGAACGGTTTCCAGTTGGACCCGTTAAGAACTTGAACATACGTGTTGTAAGCCCATTTAATATTCTACGTACAATCAATGATAATACCTATGTCGTTGACCTTTCTGAAGGTTTTGGCATAGGTAAGACTTTCAATATTGAGGATCTAGTACTCTAAGAAAGCTCAAAATTCCACCCTAGAAATTTTCTTATAGATGAGCCTATCCTACAGCCTAATAGTGAGATTCCCACATGTACCCCTCTACCTGATACTATTTACCCATCGACAAAAGAATTAAATAATATTTTAGATGATCATATAAGAGATGATGGTATACACAAGTATTTGGGGAGGTGGAAAAACAAGCCGAAGTTGGATGACACTTGCAGTGATCGTGAGAGCTCCCGCAACTAGATCCAGATCTTTTGAAGCACCATGACAGGATCACTGGTTTTGACTCGACAGGGTCAAGCACTCTCCCACCCGGAGAGAATGATGAGGACATCAATTTTATTTAGTTTAGGATTTTATTTCAGTACCATAGTTGTTTTTGGCAATTATAGCCATATGTAATCATTTTTATGCATTAGAATATTTTTAAGATTTTGAGAATATTCTGAGATTTGTATCTTGATTTGTTTCGAGCCTATATATAGGCCTTGAGATTAATGAGAAAGAAATGTCATTCTTAATTAAAATTATTATGTTGAGTTTTGATCTTCATCTTCTCCTTTGTGTGATACAACTGAGATCCAACTTGTTAGGATTTGTAATAAATCCTAATACAATTTTACGATTAGTGATTAACTTTAAAATCTACCCCAAATTAAAAACCCCAAATCCCCAAATTAAAACAACTCCCAAAATCCAAAACCTCAATCTCTCCTACCTTATATCCCGACCAAACCCATCTCCTTCAACTCCAACCAACCCATCGTCTCTCTCCGACTGAAACCTTAACCTCCATCCCCGACCTTACCATCGCCGTAGCTTGACTCAGCGACCACTCCTTGCCTCTGCCGCCCACACCCGCAACCGACCTCGTCAGTGTCCACCCCGCTCCCCTTCCCTCATCGTTCTCTCGCCTGCATCCCATCGTCGAAGCCCCTGTCCTCCGTCCTCCGAAGCCCCGTCGTTACCTTCTCTCCCGAACCTCGTCGACAGTCGTCCCAAGCATTCGCCTCGCCGTATACCTCTGACCTACGACCGCGGCCGACCACAGCCAGACAGACAGCATCAGCAACTAGCGCCAGCCATTGCCAGATCCAGCAGCCTGTTCTTCCAACAGTGGCTTCACCTTCGATTGTCGCAATTGTTCTTCGAACTCTCGGTATACTTTTTCACTTTTAAATATTTGTGTTCTACTGTCCTATTATCTATTATATTATTCACTTTAACTGTCGTTCATAAACAATTGAGATTAAGTGTTCCACTTGCCTAATTAGAGTACCAATCAGTATTGAATCTTTCACTTGCTAAGAACGCTTAGGAATTTAATTATTGATTGTTAGAATTGAATTATTAATTGGGATTGTTAAACGTGATTCAGTTCTTGAAAATCCATCAAACCCATTAACTGTTTAAAATTCTAACTTTGATCCGCATTACATGTTGGTAAAATTAATCCTTTAAGATTCTTGAAAATTCTCTATTTAGGATTAGTTTTACATCAGATTTATATAGAGACCCACCGTGTGTGCACTATTACTCTATATGAGATAAATTTCCGGCTATATCTCTTTCCTCCTTGTTTTTTAATATTCAATCATTAGATTAAAAAAACAACTACAATACCTTTGCAGAAGCAGTCATTTATTTTTTCCACGGAAAGACCTAAAAAAAAATAATTTGCAAGATGTCAGTACACAGTTTAAGTTGTTTAATCCGAGGATCATTTTAATTAATTAATTATTGTGACATTCCATCAGCCTAATACCTCTGACAATGTATGGTAAAGAGGTTCCACAATAAACAGTTGGCCTCTTTAGACCCTGTAACAAGCTCCTAGGAACTTCAATCGGGTTAAGGCTTGTCTCGTGATCTGCAAATACCTGCATCAGATTAATGTTCTTTCAGTTTTTGACCAATTAGAAACAAGAAGCAATAAAAGACTAATGAACAGCTTCTCTAATTTTGCTTATGGTAGGTACACTACTATGAATCTGTCATGAGAATAAAACTGAATTACCTCATTAACTTGAAAATACGTGCCACTGAGAGGAAACCTTCCTCTATTTGCTGTCCGACACGGAATCTGTTGGTTTACAATCAAACGACAAACATCCAGAATTAACATTTCTTCCCAATTATCAATATATTTCACTTCAAATAAATATATATTACTTATCAAAAGTGAAGAATTACCAGAATTGTTCCTCTGACTGTTTGAGTGCGCTCTTCATGTATGCTGTTGCAACGAAAGCACGTCTTCTCATTGCACAAGTTACCCGTATCTTGGAGGTTGCAGCATGATTTAGGAGGTCCAGGTGATTGAGCAGTTTCACCTATTCCATAACATGAACATGATTATAACAATTAGTCAAAATGATAACTGACCTAATGCAATGATTTATTATATGCTTGCCTGGGCTCCATATAGCTAGAAGGTAAAAACAAGGATCTCCCGGTACTCTTTTTTCAAACTGCCACAACATAATGAGGAGAAAACAAAGTAACTAACAGGAATAACTATCCAATTACTTGGAAACTATTAGCAGATATGGGCAAAAAAAAACTTACTCCTTCAAGGAGCAGATGTGAATCTGGAAGTAGATAGCTGCAAAAGATGGAATAGGTTAATTTAGACTAGATAATTCAAACATGTACTAATTTGTTTATTCCCACAGTTCTGTAACTCGTAAGTTGCAACTAGCAAAGAGGGATGAAACATACACTAGATGCTCTGTACGAAGGCGGATCACATTCTTGGGCTTAACCATGGGAATAGAAATAGATTGGGGACTTGCTGCTACCAAAGCCTTTGACAAGTCACCATAGTTGTGCCCCATGCTGTAATCTTGCATATAATTTTTACCATTATGTCTGAATTCTTTGAATCCTCGAATATCTAAGGTAAGAATTTCATCATGATCATCCAAAAAGGAATCTTTGACACCAGTTTCGTCAGAATCATCAAAAAAGGTATCTTCGGCACCATTTTCCTCATTATCCATATATTCATGCTCAGGTGTTGAAGGTTCTTCAATGATAGGCTCACCGGACTGTCCTCCACTTAGATTTTTTGAGAGCGTCATCTCAACTCCATTTCCTGTGCATTCATGCTTAGGTGTTGAAGGTATTTCAACGCTAGGCTCACCGGACTGTCGACCAGTTTGATTTTGTGAGAGTGGCCCCTCAAGTGCACATGAAGGATTCAAATTAAGGTCTTCTTCAAAAGCAATATGAATTCTGGAGCTCGATCTCGATCGATGTTTCTTTTGCGGCGGTGGGAGTGCGGGCTTTGCACTGCATTTGATTTTAATTAGTGCACCAGTAAATTCTCAATTTTAAATAAAATTATCCTTAATTAAAAAGGAATATTTTTGCGCATGGTTTTGTACAACAATGAAAAAGGTGGAAGGGTTTTTATTTTTATTTTTATTTTTATTTTATTTTATTTTGAGCAAGTCTTCATGGAACCATATACTAAAATTAACTATGAAATTTCTGAATGTACACTACTATGTAATGGGGTTTGTTTTGCTTTGGTAGTTAAAAAAGCAAGCGGGCGTCATTCCTTTTTAATGCACTAAAAGTATTGTGGGTTTTCACCACTATTTTTAATGATACTTTTTAAACACTATTGTTAGATATTATTATAGTCCCATATTAGTTGCATAGTTGTTTTGATATTTGTTCTCCTCCTATATATAAGTAATATTGTACTTGGTTGAATTCAATTCAATAATCAGTATTGTTTTCATCTCTCTGATTTGTCTTAACAACTATTTTCACACTTTACAACATCAACTATATAATTTATTTCTGAATACCCCTTCCGATACTTCAGAAATAATAAGTGAAACATATGTTAATATTTACTCTTAAAAAAAGATATAATTTCAATTTACTTTTACGTAGATTCATTTCAATTTTATAATACCACAGATTCACTTTTATCTTTTTCCTCATATATTTTCTTCAATTAACATACATTTATACATTGTTCGTATATGAATAAGTCGCAGAAATCTTTTATTGTTTAAGAAAAGCATCTATCATCCTTACGTTGATACTCGAGAACAGTGAACAAACTTTGAACATCTCAACAACCATTTTTGAATATTCAGTAATTACCTGGCAGCTGCACTCGCAAAGTGTTTGCATTCTGATTTCATTGGACATGCATTGCAATTTGGATTGACTTTTGTACAGAAAACCTGCCATGTTAAAACATAGCAATTGCCCCATTATGAACATGAACCAATCCATCTTTTACTCAAACAGTATAATAAGCTTTAAAAAATTACCTTCCCAACAGTAATCATTATATAGTGTAGCAAGAACCTGTATGGCAATCATATGATTAAAATTAAATGCACTTTTTTTCAACTCCAAACCATTTTCTAATGCAAATAAATAACGAAGAATACAAAATAGTTTACAGTTTCTTATGATCAAGCCTGCACAACCGTGGCCAAAGGTACTTCTGAACATTTTCCATAGCTGGATACCTGTAAAGAAATTAAAATATTGAAAATGATTAGGATTTTTTTTTGTGAAATCATTTTGCTCGTAAAGAATACTATAGGACCACTCACATGAATACACTTACGTTTCTAAAAGATGGAACGGACGAGACTCGGGAAGGGGTTCAAGTGGAACCAATCCGAGTCTCACAGTAAGACGAGCAACATTAGTGTCCACCTTGCCAACAATGAAAAAGGTTAGTCAAGACAATAGTCATTAAATTCTTTAAAGTTAGTTTGTCAAGACAGAAGTCTTACTGGAAAAGCTTGATGCTGAAGTGCCAAAAGGCGAACACATTCAACACTTTTTAGCCCCAATCCATTTATGTCTAGGAGGTATTCTCTGAAAACACCCAAGAAAATAAGTTATGCTAACAAAACTTGAAATCAGAATAAGCCTCATAAGTACCTATATTGTCCGTTGGATCCATCTTAACTGTATCTTCTTTTAAGGAAAGGCTCTTATCTAATAGTGAGTACGAAACTACAAGCTATGTCAAAATAGAATTGAGTGCACATTTTTTAGGTTAATCTTGTAATTGAAGCACAGAAGTCACAGAGTTTTCTGTATGGTCAAATTTGAGGGTACTAGTATTCCTGAATCATCAATAATCACATGAATCAGTAATTAACACAGAGTTATACGCTAAAGGTCTTACTTTGCTTTTTCAGGCGGAATGTTCATTAACCATTCAAGGTCGACGCTTCCATGATCATCAGCTATGCAGCGAAGACAGTCCTGCAAAAAGATTTTTTTTAAAATAAAATTAAAAAGATAATATTTCGTGCTGCTTGCTCAATGGTAGCCACTTTAGCTGGGAGTTTAGCTCACGTCACTTGCAAGTAATATCCAATCAGCTCCGCAGTTTACTTCAAGCCGTAAATATTACGGGTGATACTATGGAACAGATTATTCAGATTCTTATAACTAATAATCTAGATGTTGGGTGTGCAGTGATTGAAAATGTTGCCTCAGATAAGGCTGTAGAACTTATTGATGGAGAGATGGGACTGGCATTTGCTTCTATAAGGAAGAAAAGAGAGGCAGCCGACTATGAAGCTTCTACCTATGCTCAAGGTCCGATTGCACGTATTCCTGAGGCACTTTGCCCTAAACCTAGCTGTCTCTCCATTGGGCTTCAGCAAGTTTACGATGATTTTATCAGAAACATATGGCAATGTCAATCTAACCAGAGCTACAAAGCATGGGTACCTCATCTATCTAGCTGTAACCGTACTGGGTCCATACCAGGTACTTATACCTGTACCTATCAGCGTGGGTATTATACCTTACCAATACGGCAGGCAAGTATTCAGGTTTTTTACCTTATTGGATCTAAAGAATTACGGTCTAACACATACCCAATTATTAAAAAAAACTTTATTTCTCTACTTTTGTATGGATTACGAAGTATAACATATTTTGTAACTAAAATATACAATGACTAAGAGTATAAAATTTTTGTTACGGTTTTTTTTTTTGATAAAAAGTGACCGTAGTCACCTGTTTCATTAATGAACAGTTAACGAAACATAGTCCGAAATCTTACATACCCAAAATATTACAAGCCCAAAATATAAAAGTCCACATCTAACTGAAAACAAATACAATACAAATTGCCAGTACTAAGAAACTCTGGCACCCAAAATACCAAACAACCCTAAATGCCTTAGCATCCGTCTTTTGCCAGAACAGGCTACCCCTCCATCTCATGCCGCGGTTTCTTCCTTGGTCCCACAGCACATGCCCAATCATTAATAAGCAATAAGATTTCATGAAGCAACCTCTGAAATGTACAATTATTGTTACGAAAGCACGCATCGTTTCTATCTAGCCAAAGGCTCCACAAACAAGCAGCTACCGTAATATCCCACATACATCTACCCTCCTTCCTAATGACCCTCGATCTCCACTTCCCCCACATGTCATCGATACAGGTTGGAATTTCTAGAACCCCGAATCCCATCCCCATTATTTTCCAGGTAAGTTTAGCTTTAGGACAGACCAGGAAGATGTGATTAGTATCTTCCTTCCCTTCACTACAATGTGGGCACGTCGTGTCAATCGGAATGTTGTGTTTGCTAATGTTCATCCTCGATAGGATCGCGTTATTCTCCACCAGCCCTAGGAATACTTTCACCTTAAATGGAATTTTCGCCTTCCAGATAACCTTTGCGTTCCCACTTCTAATCCCCCCATCATTTAGGAGATGATACATAGACTTCAACGAGAACACACTATCCGTCTATAGTCTCCACACTCTAGTCCTTATTTCCCCTACCGCTTGCCATTTTCTCTGTCAGCATATTCTGAATTGTTAGAATCTGCTCCTGATCAACAGGGGATACATTTCCTCATAGCTGTAGTCTAAGTCTTCCCCGTTTCCAGACATCTGCCACCAAAACATCTTCGTTAATAGCTTCCTCCGCCAGCTTTGGAAAAAGAGATTTTATTGTGTTCGGACCCCACCATTTATCCTTCCAGAATCTAGTATTTTTCCCGTCCCCTAAAATGGAAATGGTGTTATCGTGGAACAGATTACCCACCTTCGCAATCCCCTTCCATAGTTGCGACACTTTTCCACATTTGTTACGGCCCCCAAATTTCGTTTTTTCCGTCTTCTATAAATCCTGAATGAATTACACCACCAAGACTAACGTTGCTTATTCATTTTCCACCACCACTTGGAGAGTAATGCATTATTCATATCCCGTATGTTCACGACCCCTAGTCCTCCGAACTCTTTCTTTCTACACACCTTGCTCCATCGGATTAGATTTACCCCTTTATTATCCTCCCGTGATCCTTTCCATAGGAAACTCCTCCTGCACTTATCTATTCTGTCTACCACCCAGGTCGGAATCTCATAGATGGACATTAGGTATGTCGGCAGGCTGCTAAGGACCGAATTGATCAGCGTGATCCTGCCTCCCAGCGGTAGGAATTTCCCTTTCCACCCTGCGAGTTTTTTCTCCACTTTCTCCACTAAAGGCACCCAGTCCTCCTTACGCAGTTTCCCAGGTCTGATTGGCGTCCCCAAATATTTGAGTGGGAATTCCTCTTTCCCACATCCCATCGCATGAGAGATATAGTCCATGTCATCTTCCTGCTCTTTGCATATGGGTATGACGCAACTCTTCTGTAGATTGACGGCCAATCCCGACCAAAATTCAAAGCATCTTAATAACACTCTAACAGCTATGGTTTCCTCAACCTTTGCTTCCCCGAAAAGTAGCATGTCATCCGCATATTGTAGTATAGACAATGGTTCCTCTATACCTTTGACCCTGACTCCCTTGATAATATCCGCCTCTTTTCCTCTCTTGATCATCTCTGCCAATCCGTCGGCAATAATCGTGAAAATAAGTGGTGAAAGAGAATCCCCTTGTATAAGCCCCCGACGACAGCGGATTTCTTTTCTGGTAACTCCGTTCAGCACAATGGAAGATTTACCGTTTTGAACACACAATCTCATCCAACTCCTCCATTTCACCCCGAATCCCTTTAACTCCAACGCTTCGTCGACACAATCTCATTCGACCGTATCATAAGCTTTTTCAAAATCTAGTTTAAGTAGAAAGTCGTTCACCTTATCCTTGTTACCTCTAAAGATCATTTCTTGAGCTGAGGCGATGCTATCCATAATGTCTCTTCCCTTGACAAATCCGCTTTGAGTTTCGTCAATAATGTCTGCTAAGTGTGGCGCCAGTCTATTGGTAATGATCTCGAACGATCCATTCAACAGACTAATTGGTCGCAGATCTGACATCCTGAGGACCTCCAATTTCTTCGGGATTAAAATAATGTTTGCATAGTTTAATCTTTCAACTCGTGCAACTCCTCGATGAAGTTCGCGGAAGATGTCCAATAAATCTTCCTTGATGATGTTCCAATATCGAGAGTAGAATAAAATTGGGAACCCATTCGGACCCAGCGCCTTGTCCTGCCCCAAAAGTCTAATGGCTTTTATAATTTCCTCCTCTGAAAATTCCTCCTCTATCCCTTCACTTCCCTCAATTCTGGAATCACTCCACATGTCCGATTGCAACCTACCTCTCTGAGATCACTTCTTTCCTAGGGGCTCTCTGAAACCCCAATCTATGTGGTTACTAATTTGTAAGCTATCCTCGGTACAGATATCATCTACGAACAGCCCCCCAATGTGATTGTCTTTCTACCATTAGCCACCTTATGGAAGAATGCTGAGTTTGAGTCACCTTCCTTTAGCCACTGAATCCTAGATCTTTGCCTCCAGTAACATTCCTCCATCTCACCAATTTTGTGTAACTCTTCTCTGCTCGATTTCAATTCTTCGTATTCGCCTCCCTCCAGGTTCCTATTTTCCTCAATAATTTCTAGATCCTGGATCCTATCTGCCAGTTTCTCCTTGTTCCTATAAATTTCCCCAAATTATCTTTTTGCCCACTTCTTAAGGCATTTACGGAGCCTTCTCATCTTACTGTTCCATTTGGAAATTGCATGTGTCTACCACCGGTCCTCCCCACGACATTTGAATAATCTCAAAGCAGTTATCGGCCATGGTCCAAGCTTTCTCGAATTTGAACTGTGGCTTGGGTCTTCGTCTATCGCATCCACAATCCAGCAGCAGCGGTGAATGGTCCGACGTGAACCTCGGATAAGATCTCACTGACGCCAGTGGGAAGAGGTGCTCCCACTCCGCAGAAACTAGCACTCTATCTAATTTAGCTAGGGTGGAATTCGCCTGCATGTTAGACCAAGTAAATCTCCTATCTGACGCCTAGATCTTGGTGAGCTCTAGCTCATTGATAACCTGGTTGAACATCTGTTTGTCTCTGTCATTAGGTCCTCTTCCTCGGTGTTCGAATTGAAATTTAGTAATATTGAAGTCCCCTTCAATAACCCACGGGCCTACCCATCTACCCCTAATGTTAATTAACTCTGTCCATAGATCCCTCCTAAGAGACGGGTTATATGGGCCATACACTGTGGTTACCATATGTTCCCACCCATCCCTTTTACGTCTAATCTTAATCGTTACCGAGAACTCCCCGATAAAAGAAGCTAAAATCTCGAAGATAGTGGAATCAACCCCTAATGCTATGCCCCCCGACAAATCTCTAGACGACTTGAAATGCCACTGAAAATTCCTCAATGACCTCAGGCAAGCGAGATCTTTGTCTAATGGGTTTTCAGTCCTAGTTTCTTGCAGAGCACAAATCGTCAGTTTTTTCATCGCTATAGTATCATTGACCAACCTACCTTTACCCCTTGAGCGCATACCTCTCACATTCCAGAAGATGTATAACATTAAAAAACTATCCTGAAGACACCTACCACTACCTAGCCCAACCAACAGGGGCTGCTAAAAACCAATTCTATATGCTTCTTCCCTTAACGCGTATATCCTATCCTGTTGTATATCTATAGAGGAACCCATGTCTAACTCAAACATGCTAGCATAATAAAGCAACATATTATCTGAAATAAAATGCAAAATAGAAGACTCACCTCCACAAGCGGATGTAGGTTCCTTCGCCTTTGTTGCTGCCTTAATTAGGTCCTCCTCACTCGGACCTTTAGAGCCCCATCTGTTACTCTGTCTCTTGCTTTTCCTCTTGACTTCTTCCCCCCATATCCCGCTGTCCCTAACCGCGGCACCTTCAAACTACTGGATCCTGGAGTTAACTCTCTGACCTGCTCTACCCATCTCTCGTGCTCACTGTTGGAGTCATGAATGTCTTACCCACTCCATCCAGAGCCCCAATGATACCCTCCTCCACTCTGTAATCTGACTTTTCCCTTATCTCTATCTCTTTCTCCATGAGACTACCCGACATTCCCCCCTGTCTCTGCTCTCCCACAGCCCGTTGCACTTCCTCAATGTTGTCATCCTCCCCCCTCCCTAACCGAGTCCACGTTAGTCTCGAGACTGCCTACAATCCCCGTAGTGTTGCCCTCGATCTGCTTGTCTCCACCCATCTCTAAGTTGTTATCCAATTGAGGAATTACAAACGGTGACCCATGCACATTAAACCTATTCCCAAGCCCAAGCCCAACCAAGCTGAGATTGGCTGAGACGGCTGTAATTGCTAATTGAATTGCCTCCTGAAAATCCTCTTTAGACATCGACAAGACCTTTGACTGTATCTCAGTGGGCCCCAACGAAAGACCAACTTCCCCTGGTGAAACCAACCTGTCCACAGTACCTCGTACTGTTGACTTGACACCCGCCGTTTCGTTGCTTCCGCCGAACCCGTCACCTCCAGCTGGCAAGTCCACAGACCCCCTACCTTCCACGTCCCCCCCTCTCTGTCCTATCAGATAGGGCCTATTGATAATCCTCAGAGGATTTGCTACACTTCTCCACTCAGTGGATGCCTGTTTTGGACGGTTAAGATTGCCCCCTGCTCGATCTAACGGCTCAGCCAATTTAATCCCTAAACTCGCAGAGCAACCTACATGTAGGGTGCGATTTCGAGCACGCAGATCAGACGGTTGCGGAACGTCTTCAACCTCACGCTGGTTCTCCAACCCAACCTCCGACATGTCCTCATTCCCCTCCGGCAATTCCCTAAACGACACCTTCCTCTTTTCGAGAACCACTTTCACGTCGTGTCTCTCCTCCTCGAACTCAGCAATAATAACCAACGGAATCATACTCAGCACGTCCACTCCGATTTGAATCCTAGCATACTCGCGGCGAGTTTGAAGCGTCGTATTCTTGTTGATAGCAATTAGATGTCCAAACCCACCTACCAAATTTTGAAACGCCAACCGAACCCAACATTGATACGGCACATTGAACAGCCGCACCCAAATCGCCATCGATTGGTCCACCTTCAGTGCCCCATAGCTTCTCAACCATCTGCTCATAGTCACGTACCACTCCTCGCCCTCCAAACTTCCAAATGAAAGCAACTCTTTAATCCTCTCCTCCGAGCCGCAATAGACCAAGAACATGTCTTGCTTCACTTTCTGAATATCCCAATTCAGCCTCATGCATGGCCTCATAGTCTCAGAGAGCTCCTCTGCCATCGCTGCTAGGGAAGGATTTCCTGTATGGAACTTTAACAAAATACAAAGCTTCAACCTACTCTCAAACTTGGCCATGACAGGCGTAGGCGTTATCACTGCTTTGATACTTCTCCCCACGTCGCAACTTTCTTCTGACCTGGCCTCCTCTACCATGGCTACCTTCCCCTTAGACTTCTCCCCTTGATTAGACGACACCGAGACTCTAGTGCCTCCGGCCCTGAGGGTTGGGCAGCTCTTGGAGATGTGTCCCGTCTTCTTACACGCATAGCAGAACCAATCATTGACATACTCGTGGATTGAATGACCAAACTCCGCACACTTATGGCACTGAGTCTTCTTGGGCTGCCCAGATGAAGCCGACGATGTGTAGGAGTGGAGTTTCTCTAATTTCTTCTCTGCATTTTTAGCTCTCTTGGGCTTGTATAATATCCACTCTCCTTCCTCGTCTCCTATCTTCTTCATCACTTCCATCTCCGACGACTCTCCTTGCCGAGGATGGGGTACTCATTCAGCCCCCACTTTGCCTCTAGTAGTTGCCTCTAGATATGATCTGTTATGCTTCGAAGCTGGTCGGGAGGTTTCTCTATGAGCCTCAGTGTCCTTGACCTTGCTCCTTCCCACAGGCGATTGACGACGAGCCTCGGTGCTCCCATGCCTCGACCATCCTCTATGGTATGGTCGAGTGCACCTCGCCTGTGACTGACCTCTAATAGTCGACTCCTCTAAAGGCTCCATCTCCGATCTACCCTCGAACCCTGGATGTCACTCTACCTCTTCCACCCTACCTCTCTTGGTCATAGGACGCTGAAGGCTCAGCTTCGTCTTGCTGTGATGGGTGGTAGCTTGCTGTTGACCTCTCAGAGATCCTCTCTCGGACTCTCTTAGTGCACTCATGCTCTCAAAGTACTCAACCTAGTAGAATGGCAAGGCAGGGAAACAGAAGGTGGAAGGGAAGCTAGGGGGAACGGTGAGAAGGGGGGAAGGCGTATAGGAACAGTTTAGTGGGATTTGGTGGTGGTGGAAGTGGAGGCTTTGTTGGTGGAAGAAGGTTGGGAAGAGAAATGGTGGACAGAGAGAGTCCACATTTTCAGGAGAGTCTAACTGTTTCAGTTATTGCATCTTGAATGTGAATGACACATACATTCCTTACTTTTGTTACGGTTTAATAACTATTTTTCTATTGTTCAAAAATTTAATGTTGAATGCATTTTGGATTCTTTATTATTTCTTTTTAAGTGTATGGATTCTCTTTTATATTGATTTACATATTAAATTAAAATTAAAATTATATTTAAAATAATATAACCGTATCCTCGTACCCTACTTTTTACATGATTGTCGTATCCCTACACCCGTACCTATGTCACATAGAACCAAGAGTTTAATTGTTGTTTCCACTGGACCACCTGATCTAGGTCGTGGTTCGGTTTATCCTTCTCTTCCTCGTATTTATGGGTCCAGACTGTCCAGTTCTGCCGAGTTGAACTCCAAATTTTTATTTTTCTGCCTCTCAAGTTGCTCCAGGATTCACTTCATCCCAGTCATTAGACCTTACCCAGGAGGAAGCCAATCATGGTTCTCCTCATTTGACATTTGCAGTAATTGATGCATATGTGAAGCTTGTTGTCTTAATATTAAGTATTCTTCATTGGATCAAGGATCAAGTAGAGTACTTCTTCTGCCTAAGATTCTCCCAGTAATTATAAGAGCCATTCATCAGAAAGATGCAGAAGAAAAGAAATCCTTTTTCAATCCGATGCCAAATTTCAGATTGTTCATTAATTGGCTTATTGACCTTGCTGCTCCTGACCTGGTCATTAATTGTGCCGATTGTCAGGTGCTTGATTTCTTCTGCAAATGCTTTCCATGCATTGCAGCCTCTGAAAGTTTCTGGCTTTAGCTTTGCATGGCTTGAATTGGTTCACCATAAAAGTTTTATGCCAAAACTTCTCACTACCAATTCCCCGAAAGGTTGGCCTTTTTTTACGGAGACTACCTGCAGATTTATTCAAATTCATGGAGCCATACTCGAGAAGTGCTGAGCTGGGAGAGCCGGTTATAAGATTGTTACCAAGGCACAATGAGGGTGGTGCTTGTAATCCTGCACTCACTTTGCTCAGTTTTTCTGTGATTACCACTTCAGCTTTTGAGATACGATTCTTCATAGTTGAATCGAAATCTGAATGTCATTCTAAGTACTTGTCCATGCAATTTGAGGCTCCCTGACCCATCCACTCCCAACTTCAAGATTGAACTTCTTACTGAAATCAGCCAGGTCCCTCGTATTCTGTTGGATTTTGATGGCATGCTGAAAGCAAAGCAGATTAAGGCTGACATTGATGACTATTTAAAGACAAAGCCAGAAAGTTCTCCATTTCTGACCAAATTAAAACAGAGATTGCTGCTACTCCAAAGTGAAGCAAACTTGGCAGGAGCTCGATATAATGTACCACTGATTAATTCACTTGTCCTTCAATATCCACCAATTACAAAGCACATCTGCTATTCGGCATGCACCTGCACAGGAAATGATTCATAGCCCTCCCATGGATATCTTCTTAGTGGCTTGACAGCTATGGATATTCTTTAGAGTTTAATCCAAGAATCTGGATACCGAAGGGCATTACCTCTTTCTATATGCTGTTGCCAACCAGTTGCACTATCCAAACTCCCCTACTCATTATTTCTCATTTGTCCATGGTACTTTAAACGCAGAGGCTAGCCAGGAGATAATGCAGGAACAAAATCATAAGGGTGCTGTTGGAGAGACAGGTAGTTAACCGTCCTCATCCCTAGGCTTACTAATCACTTTCATCGAACCCATCAAGAATCCACGGTATAGCTTCTGGAACCAGTCATTTACAAGATGTGCACCAGATTTTGAGAGTAAATCAGTATCAAGGTCTTGTGGGGGTCCAAAGTAGTAGATGACGGAATGGTCTCAGGTGGCATTACAGATGGCAACCTCTGATTCTCTCTCGCTCAAGGGCCAAGCATACCTATTGTTCTTCTTATTTAGAGATTTCTAATGCCCTTGTTATTAAGTAAATTATACTTGTGCATACTTATAAATATGTTCATTCTTTACTTCTCTTGTTAACAAAGACTGTTTGGAAGCTTAGAAAAGAAACAAGTAAAAAGGGGGGAAAAAAGGGTTCATGTATATAGCAGTTACAGGAAGTAACTTAAAACTATATGGATAAAAAATAAGTGAACTCTTCCCTTTAACCAACAACCAACTCAATGCATTTTATTATTCTATCTAGCTAATATTTCTGAACCACAGCAATGCTGCATGATGATCTCAAAACTCAGGGAAAGTGATAGGATGATTTGGTTAGTTTTATAGTTTCAAATCAAGTCGATTTTTATGCAAGATCTTTTGTATGCATTCCTTGTTCTCCTACTAGTGGATCCCTTCTTCCTTTTTGTATACGAGTTCAAAGAATGTTAATTGTAAATATGTCATTTGTTTGAATCCTTTTACATTGATAATCTCTACTACTATATGGGAGAAGGCCTTGGTGTAATTTGTCCATCTACCAACCCGTGCAACGTAGGTGCATAACTATTGTAAATGAAGTTTTAGATTAAATCCAGACTACGTCTGAATTTTTACTTTTAAAAAAATATATTTATTAAGACGTGCATCGCACGTGTAAACTACTAGCGTTTTAGTAATGCAAGGAGCTTCTACCCCATAATGCCTCTCTTAAAAATATAAAATAAGAATACCCAAAAAAAATTACAAAAATATGACAATATGGTTGTTGTGAAAACCTGAATTCGTTGTGCCAGTTGGTTATGTTGTCCTCGATCTTTTATGGCATCAGCTATTTCACTCACATCTGCTTTTAGTATAGCCTCATAGTCCAGAGAGTCCATGGTGTCATCACTCCGCTCTTTTTTTCCAAAATCCTCAATTGCCTGTTCCCGCAGGCTATTCCATTCAAAATGCTTCTCCTTTTTGTCCTTCGGTGCATTTTTCTTTTGGTTCTTTTGTGTATTTTTCACTTTTTCAACTGGAACCTTTTGGGATAGGCACGCTTTAGAATTCAGAATGGGATTTTTATCCTGAATAATAGGCTGGCCCGCTTTAGGTTCATCTTTTGAATGAGCAGGAAATTTCGCAGCAAGGGACATGAAAGCAGAGCTATCAAGATTGAGAATGAAAAATTGTAAGTATAATTAACATGAAAGATAGTTATTAATATTCTATCATGTTAGTAACTGATGTTGCAAACAAATTTTACCTTGAGTGAGAGTCAGAAACATTTTGTGTAAGATACACGCCAACAATAGAGTCCATAACAGATCCCTTCCACTTGGAGTATTCCTTATCACCTGAAAGAAGGGGGACATAATGAGAAATATATGCTCTCAGTGAAATGTAGTTAACTAGTGAAGTTGCGCGCGCGCGCACACACACACACAAAAAGAAAAAAGAAAAGAAAAGAAAAAGGAAAACATTATACTGTTCTTTCTTGTTTCATGCCAGCCTCTCTTTTTAAATAAAATCTAAACAAACATTTGTACGGACAAATTTTTTGCACTAGAGGTTTTGAGGTTTACAGCCAAAGAGTTGTCCATTCTATTTCAAATTAAGGAAAACCCACCTTTCAATAATTTATTTCTATCACAATTATTTTATTGGCAAAATGAAAGATAAAAAAAATCTCGAAAATTTGGGAAGACTTGAAGAGACATAAGTAGTACCTATGACCCACATTTTGTCGATGAATGAATCAACACGTTGTAAAAATGCTTGTGCTTCTTCTTCCCACTTCATATCAATTTCTTCTATCTCACTGCCATCATCACTACTTATACTTCTTTGCCAAACTTTATATATCCTTTCTGACTCGGGGCTTAGATAAACCTCTGGCCTATATTTCTTTTCCCTGTTATGCACGAATGGAACCATCGTTCCGGTGGGAGCAAAAGGGACAAGAGCATTTTCAGTAACATCATTTATATTCAGACTCATTAGTCTTTCGATAATGCAGCTCATAGGATCCATGTTCATTACTTTTTTCCTTTTCTTGGATCTACTCAAAATTGGTTCAGCTAGAGAAGATGAAGACGAAGACCAAGATGAGGAAGCAACAATTTTATGGGTGAAACTGATCATCTTTTTTTGAATAGCATATGAGGTTATGGGATCAACACAAGAAACTTGTTTCTTCTCTCGATGCCTTCTGTTTTTCAAACACATTTGCATTGACGTTAAGGCAGCGATGCGAGAGTTGGGTCCATAATTTTCATGTTTCTCTACATCACTACATGTAGGCACCTTCTTAGGAGGGGGTGGTGATTGGTTGCAATCCGCAGCAATGGAAACCTCATGGAAATCAACAACTTGGATACAAGAGGAGGCCATTTTACATTTTAAAGACACTGCTTTCTCAATTGCAGTGAACCATTCTGCATCAAAGGTGACAACTTCAGAAGTATTACTAAACGGTTTCCAATGCTTCCAACCGCTAGAACATGCTACTCTCCTCTGTGCAACCTTTGTTCTCCTCTTCTTCTGTACCCCAAAAAACCATGGATTTTGACCAACCAAGCTCTTTCTTCTCATCCTTGTTCTCTTCCTCTTTGGAACTGTAGAAAACAATTGACAAAAAGAAACGTCACCTATTCCATTGGTAGTACCATATATCTTCCAATCATCAACAGAATTTCGGTCACACTTTTCCACATCAACAACTCCGCCACCTTCCAAAGATTTATCACAGTTATCTGTAGCATTCTGGACACTATTCCTCATCATAAGTTCATTCAAGTCTTCCAACTCTGCTCCTGTTGAAAGAAACTTACTTAACATACTCTTATATTTGCCTTGAGTCTGATTTCTTGTCATTGTTTCATGAGGAGAGCTATCTGGATAGTTAACGTATCTTTCTTTGCCAACTTCTTTCTTTTCCCTGAGAACGTAGGTCTTAATAATCATTGGTTTACAAGTAGGTTTAGGATCATCCTTTAGAGTCATGTTCAAGCATCTGCCTTGGTTTTCTTCTTCACTGGGTTGACGAATAGGGACTTGATTCTCAAATTGTGTTGCTAGGAGTCGGTCCATAGGTTCAGCCAAATCAACACCCTCGAAGCTAGTTGCAGAGTGTTGGCCACAGTTCTTCTCAACAAGTTCCTTCAAATAATCCAGTTCTGCCCTTCTTGGCGGCCCTATATGGCTAAGCATCCTCTTACAATCATCATCTTGATGCAAACGACTTGTCATCACAGCAAGAGGAGTATTTGTTGTCGAATTCTCTATTTCTTCTTCCGAATCAAAGTCCAAATGAGACCGTGTTGTCTTCTCTGAAAGGACCGGTCTGTCTACACCACCATCTTCGTTGTTTGCCTTGCGCCTGTACTTCCTCTTGACCCTTGTATCTGATGTTTTGGCAGGGGTTTTTGGTGCATTGGATGGTTTCGGTTTGCTTTCCTTTATCACCTTGGGTGTGTACCTCTTCCTCTTGGGTTTCTTCTTTCGAGGGGTCTTGTTCAAATTTACACCTTGGTTATCTTCAACTTCATTAGATTGATGAAGAGAGTCTTGATCCTGGGATATTGGACTGGTTATTGCTTCCTCCATATCTAAAGGGGTTGTCGGGCTCAATGTTGCACCCTGTTTGAGAAATTCCTGCGAGGAGTTCAGATTTGGGACATCCATCTGAAAAGATCAAACCGCGCATAGTGAATTATATAATTCAGAAATTATTATGAATAAGAAGAGGAAAAACCCTACACAAAAATCTACAAAAGAACTCAAATTAATTTGAACAAAAAAATTATCACTTCTCTTCTTAATAAGATGAGGCTGTAAACGGAAGAAAAAAAAAGGAAAATATTCTACTTGAATAATAATTTTTTTAATAAAAAAGAACTCCATTTTACTCAATTAAAGGACAGTGCAATAAGTTTGACAGATAAATACAAGCCCTCGTATGAACCAATCTGTATAATGTAGCAACTGTATCACAAAAAAAAACCATCGAAAGAGTCTGAAGTACATTACCAGCAGCGAAAAATTCAAGACCATAACAACGCTACAATCTTTGCAACTGAAAGAACTAAAATAGCGGATTTTGAAATTGAAATCCCCAAATTCTGAGTCCAAAGTCCCCTGATATAGTAGAGATTAGGAGGTGGGAGAAAGAAGGTGTCGTTCTGGGGTTTTAAACTAAAACAAAAATTTCTGTGGTAATCAGATTACTAGTACTTGGGAAAGGATTTTTTTTTATTTTTTTATTTTTTTTTATTTTTGCATGTGTAGGCCACGTGTTGTATATGGGCCACTCAGCCCACTACAAAATTTACAACTCAAATATAAATAATAGCTAATGTGTAGTCAAGTGTCTCATTTTGGCCCACTACCATAATTTACATTTACACTATTTATACAAGTATTTTTTATGTTGATGCTGCAACATTTTTTTTTTTTGTAAATGGGTCAATTTATAAATTTATCTTAATTGATTTGAATAGATGGGCAAGCTGAGACTTCGACCGAAACAATACTTCCAATGTTCCAATGTATAAATACATTACATTGGGATATTCAAATTTTCCTCTGATTCAGTTTTTTTTTTTTTTGAGATAGAATGACTGACTATTGGTCATCTGTTTCCTTAAAGATGGTTTAAAGAAACCAAATATTACAACCATCATAAGTTCCATCTAGATTAGTACATCTAGACAACAAAACATCCAAGTACACAAGGCTCACAATACAATGTTACCATCCATACATTAAATAACCAAAACAACCAGCATCGAGTCCAAATGCTGACCCATCTAAATGACATCCTCTCAGCTAGCCTGCCCCCCGTCGCAAGCCTATAGTAGGATGATCCCCCCAGCCCTTTGAAGCTACTCTGCACCCTCCAGACGCATTTTCTTTCTTGCCCCTATATGACCTACCCACGTGATAATAAGGATAATTGTTTTATGCAAAGTCACTTTAAAAGTACAACTATTATTACGAAAGCATGCATCATTCCTATCTAGCCACAGATTCAACATATTCGCGGCTACAGTAATATCCCACATTAAACGATATTCTTTCCTAATGTTAGTCGTTCTCCAAATCCCCCATAAGTCCACTATATAGTTCGGCAGCGAGAAGGTTCCAAAGCTTAAACTCATTACTTCACATAACAGTTTCGCTTTAGGGCAACGAAGGAAAATATGCACAGTATCCTCCTCTCCCTCGCTACATCTAAGGCACTAAGTATCGATCTGTATATTACGACTCTTAAGATTCGCCTTGGATAGTATCGCTTTATTCAGAACCAACCAAAGGAACGCCTTGATCTTGTTAGGGACCTTAGACCTCCAAATAATGTTTGCCTCCTCATTTCTAACACCCCCATCATTATAGAAGTTGTACATGGATCTAACCGAGAACAATCCAGAAGATTCTAACTTCTAAGACCTGTCATCTTCTATCCCCCTATTGACTCTCACCCCTTCTTCCAGGAGCTGTTTGAGTTGTTGAAGTTGGTGTTGACTTTCATCCGATAATACTCCCTCGCGCTTGAGTGTAACTAACCCATATTTCCAAATCTCCGCTACTAAAGCGTTTTCCTCTTTTGATTCCTCAGCCAATTATGGAAACAATGCTTGCAGGGTATTCTCTCCCGCCCACTTGTC
Organism: Hemerocallis citrina; assembly: GCA_017893485.1. Lineage (NCBI taxonomy): Eukaryota > Viridiplantae > Streptophyta > Magnoliopsida > Asparagales > Asphodelaceae > Hemerocallis > Hemerocallis citrina. Next base: position 5,078 of record JACEHZ010000239.1, on the reverse strand, counting down.
CTTCCAGAATCTGAGTCGTATGCTTTTTCAAAGTCAAGCTTCAGAAGAAATCCATCCACCTTCTCCTTGTTGGCTCTGAAAACCATTTCATGGGCTGAGGCGATACTGTCCGTGATGTCTCTACCTTTGACAAATTCGCTTTGTGATTCATCAATAATATCTGCTAAGTTCAGTGACAGTCTGTTGGCCAGCATTTTAGTGATGATTTTGAAAGACCCATTGAGAAGGCTAATGAGTCTGAGATCTTCCATCTTGAGGACCTCCGCTTTCTTCGGGATAAGGATAATATTAGCATAGTTAAGTCTATCTACTTGTGCCACTTCCGCAAAAAACTCCTCAATAATATCTAGGAAGTCAGTCTTGATTATCGTCCAGTAAAATGTGTAGAAAAGTATCGGAAATCCATTTCGTCCCGGAGCTTTGTCTTGTCCCAAGCATTTGATAGCTCTTATCACCTCCTCTGTGAAGGTACCCTCCAAACCTTCGCTCCCATCCAATCTCGACTCACTCCACATATCATAATTCAATCTGCAAGTGCGGACTCTCCTCTTTTCCATTAGATCTCTAAAAGTCCTATCTACATGGTTACTAATTTTACTACCCTCATGTGTCCACGCTCCCCCCCCCCCAAAAAAAGTCCCGAAATACTGTTATGCCTTCTTCTACCATTAGCCACCTTATGGAAGAATGCCGTGTTGGAGTCTCCTTCCTCCTTTCTTAAGCCATTGGATCCTTGATCTTTATCACCAATAGCACTCTTCCATCTCTCCAATTCGATGCATTTCAATTCTATTTTGTGCTAGCTCCTCCATCTCTCTACCATCTAATACTCTATCTTCCTCGATGGTTTCTAGTTCTTGTGTTCTATTTCCCAATCTATCTTTTCGTCTCCTTAGCTCCCCATTCTCCTCTTTTGCCCACTTCTTTAGAGTTTTTCACAATCTCTTAATTTTGACCATCCATTTGGAAACTGCATCAATTGTGTCTGTAGGCTTCTCCCAAGAGCCCTCAATAACCTTCTTGATGTTACTGGAGTACGTCCAGGATTTCTCAAACCTGAACTGTTTTTTGATGAATCGTGAACCTACTCTACAGTTAAGGGCTACTGGGGTATGATCCGACGTAAGTCTGGGGATTGACCCAACCTTAGCCAACGGGAACCTCTCCTCCCAGTCCGAGGAGACTACGATTCTATCTAGTTTTGCTAAGGTCGGGTTAGGTTGCATGTTTGTCCACGTAAATCTTCTATCAGACCCCTGTAACTCGATAAGCTCTAGATCGCTGATAAGTCTGTTGAAATACAATCTACATCTATCGTTTTCCCCCTCCCCCGATGTTCCGACCGAAATCTAGTAATTTTAAAATTCCCTCCCAAAATCCATGGTCCATCCCATCTACTCTGAACGTCTTTTAATTCTAACCAGAAGCCCTCCCTAAGACTCGCGATGTTGGGTCCATAGACCGAAGTCACCATGTGCTCCCACCCATCACTCTTTCTCCTAATTCTGATGGTCACCGAAAAAGTACCCACAAAATCATCGATAAGCTCAAAGATTTTAGAATCAAAACCTAGCGCTATCCCCCCCGACATACCTCTAGCCTCCCTAAAACGCCATTGATAATCTCTAAAAGAACTCATGCCCTCAAAGTCCCTACTCTGCGGGTTGGAAATTCTAGTTTCCTGCAAAGCACACACTGCTGGCTTATAGTTAGCGATAGAATCATTAACCAATCTACTCTTAATTGTAGATCACATACCTCTCGCATTCCAGAAAATGTACAACATTAAAAATGTAAAATCACCTAATCCCCTACTCAAGAGAAAACCCCCTAACTAGACCGACTATAGACATAGTCTATCCGCTTCCTCCCTAAGATTAAAGACCCTTTGATATTGTTCCTCTCTCGTGGAACCCATGTCTAGACCTATTGCACAGGCATAATAGAGAAGCATATTATCTGAAATGAAACTAAGGACCGAAAACGAACCTCCACAAGCAGACGTTAGCTCCTTTGCTTTTGCAGCTGATCTGATAAGGTCTTCTTCACTTGGTCCCTTAGACCCCCCATCTGTCACCTTGTCTTTTGCTCTTCCTCTTTGCCTCTTCAAATCCCCTTCTCGAGTTTTGAATGGTTGGGTCCATGATATCTTCCGTAGCAATATCTTCCACGCCCGGGGTTAACTCCTTAACCCTTTGCTCCCACTTTTCATTTTTCGACTACAGAGTCGTGCGACCCCTCTCCCAGTCCCTGTATCGCTGCGATCCTGTCGTCGTGCTCATCCATCGATCTACCCTCGCTGTTATTTTCCTATTCTCCCTCGTCTTGCATATCCTTGTTTCCCTCGCCGTGAGACCCATCGAATTCACCCTCCTCTTCTTCAGAAATGGACTTCCGAAACGACGCACTAGGCTTCTTCATGGGCTGCATAACATCCTTACCTAGGCCCAGAGGCCCAAGCACCGAAGAAGGCCTCGCAATCATCTATTTCGAGATGGAATTAACAGCAGCTTCAACAGCCTATTGAAACTCCAGCTTAGGCATCATCATAATTTCTCCAACTGACTTCGTGGGGCCCATTCTGTAGCTATCCGCGTCACCTGTCTCCTCCCCTTTCCCTCTTACCGAAACGTTACCCCCTAACTGACCCATAGCCTTCACAGTACTCTTTCCTTCCTTTACGCTACCCCCGTCTTAAGCCCCCCCCACCATTTCCCTGCCTCCTCATACCAACAGTGTCTCGTCTCTCACTTCCTGATAGCTGTCCCCTCCTTCCTTCCTATCCGCTGAGTCGTTGCGTTCCAAGGTGTGCTGAGTTGAAGGGTTGAGATTAGCACCTTGACGATCTGATGGCTTGGCTTGGAAATTCCTCACAAAGCACTTTCCTTTGCTTGAACGCTCCTAATTTGCTCTCCCTGGATCCAACGGCTCCCGCTTATCTTTAACCTTCCGCTACCCTATGAAATGAGCTTCCAACTTAGAACATGATTTCTCCGATGATCCCCAAAATGGAACCCTCTTTTTCTTCTCCACGATGACCTTAACTTCATGTCTATCATCTTCAAACTCCGCAATTATGACCGATGGAATTAAGCTTAAATCCTCCACCCCGATCTGAATTCTCGCATATTCTCTTCGGGTTTGGAGATTAGTGTTCTTATCTATGGCAATCAAATATCCAAATCCTCCAATAACGTTTTGGAACGCCGATCAAACCCAACACTGAAACGGGAGGTTGAATAATCTAATCCACATTGCCGGAAGTGCGTCGACCTTTAAAGCATCGTAGCTCCTCGTCCATATGCTCATCGTAATGTAGAAATCATCACCCTCTAGGCTCCCCATCATCAGCACTTCCCTGGTTCTCTCTTCAGATTTGCAAAACACCATGAAAACATCTTGGCGAACCTTTTGTATATCCCACTTCAAAATCGACTCAGGCCTAACACACTCCGAAAGCTTCTTAGCCATCTCAGGTACCGTTAGGTAACTGGAATGTATTTTGAGCATGATACAAAGTTTCAGTCATCTCTCGAAGTCTGCCATGATCGGCATTGGAGCAATAACTGCTTTAATGACCTTTCTACCCCCATGATTACTCTCCTCAGATTGATTCAAAACACTTACATTGGTTCTGCCCACTTTCGGAGCCAAGGATTGATGCGTCGCTAAGGAGTTGGAGTGAGTGTTCCTAACCAGTGTGATGTTAGGGCAGGCCATCGATATATGTCCGAACTTCTTACATGCATAAAAAAACCAGTCGTTAGTGCATTCATGGATCGTGTGACCTCTCGACGCACATTTATGACATTGGGCCATCTTCTTCGTTGACTTTGGGGTTGCCGACGATGACGAAAGCGCTTTAGCAGCTTTCTTCTCAGCCATCTTCACTCTTTTGAGTTTACCCAATACCCACTCTCTGTCACGTCCCACTTCCCAAAAATACGGAATACAAGTACATGACAAAAGCCCAGCGAATGACTAACGTCATCCATAAGCTGTTTATCCGATTAACTCAACAATATAAACAATACAGAACAATTGCGCAGGCAATATAATAATCTCATGAACAAAAATACTAGGAATGAAGAAAAAAAATATCCAAATACAATAATAATCCAATGTCTGGAAACAAATAACAATATTCGGGACATAAGTCCAATACAATAATAAATACAATCCAAAAATAATAAGTCTCAATTCATTAAGTTATTAAAGCAAGAAGCAATTAGAAAACAGTAATCTTCAGACTATTTGTTCTCCAACTCCAGCAGGCAACTGCTCTCCAAAATTTGCAGTTTAACAATTGCAGGGATAGGAAAGAGAAAACAAGTACCCGTCAATGCAAGTTACGGACCGCTTGTAGTGCATGCACAAGTACAAGGGAAAAAGGATAACTAATAACATAGAATAGGCATGATAATAAAATATAACAACTAGCATGGCAAAATAAACAAGTATAAGTAGCATGTAATAAGTGTCGAGTGAACAAGTATCATGTTATATTCGATATCAATAAGAACAATGATGAACAATATGCAACGTTGATGTTGTGTTAATCCTTAAGTCTATTATTCATTTTAATCCTAACTAATGCATGTACTACTGTGTCCCATGTGTTCCGTACCACAGGTTCGATGCATACAATCAATTTTGTTTTAGACTCAAGTGGTGCACTCGGTAGATCATGTACTTGGAAACGGTAACGGTAAGCACTATTCATCTTTCGGTGTATGAAACGGTCATCGACAACGATACGGTACACGATAGATTGGGTTACGGCCATAACCACAATCACACGATAAAACGGTAGCCGGAACGGTAATTAAGAAAACACGGGCCCCTTCTCCAAATACATTCACTACTTTGTTCACTACTCAAAAGTCAATCCCTTAAACCCGGCTTGTTAATTATTTTATTAATGCAACAATACAATATGCAATCTAGAGACATGAGATGAACGATAATAATAATAGGAAAACAATAGGATGATAACATTGAATATGGTGTACTAGATGTCCAAGCAACATAGTATAGGGTATTTTACAAGTATCCGACAAGTATAACACGAATAACGC